>CM042218.1:28180210-28780210 GCA_023566465.1 Cottus gobio
CCACCACAAAAGCTGAGTGCGTGAAGGAGTAGCAACAACCAAGAAAAACATCACAGATGTACACCAGGGCTGCTGCTGGAGTCAGGGAAATACAAAGGCCACACACACACACACACACACACACACACACACACACACACACACACACACACACACACACACACACACACACACACACACACACACACACACACACACACACACACACACACACACACACACACACACACACACACACACACACACACACACACACACACACACACACACACACACACACACACACACACACACACACACACACACACACACACACACACACACACACACACACACACACACACACACACACACACACACACAGTCTTGTCTTCCTCCTTTGTGGGACCTGAACTTGTTTTACCCAAATGTGGGGCCCCCCCTTTCCAGTGGTTCTACACCTCTGTAAAAAATCAGGCAGCATAAGAAAAAAATCTATATCATATATATCACTTGAATTTACCAAAATTATAAACTTTTTTTTTTGTGCTAGTTTTTTTGTTACTTTGTGGGGCTTTGTTTCTAGCATTCACAACTTGTGGGGTCCATTTTCACACACACATTTAGATATCAAGGTTTTCTATCTTAGCTGGCCACACATTTCTAGTTTATATATCTTAGCAAGGCACACTATCTGGAAGGAACAATGCTTACCATTGTTTTTTTAATAACACACATATACAAAAAGAAAGTTTTTCAGCCCTCACTCATCCTCAAAGAAAACATGAACATTTGTCTATTGACACATTTTAATAAACATGTTCTGGGCAAAAGACAGAACTTTGATAAACATGTTCTGGGCAAAAGACTATGGGGTCAGATCGGTCTCATAATTCACAAATGCACACAGAACAATTCACAAATATATTTTATTTACAAATGCACACAGAACAATTCACAAATATATTTGATTTACAAATGCACACAGAAGGATTTACAAATACATTTGACAAATAAATGTGACTCACAAATGCACACAGATCGAATTACAAATACATTCCAATGCACAAATGTGGATTTGTATGTATTTATTTGTGGCTCGCACTGCATTCGTGTGTAAATCGCTACACATTCGTGTGTGGGTTTTTTGAGACTCCTGACGTCGCCAGATCCACAAATGCGTTTTTTCAACATGGACCTATCTGTAGCCAATCAGATGTCGCCCTCATTGTCAACCAATCACATCACTGCTGTCCTGTCGTTGCGGAAGCAGCTCTGGAAGCGGCCGTCATTCAGACGCAGTTGTGGGACTTCGGATAATATTATGAACCCAGACACGGGGGAGTTTGATGGTCCGACGTTTGAGGGACTTCCACAACAAGTATAAAGCAGAACTAGTGGTTAGTTCAATATATATTTAAACTATATGTGGTTAAATCGCGGCATTCACTTAATTTGCACCGGAAAGGGGGCGTGGCTTATCTCGTCACTTATCTCTGTAAAATGAGTTACCATTTCCGCGATCCAGAAAGAAAGAATACATACATTATTCTTATATGAACACAGACACGGGGGCGTTTGATTATCCACTGTTTGAGGGACTTCCACAACAAGTACAAAGCAGAACTAGTGGTTAGTTCAATGGTGGAGGCTGAAGTGTGTTGAGCACTGAACCCCCAGTTGCTCCCCGGGGCGCCTCACAGCAGCACACTGCTCCTTAACTACATAGGATGGGTTAAATGCAGAGAATAATATCCCTAAAGGACTTAATAAAGGATAATTTATGTATTCTTTCTTTCTGGATGGCGGAAATGGTAACTGTTGTTATAGAGATAAGTCACAGCGATAAGCCACGTCCCCTTTGTGTGGGTGTGTGAGGTTAAAACGCCAGGGCCCCTTAAGGATAGACTAGAAACCAACATGTGTACGGCTGTTAACTCTTAACAACATATTAGGGCCTTCAATGGAGCATGTTAAAGATAACTTTTTTTAAACATGCACCATCTTAGTAGGTATACAATTACACTTGTAATAACTTGAGATTAGATTCTAAAATGTGTTGTTAAAAGGATGTAAAGTCACTTACAGTTTAAATAAAACGACAGGGCCCCATAAGGATATAAAAACCAGAATGTGTGTGTGTGTGGTTAACTGGCTCTATGGCTACAATGCTAGATATATGCGTTTCAGATTAAGTCTGATCCCTCAATCTGAAGTCAATCAAATAACAACGAGTAACCTGACTGACACGCTGCATCAGAAGAGCATTGTGAACACATCCCTATGTTGATAATAGAACCACATAGTCTACAGGTCAACATAAATACTTGGTGTAAACAGTGTGTACACCACTCCTTTACCTGGGCTGTTGCTTCTTCTGTGTGATTCCTCATGGGAAGTCAGATCTGAAGGAAATGTCTCCATCTCTATTGCCACAGCAGCAGCCTGATAGTTTGTCACCTGGAATTCAGATTGAAAACAAGGATGCATTAAGAATTTATAGTAATGGTGTTTGGGAAGATATTTACAAGTTACAAAAGTTAGCTTATGTGAAAACAGTTTCTAAAACAGCATATAACTTAAAGCTGAGTGAGTGGGATGGTCTATTCTTGAGGTCTAACATGTCTCACAACAACATATAAGGGGCTGGACTGGTTCATAACCAAAATATCCTCTTTAAACACACAACAGGTAACAAAGTGTAACATTACATATATAATAAACGGAGATTAGACTCTAAAATGGGTTGTTAAAATTATGTAAATTCACTTATGCTTTGAATAAAACGCCAGGGCCCCATAAGGATAGACTAGAAACCAACATGTGTGAGGTTATCTATCAACAACATATTAGGGCATGCAATGGGGAATGTTCAAACTACCTCTTTTAAACATGCAACAGCTCAGTAAGTGTACAATTACACCTGCAATAACTTGAGGTTGGATCCTGAAATGTGTTGTTTGAATGATATAAAGTCACTTATAGTTTGAATAAAACGCCAGGGCCCCATAAGGATAGACTAGAAACCAACATGTGTAAGGCTGTTAACTCTTAACAACATATTAGGGCCTCCAATGGAGCATGTTAAAAATAACTTTTTTAAACATGCACCATCTTAGTAGGTATACAATTACACTTGTAATACCTTGAGATTACATTCTAAAATGTGTTGTTAAAATGATGTAAAGTCACTTATAGTTTAAATAAAACGACAGGGCCCCATAAGGATATAAAAACCAGAATGTGTGTGTGTGGTTAACTGGCTCTATGGCTACAATGCTAGATATATGTGTTTCAGATTAAGTCTGATCCCTCAATCTGAAGTCAATCAAATAACAACGAGTAACCTGACTGACACGCTGCATCAGAAGAGCATTGTGAACACATCCCTATGTTGATAATAGAACCACATAGTCTACAGGTCAACATAAATACTTGGTGTAAACAGTGTGTACACCACTCCTTTACCTGGGCTGTTGCTTCTTCTGTGTGATTCCTCATGGGAAGTCAGATCTGAAGGAAATGTCTCCATCTCTATTGCCACAGCAGCAGCCTGATAGTTTGTCACCTGGAATTCAGATTGAAAACAAGGACGCATTAAGAATTTATAGTAATGGTGTTTGGGAAGATATTTACAAGTTACAAAAGTTAGCTTATGTGAAAACAGTTTCTAAAACAGCATATAACTTAAAGCTGAGTGAGTGGGATGGTCTATTCTTGAGGTCTAACATGTCTCACAACAACATATAGGGGGCTGGACTGGTTCATAACCAAAATATCCTTTTTAAACACACAACAGGTAACAAAGTGTAACATTACATATATAATAAATGGAGATTAGACTCTAAAATGGGTTGTTAAAATTATGTAAATTCACTTATGCTTTGAATAAAATGCCAGGGCCCCATAAGGATAGACTAGAAACCAACATGTGTGAGGTTATCTATCAACAACATATTAGGGCCTGCAATGGGGAATGTTCAAACTACCTCTTTTATACATGCAACAGCTCAGTAAGTGTACAATTACACCTGCAATAACTTGAGGTTGGATCCTGAAATGTGTTGTTTGAATGATATAAAGTCACTTATAGTTTGAATAAAACGTCAGGGCCCCATAAGGATAGACTAGAAACCAACATGTGTACGGCTGTTAACTCTTAACAACATATTAGGGCCTCCAATGGAGCATGTTAAAAATAACTTTTTTAAACATGCACCATCTTAGTAGGTATACAATTACACTTGTAATACCTTGAGATTACATTCTAAAATGTGTTGTTAAAATGATGTAAAGTCACTTATAGTTTAAATAAAACGACAGGGCCCCATAAGGATATAAAAACCAGAATGTGTGTGTGTGGTTAACTGGCTCTATGGCTACAATGCTAGATATATGCGTTTCAGATTAAGTCTGATCCCTCAATCTGAAGTCAATCAAATAACAACGAGTAACCTGACTGACACGCTGCATCAGAAGAGCATTGTGAACACATCCCTATGTTGATAATAGAACCACATAGTCTACAGGTCAACATAAATACTTGGTGTAAACAGTGTGTACACCACTCCTTTACCTGGGCTGTTGCTTCTTCTGTGTGATTCCTCATGGGAAGTCAGATCTGAAGGAAATGTCTCCATCTCTATTGCCACAGCAGCAGCCTGATAGTTTGTCACCTGGAATTCAGATTGAAAACAAGGATGCATTAAGAATTTATAGTAATGGTGTTTGGGAAGATATTTACAAGTTACAAAAGTTAGCTTATGTGAAAACAGTTTCTAAAACAGCATATAACTTAAAGCTGAGTGAGTGGGATGGTCTATTCTTGAGGTCTAACATGTCTCACAACAACATATAAGGGGCTGGACTGGTTCATAACCAAAATATCCTCTTTAAACACACAACAGGTAACAAAGTGTAACATTACATATATAATAAACGGAGATTAGACTCTAAAATGGGTTGTTAAAATTATGTAAATTCACTTATGCTTTGAATAAAACGCCAGGGCCCCATAAGGATAGACTAGAAACCAACATGTGTGAGGTTATCTATCAACAACATATTAGGGCATGCAATGGGGAATGTTCAAACTACCTCTTTTAAACATGCAACAGCTCAGTAAGTGTACAATTACACCTGCAATAACTTGAGGTTGGATCCTGAAATGTGTTGTTTGAATGATATAAAGTCACTTATAGTTTGAATAAAACGCCAGGGCCCCATAAGGATAGACTAGAAACCAACATGTGTAAGGCTGTTAACTCTTAACAACATATTAGGGCCTCCAATGGAGCATGTTAAAAATAACTTTTTTAAACATGCACCATCTTAGTAGGTATACAATTACACTTGTAATACCTTGAGATTACATTCTAAAATGTGTTGTTAAAATGATGTAAAGTCACTTATAGTTTAAATAAAACGACAGGGCCCCATAAGGATATAAAAACCAGAATGTGTGTGTGTGGTTAACTGGCTCTATGGCTACAATGCTAGATATATGTGTTTCAGATTAAGTCTGATCCCTCAATCTGAAGTCAATCAAATAACAACGAGTAACCTGACTGACACGCTGCATCAGAAGAGCATTGTGAACACATCCCTATGTTGATAATAGAACCACATAGTCTACAGGTCCACATAAATACTTGGTGTAAACAGTGTGTACACCACTCCTTTACCTGGGCTGTTGCTTCTTCTGTGTGATTCCTCATGGGAAGTCAGATCTGAAGGAAATGTCTCCATCTCTATTGCCACAGCAGCAGCCTGATAGTTTGTCACCTGGAATTCAGATTGAAAACAAGGACGCATTAAGAATTTATAGTAATGGTGTTTGGGAAGATATTTACAAGTTACAAAAGTTAGCTTATGTGAAAACAGTTTCTAAAACAGCATATAACTTAAAGCTGAGTGAGTGGGATGGTCTATTCTTGAGGTCTAACATGTCTCACAACAACATATAGGGGGCTGGACTGGTTCATAACCAAAATATCCTTTTTAAACACACAACAGGTAACAAAGTGTAACATTACATATATAATAAATGGAGATTAGACTCTAAAATGGGTTGTTAAAATTATGTAAATTCACTTATGCTTTGAATAAAATGCCAGGGCCCCATAAGGATAGACTAGAAACCAACATGTGTGAGGTTATCTATCAACAACATATTAGGGCCTGCAATGGGGAATGTTCAAACTACCTCTTTTATACATGCAACAGCTCAGTAAGTGTACAATTACACCTGCAATAACTTGAGGTTGGATCCTGAAATGTGTTGTTTGAATGATATAAAGTCACTTATAGTTTGAATAAAACGTCAGGGCCCCATAAGGATAGACTAGAAACCAACATGTGTACGGCTGTTAACTCTTAACAACATATTAGGGCCTCCAATGGAGCATGTTAAAAATAACTTTTTTAAACATGCACCATCTTAGTAGGTATACAATTACACTTGTAATACCTTGAGATTACATTCTAAAATGTGTTGTTAAAATGATGTAAAGTCACTTATAGTTTAAATAAAACGACAGGGCCCCATAAGGATATAAAAACCAGAATGTGTGTGTGTGGTTAACTGGCTCTATGGCTACAATGCTAGATATATGTGTTTCAGATTAAGTCTGATCCCTCAATCTGAAGTCAATCAAATAACAACGAGTAACCTGACTGACACGCTGCATCAGAAGAGCATTGTGAACACATCCCTATGTTGATAATAGAACCACATAGTCTACAGGTCAACATAAATACTTGGTGTAAACAGTGTGTACACCACTCCTTTACCTGGGCTGTTGCTTCTTCTGTGTGATTCCTCATGGGAAGTCAGATCTGAAGGAAATGTCTCCATCTCTATTGCCACAGCAGCAGCCTGATAGTTTGTCACCTGGAATTCAGATTGAAAACAAGGACGCATTAAGAATTTATAGTAATGGTGTTTGGGAAGATATTTACAAGTTACAAAAGTTAGCTTATGTGAAAACAGTTTCTAAAACAGCATATAACTTAAAGCTGAGTGAGTGGGATGGTCTATTCTTGAGGTCTAACATGTCTCACAACAACATATAGGGGGCTGGACTGGTTCATAACCAAAATATCCTTTTTAAACACACAACAGGTAACAAAGTGTAACATTACATATATAATAAATGGAGATTAGACTCTAAAATGGGTTGTTAAAATTATGTAAATTCACTTATGCTTTGAATAAAACGTCAGGGCCCCATAAGGATAGACTAGAAACCAACATGTGTGAGGTTATCTCTCAAAAACATATTAGCGCCTGCAATGGAGAATGTTCTTTTACCTCAAGGGCCCCATAAGGATAGACTAGAAACCAACGTGTGTGTGAGGTTAAGTGGCTCCATGGCTGCAAGATTGGATATATGCGTTTCAGATTAAATCTGATCCCTCAATCTGATGTCCATCATATAACCCAATGAGTAACTTGACTGAAACGCTGCATCAAAACAATGTGAACACATCCCTATCTTGCCAATAGAACTACATTGTGTACAGGTCAACATAAATAGCTTGTGACAACAGTGTGTATATTACTCCTTACCTGGTCTTTAGCTTCTTTTGTTTCCAATTTGTCATGGGAAGCCAGATCTAAAGGCGTCTCTGTCTCCACTGCAGGAGCCTGATTGTTTGTCAGCTGGAATTAAGATTGGAAAAAAGTACTACATTTAGAAATTATAGTAATGATGCATGTTGAGATACTCACAAGTTGCAAAAATGAGCTTATGCGAAAAAGATTTTTGAAACAGCCTATAACTTAAAACCGAGTGCATGGTCTATTCTAGAGGTCTAACATGCCTCACAACAACATGTAGGGTGCTGCACTTGTTCATATTCAAAATACTCTGTAAATCAGGGGTGGGCAAACTTTTTGGCTCAGGGGCCACATTGACTTTTAAAATTTGACAGACGGGCCGGGCCAGTATCAGATGGATAGAGAGTGTTTGTGTGAACCAATATAAATTATAAGTAAAAGCCAATAACTAAAAAGTAAAGAGAACTTACATTACTTACTAACGAATATAACTTAAATGACTCAGCTTTTTTGTTTAACTTGCTGGCTAAGTCTTCGTCAATTAGTTCTACACGCTGTCATGCGTGATGAACTCAATTTTTAAAATTTGTTTTTGCTCTCTGGACACAAGAGACCTGCTGTCTCTACCATGCATTCTTTCAAAAACTCCCCTTAAGAGAAAGGCTTGCTGGCTTTTGCTAATTTAAATGCTAGCAAATAACTTGCCTTGGTGCTTGATACTTGACTAGCAGTTTGTCTAAAAAAAGCCCCCCTGTTGCAGAGGGGCTCAATGCAGGAAGCTGGCAGGAGGCTGGCAGCAGAACCCTATATGTCACATGAGTTTCCCAACAAGAGGGGACAACATTTTGGATCTGGTCTACACAACACACAAAGGAACGTACAAGGCCTCCCCCCTCCCCCACATAGGACTCTCTGACCACATCACCGTCATGCTAATGCCAGCATACAGACCCAGAGTGAACGTCTCCAGACCGGTTCTGAAGCAGGTCCGGGTGTGGCCAAGACTGCTTCTGCTCAACAGACTGGGAAATGTTTAAGCAGGCAGCCACATACAACAACCACACAGACATTGGGGAGTACACAGACACTGTTACTTCTTACATTAGTAAGTGCATTGATGATGTGACCCACGTAAAGACCATCACCACTCGGGCTAACCAGAAGCCGTGGCTGACAGGGGAAGTCCACCGGCTCCTGAGGGCCAGGAACAAAGCCTTCAGAGCCGGGGACGAAATGGACCTGAGAACAGCGAGAGCCAACCTGTGCCACAGCATCAGGAAAGCAAAACAGGATTACACAAACAAGATAACCTGTCACTTCAAAGACAGCAGAGACACACAGAGCCTGTGGCAGGGCATCCAGACCATCACAGACTATAAACCCGCGCCACAGACCTGCAACAGCAACATCTCTTTGCTTAACGACCTCAACAGTTTCTTTGCACGGTTTGAAGCACAGAACAGCACTCGTCCACACAAGACTCCGCCCCCTCCCCATGACCAGGTCCTGTGCGTGTCTGCTGCCAGCGTGAAGAGGACTCACTCCACTATCAACACCCGCAAGGCAACAGGTCCAGACAACATCCCTGGTCGTGTGTTGAGGGACTGCGCAGAGGAGCTTAAGGACGTCTTCACGGATGTCTTCAACACTTCTGAGACAAGCTGTTGTTCCATCGTGCTTCAAGGCCACCACCATCATACCTGTGCCAAAGAAATCCACTCCATCCTGCTTCAATGACTATCATCCAGTGGCACTTACCCCCATAATCATGAAGTGCTTTGAACGACTAGTCATGTCACACATCAAATCCATTCTCCCCCCCACCCTGGACCCTTCCAGTTTGCATATCGTCCCAAACGGTTCACGGAGGATGCAATCTGCTCTGCTCTCCACCCAGCCCTCACCCACCTGGACAAAAAAGACTCATATGTGAGAATGCTGTTCATATACTTTAGTTCAGCATTCAACACCATCATCTCAAAACAACTCATCTGCAAACTTGACCAGCTGGGACTCAACGCCTCGCTGTGTAACTGGCTGCTGGACTTCCTCAGTGAGAGGCCACAAGCAGTACGTGTCGGCAACAACACCTCGAGCAGCATCACACTGAGTACAGGGGCCCCTCCGCAGTAGTGCGGAGACAACAACCTCCTGCTCAACTACAGCAAGACCAAGGAGATTGTTGTTGACTTCCGGAAAGGGCACACTCACCCACCACTGACCATCAACGGTGCGGACATTGAGCGAGTCAACAACACCAAATTCCTGGGGGTGGACATCAGCGAGGACCTCTCCTGGACAGCCAACACGTCATCGCTGGCAAAGAAGGCACAGAGGCGTCTCTACTTCATCCGCAAGCTGAGGAAAGCAGGAAGCCCCCCATCCATCATGTGCACCTTCTACCGTGGCACCATTGAGAGCATCCTGACCAGCAGCATCACTGTGTGGGGCGGAAGCTGCACAGACTACAACAGGAAAGCCCTGCAGTGCATAGTGAATGCAGCTGGACGGATCATTGGTGCCTCACTCCCCCCCCTCCCCTCCCTGCAGGACATATATGACACCCGCCTCACCCACAAAGTGACCATGATTGTGAGCGACTCCTGCCACCCCTCACACGGTCTCTTCAGCCTCCTGCCCTCCGGTAGGAGATACCGGAGCCTCCGGGCTCGCACCACCAGGCTGTCCAACAGCTTCATCCACCAGGCTGTCAGGAAGCTGAACTCTCTCCCCACCCTCCCACTCCGTCCTCTTTAGACACACACGTCTAAATGCTGCTGAACTCTGTCTGTTGCTGACATACACATAGTCTTTAAACCTTTTTGCACTTTATTATTATTATTATTCACTTATTGTTGGACAGAAGAGAAACGTACTTTCAATCTTTTGTATGTTTGCACATATGTAAAAATTGACAATAAAGCTGACTTTGACTGTGTACATTACTCCATTACCTGGTCTGTAGCTTCATTTGTGTTCAATTCGTCATGGGAAGTCAGAACTAAAGGCGTCTTACTCTCCACCTCCACAGCAGGAGCCTGGTCGTTTGTCACCTGGAATTCAAATAAAAAGCAAAAACTAATATAGATCTGAAAGATCACATGGACACCCATAGATACACTAGCTGTAATGTTTCACTAGGAAATGTTAATGTATTGCAGTTGTATTTATAGTGTTGTGTATGACAATATGTTAACCGTATTATTCCAGTTGTGTAAAACTTATGGGCAAATAATAAATATGAAAACATAATTCTAAAGCAGTCAGAAAGTTTACTTTCATAGCTTATAATCATCACAGCATTAAAAAAGTAACCGGAGCAAAGTAACACTGCATCCAGTCCTGTGACTGTAAGACACGACACGACACGTCACACTGCTCAAGAAGGTGACACACATCAATGAATATATTTTCGTTTTGACCCCAAGTCTGTTTTACAGTGTGAGGGTTACAGCTGAACCAATAAGGCCAATATGATGTCATACACCTGCAATAGATTCATATAACAGAATACACTTGTAGTTAAATCAGATGTATCGTGCTCTAGATGAAGCAGTGATATTATAAATCTATTCACACACACAATTTATCGCCAACTTTGTTCCTTTTAGTCTGAATTATTAATTTTACGTCTTAGTATTTGTGCAATATTATTCAACAATTCATGCACAGAGCTCATTCAATTACTGAATAAGCAACTGCGTAAGAAGAGTGTCCAGCCCCTTAATGTATTCACGGTTCAGACATAGACTCTTATTACACTATCTGGTTAACATTGTCAGCTTCACGTGCCGTGTGTTTGTTTACCTCGCGCAGCTAAAACCGGAAGTAGCTTCTCCGGCCGTGAGCCAGCACCACGTTCACACCCACATAGTTATAAACACACACTGACAACCAGTCGAATTAAAACGGGAAACACATTAAACACATAACGCTTCATTACATGTAATACCGGAGGTTTTGGTTAGCGAGAGAGCTCCTGCTATGAGCTATACATGTTAACGGGCGGACGGCGAACTCGGCTTGAGAGACCAAACTACGCGACTACGTGACCGCTTGAGAGACCAAACTACGCGTTTACCGACATCGCCATCGCCCCAACATCCCGCCGAATTAAAACGGAAAACACATTAAGCATATAAAGCTTTCTTACGTGTATACCGGAGGTTTGGGGAGGCTGGCAATTCGTGCTATCGGCAGTGCATGTTACCGGGCGAACTCACGTTACGGCCTGAGACACCGGAGGCAACATCCGGCCGAATTAAACGTGTTTAGTGCCCTCGTCACTAAACGAACAACCCTCGGGTTCTTGCGAGTATTCACTCCGTTGAGAAAGTTGACAAAGTAATATTAAATAAAGTAAACCTACCTTAGAGAAGAAGTTCCTGGGTTAGATGTTTCAACATGGCACCTGGCTGGTAAAACAGAGATCCCGTGAGATCCCGATCTCGCGGGAACCGTTCAATGAGACTTTACCTTAAATCTCGCGAGATTGGAAATCGCGGGAAATATACACACACAACCGGAAGTGTGTGTATCCGCTGCACCAGCACCATCATACCACCAGGGGCGGAAGAGAGCATGAATTCCACACACACATTACACACACTTTTCCATATTTTGGCACTTTGTGGGACTTGTTTAAAAAAAGCAACAGGCATATCAGGGGAGGCTCCTGAGCTTATTTAAATCAAAATCGGTGTGGGGCCCACCATTTTGGGCCCCACGAGGGAGGAGGGCCCCATACCGTTGGTGTGCTCCCGGTCTCCGGGCCCAACAAAGTAATATCCGTAAGACCACACACACACACACACACACACACACACACACACACACACACACACACACACACACACACACACACACACACACACACACACACACACACACACACACACACACACACACACACACACACACACACACACACACACACACACACACACACACACACACACACACACACACACACACACACACACACACACACACACACACACACACACACACACGACTAAGTTGCATACAGCGGCTGAGGAACTGAAAAACAAGTGTCATCACTTAAAAGTAACGAATTCAGATTAAAAGCAAACAAAAACAACAGTCCTCACGGCGGTCTGGAAAACATTGATTTAAACCCCCGTGAGGCTCTGCGACAGCGCGTACAACTCATCCTCCGAGATGCCTGTACATGTAGAGTCTTGTTACCCAGATACACATCTCATCGCCGCCAATGGCTGCAACTGAAGTCCTGCACTCCATAACCCCAATCAGCAGAGCCTTTGTGTGAAGCAGTCGCTGGAACAATCATGTCTCCAGCCGGCACACAGCCTTTAATTTGTGTCTCCAGATGAGAAAAAAAAACAACCTGTTATTACTAAACATCACAGGTCTGACCAAAGTCTTTTTGTTGACTAGATGACTCTGTGGAGGTGAACCTGAAGGCTTAGAATATTTTTTTTGGTCCCTGTCCCAATGTTTACGCAACGTGATGGAAACCTTGACGGTTTTCGCGAGGTCCAGTGTCACTTGTTGATCAGCCAGTATGGTCTGGGTTCAGAGAAGCCAGCAGTTGTGTAAGTGGCTCCTGTGACCCTGCACCTTGGCCTGGGCAGACTTTGATCCCAGGCTCGGAGCTCTATAAGCCCCTCTGCATCCCCTTGCTCCCTCCCAGGCATTTGTGTACCTGGATTTGAATAGAAACCAGACAGCGATGCCCCGCGCCCCTCCTCCTCCCCCCTCTCCTCTGTCACCACTCCCACACGGGACAATGAGGATTTGTTAGTGCTCAGCCGCAAGCCTGCTGACACAAAGCGTATAGCCTCGCAGTGCCCGGCCCTGGAGTGTAGAGAGCTGAAGCACAGGCGGGCAGGGCACCAGCAGGGGGCCCAGAGTGGGGGTTGGGGGTGGGGGCAGTTTGCAGGGGTGGGATTAGCAGACAAGCGCTCTGGGTTGGGGGATGGGGGCCTGAAATGAACAGGAAATTACTGCCTTTGATGAGGCAGAGGCAGATTCGCACAGGCTGAACTCCTCCGGGCCTCTTCCCCCGGCCGTAAAAAAAACCTGTTAGAGGAGAAAATGTCAAAACACTTCAAGACCCTCATGTGTCACTTCCCTCTGGCTACGGCGGAGTTGGTAAGTCCATACGCAGGTGCTAAGCAAACACTCGCAAAAGCCTCCTCCTCCTCCTCCTCCTCCTCCTCCTCCTCCTCCTCCTCCTCCTCCTCCTCCTCCTCCTCCTCCTCCTCCTCCTCCTCCTCCTCCTCCTCCTCCTCCTCCTCCTCCTCCTCCTCCTCCTCCTCCTCCTCCTCCTCCTCCTCCTCCTCCTCCTCCTCCTCCTCCTCCTCCTCCTCCTCCTCCTCCTCCTCCTCCGGCCCATTTTCACAGCTCACTCTATATCACTCTGCAGCGAAACAGCATACATCAGCATTTATATTTAGCCTTCTGTATAAATATTTCAAAAACCACGAGGGCGCGGAAAACATTGTAAATGTGCTAGGAGCAGAGATGGGAAGATATATTGAAAATCGGGATTTCTTATCCTTCCAATGAAGTGGGATTGGCCTTGGTTAAGCAGAAAAAAAAAAAGCTGGGTCCACGTTTGATTCCAGCAGCAAGAGGAGGGGGCAACGAGCTGCTCCCGCTCCCGTTTACGAAGGCGTTCCCGACCTTCTTCACCATCAAATAAGGATTTCACATCTTCACCGACGAGAACTCCCTCCCTCCGTGCGTGTGCGTGTGCGTGTGCGTTCCTGAGCATTGGGAGAGATGGTAATGTGTGTTCAGTGAATATCGGGGTCGATTAGAGTCTCGTCTGGCCGGGCCACACTGATTAGACAGGCGGAGCAGATACAGGCCGCGGGCTGGTCATCTGGCGCTCTGACCCACATTGCTATGATGTGCACGTCACTTCCCATTACGCTGACATTCGGCCGCCACATCAGCTGAGCGCGCCGCGATCTGCATACCCTCCCCGCGGGCGAGGTCTCGCTTAGTCTTGCGAGGTCCAGCTCGTGCTGGGCTCCATCCCCTGGCCCGTCCCAGCGCCCCGGCGACAGGAAGCGGTGGATGAGTCACACTGAGGTATTGCAGTCACGGCTCTCGGTCCAAACTGTGTGGGTGGCAGATTTGGCATGCTAGCAGAATGTTGACCTTGATGCTAATATACTTAATATCCAAGCTTCAGGATGTCAAGTCAAATAAAATTGATTGACAAAAAACTCTGCTGAGCTTTATTTTAGCCAAAAGCAGCACGTATCAAAATGAATATCGGGTCTGCGTATTAAGGCCAGGACAAGCATTCCCATCAACAGCTTCAATTTGTCGGGAGCGTTCGTCTCCACAATGACTCACCCAGCGGCGCTTCTCATCGCCGTCCCTCTGAAGAGACTCAGTTTGCGGAGCAGACCCTCTGAACCGCCACGCGTCTTCTGCCCTCTGCAGCTGATGCAGAGGGCAGAACACACAAAACGCAAAGCACTAATTTCATCTCCCAATCTGACGTTTCAACAAGCAAAAATACATGCGTCTGCCGCCCGTCGTTGGTGTGTGTGTGTGGATGCACCCGCAGGCATAGAAAGTGTAAGAGGCCTTGTGGCGCTCCTGCAACTGGCTGACAGAGACAGGTCTGTTTGCCGGCTGCCTGAGAGATAATTGGCAGCTCCGGAGTGAAAAGCAGGCTCAGCAACAGATAAGGGCCGTGTGGAAAGCTCCATAATCATCGCGGATTAGCAAATGATAAATCATGGGTTCACACAAGTATGCTGTCACTGCTGGAAGAGAGGTAGGAGAGAGCGGATGTGGAGAGATATGGAAAGCGAGCATGGGGAGAGAAAGAGAATGAATAGTAGTGAAGATGGGGATGTTTTTGCTGTAATTCAAAAGGAAAAACACAATAATACCATCTAGCAGGTCAGCAGGAGAGGAAGGCTGAGAGGGGGAAATGAAAAGAGGAGAAATTAAAAGCTCTGCCAACACTCCAGCTAATACAATCTTCTGCCTGTCAGATTACCTTCTTTAATCCAGAAAGGTTTAACGCCTCTTAGAAATCTGAAAGGAGACATGAATTCAGCAGAGATTTCTCTCTGCTAGCGAGAAGGAAGGTGGCAGGGAGGAGGGTTAAGTCTCTGAGCAACTCTCCAAAAACACTGGCCTCAACAACTCTGCTGCAGAGGATCAGCCAATTCCAAACACCGCAATGTTCGACTCAAGCGTCCCCGACTTATACCGCAGTGTTCGTCCACTGGCAGTCGTGCATTTATGCATCTCTAAAAATATCATACATGTGTGATCCACAGTGGACCGAACGGTGGCCGATCTTTCATCCATGCGGTCGGACAAAAAGATGAGCTTAGGGATGGCTTAGGCGGAGCTGATGAGGTCAACGGAGCACAAAGCATTAGCACAGCGTGTCCCTGCTGCTGCAGCGCGCCACACGCCCCCCTGCTGGGACGGGGCGCCATGATCTGTAATATTTGTCACACAAAAAAAATAAACTGGTAATGTGGCTTAATGGGAATAAAATGGCGGAGAGGATGAGGACCGTGTTTGTTCTAGAAGGTGAAAGTAACAGAGGTTCTGATTTGACCCACGGCTGGTAGAGGGAGGCGCAAATCAAGCAATTCAAGGTATTCTATTTTGCACTTTGCGTATCTCCCGTCGTCTTGTGTGTGTATGTTGCTGCATTGGTGGTGATTGAATCTGTTTTAACCGAGATGTTTTGCCTCTCAACAACCTGCTGGTGAGGCTTCTCTTTCCGCTCACTTATCCGAGCTGAACCCACCTGACCGTGCTTTACATCACCAGGTCTGTCTGGCCGTGAGGAGGCTCAGGCAGCACCCGGGCACAATGAAGGCCCATCAGTATCCAGGTCATTGCCCTGTTGGCTCACCCTGCTGCCTCCCACTGATAACAGATATGTGAAATCAGTATTGCCGCCTGTGATTTCCACTCCTCTGCTACCCACCCAGCTCTGTGCCATTTCCAAATCTGGCAGTGCGAGGCTTCCCTGCTTTGCGTACGGGGAGGGTGTTTTAAGAGGACAATGATCACGGCGATGGCCTGGTTCTCCGCTCCCTGCTGCTTATTACTGCATTGCGGGGTGCAGCAAGTTTGAGCGGCGGCAGACAGGGAACGCGCTGATCCCCCCGCGCCTGCCGACAAACCACTGCGTCGACTGAAAAGATTAAAAACGTGGATTATGTGCCATAACTGAGCATTGTATAACCTTTTGTTTGGCTACGACAACATATATTTCTGCCGCGCTTTAATGACTCAATTAAGGACCACAGATTCAAACAGACTATAAGTACCTGAATAACAAAGTCTGATAGTGAGAGCATGGGTTTTGGGTGCGAGCTTCGACAATGCCAGATTACAAAAGGGGGCCGCGAGTATGATCTGGGGATAAAGTCTGGTGAAGATAAGAAAGTGGCAGCAGGCTCCAGAGAAATGTCACAGTTAAATCCAGAAGACTACCAGAAAGGGCTCTCTCATTCCGCTTTGTTAGAGATCCTCAAAACGGCCGCGAAAACAGCCCAGGATACATATTCATCCTCCACGCTCATGACTGAAATGAGCCGACAGAGCTTTGGAGAAGAGAGGAGTGTGACATACAGTTCTCTCAGGCATGCTGCAGGAGTGGATAAGTCAACTAGAGCCAGACTGACGTGATCAAGTGCATCAACGCCGGGTTAAAAAGGTGCACAGCAGAGAGAGAAAAGACAGACGCAGAGAGAAGCAGGGCCTGTCAATCAGCACTGGAAGGGTGAGGATACTAGCTGCTGCAAGGAGGAGCAGGCAGGGGTCAGAAGCAGTGAGAAAACAGTATGCCACCATTAAGACAGAGTCACGGGTTAATGCTGAGAGAGTAGCTGGCAGCCGAGATACGAGCTGGCTCGACCACGCTTAAAGTTCCGAATGAAACCCCTGGAGCCTTGGCAGGAGGATCCATGGCACGTGGAGGCGGGGATTTTCTGGAAAGGCTTGGCGCTCCGCCCGATGGAGTCCCTACACTGGAGCAGGGCCGGCCTGGACACTGCTGTCTGTCCCCAGGTTCAGCCGGTCTGGCTCATCAACGGATCCATCACATATGCCCCTCGAGGCTCTCCACATCACGCTGGACTGAAAGGTTCTGTAAATGTTCTGATACTTTTTCCAGAGGCAGGGTTCATTTCATTTGGGGTTTAAAGCTGTTGGGAGCTGCTATTTGGTGCCAGTGTTTAGTATCTTTAAAGCCCAGAGAACTGTCACGTCATTTCCTTTTCCAAAGCATAACTTTTTACACTGCCAAGGGGGAGGATAACATGCCAGAAACATAATTTGAAAAACCTGATAATTTGCAAAAATTGGATTCATGGGACTCACCACTGAAACTACAATAATCACTTTGTGCAAAGACCAATATCAATGATGACATAATGCAACCTATTCGATTAAACCACGGTTGCAGAGGACAAAATGTTTCAGGTTTTCCAATAAACAGTTATAGCATTCTAAATATGCGAACAGTGAAATTGCGTCATACTTTATAGATCATGTTGTGAATATTACTGCAACGCCTTATGGACCGTCATTTTTCTAACCACGATTAATTTGACTCAGAGAGCATTCCACTTTACAAATGTGTGACAGTTGAATTTGATACTTCACAAACCAGTGCACCATTAAATCTCATTATAAACGTCTTCAAACCAGCAGATATTAAAATGTCAATCTGACTTAAAGCCTATTTTGTGACTGACACCTCAATTAAGGCATATTTGTTGAATTTGTCCACGAGGAGGATCACTCATGCGGGTGATTTCAGCAATTTACTCTCCTCATGCACTTCCATTAGGGGATGTCTCACAGTGCCAGTGGATTGTATAATAAGAATTGTTGAGAGGCATGATGGGATGGGAAAGTGTTTGAGAGCATTTGCTGGCAGCCTCCCAGCCACAGTATTTCTGAACAGGCATCTGAGCCCAGCTGAGAGTCAGGTCAACTGCAAGTTGTATCTCTTCCACTTCCCAGCATCTCCCAGGTTATGGTGAGATGGGAACAGAGACACAATCTGATGAGGGAATGGGTTCCTATGGAAGTGGTTAGGAACCAGTGGGTGCTTCTGTTACAGGTGGATCGTCTTCCAATCTTAAACTTAACATTTGCAGCTTCTGAAGATTTTTCAGATGTTACAAGAAACGTTAAGCTACTACGAGGAACTTTTATTTTAGCCGTCCCAGTAGTAGACCTATGGAAAACTTCTTGTTTCACTGCAGCAGGGCCTGACAGTCGGCCCCGGGCTCCCAGCAGGGGATCGTAATAGCAGAGAGAAGAGGTTCTGCTCCTAGCCACAGGAGGCACTGTTGGCTTATGTAGTTAATTTAAAGGCGTCAATATTGCGTTGAGACGGTATCATAGGCGGTGTTTGACCAAAGTGAACCAAACACCTCAACTCCAACAGGATGTCTGTTCCTACTGCACAGACTAACCTCCCCTGGGGTTATCGCCTGAGAATAGATTCCCACCTTGGTCACATCTTTATGTTTAAGTCAACATTTAGGCCCTGTATCCTGTCCAAAGAAAGCCACAGCACCATGGTTACATTGACAACTGTGCATGTGACGATGTACTTTTTAGCCATGTCAACTCTGACCTCAAGTTCACCTTTCACACAAGACACAGGTCAAATGCAGTCCGACCATAGCCCACATGTACGATATGAGACTTTTGCTGAACTTTGTATGTGTGCTGCACCGGCCTCGTTTCTGTCGGCGTGGAGCCCTGGCTGCAGACCAGCCAGCTATCCAGGCAACACGACAGAGAACACTGTGTGCTTCTCATTGTGCAGCCCCTGGAATGTGCTGACGACGCAGGGTTCACACTGGTTCAATCACACTGTTGCACTCTTCACTCTGGCCCCGTCTCATGCCCGCCCAGCTATTATTACACACTTTTGCAAGTTAGTCAGTTGTGCAAAGCTTATGGGGACCACACCAGCAGCAGAACCATCAACAACCCTCATAGAAAAGTTGAGCCACGCCTCCAAACCGACGAATACGTTCTCCTAAGAGCAGGAGGAACAGAAGTCAAGTCAAATAAAAAAAAGAGGAGGAAAGGAGAGGGGGAGATATTTGAGAATGAAACAGCCTCTGTGTGTCTCGGCATGCAGCCAGAGAGGGAAGCCATTGAAGCTCGAGCCAGAGGGACTGAAAATACAATCGGTTCCCACCTTGTCTGTGTGGAAAAGGAGAAGAATTAGGAAACTTTGGAAGAATGTATTGAAAATAAAAGACGACAAGGGGGCATTAAGCTAGTGAGAGTGATAAGACATATCGGGGGATAAAAGACTAATTTCTTGCCATAACTTGTGCATTAAAATAGGAATATCAATATAATACAGAAGTTATTGTCCAAAAAAATAGCGCATACCAATTATTTATCTATTATGTTATTTATCAAAACATCTTTGTATAATATTAGGCTGGTTATTATGATTCAAGGGGACAACGATTTCCATGGCCAATTCAGCTCAAGACTTTGGGGCTTTTGTCTGGATGTAAAGGCAAGGTGGGAACAATGAAAATAATTCATGGAACACATAAATTGAGAAATAGTTAGTATCACATTGTGCTGAGAATGATGTCTCCTCCAAGGTCAGTGAACTGTGCCAAAGCTGCAGAAAGAGAATTGTGTCTTTCTTCCCAAAGTGATCATTCATTATGCAGAGAGTGGGAGAGAGTGGCTCCTTTCTGAAAGCGACTCTGTGACACGCACAACATCTGGAGACACCATCTCTCATTTCCCATCAGATTGATCTAACCGGAACACAAATCCTGCACAACTGCAACAAATCTCTCTACAATGAGTAGCATCATGCATTCACTCTTTCCCTAACAGGTTTCAGTAGTCTTCAAATCAAAACACACAACTTGCATGAAATGCCACAATGCAACGTGAAAAATGCATGCAGAACAAACAAAATACAGCATTCCCAATCGTTTCTTCCGTGTCGAGGGAAGCAGGCGAAACAGGGGAGGCGAGAGCGCAGACAGACAGAGAGAGCATTAATAAAACATGACTGCATGATTTTCCAACCTCAAAGAGGCGAACACAGGAAGGCAGGCTCAGAGCAGAAGCTGAGGTTCAGCGCCGGGTGAAGGGAACAGTAATCTCTAACTAGCTCAACACGGCAGTGCACTAGTTTAAACTGCTGCGTTCTCTGATCACACGCTGCCTTCCTCCCCGAGCCCGAATTATTTTTCTCTCCTTTTATTCATGCCCCTCACACTTTTGTTTGCTCCGTTTCTCGCTGCAGGTGAAAGAAGAGAGTTCCGTTAGTGGTTCTGCAGAAGGTGAGGACGATGACAACGCGGGGGAGTTCATCACGTTGACGGGCTATTTAAGGAAACCCACCGCTTTGCATCACCGCCTCACCTCACTCAACGTTATTTAAGAACCTCCACGCCGACATGGGTGGCAACACGCCTTGGCATGGTGTCTCTTCACACAGGCCAAGAGAAACACACACACACGCGCACACACGCACGCTTCTGATACTCCGCTTGTCTTTCTTGGTGACAGTTAGCATGGCAAAGTTCCCATTTTCCATTGTTTTAACCATCTGTTGAGAGATGAGGTCTGACATCAAAGCAGGCTCACACAAAAAAAATGCATGATCCGATTTGAATTGCAGACATTCTGAAATTATGTGGTTTGAATGGGAACCAGCCAGCAAGGGACAGGTGACTGATTTCCCACTTGTCTGAGTACAACTACAGCGACAAAGAAAAATTAAGAAGAAATTGGGTAGCTTGATTTACATCATTCATATGTTGATTTGTCAAATGGCTGCAATTAATTAAACCGACGGAGACAGCGGTCCTTTCTGGTGCCCACGGTGAACATTCAACGCTGTCGGTGAGTTTGAGCTCTGTCCAAAACCATCGACCGTTGACTGTACCCTGAGGGACGCCACAACATACACACACGCCCCTCTGGATAGCACACATCGTGAGATATTTCAGTTCTGCTCTCATGTAGAGCAAACTGAGAACTACAGTCTGAAGTCTACGTGTCAAGCCGTCAACCTTCAGTTTGCAGGAATCTCCGGGTCACAGTCCAATAGGCACCAGATCAGCTGTGACACAGGAGGTGTCACTCTTAAGGCTGCAATAAACATTCATTGCTGTCGGTGGGTTTACATCAAAATAACTCACTGATCAATGAATGCAGACTGCGGTTCAAACACCTCAGTAACCAGTTGGCTATGAGCAAAGGCCTGACACAACATGTCAACGATAAATTAGTAACAATGGTAATGTCCTTCCAACATTTACACTTTTACAGTGGTGCTTTGGTTTTTTTAAAAGGTCCAGTTCACCCAAATGAGATACACATTTTCTCACAACTGTTATGTAGAAATGCGCTTGTCGTTTTTTCCTCCAGGTTACGAGATATTTGGTTCTGAGAGAATTAAAAGGGATTTCATTTGTGGCACCATTGACAAAATTGATACTGGATATTTGATACCATCTCCCTAACAATCTAAAGAACAACTGTCGACAGTTTTTAGAGTACTATCTCTTCAGTGGACAGTAGTTGGAAATGGAAACTGTTCAAAGTAAGGTCTGTAGATTATCTAGAGTAACAATTTGAATGTCATTGTTTAATGCTGAGAGGATCACAAACTAGATTCCATTCACCTCTATTGTACACCTCAAAATCTGGATAAATAAAACCAGAACATTCGGCATGACTAGATGCCACTAGCGGTAGTTTGTCATTTTGGAAATACATTTTTAAAACTTACATCAAATAGCAGAAATTACAGTCAAATATTATCCTTGTTTATTGAGCTTAAGAACGATTGAAAGCCAGGTTACATAAGGAATGAGGACCGCTCACCAGGCCTGAGCATCTAATTTATAATGTTTTTTTCTATAGTCTTTTTTTTCAAACTAAAATATGTTATACAAAAAGCAAACTCCTGTAAGGAATCACTAGGATGATTGTGTTGGTAATGTAAGGGAGTGTCTGGTCAAGAGGCAGCACGTGTGTGTGAGGATGAATATGAAACCGTAACGTTACAGCTGTGAACTTAGCAGTACAGTGTTTGTACAGTTGATCTGTCGGTGAATAAATGTTACAACTCCTCCAAACCAAAGTCAAGTTCCTGTGTCTTGCTTGTCACTAGCAGATTTAAGTGAAGGGGGTTAGCCATGAAGTTAGCAAGAACTACGGCCCTCTCATTTCCAGTTGATTTTCTTACTATAAAAATGTAAATTGGAATTTAAATTAAATTAATTTGAATGGAAACCAAAGGCTGCTTGAACTGTGGCCAAAACCTATAAAACAATTGTCTCATTTGAGTAAAGTCAATATTCAGCGGGAACAGTACCGACAGAGCTAACAGTGTAAACAGTGGGAACAGTACCGACAGAGCTAACGGTGTAAACAGCGGGAACAGTACCGACAGAGCTAACAGTGTAAACAGTGGGAACAGTACCGACAGAGCTAACGGTGTAAACAACGGGAACAGTACCGACAGAGCTAACAGTGTAAACAGTGGGAACAGTACCGACAGAGCTAACGGTGTAAACAGCGGGAACAGTACCGACAGAGCTAACAGTGTAAACAGTGGGAACAGTACCGACAGAGCTAACGGTGTAAACAACGGGAACAGTACCGACAGAGCTAACAGTGTAAACAGTGGGAACAGTACCGACAGAGCTAACGGTGTAAACAGCGGGAACAGTACCGACAGAGCTAACGGTGTAAACAACGGGAACAGTACCGACAGAGCTAACAGTGTAAACAGCGGGAACACTACCGACAGAGCTAACGGTGTAAACAACGGGAACAGTACCGACAGAGCTAACAGTGTAAACAGTGGGAACAGTACCGACAGAGCTAACGGTGTAAACAGTGGGAACAGTACCGACAGAGCTAACGGTGTAAACAACGGGAACACTACCGACAGAGCTAACGGTGTAAACAACGGGAACAGTACCGACAGAGCTAACAGTGTAAACAGTGGGAACAGTACCGACAGAGCCAACAGTGTAAACAGCGGGAACAGTACCGACAGAGCTAACAGTGTAAACAGTGGGAACAGTACCGACAGAGCTAACGGTGTAAACAACGGGAACACTACCGACAGAGCTAACGGTGTAAACAACGGGAACAGTACCGACAGAGCTAACAGTGTAAACAGTGGGAACAGTACCGACAGAGCTAACGGTGTAAACAGCGGGAACAGTACCGACAGAGCTAACGGTGTAAACAGCGGGAACAGTACCAACAGCGCTAACGGTGTAAACAGCGGGAACAGTACTGACAGAGCTAACTGTGTCTTCTGTCAGCTTCACTTCACGGAGTATGGAAGGCCGTTATCAGCTATAGCCACTATATAAGAGCAGCATAGAGCAGTGGCCTTGAGCTAACCAATGGACACACACACACACACACACACACACACCTCTATATCTTACATAATATCTTAGGTAATAGCTGTTCGCTGCTTTGATAATGCTTTAAAAATCAGGAAATATCTGATCAAAAGAGAAAACAAATTGGACATGCACAACATTCTTGAATTTGTATGCTATCCGGTGTTATAGGCACCTCTCAGATGGTACAAAATAAAACTTGAGGCTTGTTACCAAGCCTTAAATGTAATTTATGTTTCTGTGTGACCAATGGGATTAAACCTAAAAATCTCTGTGGAATGTGGACTGGGTGCAGGCATAATCATCTGACAGTCAAAGCACACAGGTAGGAGGTTCAGCATGTTACCTAAAATCAGGCTCTCCAGCATCACCCATAACTTTTCATTGTAAGCACTTCCATAACCTCAAATTGGTATTCTTTTCTGTGCATTACCCTTTAACTAAAATAAACCAACTCCTCCCTTGACACTTAAAGACAGACAGGCTGCTGTGGTGGTTTTTATCTGAGACTTTTATAATTACTAAACTAAATGTAACAAAGAGAAGGAATCGAGAAACAAACTAAATTCTGTTTCAGTTCAAGTAAACACAAATATTTTTATAACGCATAACAGTCTGTGCTTGCGATTGTTGGAGAGTTTACCAACCTTGCAACACTATTTTAGTATGTAATCAGAGGAGGTATAGACATATGTAAATAATCTTGCAGTAATTATAATTATTAAATATAGTAATTGCCGTGTTAGGTTACGTTAAACATTGACATTTTCCAGCTAGAGCAGACATTACATTTAGCTGACGTTTTTATCCAAAGTGACTTACAATAAGTGCACTCAACCATGAGTAAAAACTCAGAACAACAAGAATCCAGAAAGTACAATTTCTTCAATAAAGTTAAACTACAAAGTGATATCAGTAAGTGCCTGTTTAAGTGCTACTAAACGGACGGTTTTACAGTGAAAACATGTCAGAGTGTAGAGTGGACAATGAGAGGCCGGATGGCAAGCAAAACAACCCTTTTTCTCCACACAGACTGTGCTGGTCATAAAGACCAAAAAACCAAGCTGTCTTTTTTATTCATAATAGTTACAGGGCATTTATATAAAAGCCTCACTTTGATATCATCTCCAGTGTAAATTATGCTAAAAAAAAATGTTAGCACTAAACAATTTGAAGCCAAATGTAAATTGTAGCTTTAAAAAAAAGAAAATTATCTTATTCAGTGCTCTGAATGACTTCATAAAATGTCAGAGCAGCTGCAGCTTTGAGCAGTGCAGAGGCCTGTTGGGGCGGATGGATATGTTTGCTACATATATTAGGGCCACACTGAAGTATGCTTGTTTATCCCTGTGGAGTTGGGCTTTGTCACACACTTTGAAGTTATAGGCAGTGACACTGGGAACAGCGTGACCCACTTCTCCCTGACCTGGAAACACTCCGCAGGCTGACCCTGAGTTTCAACGCCAACGCGAGTTGCATCAAGTGAGAAAGAAAAGGGCGGTGAATCAAATCTAGGCTAATCGTGAATTATTAAAGGGTAAAATGATAAGAATCACGGAGGTCAGCAGCTCCTGAAGACTGCAGCACTCACGCCATGTTCCGAGTGCAAACGGCTGGGGTACCCATGGGAGAAGAAAAGGAAAATCAAGTGAAAGAAAATGGCTGCAAGCGGCCCCTCATTCATCCGCTTATCTATGCATTAGTTTGAGTGAAACACAGTAAAATCCACTGTAAGGAGAAAAACACCACAAAAGACCAAAGGGGGATCTGAAGAGTTTGACTCCTCTGCTGTGTGTGCGCTGCACATAGCAAAATGAAAACCTGCTGATCTGAAATGACTTTTTAACACAGGCATATGAAGTTAGCCCGGTTATGCGGGGACAAAGGAAAAGCATGTGCTGGGCTCCAGCCAAGTAGTTCCATATGGGTGTTGAGTTCACTGGGTCCAGGTGGCACGTGGATGCATACGTAACATGGTAGTCCGGCATGGGTCTACTGCCCCCTTATGGCCTGGAACTTGCAGTGATGCAGGAGGCCTGGCTGCTTGGGGGGGTTCATGATGAAAGACCAATGAAACTAAATATTCTACACATTTCTCTGTGGTTAACATTCTAAATGTAACCTATACTTATATGCCTACTGTGCACATATCCCAAGAGATGCTTGTTAAAAAGTTTACTGCAAAAAACTGATATTGCAAGTAGATCTAATCAGTGCAACCACTGTGCGGCAAAGTTGAGGAGAGAAAGTTCCGTCCCCAGCTGATAATGATTAACCGGGGAACCGAGGTAGTTGCCAAAGAACCCTTGTAACCCCTCCGGCGACCTGCTCGGCAGCCATTGGTCAGTAGTAGAGAGTGGGGTATGAGATGGCTGATGAAGCCAGGTCAGCCTATAGCTGAGCAGAGGAGGAGCTGCCGAGGCAAAACATGTCCTGACACAGGTCACAATATGAAGGATAAGATGTATTTGCTTCATGATAATTCATTACTAAACTGCAAGCCCAAACAATTGATTCAGTATGAGAAACTGGTAACCTAAATAATTGATCCAAATAGGTGTGTGTGAATAAGTGTGCAGCTACAGCTTTTATGGACTCCTGCATTTTACCACCATCCCACAGAGCAACATTGTTGCCACGGACACGGCTCTCTAATGGTTTTATAACCCTATGAACCGCAAATCAATCCCCAATAAAGACCATCTGCAGGTCCGCGAAGAGCAAGATGGATGCGCCGAGTTTGAGGAGAAGAATTCAGATGAAGAAAAAAAAAACTTTCTCATTTGAGATAGACGTTGACGTTGGGACTGTATCTGCAAGGCTTGTGTTGAAAACAGCTGTTGCCAGCTCAACTATTTGGCCCCTGACCTGGGTTGTTTTGGTCCCTGAATGGGGGTCTCTGAATTACCAGCTCTGTCAGAGCATTTACAAGCCTGGGCTCTGCCTCAGCCCCCCTTGACCCCAGCATCACCCTTGCCCAGTGCATGCACCGAGGCATCCTGGGAGGAGAATGGGGCCAACAGAGAGAGCAAGTGGTCGCGGCCGGTCGCGAGCCCACCTCGTCAAGTTTACAACCCAATCAGGCTCGGCCTCATAAATCCACGCCTCCTTCTGCAGCATGCAACAATGCCAGCCATTCACTGTGTGTGCAGGTTTAATAGTTCCTCTATGGCTTCCTTCCACTTCTTAGCGGACAGCCCAGCGCCCCCCCTCCACCTCCCCCCTCCTTTCTCTTCTTGCAAGTTTATATTGGGAGCGATGAGAAAGCCCAGGCCGGAGGAGAGCTGCACAATCACGTCAGCAAAGTCATGCCGAGGTCAGCATTCTCTGAACTGCGTCTGACCTCTGACTCCCCCCCCGGTGCCACCTGGCACTGCGATGGCAGCCAAGGGAGTCCGGAGTGAACTTCGCCTGAACCTGGAACTTAACATTGGACCATTGCCTCACCCCTGGCCCTTTGCTCCCAGTTTCCTTTGGACCAAGAGTCACACATGTCTAATATTTGTCACATCTGCAGTTTAGGTTTGCATTTAAACCTTGATGCAGAGCTGCTTCTGACGGGGACACGGACGCTGCAGCCTCACTTAGAGGTTGTCATCTCTGACCACTCACATCTACAGACTGAGGCTACACATCCAATAGAGCAGATATAGAAAATAGAAAAATAATAATAATCTTTATATACATATGGAACTACTTGTAGATTTCCTTTTTACCATCTCGTTTTTTTTATTTCACACAGTTTGTCTCTGTTACTGCTGAAGAGTCTGCTGATTCATACTTGTGGAAGTAGCTTCTCCATCATTATTGAGTTTATACTCCCCTCTTGTGGATATGACGCTGAGTTAAAAGCCATTTAATTAAATTACAGCCCTTCACTTTACCACTAGATGGAGCGACTATCTCATGATTGTATGGTTTATCAGCCTGTTAAACAGACTGTATTATGAACAGAGGCCGATGTCTTACATGACTGTCATCTAGTGAGAAGTTAATCAGTGCTACTTCTGAAGTGAAGTCAATTTAAATGTGTGTTTATGAACTCACCCATGCTGTCGTTCTGTTCGGACTCCAGCGGAAGGTCACTGAAGAAGCCTGGGAAATAAACGACAGGTCAGCAGTCGGACATTTTCACAGAGAGAGACCACTGCAGACACAATATTTTAGAGGTCTAAGGATGCAACCATATATAAGAAAGGCGTTTCTTTTTATTTTAAAATAATACAGACATTTGTCTTAGTAACATTGGATCAGGAACATATCAAGAACCAATGCAGCTGTATAACACAAGTACAAAAGCTATTTTCAACCCAGTAGATCGGGAACCAAAGGAAGTCCTCTTGTTAATTCATGTTTGCATTTCCACCACATCTTTAGTGAAGATTAGACAGGTTTGTCAGTTCTATGTTAGCGTTGCATTTATCTGATGCATGAGAACAAAAGGAGCCATACAGAGGTCTGAGACCTACTGAAACTGGGGTTTGGATACATGTTGGGCTTTGTACACATCACTCATGGAAAGAGGATTTTAGAATCTAGAATAGAGATTAAACTCCTATCGCAACTTTTCAAACTGAGGTTTTGTACCTCACACAACACATGTTGGCTCCTGGGCTGGCTCAGGTCTATAGCTAGGGCTGGCTCAGGTCTATAGCTAGGGCTGGCTCAGGTCTATAGCTAGGGCAGGCTCAGGTCTATAGCTAGGGCAGGCTCAGGTCTATAGCTAGGGCAGGCTCAGGTCTATAGCTAGGGCAGGCTCAGGTCTATAGCTAGGGCAGGCTCAGGTCTATAGCTAGGGCAGGCTCAGGTCTATAGCTAGGGCAGGCTCAGGTCTATAGCTAGGGCAGGCTCAGGTCTATAGCTAGGGCAGGCTCAGGTCTATAGCTAGGGCAGGCTCAGGTCTATAGCTAGGGCAGGCTCAGGTCTATAGCTAGGGCAGGCTCAGGTCTATAGCTAGGGCAGGCTCAGGTCTATAGCTAGGGCAGGCTCAGGTCTATAGCTAGGGCAGGCTCAGGTCTATAGCTAGGGCAGGCTCAGGTCTATAGCTAGGGCAGGCTCAGGTCTATAGCTAGGGCTGGCTCAGGTCTATAGTTAGGGCTGGCTCAGGTCTATAGTTAGGGCTGGCTCAGGTCTATAGTTAGGGCTGGCTCAGGTCTATAGTTAGGGCTGGCTCAGGTCTATAGTTAGGGCTGGCTCAGGTCTATAGTTAGGGCTGGCTCAGGTCTATAGTTAGGGCTGGCTCAGGTCTATAGTTAGGGCTGGCTCAGGTCTATAGTTAGGGCTGGCTCAGGTCTATAGTTAGGGCTGGCTCAGGTCTATAGTTAGGGCTGGCTCAGGTCTATAGTTAGGGCTGGCTCAGGTCTATAGTTAGGGCTGGCTCAGGTCTATAGTTAGGGCTGGCTCAGGTCTATAGTTAGGGCTGGCTCAGGTCTATAGTTAGGGCTGGCTCAGGTCTATAGTTAGGGCTGGCTCAGGTCTATAGTTAGGGCTGGCTCAGGTCTATAGTTAGGGCTGGCTCAGGTCTATAGTTAGGGCTGGCTCAGGTCTATAGTTAGGGCTGGCTCAGGTCTATAGTTAGGGCTGGCTCAGGTCTATAGTTAGGGCTGGCTCAGGTCTATAGTTAGGGCTGGCTCAGGTCTATAGTTAGGGCTGGCTCAGGTCTATAGTTAGGGCTGGCTCAGGTCTATAGTTAGGGCTGGCTCAGGTCTATAGTTAGGGCTGGCTCAGGTCTATAGTTAGGGCTGGCTCAGGTCTATAGTTAGGGCTGGCTCAGGTCTATAGTTAGGGCTGGCTCAGGTCTATAGTTAGGGCTGGCTCAGGTCTATAGTTAGGGCTGGCTCAGGTCTATAGTTAGGGCTGGCTCAGGTCTATAGTTAGGGCTGGCTCAGGTCTATAGTTAGGGCTGGCTCAGGTCTATAGTTAGGGCTGGCTCAGGTCTATAGTTAGGGCTGGCTCAGGTCTATAGTTAGGGCTGGCTCAGGTCTATAGTTAGGGCTGGCTCAGGTCTATAGTTAGGGCTGGCTCAGGTCTATAGTTAGGGCTGGCTCAGGTCTATAGTTAGGGCAGGCTCAGGTCTATAGTTAGGGCAGGCTCAGGTCTATAGTTAGGGCAGGCTCAGGTCTATAGTTAGGGCAGGCTCAGGTCTATAGTTAGGGCAGGCTCAGGTCTATAGTTAGGGCTGGCTCAGGTCTATAGTTAGGGCTGGCTCAGGTCTATAGTTAGGGCTGGCTCAGGTTTATAGTTAGAGCTGGCTCAAGTAGGGGTTTTATCTGGACCCTGGTCGTACCCGACCAGGGTCCATGATGATGATGATAGCAGGCTATCATCATCATCATCATCATCATCAGTTGCATTGCCAATACCATTACTGCTTTTGTCATTATTATTCTCATATGTCCACTGTTGCTTTTATTTTTGGTAGTTCTAACTTTTTCGTCATGCTACTACTCATTCAAATTCATTGAATGTGTTATAATTCTGTTAGGTTGCTCGATCTGTACACATGGCATCTATTGTACTTCTGTCCATCCTGATAAAGGATCCTCCTCTGTTGTTCTCCTGGAGGTTTCTTCTCTTTTTCTCCCCTCAAAGGTTTTGGGGAGTTTATCCTGATCTGATGTGAGGTCCCAGGACAGAGGATGTATATGTGTACAGATTGTAAAGCCCTCTGAGGATAATTTGTAATATTGGGCTATACACAATACATTTAATTTAATTGAATCTTTCAGTAAGTTTAACCAAGGTTTTTATTTTCATAAATCTAACAGAATCTTATCCATACTTGCAACTAAGATAAGTTGAAGTAAAGCACAAGCACACTTCGAAAATGTCTCCTTCAAGTTTGACCATTTCTATGTCAAACAATACATAAAGTAGGGGCTATCAAACTCTGCCAGCATAATTATTTTAGGTTCATGGCTTCTCATAGGCAATCTGTGGAATATTCATCAACCGTACAATGAAAACTGTATCAATCACAGTGCATCATAAATAAGAGAGGAGGACCACACTGACGGAACCAAATTAGAGCTTAAATACAAGGCCTGATATCATCTGACTAACGCATAACCCCAGAACAATCTGTTTGCTTCATATTAGTTACCCTCTTGCCGTGTTTTGTACCCTCTTTCCCCCCCATGTCGCCTCCATCAGCAGCATGGCCATCTGTGCGGCCGGCATCTGGAGACACGGCGTCTACTTCTCACTTACACGGCGCCCGGCCAGCTCCATCACTCATATCCAGACGGGTGCAGAGTGTGGGTTTGTCGGTGCATCAGATCCCCCTATCTGTGTCAGTGTACCACCCTGCTATCAACAGCTGTAGACCCCTGACCCGACACACGCCAGCTGCCCCCCCTTCCCCTCCTCCCACCTCCACCCCACAGTCAACACCAGCATATGTTCTCCCTGGAGCATACACCGACACACGCAGGCTCTGTTCCAACACACACACGTGCCTCAGTGACCCTCCCTCAACAGACACACACACTTACACTGACGTGTAACACACAATCACGCATGCAGACAAGGACGAACGACTGTGAGGCCCCCCCCCGAAATATGTCAAAGCTTTTCAAAAGGTTGCAAGTGAACACATCACTTTTCTTTCACGGATGTAGAAGTAAAAAAACCTTCAGTTTATCTTAAATCTCAATCATTTTAACTAGCTAACAATTATATAGTTAGTCCCAATACTGCTTTAATTATACAGTATGTTCCCCAACTGTCAACTTTTGCTTTGGGTTAAACCCATTTACTTTGAATTACTGCTAACCTGTTGTAAGGGTCAGCTCACCTAAAAAAAACTCATAGTCTGGCCTTATTTGAAGGTTTAAGATGTATGTCTCCTCAACAATGGAGGTGAATGGAATTTAATTTGCATTTAGCAATTAACAAGACTAATGCTGCACTTCCACTGCAAGACATGGCCCTGCTCAACTCCACTTGTTCTTCTTTGGTACCGCTTCAGTCGAGGTTCTAAGCAAACCGTTTTTAAAAATCCAAGCTAACATTTTATTCACTTTAAAAAAATATATATCACTGTATAGATGATAATTTCATCAGTAACTAAACAGAGTATCCACCTGAAGATGATGTCACAGCAGTTGTTCATGGGGGGACCATGCAGTGGAAGTGGACATAACGGTCTGTAGCGACACTAGCTGTAGTTGTGCACTAAATGCTAGCTTTTTAAAAAAAAGGTAAGGTTCGGTACCTGCAAGCTCTGTGTTTAAAGTTGTGTTATGTCTGTACTGCAGGCTTACATTTATGTTTCTAATCTGTGTTGCAGGTTTATGCGTTTGTTATATTCCACTTTTGGTGCACTTTTAATCTCATGTGTTCTAAGGGTACACATTCATAGATTACAGGTTGAAGTGCTCTTAAATAATTGATTAGGTCATTTTACTTGGTTTCTAGAAGCCATTAGTGAGTCCATCTCTTCTACCTGACTCACTATAGCACCTCTACATAAAGGGATGAGTTAAATGTCCTTTTTTCTTATCCATGTAATAAACTGTCAAAAAGTCTGGGACTGTTTATGTCACGTGGCTTGCAAGGTTAAGCTTCCAGGCATGAAAATTAATGCGCAAAATGATACATCCCAAAATGTATTGGCAGATATATACAAGTTTAAACATTATTACAGATACAATACTTCCTGAATGAAAAGATATCCCATAGTATAATGTTTTCTGTGCTCATTGTCTTAGTTTTTTTTTTTCCTTGCATCTCACTTTATCTTGGGCCCCGTTGTGAAGTCGACGCAAGTCATGCACTACAAACATTGGAAAAGTTACAGCCAGCGCAAAGGCTCCGCTAGAGGTCGTGGCGTTGGTCGTGCACCCGTCTTCCAAGTGTAAAAACTATTTGTAAAGACTTTAAAACTAGCTTGACATAATTCATCGCAGTCAACATCATGTCTGCTTCTACTTTTATCTAACATCTGTTCGGCTGTGTGTTAATGCTCTCGTCTACTCTGCACTAGACAATGTCCATAGGGATTGGAAAGCTTTCTATTTAAAATGATGTTTCCACAGAAAGCCGATGTCTGTGCAAGGACACGCTGAGCCGTTCAGTCCTTCACGTATAATTTGACCTCAGCTGCTTGCTGGTCAGCTCGTAATAGTGGCATTCTGGGATCAGGATTAGGCCTTGTTTTGGTCCCGCTGATAATGGAGCAGCACTAGAGAAGAATGGAGCTCTCCAGTGTGTGGTCTCTGTTGCTAATCCTCATGACAGTTTATTGACCATTATAGCCCGAGGCTGGGAAGGCTTCCAGCAGCAGCCAATACAGCTGGAGCCTGCGCCACTGTGGCCCATTGTGTGTTGACAAATAAAGGCTGCATCTTTAACCTTTCACCTCTAAAACCCCTGCAACCTCCAACGCAATCCGCTCACCATCCAAATAACATCCCAACTCGTGTCCCCTCTGACTCCCTCCTTGTGGATGGACACATGCTGCTGCCTCAAACATCAGTCAGATTAAAAGTAGGTTTGGGCTCTAGAGCTAAAAGTCAATAATGGCATAAGAATATATCAACACACGTGAGTATCGCACGGTTTTGTGATAGTGTATTGATTTTCAAAACGTTGATTTTGTATTTATAGTTTGCACCGTTGGCAAAGATTGGTGGCAGAATCAGATTGCACAAAAAGTTATTCAAGGAGGTTTGACGTTACAGGGACGTCTCTCTTACAATACCTTCTACAACAGTGTGCTCTGACAGTCCCTCCACAAGGCTGGCCACATTCCTTACTAGAAAGTGCCATATGGCCGACCACAATGTATTGAAGCGGCTTCATCGGCTACGTACATGCAACAGATACTGAAGTCGCACAACCCCTGAAAGCCTCAGACCTGAAGCCATTAGCGCTGCCCAGGAATGCCTCCCCAACATGCATGCAGCCCCATATCAGTCCATCACTGTTCTGCTCTTCTGTCCCAGATGGCCGGGGTTCCGCATGGCCAACGGAGGGCAACGCCAGCCTGTTATCCGAGTAGCTTGGCCTCTACCTGCCAGACTGCTCTCGTCTCAGCACTACATACCACTCTGCCACCGTCTATCACATGTCTCCCTGCAGGCCGGGCTCCAAACAGCGGACGGGACACAGAGGGACATGGTGACGGAGCCAGAGTCAGTGAGCAACCTTGCTATTAGCCATGAGGCCCCTGGCCAGAGGGAGAAACCCCACCGTGACTAAACCCAATAATGGCATATTGTGTCCCACTTTGACTGAGCTGTAGGAGCTGATAGAGACATCAAAATGAGTTTGTGTTTTAAGAAATCATTATTTAATTGTTTAATTTGTTCAAAAACATAGCAGCCTGACTTTTAATTTTAAAATGTTCCTATCACTGCTGGTGTAACCTTCTGAAGACACACTTTACAACTCTTTGAATCCCATACATCTTAATGTCAGAGCCGCACTATGAACCTCCTGGTTTTAATAATCTAGTGGGTCTTTTCTCTTTTTTTTTATGTCATAGTGTAGTAGTGTAGTTTGTTTAATATAGTTTAGCAACTGTGTTTGTTTTTTTAATAATGTATATTGTCCAGTTTTTTTTTTTTAAATAATCTAGTTTGTCCAGGTTGTTTTTATTTATCCTGTTTTATTTTTATTCATAATACATTTTTAAAAAGTCTAGTTTCTTTTATGTTTATTGTTAAGTTTTTTTAATAATCCGGTTTTTGACATATCTGATTTCTTCCTCCACACAAATGGAGGTGAAGGAAATTATGATTGTGTTTTTTGATTAGCAGAAAGTTCAGAGACAAACGTCTCAAAAACCTGAGTGGTCTGAAGACTAGAAGAGTGATACACAAGTAAAGTCCATTGACCCGCAGCCTGATGCCAGACCTCTGAAGCAGCACATAACATGGTTGAGCTAATCGAGTACTGCTTTCATTTATTGTATTGAATATAATCAAGCTATTTTCCACATTGTCTTTCTGGATTACTCAACTGAAGTGTTATTGTCCTTCATCACTGAAGGAGTTACTTCCAAAAGCGGATGCAATGCCAAATGGACTGTACTTGTATTTCTCTTTTCTAGTCTCTTGACCACTCAGAGGTCTTTAACACTACATGTCATCATTCACCCATTCATAGACTGATGGGAGGAGCTACCATGCAAGGTGTCACCTGTCCATCAGGACTAACTAACTGCCAATCCTGTGACCGGCAACCCTGTGCTTGAAGGGCAGTCGTTTTGTGATACAATGGTTTGTGATACTTTGTTAAACAGACCTGACCCAGATTGCAGTACATGACAACAATGAGCCTGAACTGTTGGTCTTACACAGGCTCTGTGTCGGTAACTAGCATGAACAATGAAGAAAAGGAAGGTCGGGGTTTAACGTGTCAATCTTCTCTTACTACACGTCCTGTCTGTGTAAGCAGGCTGGCGGAGGCAGGGAGGACAGCCCGGACGGGAAAGACGGTTTTGTAAGATTACAGTTGTGTGTCATGTGACGTCAGCTTTTCACTCACTCAGCCCTTCTGACTGTAAGATGGATGAGAGGAAGCAGCAGCCACAGATACAGTAGATCATTGTTTTCAGTCTGTGGCCCTCTGGGAGGTCAGAGCAGAGCGGGCTGTGTTACCCCCACACCACCCAGCAGAGACACCCAAGCATGACAGTAAGAAGTTTCAGTTTGCCTACGGCAGCCTTGAAGGAGCAGATGGGGATATAACCAAGTGGAGAGGGGAGACGGGACCACCTGGCTTTAGGGGGCTGCTGGATATCTAGCTGGCTGCTATCAAAGCCTTACTGTTCCTTTATGGGGTCAATGTTGCTTCCAGTGGCCCGCTGAATGGGAGAAGGGTGCTACCTCACACTGGCTCTACAGGTAAACCTTTAATCAACCACTTCCATGAGCCCCCTCTTACCCACAACAAGCCTGGGTCCTGGTTGGCAGTCAGTCTTTGGCTTCCCGTGGTGGACAGGGCCCACTGATGTTCTCATCTTATCGATCATGATGATGTAAAGCCAACACTCCGATTGCTTTCTGGCAATATTCACATCAGCTGGACGCTGCCTTACGTTCTGACCCTCACATGTGGCAGCACAGCTGGAGCAAACGGCTGCTTTGCTTTGAGAGGGCACAACGTGTGGAAACGATCTCAGACTCGGTCCCCCTGCAGCCATAACGGACGTAATCCCCTGAAGACACTATAGTCTGCATACACAGAAATGTGTGCACAGGGTTTAGTAGAAACAGTAGCTCTGCTGTACCACAACGGCTAACAGAGAAACAATCTATGGATACCGGATCATTAAATGACATTTGACGCCATCACAATACATGCCCAATGACCTAACAGGCCGGTATCACACCAACAAAACAGCTAAACTGAGTTACACTTTCATTCCATGCACTCTTATTTTTGATATTCTACTGTTCAATTGTAAATACTCATCCATTCATTCATTCTCATTTATTGCACTGTGTTTACTGTTAAATGTGTATTGTTAAATGTTAAATGTATGCACCTTCCGCCAGGACAAATTCCTTGAATGTGAAAACAAACATGGCAATAAATGGTTCTGATTCTGATTATCAGCCAGTGAGAGAATAATCAGTGAGGTTATGGAGGCTCTATACACCTTTATTCAGAAATAGTTCAAGAAATGACTTTGGACCTTAATGTCTACTTCCTGTCCTGTGAAATGCTATCGTTAGCTGATCATTTTCAAAACGATGTGAACCGCTGTCGCGTTAGAAGATCTCGTGTTAGGAGACCTTCTCTAATGCGTCTGAAAGCTTGTGAAGGAACTCGAGCGTCGGCTTCACAGGCTGCTCCGCAGTCATCCCTCTGACCTCTACACCTGACCCTTGACCTCGGTGTGTAACAGCGCAGCGCACCGCCTGCTCTGTCCTCCCCGCCGCCCCGAGGAGCCGCCGCTCAAGTTCACAGATCTCCGGCATCTTCACACGGACCACCACGTACGAATGAGGTGGGTTTTAAACTCGCCAGCAGCTTTGGGGAAAGCCAGCACATGTAAAGCTAGATTCAACACACTCAAATGGAATATATTTATGGTAAGATTTATAATATCAATTCAGATATGTTAAAGCTTTTTTAAGACGCCCTGCATTCTGCACTGCCCATGTCTTTTGGAGGGATATAATGTAAAATAAATCAGCAAAATGTGTTTACATACAGACTAAACCAGCGTTTCAGCCCCATTGAACTGTGCAGGATATACGTAGACCAGTAAAGCTAATGTAACTCTCTGAGCTCTACTAAATTCAACATCACAAACACATGTTGCTCAGATGTTTTGGAATTCACAGAACTTTATCTCAAAAAGAAAAGAGTTATTCTACATTTTGGGAAATATAAGATGAAAGGGTTGCATCTCAGGTCTGTGGGGGACGGAGAGACGTCCCTGACTCGGCACCTCCAGCCCTCACTCACGAACACGTCATCTCATCCTCACACGCAGACACTTCACCATTTGAGTACTTCTAGATGAACAACCAGTCTTGTTGCACTGGACCGCACACTGGAGGCTGTGGAGAAATGCTGGGCAGATGGATGTGGTTCCCCCTGGAACCACAAATTGTTCTTTTGACATTTCTGTCAATGGACGGATTTAACGAACAGCGCGTTAGGAGGAGGACTCTTTCCCGTTGGATAGAGCCACACACACACACACACACACAGACATGACATTCATCCAATGACAAATAAGTCAAACTGCACTTTGAAGATTAAAAAAAAAGAAAAAAAAAGTGAGTAACTGATACAAATGAATATTTTGCTTGTTTTGTAGTGTACTTAGAGAACTATGACAAATAGGCCACCATGGGCCAAACTACAATCATCCAATGGAAGTAAGGAAACACTCCCGTATTATAGATATTGGGAAAATGCATAGAAGATAATGCATACGATTTAGCACTGGCTTTTTTCAAAATCATATTTTAAAGCATAAATGTCTCTTTTAATGAAAATATGATGGATGTCTGAGGGTTATAGTTCAGCCATCTTTCTATGTATGCTACATTGATGACCATGATGCTGCCTTCAGGATCAAACAATGTTCTGAAGGCCACTTTTTATAGCCTCACACTTTCTCAGAGTGCAGGCGTCAGTGTGTGTTGTGTTAAGCTAATGAATGTATGGCTTTATCTGTGCTAATCCGGGCGGCCGGTCGGGCTGAGGGTCACGCTGTGGTCAAAGGGGCGGGGGCTCCGTCACCGCCACTTGACATGCTGAAAGGAGCAACTTCCCTTTCATCATACCAGGGGTCAGAGTTTTACTACCTCGCAGAGCCGGCCAGCGCACTGCACTGTGCAAACTGAGGCGTAAGGCAGCCATCTGATAATAATCATCTTACAAAACTCAAAAACAAACCAGAGGTCGCCATGCTGCCGTCATTCGGCTGCGTCGCACTCCTTGTTCATTCGTCCTCTGACATGGAGACAAACACCAAAGTCAAATCTGGGTGAAAATGTGTCCAAAAGCAAATAATTTACAGTGATTTGTTTTTGTGAAAAACAATAAAGTCTTCAGTCCAGGTTTCCCTATTGTGGCAGGTACTAACACTTGAACTCATCTGTAATATTTCAGGTAACTATTGGTGACTTTTAAAATCAATCTATATCTGTGACTTTTAAACATTTGTTGCAAACTGAGAGTCTAATTTTCCTGTTATTGACCAGAAGAAGCCCTCCCTCCCAGTGGATAATGTAGTCCCAGTAAATATCATCAGTTTACTATGGAGCAATGCGTTTACTCCCCTGGTCTCACACTACATGAATCATATTACTATTCTCAGAGTTGTCTCTCTTTCTGTTTGCGAGCAGTTAGCATACTTGTACTTAAGATAAGATAAGATAAGATAATGCTTTATTAGTCCCGCAGTGGGGAAATTACAGGGTTACAGCAGCATTGCTCACAGTAAATAAAAGATAAAAAAAAATCAAGTAATACAAATAAACAGTAATAAACATAATAAAATAACAGTAAAGAAGAATATTGAATATACAGAAGAATATTGAATATACAAGATATTGCACCAGAATGAATTAAAGTGTTCAGTGTTCAACGTGACTGGGAAACTGTACCACGCCTATAAAACACTTATTATAAAGAAGATCATGTAATTAAATAATATCTAAGATGTGCTAATCAACCACAACTGGCCATGAGAGGCTCCTCAGTGTGCTTGGCTTGACACTAAAGTGTCAACGGCATTCTCAAGTCAACTGAGACCAGTTAAATACACGTCATCTGATCTCATTTCCTCAAGTCCACTGAATGTCTGCACACAGACCGACTACAAATAACTTGGTTGGCCAAACTGAAGATAGATTGTTGGTCAACCCTTCTCTCCCATTCAAACGCTGCTTTTCTGGACCTTCCCACCACAGATCAGTTAGTCTCGGATTGTTGGTCCATCATCTCTACTTTCAGAGATGACCTCCAGTCTGTCCCGATCCCCTGTCTTTTACATGTTTAAAAAACAAGCAACCCTGGCAACTAGGGATGCACCGATCGGGGCCGATACTGCGTTAAAATACTCGTACTCGATTTCAATTGTCGATACCAAGAACCGATACCACTCAACAGTATTTCACTACAACAAACTGGTCGCGCTTTGTGGAGAAATAGATTTGTTGTCCTACCTGACTTCAACGTCTAGGGCAGGGGTCGGCAACCCGTGATCCAGAGCCGCATACGGCTCTTTCGTCGCTCTCTTGCGGCTCTTGCAGCAAGGTGTGTAGAGTAATGTGCGTCGCGTTCACACAGTAAAAAATGACTGCCGTCCTGCCGGTGTGAATCAAACTGTTGCTGGTCCACCAGAAGTAGCGCTGGCAGCGGCCTCATTCAGACGCTGTTGTGCGGCTACGGATGATATTATTGTAGCCGAGTGTCTGTTGTGTGTCTATATTTGTAATTCTAATAAAATGAAAACACGCTGCAGGGTAACTTGAACCACTTTTTTATCTCCTTCACACACGTATATCCCACAATTCCACTCTTTTCCTTTCCTCCCTCCACAATAAAAGCACCGGAAACATAACTTGGAACACAGCTTCCTATATAATTGCTCGATCCCTAATATTATCGCTTACATTATGAACCCGGACACGGGGGCGTTTTATGGTCCGACATTAGAGGGACTTCCACAAGACGTTTAAAGCTTGGGATAGCCTTCTGTTAATTTTGTACTATAGGCTTGACATAATCTGCAGAGGATAAAATAAAATCTGCCTCCAAATTAATTGCACTTTCATGGAGACCAAATCTAAGAAGTATCGGTACTCGGTATCGGCAAGTACACAAATAAAAATACTCGTACTCTTATCGGTTTGTAAAACGTGGTATCGTTGCATCCCTACTGGCAACCCTTCCTGTCGAGCCCGGCTGAAAGCATTATTCATTTCATCAATTGCCAGAAAATCCTTTACGTCCAAGGTTACGCACGTGCAGCTTCTCTTGTGTGAGGGTTTGCTGCTTTACTCCAGTTTATATCATTGTAAACTGAATGTCATATCGCTGACTATTTTCTAACATTTGACAGACTAAACAATAAATCAACCAGTGGAACTAACAGTGTGATGCCCACAGGCCGTTCACAGCCCTAAAAACATAAACTCAGTTGAGCAATGGGGAATGTTGGCTCATAACTGCTTGTTTGTGTTTAGCTAATGAGAACAGTGACTGTTTAGCAGAGTCCTGTTAAAATGAACGCTGTGCAGCTCTGTGTGTCTTTTCTGTTGACTGCCAAATGACTGTGGTGACGGTGATGGGCTTCGTTCAGAAATCAGGGAGGATGACTGCGCTGCATCTTCAACACATTCCAATCTAGTCAGCATGGAAGTGCCTCTGCGTCTATGCACCAGTCAATAGTTAGGACTGCTAACAAAAGCTCTGAAACTAAATAAAGTGCAAAGGAAAAAGCTGTCCCTACTCTACATAACAAGTTCAGTGTTTTACATATGAACTCATCCTCCACCCAAATTCAAACTCAAATTGAAGCCGTTTATGGCCTCTGGCTATGCAAGTGTTGAATATCACAGAGGCGTGATAATCACCAGTGTCACTGTACCAACTGTCCTCAGTATTTACTGTAATGTATTCCTCTTTCAAAATATGCTTTATGGCCCCTCCTCCCCCATCCTTCCTGCAGCTCATTAGCAGCTGTTAGATCCTCCGTTGAGCCAGAGAACGTCAGAGAGCCGCCTCACTGCCACTCGGCCTCTAGCTCATGGATCAAGTGGAGGCTGTAAATACTTTGCTGGGTTAAATGGAGGTCAGCAGAGAGCGGGCCATTAATGCTTCAAGAGCAACATCCCACTGACCTGGTCACCGTTCCCATAGCGCTCACTGCCACCTCCCCCACCTGTCCGTCACAGTCCATACAACAAGCACCGCCTCGGGGGAAGAGCTTGGCGCTCAGTGTGACATTTAGTCCGTCAAGGTTTTTTTTTTTTTAAATCAACTTAAGATACATAACATAAAAAGTCAGGAACACTAACTGCCGAGTTACCGCTGACCCTGGCCGTGTCCAAAATCACCCTCTACATACAGTACAGTGAGTAAGCCGTCATTTTGTAGTATTGTCCGAATGTATAGTGAGAATTATTAAACCCTCTATAGGTCCCAGAGCAAAGTGCCCAAACGGTCCCGTCTCTGTGTCGGTGTGCTGGGCCTGTGTGGTCCTGATAAGAAAGGAGGAAGACCTGAAACCGATCTGAACCCGCTTGTGGGGGCTGCTGTTCTGTCGTTCATCACCTGACCCTTTTCATTCCGAGCACACATGCATGTTGCCTGGAAACCGCAGCATCAGGGTGAAGGACATTCAGCCTCTAGACCCCTCAAGCAAGGAGGACCTTCTGTGGAAATGTCCAGCGTGAACACGATGAATACTGCAGAATACTGTGCATAGTCCCAATAACAACATCTAAGGCTCCGCACAGAAGTCCTGCTTTCAGAGCTCCACATGGAAAGTCTGTCTGTTTGAACAGCGTCAGCAGCAGAATTAATGAAGGGACCTGCTGAAGACAAAGAATGGTGAAAATAACAGAGCTGTTCATGCCGCGTCACCTGAGGCTCCAGCTGTCAGTGAAATAAAGAGGAAATGGTTCCATATGACAAAGTGATCAACGACCGGAACAAGAGGAGGTCCAACCATGGAAGATGTTCACATTAAACAGCATCAATAGACAATTTAAAGGAATGTGAAATCTTTAGGCTCTATGAAGACGTTAGAATGATATTAGCCTACACGCCAAACAGGATTATGAAGTGTAATGTATATTCTATACATGACTTCAAAGTAATTACATATACAATCCATTAGAGAAAAACTAGTAGTGCATGACTCATACAATCACTTTCTGATCACAAATTGTGTTCCTTCTTAAGAGAATATTCTGAATATGAAAAAATTAACTTAACAAATCACTGCCATTATTTGTTTTACAGAGCATCCGGAAAGTATTCACAGCACTTCAATTTTTCCACATTTTGTTATGTTACAGCCTTATTCCATTGATGCATGTTTTTTTCAAATCTATTAAAAATAAAATATTAGACGTACATAAGTATTCACAGCCTTTGCTCACTACTTTGTTGAAGCACCTTTGGCAGCAATGACAGCCTCAAGTCTTCTTGAGTATGATGCTACAAGCTTGGCACACCTATTTCTGGGCAGGTTCTCCAGTTCCTCTTTGCAGAACCTCTCAAGTTCCATCAGGTTGAATAGGGAGCGTCGGTGCACATCCATTTTCAGATCTCTCCAGTAATGTTCAATCGGGTTCAAGTCAGGGCTCTGGCTGGGCTCAAGGAAATTCCCAGAGTTGTCCCGAAGCCACTGGTCTGGGCTGTGTGCTTCGGGTTGTTGTCCTGTTGGAAGATGAACCAGCTGTCATGTGCTTTTTACCGAGGAGAGGCTTCCGTCTGGCCTCTCCACCGTACAGGCCTGATGTGTGGAGTGCTGCAGAGATGGTTGTCCTTCTGGAAGGTTCTCCTCTCTTCATAGAGCTGGAGCTCTGTCAGAGGGACCATCGGGTTCTTGGTCACCTCCCTGACTAAGGCCCTTCTCCCCCGATCGCTCAGTTTGGCTGGGCGGCTGACTCTAGGAAGAGTCCTGGTGGTTCCAAACTTCTTCCATTCCCCGGATGATGGAGGCCGCTGTGCTCATTGGGACCTTCAATGCTGCAGACATGTTTCTGGACCCTTCTCCAGATCTGTGCCTCCATACAATTCTGTTTTGGAGGTCTACAGACAATTCCTTGGACTTCATGGTTTGGTTTGTGCTCTGACATGCACCGTCCACTGTGGGACCTGATATAGATGGTGTGTGCCTTTCTACATCATGTCCACTCAGCTGAATATAGCAGGGTGGACTCCAATCAAGTTGTAGAAACATCTCGATGATCAGTGGAAACAGGATGCACCTGAGCTCAATGTTGAGTGGCATGGCAAAGGCTGTGAACATGTATTTTCCCAAAAACGTTTTTCACTTTGTCATTATGGGGTTTTGAGTGTAGAATTTTGAGGGGGAAAAAATGAATTTAATCCATTTTGGAATAAGGCTGTAACATAACAAAATGTGGAAAAAGTGAAGCACTGTGAATACTTTCTGGATGCACTGTATCCAACAGTGAAAACATACATTTTAATAAAATGTAGTTAACTGGCAAATTTCCATAAATATAAACAAGAAAAACACTGTCAACAATCACTGAGAACTACAACAATTGATGACAACGTCAACTTCAGGTTAGTCCTGATCTCATAAAAGGTCATATATGAAAATAATAGCGTTTCATTCCTGTGTGCATTTTCAATTTAGAGGACATTTAGAGGAGAGGAAACAAAACAAACTAACCATTTATGGTCAAATGTATACAAATAACCAAAACATTATATTATGTTCATCCATATTTCTTAATATTTTGTAAAGCTATTTCAAAATATTCTTTGTTATTTTGTTAATGTGTAATGGTGTGTTCACACCGAACGCGACGCGAAATTTCGCGTCGCGTTACTCGCGTGAGTTTACTCGCTCGACTTTATTGGTGTGTTCACACCGAACGCGACGCGAAATTCGAGTGAGTTTACTCGCGTGAGTTTACTCGCTCGACTTTATGTGGTTAATTTCCGTCAACGCAAATTCGCTTTAACGCGGGCGGGGCTTATCTCCGTGGCTTATCTCCGTAAAAACAGTACAGTTTCCGCCATCCACCATTAAACTAACCACTAGTTCTGCTTTAACCTTCTTGTGGAAGTCCCTCTAATGTCGGACCATCAAACGCCCCCGTGTCCGGGTTCATAATATCATCCGTAGCCGCACAACAGCGTCTGAATGAGGCCGCTGCCAGCGCTGCTTCAGGTGGATCAGCAACTGTTTGATTCAAACCGGCAGGACGGCGGTGATGACGCGCAGAGCTTCTCAACGCTGATTGGCTTTCGCGACGCGAATTTTCGCCCGAGTTGGAAAATTTCAACTCACGCGAATTTCGCGTCAAACGCGCCGCGCCAAACGCGCCGCGCCAAACGCGTCTAACGCGCCGCCCGGCGAAATTTCGCGTCTGTCGCAACCAAACGCGTCTGTGCATTGACTTTACATGTAATCTGGTCGCGCGAAAAATTCGCGTCGCGTTCGGTGTGAACACACCATAAGGCATATTTCTGTTTTCATCTGTTAACTTATACAATAAGGTGAATCCATGAATCAATCCTCTCCTAATAAAAACTAATATTTTACAAATCAAAGTGTATTTTATAAATATATAACTGAATGTTTTTAAGCCGGCAGTAAGAAAAACAATACTGTGCGTCACATGGAGGTTTTTCCTTCATGCATCATTAGAATGAAACCTGGGTAATCAATACAAAATAAAATAAGTAAATGCAATCTTTAGCAGGGCCAAATGATCAGTGTGAAGTTGCAGCACAGACTTCCAGATCCTCCGTCATCAAAACCGTCTCTAATGAGGAAACCATCTGCTGCAGAGCGTGCTGCCAGATAAATCACTTTGTTTGAAATGCTAATCAGCTGGGGAGGAATTCTCTTCAATCTGGTGAAATTATCTTGGAATAGGTGGAGTCCTAACATTTACACCCTTGTTTCACGATCCTGATTATTTCATTCAGTTCTAATTGATTTTATTGAGAAAAAGAAATGAGTGCAAGAGGAGGCCGGCCCACGATTTGGTTCTCCCCGTTTCAAGACAGTGTCACTTGATCAAAGAAAATAGACACTGTTGCCAAATTGCTTTACATAATGTAACATTAACAATTAGTATTATTGAACTAAATCAGTTGTAGAGATATTCTACACTCTGCTGGAATTACTTTGAACATTCAACATGGCACACAGACCTTCAAGCGTCCTTTTTCTTATTTCCACAACTTCCACTTCCTTTCTCTAAATGGGAATCAACATATTTTGAAAATGACTGAAAATAGCTGTTCAGTGTGTTTGTTGACGAGTTAAACCAGAATGGAATCAAACAGTAGACTGACAGCCCTGACCGTATCCCAAAAAAATAAAGAATTCTCTGCTGTAGCTTCCAGATCGTAGCTTCCAGATCATTTCTGCTCCAGCTATTTAGAATACATGGGGGGGGGGGGGGGGGGCTCTAGTCACTGTGCTGGTGCTGATACAGATCTAGTGATAGTGGAGGGAAAACACTGCATGATGGATCACATCTGCCTGCATGGCCCCCCCTCCCCTCCCCTCCCAGCAGCAGCCCCTCCTACTCTACTGTACTCCTCCGGGCTCATCATTCAAGCGTCACGGCGGGGGGTTTCGCATCCTGTCCCTGCCCCACCCACCGCCAGCCGTCCCCTTCGCCCTGCCCCGAGGGAGAGGACAGACCCCCGGCCGGAGCGGGGGCTGACAAAGCCCTTTCTTTCAGCCGGTCGGCCCTGCCGTGCCAGCCTGCAAACCCCCGAGGCCCAAACATGGAGCACACCAACACGAGACTCCTCCACCAACCTGGCTGCCTCCTTTCTGCACCTTCTTCTTCTTCCACTGACTTTGATTACATTAAAACAGGCACACTTCACTGAGCACAGAATGAGAGGTGAGGGGGGGATTCTTAGTCAATTCAAAGATCAATTGAAATTGAGTTCTTCAAATGTGGTTATGTGGAGAGCTGGAAGGAGGGATTGGCTGCTTTGTTTTCTCTGGAACAATGTGAGCCGACAGCTTTAACAGTCAACACTTCTCACCAGTCAGTGATGGGTTAACCAGCTGGGTTCAACATCTGCAACATCTGTTGTTCCTCCCTGGCTACAACTAATGATTATATTCTTCATCGGTCAATGGGCAGACTACTTCTTATGGACTGGGGTTTTCATATGAACTGGAACAGTCTCGTTTGAAAGGTGCAAAAAGCTGCTTTGACTATTTTCTTTGTGAATTGAATAATGATTCTGAAAATTTCAGAAAAATAGAGATCCTGCTGACGTCATGAGTGTCATGATGACTCAAGACACAGAATTAACCACAACTATTTTGATAATCAATTCATCAGTTTTTTTTTAAGATAAAAAGTTAGGATTCAAGCTTAATTGTGAATGTTTGCTAGTTTCTTAACTCCTCTGTGATACAAAACTAAACATCTTTGAGGTCTATTTGGGCTCTGGGAGAGATTTTTCAGACCAAACCACGAATCGATTAATCAAGAAAATAATGGACAGATTAATCGACAATGGGAAAAAAATGTTAGCGGCCCTTTTTTTTCCAGTCCAAAATCCAACAATGTGCTGTTTACGGTCCCATAAGTCAAAAACAAAACCTCATGTGATGCAAAACATCTCAGCTGAAAAGATAATAGAATGGTTGGCCTTTTTTTAATTACTTTTAATTTTTTTTATTAATTACTTTTAATTACTTTAATTACCATAATTAATCGATTATGAGAAAGGCTTGTATTGATATACTTATGATTTAAATGACTGCTCTTCAGCTCTACATTACAGAAAAGGCCTTCCTCATCCAGATTAATTTGACTGTTTATTATTACATCATTAGATTATCTCTATTGTTTTACAATAATTGTAGTCATGTCAATGTAGCAAAAAAAATAAAAAAAAGATTAATTTGATCAGTCTTTAGACAAAAGAAAAATCCTGAGTTTGCAAATTACTCAAACTGAAAATGAAAGGGCTGACAAAATATTTTCAAAACACATTTAGCTTTCTTTGGTTCATACCATTAGGTAATATGTCCATGTATGTATTAAGATATTTATGCATTGATTTATAACTTTTTTCTTACATTCTGCGATGACGGAAATAATTAAAGATAGAGCATTGTTTCTTTTAAAATATCTCTTTAAGGTTAGCAGGGCTGGATAAATTGTTTTGATAATGTAAAAGGAAAATGGCTGTTCCAATTTATTTAAGCCCAAGAGGATAAATGAATAGAACAAATGAAAACTGAATCATCAAAATTGGTGAAAATCATTTAAGTATTTGCCTTAAAATAAGCCATGTACTGTCTTTTTTCATTTATTAAGATACGGGTTTTGGTTTAAGTTAAGCTATTTAAGTTCTCTTTTGTCTCTTTTTTGTAATAGTTAGAATAGTCTTTTGAAATACCCAGATCACAGAGTAATCCATCACATGTTGGTGCAGGCGTTTAATAGCTTATAATTAGGCTCATTACGTCATCATCGTAGTGCGCTGAGAGCATGCAGTTAGAGGAATTGTAATGCTGGAAATGTCAATAAATCTTCAGTCCCGGGTGGGGGTGTGGGTGGTATGGGTCTGGCGCCTGTGACAGACACTGCTGCAAGGCATTGTGGGCCTTACTTTGGGCAATATAGAACATATGAAGAAATATGCAAACTGAAAGGGAAGAAGGCGGTAGAAAATAAAACGTTCTTACAGTGTGACCTCAAAGTGTCATGTCCAGAGGAATCTGACCCTTAGACCCTCTTCCATCCAGTGAAGCCTACACCGGGTTTGGGGACTAAAGCCTACACCGGGTTTGGGGACTAAAGCCTACACCGGGTTTGGGGACTAAAGCCTACACCGGGTTTGGGGACTAAAGCCTACACCGGGTTTGGGGACTAAAGCCTACACCGGGTTTGGGGACTAAAGCCAACACCGGGTTTGGGGACTAAAGCCAACACCGGGTTTGGGGACTAAAGCCAACACCGGGTTTGGGGACTAAAGCCAACACCGGGTTTGGGGACTAAAGCCAACACCGGGTTTGGGGACTAAAGCCAACACCGGGTTTGGGGACTAAAGCCAACACCGGGTTTGGGGACTAAAGCCTACACCGGGTTTGGGGACTAAAGCCAACACCGGGTTTGGGGACTAAAGCCAACACCGGGTTTGGGGACTAAAGCCAACACCGGGTTTGGGGACTAAAGCCTACACCGGGTTTGGGGACTAAAGCCTACACCGGGTTTGGGGACTAAAGCCAACACCGGGTTTGGGGACTAAAGCCTTGCGGCCCCAACGCGTTCTCCAAGTTCAAAAGTTCACCTTTTACGATCTCCCCGAGCCTCGCTGCCACCTCCAAATAAAAACATTCCTACCTCTGTTCCCATCGAGCTCAACTCGCTCGCTCACGCACGCACACAGCTCAAGAAGCAAGTAAACAATCCAACTTCCCTGCTGTAAAGCTCGGGAACAAACACCTCTCGCACACCTGGTCGCAGGCCGCCTCCCGCATGCTCTCCACCTGCGGAGGGGCATGTGGCGTCCCGAGCCCTAGCCTTCATGTCAGCAGGTAAACAGGGACAGGTCGCCCACTGAGTCCCCCTCCACGTCCCCCTCTCCGGCTTCATTCCCCGGCACGCTGCCCGTGAGGGCTCGGTAGAGTTTGGAGAGGAGGGTCTGGAGTGGCTGCAGCGGTGATGGATGCGCTGTGGGGCTGCTCCGTGTGGAGGCGAGGAGGGTGCGCGGTGTGTGCTGATGTGCGGGAGGACATGCACGGTCCCGCTCAGGGTCGCGTTTGCCTACCGTTAACTGATTTGGCGTTGTTTCTCTCCGGGAAGTCGAACCCATTCGTCCTCTTCTCAATCTCCATCCTCCTGCATGGGCTGATCCCGAGTCAGCCCGATGTCGCGCTCGCTGCCACGAAGAGACCTGCGCGCTGTGACGTGAGCTGACAGCCGCGGCGTGATGGGGTCTGAAGTGAGGGAAGCTGGCTCTGCTTTGTCCGCGTCCTCCGCCTGGTTGTCTCACTGCTCGGACCTCCGTCCTATGATTTAGCCGCCTGCTTCCAGTCAGTGGGGAATAACTGGATCCACACCCCCAGGGGTGGTGCGTTCAGGAACCGTGAAAAGGGTGGAGGATAGTGGTTTCCTTTCATCCGAGGAGCAGTAGCCTGACTAAATAATAATAATAATAATACTGTTGATTTGTATTGCGTTTTCAAAGTTACTCAAAGGCACTTTACAAAAACAATAAAAGCAATAAACAAGACGAAGATATGATATTTTCAGAATCAGAACTGTTTATTGCCAAGTACGTTACACATACAATACATTTGACTTGGTGAAATGTAAATAATAATAAACCAACAAATATGGTAAATAAACAAACAAACAACAGTAATAAACAAAACAAAAACATACATAACTAGCACCACTGGTTCAAAGCTGTCTCATTGTGTAACTTATGAATGAAGAAATGAGAGCACCATGGAGGGCACAAAATAAATGAAAAGTGTAATTCCAAAGCAATCACTAGGCCGCACTGGTCTATTATCTAAAAAGACTGAGTCTATTCTACATAAAAGCAACCCTACTCCTCTGACGTGTTCTCGTATAACATGATAACGTGGGATTACTCCCACGGGACCTGAAGGCAGCACGGACACAACAGGGATAGGCCTTTCTCCAATAGAGGAAATATGCACAGGTGTTACTAATAACTACTGATGTGACTTGTGCCAGTGAGTCAACATGCACGAGACCATGGAGCTTGAACCCAGCATCAGGGAACCCAGCTCCAGGGAACCCAGCTACATTCAATTCAATTCCGTTTATTTTGTAGAGCCCAAAATCACAGATACAAATTTGCCTCTGAGGGCTTTACAATCTGTACACTCCCCCAAAAATAGTAAAAAACGTTCTCAATGAGAAGACTCCACACAGACCGCACAGGTTCGTTCTGTCGGTTCTCAATGTGTCCATCGCCTATAAAGACTTAATGTGGAGATGACTTGTACAAATCATTTTCTTGGATCAAAAAGCTCATGGGTTTAAATATCCAATATGTGAGAGTTAGTGACATCTAGTGGTAAGGTTGCAGATTGCAAATCAACTGTCAATGCTAATATGAAAATGTAACACCTGAAACACATGAGGACTCCTCATGACCACACACACACACACGCACATACACATACACATTCACACACACACACACACACACACACACATACACATTCACACACACACACACACACACACACACACACACACACACACACACACACTCACTCAGTTAGTCAAACTCTTCTTTGATTATTTGGGCGACTGTGGGTCAGTGGTTAGCATGTCCGACTTTCGATCGGTGGTTCAATCCCCGGCTCTGCTAGTCCATGTCGTTGTGTCCTTGAGCAAGACACTTAACCCTAATTGCTCACCGTTGCTGTGTCTACGGTCTACTGTAAAGCATGTAAGTCACTTTGGATAAAAGCGTCAGCTAAATGTAATGTAATTAGTTTTTCTTTCTCTATACACATTCAGACACAATTTATAATTCTTATTAATAATATTATTATACTACTTGGTTTGAAATATTCTTCTAGCATCATTGTTGTCATTATTTCTGTGACCAGTAATCAAATACCTACCAAATGAGTTCTTAAGAGCAGGTCAGGACTTTTGATCAAGCTCTCTCTAAACTAACGAAAACGCAAACATAACAATTCTTAGTTTCAGTTGATTATATTATAATTATATATTTATGAATATTAAACTCCATTTCTGCCAATGAATCCCTTAAAAACTGTGACTGCTATTAAGCAACCAGAAGCCTCAGGATCAGTGTTTCAGCTGGTTTGTACTCATTTGATTGAAAATGTGTTTGTTAATATTTCCTGTCGAAGCATAAATATAATTTGGCATAATGATGGCCTCGATTTAAGCTTATTGTATATAATTAACTGACCTTGAGGCCTGTCTTGAAGAGGGCCATGTGTTAAAATCTAATTTGTTTGGTAATGTTTAGTTTTGTGGCGATGTTATATGTTGCCTAAATTATTATGTATTATTGTAATACACAGCAAACCAGGAATTATGTATTCCAGCATAGAGAAGCAGGCCCTCGTCAGCTAGTCCATGAGGGGCCCTCAAAATGGACTTAACTGGGGCATTGGAGTGTCAAAATATGAATTAGCCAGCTGATGGCGCCAAATGCCCTTCAAACTTCTAATAGGTGTTGCGCTTAATTCCCACTTGTACACTTCCACATAGTGACACTTCGGAGAAATACAATAATAATACAACATTTTAATACAGAATTATTTTTGTTATGTAAATTATTCTATCTTATTGCATTATTACGCTCGTATTATTGTCATTATTATAATTATTATGGTTGTTATAAATATGTATATGATTATATGGTATTGTATTATTACGCTCGTCTTATAATGTTGTATCATTGTTAGTATTGTTGTTATTATGATTATGATAATCATTCCGCACAGACCATAGATCCATAGTGCTGGTTGTGCTAAACCCCTCCCTTCGGAGGAGGACAGATGGAGCGCGCGGGGCAGCAGCGCGCACTCCTCAGCGCGCACTCCATCCAGTCACACAGACAGACGGCGGACGGGCGCACACATTCCGTATCATCCTCCCTGTGAGAAAGGGAAATGGAGTTCAAATAAGAGCGCTCCTCACCTCATGGACTGAACGCAGGACCGTAGCTTCGGATTTCTGAACTTCACGCCCAGACCCAGGAAAGAGAATGTGGAGATACAGCAACTTGTTGGCCTGCCTGCTGCTTCTGTGTGAGGATGCGTCTTCACTGAGCAAGGTAAGAGAAGAGAAGAGACGGCACGGTTCATTCTAGCTTCCTGGATCTGCACATTGCATGTCAACAAGAGCTGTTCAGAGTCACTGACGGGGATCAGTTCATCTCTGATGGGCAACATCTCTGAGCACCCTCTGATACAGTAAGCCACTCTTACTGTGCTCAATGGCACCACTTTCATGTCATGGTGCCTCTGCCTCTGCCAAATAAGGGACTTGACCAACATTTCCCCAAAGACAAACAGTTAAAGTTTATCTCTAAAGTCAGCAGATGGTTGGGGTTATGCGTTTTATTTTCATATTGGAGGTAATTAGGCACGTGCACAGACATTTTGGGGGGCAGGTGCTCAAACCAAAAAAAAGGGCACCCATCGCCAAAATTATTTATGAAATTAAAAATAATAATAATAAATAAATAAATTCTCCCTCATTTGTTTTACTAGTTGATGGCCTGATCCAAGATAAAAGAGAGCTGCTACCCTGAGCTGCTGCTGCAGTTCCCTGTCCTTCTGCTTTTGGAGTCTGTCTTTTCTTGGCATTATGCTGCAAATGTTGTAAATGAGATAAATCAATGTTGTGCATAATAATCAAGAGCGATTTACATAATCTCTATAAAGCTGACAACACAGTACACATGTTTTACTGTTTTCTGACTAGACAGCTAGCTAGATTAGACAGCTAGCTTACATTTTCCTTATGAATAAAGATGATTGGCTACATACTACATACTGATCAACATACTTTTGAAATTGTCTAAACTGCATTTATACAACAACACAAAGAAGATGCCTGCCTGTATATCTCTCCCTCTTCATTAAACATGACTAACGTCAGTAAACAGCTGGACAAGGCTTTGAAATCACGGATTTTGTGAGTTTTTCTGTTTGTTTATTTTTTTAGGAAACGTCGGACCAGTTGTGACGTAATGTTTTCAGCGGCGCTAATGTTGTGGTTAATTTATCGCCAAACAACGTGGGGATTGCACAAACACCGTCATTACCTGTTAGTCTGATGCTGCGGGTCAGAGGAGAAGTAGGCTGCACCCGTTTGGCCTGGCGCTCACTGCATGAGCACTAAGTGGAGGAGGGGGGCGGGGCTTGTGAGCGCCACGGAGCATGTCAGGGCGAAATTCTCACAAGAAATCAAATAAATGCCCCGTCAGATATCAAAACACATTTGGGGGGAATTGATGACAGAGAGATACATTTTTATTCTTAAATACTGATGAATGAAGAACAAATTGGGCTCCAGTAGAAGGGGCACTTTTCTCATTCAGGGCAAAAGGGCAGGTGCTTGAGCACCACTAGGGGTCTATCTGTGCACGTGCCTGGAGGTAATCCTACCAATGAGAGCTTTTGGCATTCAAGATATAGTGTGTGTGACGATACCTCCGCTGTGTAACCAGCAGAGTGTGGGAGAGATGGCACCCGGTGGGGTAACAGTAATATGTGGCTGCCCTTGTTTGTACAGCTGGACTGCAGTAACCCCTCACTCTCCCTCAGCCTAATCCCACTCTATACACACACACACACACACACTGCCAGAAGATAACATGCATGTACAACACATATTATAGGACCAGAGGCTACATGTATAGCCAAGTATGGTGTGTGACTAAACAACTGTCTGCTCTGGATACAATCAGATGACAGATCAGTGAGTGCAGAGTTAACCCCCCATAGTAGGAGTGATAGGAACAGTTGTATTCATAGCAGGAGTAGCAGCATTCCAACACCTTTGGGATGAACGGGAACACGGACTGTGAGCCAGATGTGATCCGGTGTTGGACCTCACTGTCTGAATGGGGATGAATCCCTGCAGCCAGGTTTCAACATCTGGTGGATAACCTGAAACCAAAAGCATCCAGCGTCCATCCAGGCACCTGGTTGCATGTCTCTTAGGGAGGTATCGCTTCAGATACCCTAACATGCGCTTCTTATCTCATTCTTCATCCTGGTTCTTTCTCATCTCTGTGGAGAGTTGCACATGCTCAGTATCGGGCAGGATGTGACGTGTTGTTGTTCCTGTGCGTAAATAAGCTGACAAACAAAATCCTCATGTGATTCCATGTCAGTGTATAGACTCCTACTCTCCGATACCTGGTCAAGTATTTTAGGCTGTATCAGATGTATCTCTGAAGACTGAAGGTTTGAATCCATTATTTGTTTGTTTTTGCTTTACATACCTACATGTTTCTCCTCACAACACCCTTCCCCATCATGTAGCAGTGGCACAGCTCCACTGATATTAATGTGAGACAAAGCCTGCTTACAAGAGGGCATGGAGGGCACCAGAGGGTGGCGTGGGAAGCAGTGCGTGCACCTGCTCCGTGTTCTGGTTGTAAACAACCCGAGGACAATCGGTGCAGGGTCAACTGGGGGCTGGAGGAGGAAACGGCAGACTGGGGATGCTCAGTCGGCATTAATGAAATAGCCCACAGCAGCAGAGATAGGGCTCCATGGTTACAGTCACCTACAGGTGCTGGAAGGTGTCTTGTAGATGACTGCCACGGTGTACGCAAACCAACATTTTGTCATGCGTGTTATGCCAACATGGCTTCATTTGATTGGGGATGTCTCATGGGGCTCGATAAAGAGTCAACATTATCAGTCTGCAGAGAGTCAAGTACCCCTGTTTGTGGTTGAAAGCTGCAAGCTGTTGTAAATGAGAGAGTCTAAAACCTCAGTCACACTGGGCCACAGGCCGGGTGTCAGTGGGAACGGGTCAACATTCACCATACGCGTCACAGGGGCTCTGCACGGGTCTGCCGCTGCTTGGCTGGGGAAATGGTAATAAGGAAGTTGTATTTCAGGCTGTTCTCCTCAATGGTTTGTGGGGATGACTTTGAGCTCCTTCACTCATGATTTTGACTGTTCTTGATCAATAAACATTACATTAACTAATTCAAAGTTCCACCATTAAATCCATCAGCATGGATACCAAAACCACAATGAGTGTGGTGAGCAACAATTCAAATTAAATCAGTGTAGCAAAGGGTTCTTTTCGCTGGTCCAAAAATCGTTTCCCAAGCCATTACAACACGGCCTAGTTTGTAATACAGACTAATTTATTAATGTATTTATTTAATTACCAAGGACTGTGCACATTAAAATGAACGGAGCGAGACTGGGAGTCACAAGACAACTGCTAGGCTACTTCATTTAGCAATAGTTAGCTAAACTGGTGTTTGAGAACATTTAGTGCTATCATTACTTATTATTTTTACATTTTGTGTTATTATTTTTTGTTTTGTTTTCAGTCGCAGTTTGGGTAGGTAGCAGCACAACTAATGTACTCAGTTAGTTTAGCCTACAGCACATACAGAATGCAATGTGTGCCCAGGTCGGGTGCAAACAGCATGGTTGTTTCCGTAAACAGCCATGCTATATACCCTGCTGTAAATAGCAGCATTGGCTATTCCATGTGGTTGCAAATTGTGGTGTTGGCTTCTGACACCTGGATGCTAATAGCATCTGTTGAATTACTGAGAAAGTATTGAAACGCTTATTGAAGATGCACAGCTCGTTATTAACAAACTGTGCCTTTAAACAAGGCATCCAGTTTGTGATGTCACAGGTGCCAGTACAGGTGCCAGTACAAGTGCCGCTGAATTCTGTGTAGTTGCAACACAAGGCGGCCACAACGCAGACGTGGAGGACCTTGACTAGTCACAGCTGACTGGGTTTTTTTGTGCTAAAGCTTAAAGAGACAGCCGGTGTAACGGAGTGTCTCCGGCAGGAGGTGAGACAGGTATATTCAGACAGACAGGATGAGAAACATTAAACCATGTGAACGTGTTCTAGTAGAAACCTAAAACATGGATTAACCTGAGCATGACGTGTCTTTTAATCAACATTAAACATTTCAGTTTCCATCTCTCTGCAGATGTGCCAGAGTTAATTATCTTTATGTGACACTCCAAATGTTTTGAAATTGAGCATTTAAACGTGTCATTGGCCTTTCTTTTTCTCAAGCGTCGATGGTTTCACATGGTTTTCTCTCCGTGCAGATCCCTCAATCCTTGAGTGTGGAATACATTGCTGCTTATGTGGATGCAGATGAGATAATGCACTGAAATAAATTATAGTGTGTTTGAGCTTTTCCAGAAGGTGATTCTTTGGATGAAATTAATTTAATAAATAGAGCACCGTATCATTCTGAGCATTGATAACTCTGCAGCTGTTAACATCTGCTGTCACAAATCATCTTGAGAAAACACATTGGCAACATCTATCATTACACTTGTCGTTAAGGTCACCAGACAAACACTAACAATTAGTGTCTCCTTGTGCCTGTCAATGGATTCTTTTGTAAATCGCATGTGGATTTCATTTGTATTTGTGTTTTCAGAGGATTTACACCCTCAAAGCAGATACATGACTTTGTTGTTGGGAAATAAATCAAATGTGAGGAAATCCTTTTTTCTGTAATCCAGAATCCAGAGTTCTGTAATCTTACTGTGGCTAGACAGAAACTTTCACACAAGTAATCCATTAATTAATTTAATAGAGCAGGAATTTCCTTAAGGCTGATATGTATTGGTCTTTTTTGTGTGACGATGTGCTGTGAAGACTGGAAGGCCGATGTGTCGGGACACATAAACAGACTCAGCAGGAATGTAGATGTGTACCCGCAAAAGCAGCAAGTGCTCGATACCCTTTGTGTTCAGATAATTAGCATCCCTGTGCTAATGCCAGTGTTGTTGTTAATAGTCAGAGCCCCCGACCTCATGGTTCATCTCCAGACTGACGGCTCCGATAGAATCCCCCAAGCACAAAGTTAATCTTTATAGTGGCACAGTAAGACTGTTTATCATAAGCGCGGCTAATTAGATAAAAAATTCCGGCAGACTCTTTGGACTGGAATGTGGACCCCGGTTTTGTTCCTGAGTACCCTTGACAGGAGATGATGTGGATTTTAAAGAGTTAGTCCATCCTTTAAAATCACAAGCTGGAAGGGTAAGACTGATTAGAGCTGCCTTTTTGTGCATTTGTGGTCTGCAGGTTATAACAGCTCTTGGATTGGAACAGGATACCGGCACAGTTTGCCTTTTTTATACAGTTGTCCCAGTGATTACCCAGCTGGCTAAGCCCTAAAAGGGGAGGAAATCCTTGTTTTCATGAAAGGCTGCAGATACAGTGAACGAAGACGAAGCTAATTTACCGTTCCCAAGAATGTGCACGTATTTACACACAGTTCAATTCAATTCAGTTTATTTTGTATAAAATCACAAATATAAATTATTCTCTGAGGGCTTTACAATCTGTACACATATGACATCCCTGTCCCGGGACCTCACATCGGATCAGGAAAAACTCCCCAAAAATAGTAAAAACCCTTTTACAGGGGAAAAAGGGAAGAAACCTTCAGGAGAGCAACAGAGGAGGATCCCTCTCCTCGGATGGACAGAAGCAATAGATATCATGTGTACAGAAGCAATAGATATCATGTGTACAGAATCAAACGTAACAGAGTTACAGCACATTCAATGAATATGACAGAAATGATTCATGTAATGAGTAGTAGGCATGGACCACGACCCAGATGACCATGATCCATGGAAGCTTGATGAGAGGAAGCACAGAGGCTCCCGAGAAGAAGTAGAGTTAGAAATGTGCATTGAAGAGACATTAATTCATCCAGAAGGAGAGAGAGGAGAAAATGAGAGAGAGAAGAGAAGAGAGAAGCTCAGTGTATCCTAAGATGTCCCCCAGCAATATAAGTCTATAGGAGCACTTCAGGAGCACCAAAATGTTCAAGGACGGGGGAGAAGAGAGAGAGAAGAGGAGAGAGAGAGAGAACAGGAGAGAGGAGCTCATTGTATCCTAAGATGTCCCCCAGCAGTCTAGGCCTATAGCAGCATATCTAGGGGCTGGACCAGGGCCGACCTGAGCCAGTCCTAACTATAAGCACTATGAAAGAGAAAAGTCTTAAGTCTACTCTTAAATGAGGTGACTGTGTCTGCCCCCCGGACTGAAAGTGGAAGCTGGTTCCACAGAAGAGGAGCTTGATAACTGAAGGCTCTGGCCCCCATCCTACTTTTTAAGACTCTAGGAACCACATTGTAAAACATCACAGCCCTGTTTAGTTACTTCCACTTACTACTTCTCTTTAACTCAAAGAGCTCTGATAAGTTTTAGCTTTTGAACTTAACTGTTCAAGTTAAACGTAGTTAAACTTACAGTAATGCGTTGTGTTGACTTCTTTGAAATTTGTTCAAGTTAATTCAACTTGGCTCTTTAAGTTGTCAGTAAAAAAAAAAAAGACTGGAAAAAGGCGGGAGTGGGGGATAAAAGAACAAATGTTGTCATGTTTGAGTTTTAGGGAAACTGTCTTTTTTTAAACCATGGCCAGGTTGAAGCCTAGCCATAATCTACTGGATAAACACTGCAGATAAGTCAAATACTTAAATTCCAATGAAAATATCGGCATTTTGTGGTAAACAAGAAAGGACTACTTCCACCGGCGGAGGGAGTCTATTAACCTGACAACCTCCAGTGAATCGAGGCGGAGCAATTCACCGTTACTTTCCACCTGCATCAAGTAGAGCGGACTGAACAGAGCTGAGGATTCCTCTCGCTTTGCTTCGGCACATGAAGGTGAGTTTAAATTATGACTAATTAATTTTCTTAATTAATAGCATGGGTAACGTTAGTAATGTAACTGTAAATGTAATGTGCTTTTCAATGGTCTGGAAAGGCTAGCTAACTGCGTGGCTTTAATATTCAGCTAGCTTAACAATTTCCCTTAATAGTTTTTCCCATGAACTTCTAAGACAAGTGGTTGACCTATTTTATTTGTCCTGCAGTTGATAAAACGTAATTAATGTAGAACTAGAAGCTATTGGTTCATTTTCTTAAGTTACCGCAATTTTCTTTCATTACCCGCCAACTGTTAGCTTGTTAGGTTAACTAGCTTGTTAGGTTAGCTAAGCTAGCTCGCGCGTGCTAGCTAACCTAACACGAGCATCCACGAACATTAAGCAGGCTATAGAGTCATGGCTGAGGGATTCACATTGAAGGCTGAGTCAGTGCCCATGCTTTGCTTGCTCTTTGTCAGTGGGCAAAATGTATTTATTAATGGGTTGATATTTAGTTTGTATGCCAGTAATTTAGGGCTGCAACAACGAATCGATAAAATTCGATTATTGAAAGCGTTGGCAACGAATTTCATTATCGATTCGTTGTGTCGCGCGATTATTACGCCACTCAATAAGTCACGGAGATGTTTGAGTATGACAAAAAAAGTTGAGTTGAGCGCGGAGCAGAGCGGAGGTCGAGGAGAGACCAGCTGAGACCGTAACATTGACTGAAACACATCGCGGAGGTAAGGCCGTTCAACAGGCAGCTAGTAGAGGCACTTCTGGTTGAGGCTCCGGTGCTGCGGCTAGTCGGCAGGTTGTGTTCCGTTTTGAAGTGAAGACGTAACGTCCCTCCAGCAGCTTTCTGCTTTTTACTCGTTATTAGCTTGACAAGTTAGCGTTAGCTCGTAAGAACAATGTGTCTGAACAAAGGGAGTGAGAGAGAGAGAGAGAGAGAGTGTGTGCGCGCGCGCGTCTGTGAGTTTGTGTGTGTGCGCGTCTGTGAGTGTGTGTGTGCGTGTGTTTGTATGTGCGTCTGTGAGAGTTTGAGTGTGTGTATCTGAGTGTAGTGTAGAGAACCAGTTCTGACGTTCAAACAAATCCTGTTAAGTTTTCTGATTAGTATTTTTCTTTATTTTTTATAAGTTATTTATTGTTCTGACAGCTCAGGTCCCTTTAAACAAAATGTTGTGCAAAATGTTTTGTGCACTTTATTTAATAAAAGCCTATATATTTGGCAGATATAAAGCATACATGTGTATGTTTGTGTTAGTCCATTATTTTTTATTATTATTACTTTAACAGCTCAGGGATGTTCAAGGAGCAACCTGTTTGTGCACTTTCTGAAGATTTTTGCACTGTCAGTTCTGTTTTTGAATAAAGGGTTCGAAAGTAATGCTTTTTTGTTTTTTATCCGATTCATCGATTAATCGACAGATTAATCGATTATTAAAATAATCGTTAGTTGCAGCCCTACAGTAATTACTTGTATTAATGCGCACCCACACAGCAGACAGCATTTAGAAATGTAAAAGATTGATAATTGAAGCATAAAGTAAATGCACGTTATATTTATAATAAATACAAATATATGTGGGTTTTATTTGTCTGAAACTCATTTCACTAAATATTATTTTTTTTAATTTACAGATGTCATCAAGAATGTCCAGTACTTGACGTGGAAATGTAAGTTTTGTGAATTCCCCTCTAATTGACAAAGAAGAATAATCCAGCATTATAAATATCATCATGGACATCATCATCGGTGGTGTTTAGGACTCAAGTTAGGATTATACCTTTGGTATTGCATTCATCTACCCTTATCTGTTTTTCCTAGGATGCAAACCAAAACCGAAGAACAGCTGCCCTGCTTGGTCTTCCATGCTATCTTTCAAAGGATCCCTCTGACAATATCCGGATGTGTGATGTAAGACACTGTATTTACACATTTACTACACTCAATGGTTGTAATGCGACAATGGTAACATGTTTTGTGTTCATTAGTTTTATTACCCCTTGCCACACTATTTTTTACAGAGATTTTGTATAATTACAAACTGTCTTTTCAATAGTCTCCTTCACCTTTTTTTTGTTTTAGAGATTTTTAATAAGGATTCTCCAAACATTGAACTAGTACTATTTTGGAGATGTCTGTTAAGATGTGAATGTCTTTATATTTCTCCAGGTCCTTTGACAGTCTTCGATGTGGCCGAAGTAGCAGAGAAGATCATCCAACACGAGCTCAGAGACGTACCACAGGCTTTGCCATGTTGATGGCCACAATCTACTGCCTTAACCTGGAGTGCCCCCGTAATATGAACGACACCTTTGAGTTCCTTCATGAACATTAAACCGGACCAGAGCTCAGCAAGATTCCATGGGCTCAGAAGCAAACTGCTCAGATAAATGGTAAATGGACTGTATATTTTATATCTCTCTTCAAGTCTTCCTACCACTCAAAGCTTTAATGCTACATGTCATCATTCACACCCACTCACACACTGATGGGAGGAGCTACCATGCAAGGTACCACCTGCCCATCACTAACTAACAGTCACACAAGAGAGGTCAAGAGTCTTGCCCAAGGACACATCGACATGGACTAGCGGAGCCGGGGATCGAACCACCGATCCTCTGATTGAAGGACGTCCTTGTTCTACCACTGAACCACAGTTGCCCCAGATTATAATAATAATTATAAATATAGCCAGTAAAACAATTAGAGCACATATCAAAGTCAAGCTTTAGACTAAAACTCTTCTAAACTGTAGATTGGTTGTTTTGACACGTAACACCTTTGGTGGGGCTGTTAGAATTGTGTTTAAGAAATTAAACATATAATACATTTTTATAAAAATGTATGTAATGTTTATAAAGTTCTCAGTATCCCACATATTGCCTCTTCACAGCCACACTACCTTATCTCCAGCTGTCTCTAATTATGTTTCCCTTTTTTTGAAAGTATGCAATTAAGTTGTGTGTATCCATTTTTTGGGGTGTTTACAATGTTCTTATGTTTATATTGAAAACGTATGAACTTGTTGTAATTATCTCTCATTTGTCATTGTACAACCACACATACTGTCAGTGTCTGTCAGAGTGCCTCCACTTGTATGTGGGAAACATGTATTTAACACATGTATATATGGGTGTGTTGAGATGTACTTGTAGCCAATGTTTCAGTCTGTGTATATTTTCTTCCAATAAATGTTATATATTTTTAACAGAATCAAGAATTATTGGTCATTTTGTTTTTATAAAGCAAGCACACTTTCAATTATCAGTCAAAATAACATGTATATGCAAGTTGAAACAAATTTGTGATGTAAATCATCTTAACTTAAAATGGCAAGTTGTACACACACATGGTAAAGTTATTTTAACTTGGTGGATCAAGTTTAAACAACAAGGGACTAAAAGTTCACTCAACTCTGACAACTTGACTCATCATGTTGAGACAACTAGCTCGTTGTAGTTACATCAACCTTATGAACTTACATTTCCTAGTTGAATCAAAGGACATTTTTAAGTTGAGTGAAATCGCTGGTCGTGGACCAGCTCTTTACCCTTGCAAGGATACTGGAGGGGTCCTGGGAGTTTGCCCAACCAGTCTACATGTGCTTTGTGGACTTGGAGAAGGCTTTCGACCGGGTCCCTCGGGGCTTTTTGTGGGGGGTGCTGTGGGAGTATGGTGTGCCGGACCCGTTGCAACGGGCCATCCGGTCTCTGTACGCCTGCAGTAGGAGCTGTGTTCGTATCCTCGGCAGTAAGTCAGATACGTTCCCGGTGGGTGTTGGCCTCCGCCAGGGCTGCCCTTTATCACCGGTCCTGTTCATGACTTTCACGGACAGGATATATAGGCGCAACCGTGGGGCGGAGAATGTCAGGTTCGGGGATCTCAGAATAGCCTCTCTGCTGTTTGCAGATGATGTGGTCCTGTTTGCCTCCTCGGACCATGACCTCCAGCATTCACTGGGGCGTTTTGCAGCCGAGTGTGAAGCGGCGGGGATGAGAGTCAGCACCACGAAATCTGAGGCCATGGTGCTCTGCCGGAAACCGGTGGATTGCTCCCTCCGGGTGGGGACAGAGTGCCTACCACAAGCGAAGGAGTTCAAGTATCTTGGGGTCTTGTTCACGAGTGAGGGTAAAATGGAGCGGGAGATCGACAGGCGTATCGGTGCGGCTGCAGCAGTAAAACAGGCGTTGCACCGGGCCGTCTTGGTGAAGAAGGAGCTGAGCCGGAAGGCGAAGCTCTCAATTTACTGGTCGGTCTACGTCCCAACCCTCACCTATGGTCACGAGCTTTGGATCGTGTCCGAAAGAACGAGGTCGCGGATACAAGCGGCCGAAATGAGTTTCCTCCGTAGAGTGGCCGGGCTCAGCCTTAGAGATAGGGTGAGGAGCTCGGACATCAGGAGGGAGCTTGAAGTCGAGCCGCTACTCCTTCGTGTCGAAAGGAGTCAGCTGAGGTGGTTCGGGCATCTAATTAGGATGCCTCCAGGACGCCTCCCTTTAGAGGTTTTCCAGGCACGTCCATCTGGTAGGAGGCCCCGGGGAAGACCCAGGACACGCTGGAGGGATTATATCTCCCAGCTGGCCTGGGAACGCCTCGGGATCCCCCAGAATGAGCTGGTAGATGTTGCTGGTGAGAGAGAAGTCTGGGTCAGCCTGCTGGACCTGCTGCCACTGCGACCCAACCCCGGATAAGTGGTGGAAAATGGATGGATGGATGGATGAAATCGCTTTTTCAAGGCAGCAGGCGAACTTTCGTTTGTAAGTTGAACTGGCCTGAAATGTTTTACAGTGTAGGAACCACAAGTAGCCCTGCATTCAGTGAGCACAGCTCTTTGGTGGGACAATATGGTGCTATAAGCTGTGGAATTCATTATGTTAACGCTGGTCATTTACACAGATATCTGATATTTGTTGAATCTGACGGGTCTCACTAGTATGAACCCACTTTACGAAGAAAAAGGAAGAGAAAGTTCCAATAAGAATACCAAAATGTTGCCTGAGGGTCAGTGACTTTAACTAACAAATGCAACTTCTTGGAATACTTCTTGTGTTTTTAGCAATCCTGAGCACAATAGGGGTTTCACTTCCTCACTGTCAGGGAGAGTTAGCTGTTAAAGGATGCAGCGGCTGATCTAATAGAGCTCCTTTCTTCCCATTGTGCAGACATAAGTTCATGCTTGAGTTCTGTTCTTTTTGACCTGGAACTTGACTGCACTTGAGAGGTGAAAGCCCAAAACTCAAAGCTGTAAGCATGCATTAAATACCCTGTGCTCTTAATTATTAGCACTCTTAATTGTGTTGCCTGTTCTCATGCTGGTAGGTCAGCTTGGCATGAGATGCTGGACGGTCAGTTAGTCAAACCAGCACATGTGATTTGACAGGTGGAGGAGGCAGCTGCTCCGATTGGCAGAAGGATTCAAATATTTCATGATAAAATGCAGTAAAGCCGACCAAGTCATGATTTAGTCCTTCTTGACTAGACAAAACATGAAGTACCAAAGTAAATCTGGTTAGAATTTCTCTGACTTCTACAATTTAAAGCAATTTAAGGTGATGCTGCTATGCAGCAGTTGGGGTTTGGCTGGGGTTGAACAATTCAGCTCAGCAGGGCCGTAGGCAGAGCCTCTGCTAAAGAAGTTTAATCTGCTAATCCACTCTGTTTTCATGTGGCTGTAGGATTTGTGAACTTGCTGCCTTTTCGCTTGACATGGGTCAAGATGTGCCCGGCTCTGCGCACAGGAGTCCTGCCCCATATCAGACCCCCTCCCAGTATGTCTGCAGTAATGGAGGGAAAAGCCCCCCTCCATCACTCAGCCTGCATTCTTTCACTAATGAGCCCCCACCACCTCTACCTATTCCACTTCCCCACCTTAACTTCAGCCTGCTGCTGTCCTGCTAAAAGACTTCCTAAATTATTAGAATTGTAATGAGGTTAAATAACAAACGTGACTGAATCACAAAGCAATAGTTCTACTTTACCATTTGTTTCTGTCACAGCCATGCACAGTCAATTGCTGCATATGTACATAATATTCCCTGTGATGTATTACTATCTTGTTCTTCATCTTTAAAAGGATAGCTCAGGAATGTATCATTTCACATCTAGAGTTTTGAATGACTTTAAACAGTCAGATTTTAAATATAATGTTCAGAATTGATGCAGTCGAGGCCGAGATATCCTAACTATTAGTCCAGAGTGTGTCAAGCTCAAAAGATGCTGGATCCTACATCTCCCATAACGCAAACGATCATCATGAGAGATTTGTTTTGGTTCAGGCTTAATAAAGCTCCCCCAGAGCCCCAGAAGACAGACTATCAGACTGAGCAGCAGTCTGATAGTCTGGTGTATGAATAACAGGCCATTTCACTGGCTATCACAATGACGTTCATGATCTTGGTGTGTCATTTGCCAGCATTTATTCTGTACTGACTGCAATGAAAACCCATCAGCATGAATATGCGCTCAGAGATGGCGACGTAGAATAATGAGTGACGCTCATATCCTGTGTGGAACAAAAAGTCTTGCTGACTTATTTGATGTTACGTTTGTGAGCTGATTCAAGTTTTTATGTTGTTTATGCAAGTATTTAATGTAGTTTTTGTACATTTTTTAAGCCAAACCATTACATTTGTCCTAACCCTAAGTAGTAGTTGTGTTGCCTAAGCCTAACTGCTACAGTTTCTCATAAACCCAGTGGCATGAAATTACATTCTAGACTACAAATAACACACATCACAACTCGTGGAAAGTCCTTAAAAGACAAATACAGAAAAACGTACAGAGCAGTCCTCTCAGCCATCAGAACAAGGCTAGTGGATCAAGCTTTTGTGGCGGGTGACTCCAAAATCTTTACTGGTAGTGTATTGTGCTGCAACTTTGCTCAAGTTGAAACCTTTTTGCATCCTGTCTCACCCACAACTACATCTTATCCTACATGTGCACCGCCCAGGACAAATGTGTAAATGGTGAATGGACTGTACTTCTATAGATCATCTTCTCTTGACCACTCAAGAGACTAGAAGACTGATGGGAGGAGCTACCGTGAAGGTGCCACCTGTTCATCAGGACTAACTAACATTCATACACTGATGGGAGGAGCTACCATGAAGGTGCCACCTGTCCATCAGGACTAACTAACATTCATACACTGATGGGAGGAGCTACCATGCAAGGTACCACCTGTCCATCAGGACTAACTAACATTCATACACTGATGGGAGGAGCTACCATGTAAGGTACCACCTGTCCATCAGGACTAACTAACATTCATACACCGATGGGAGGAGCTACTATGTAAGGAGCCACCTGTCCATCATGACTAAGGTTGGGTACCGAAATCATACGACCGGTGCCTACCAGACCATAACGCAACGCAGATTTCGGTGCTTCCTTTTGGTGCTAGAGCCAATTTTTAGCCGATTTTACTTTTTTATTTTTTTTACACTACTCTGATGACTCCGTCCTGGCAGCAGGTAACGCTAGCCTATCGTTTGTATAGCTACAGTAGCTAGCTAGTCATCAACCTGTTAACAGAAGAGAACATGCTGAAAGGTCAACGGTCAAAAGTGTGGCTGTATCGCGCAAAAAAAGATTCTAACAACAAGACGTGCAGCAAATGCAACACAACAATTGCGTGTTAAGAAGAAGACACAACTGCTGCTACACATTTAACCGAGATTCCAGTTTTCTGAACTAGCTCACGCTACTTTTTACATTACATTACATTACATACATTACATACTTTGTGAAATCAAGGGAGATGGGTTGTTGTGGCCAAAGTGGCGAGTTCCCAGCAGGCCTCACTCTGCTAACTCCCCATCACCACCTGGATATTTACATTATGAACATGGACAAATATGCAGTAAATCTGTGTTAGTTAATTTTTTGTATGAAAGCTGTCTCCTCTATATGTTAGCTTGCACTTGTTTCAAGGGTAAGTGTGGAATGTCAGCTTAGGCTGCCATGCATTGCTTCCTGTTTATTAAGTAAGCCTGCCAGAGCTCTGTCATCATACATGGCAGCCAAAGGCCAGCTGGTTATGCGTCCTTATGAGTTTGGTTTGTGTCTGAGGCTGTCAGCTGAGTCACACCTGTTAACATTCAAAGTAACGGACGTGTGAGGATATTTTTCAGGATCACTTTCTTTACCTTTCTTTTGTTTGCCTTTCATAAAAAAAATGATATTCCATTAAAGTCCAACAGGGGTTAGACTGATGGAATAGATGACATTTTTGGGGTTTGGGTAAATATACAGTACAACCCAGGTCATTGATATCCAAGTTTGATGTGTTACATTCTTTCTCACTTCATCCATGAGTTTCTTATGAGTTAAATGAAATAAGATTATTGTGACACACAAAAATAAAGCTAAAAAACAAAGCTGAAAATACATTTTTCTTTAGATTTGAAAGTGTGACAAATCACATTCTGTCTTCCAGATCTTTGGGGAGACTGAGCCAGTCCGCATGACGTCAGAGGGCTCAGACTGCCGCTGTAAGTGCATCATGCGCCCTCTGAGCAAAGATGCCTGCCTGCGTCTGCGGAGCGGCAGCGTACGCGTGGAGGACTTCTACACCGTGGAGACAGTCAGCTCCGGGTCCGACTGTAAGTGCTCGTGCACGGCCCCGCCATCCTCCCTCAACCCCTGTGAGAATGAGTGGAAGATGGAGAAGCTGAAGAAACAGGCCCCCGAGCTACTAAAGGTGAGGAGATGAATATGTATGTGATCATCTTTCAAAGGATTCCGATGGATCAGTTGTTGTTTGTACAACAATTACACAATTCCATTCTATATTAATTTGCATAGTCTGTTTGTTACTTTCACCACATTTGAAAACAAGTTTTAAAAAGTATTAAAGTACTCATTGTCAGAATTTATAAATCAATGCAACAACAAAAAAAATTCATTATAATACACTATGATCTTTGCAAAAAAACTATTATTATTATCAAAGCACATGCATATCTATGATTGCTGTAACTATAACTAAAATTAATTATAACACAACTATAAAAATGAGTATAATAACTATAATTTTAAAGCTGCAAGCCGTGATGTACGGGCCCTCGTACCTTTGCGCACGTCAGGAGTGCTGCAGGTATGCCGGCTCACACGGCTGATAATGTCTGCGACTTTCTGACAACGAGCTCACGTTGCCCAGTGTCGCTGGAAATAATGCTTTGCAAGCAGTCCACCACTTCCTGTATCCACCGTGTGGCGCTAGACAACATGCATCAACATGCTGTATACTGCTCTATAACAAGTGTAGACAACATCATTTAAATGTCATGTAAGTCGGATGCTGTCACATAACACTTAGTCTTCAGCTGACCCAGAGCTGAGAAGCCACTCTCACAGAGACAGGTGGTGATGAGGGCTTGATGTACTTCTTCCAAGTTTTGACTTCAACAAAGCCTGTTGTTCTAGTATCTGTGGCTGCTGGTTCATCTTTAGTGCCAGCGATGGTTCTTCACCAGTTGAAGGTGAGTCATCCAAATTAGAGGTGGACAATCCTCTCCTCTTAAAGTCATTGTATGTTACCGTGAATTTGACTTTAAGACCGCTGAAGGCACATATACATTGTTGTTAGAGTGACTAGATCGTTGCGTTGTGATGAAACCATGCCGTATAGGCGACTGTGGCTCAGTGGTTAGCAAGTCAGTCTTTCAATCAGAGGGTCAGTGGTTCAAACCCCAGCTCCACTAGTCCATGTTGTTGTGTCCTTGAGCAAGACACTTAACCCTCATTGCTCACCGTTGCTGTGTATGCTGTATATTATGTAAGTCGCTTTGGATAAAAGCGTCAGCTAAATGTAATGTATAGCTTCGCTGGCTGGGGATTCTTTTCTCAGGATCCACATGAAACATCAGTTTGAGGAAACAAAAAAAGGCTGAAGTGTGATTGACATCCTTCAATTGTGAGTGTTCCTTCTCCAGGTCGAAGAGACGGATGAGCCTGTTGCAATTGCCGTCATAGTGTTCGGCCCTGGTGCCGGTTTTGAGCTCGTATTCAGCTCGTGAGCTCAGCCACCATGAAGGATTAAGGCAGTTTTTGCGTTTGCTGAAAAAAATCTATGGTAGTAATCCCAGAATCCAGCATGTGATCATCAGGCTGACCATGCAGCTGCACAATGACTCTCATGACCTCATATTGGATGCAGGGGCTGGCCCCAGTACATGTAGGCCAAAATGCCGCAGGGACCACATATCTACATCTATGTCTCATTCAGTTGTAAGGAAGTCGGACGGGCCAAACCAAAGTCAGTCAGTTTTATCTTGAAGGGATGTAACTTATAATTTACCAGCATTATGTTGTCTGGCTTGAGTGTGTGTTTGTGTGTGTCAAACCTATGCTCCTGAGAGTATTCAACGCTACCAGCATCTGTTGTGTGATCACTCTAGATTCATGCAACAACAGTGGCTTTTCAAATCTCTTAATCATAAATGTTTCCAGGCTCATATCCAGCGATTCAAATGGCAAGTGCATCCTTTGTGCTTAAAATGCACGGTGAACCTGACCAAGTTATTCTTGTCTTCGTCAAGATGCCTAACTTTATTAGGCATGGCCACCTCTGTTTTGCCAGCCAAGGCCTTCCGTACAATTTTCACTGCCATTTTCTCCTTGGTTTCTAATTTTTGGCACCTGGCCAGTTTATGCACCGCCGTTGTTACAGTAAATATAAATGCATATCCCTCCAAAAGATGGGCTGACTGATGGTTTTGGAATTTAGCAATAGATTTACAATCAACAAAAGAGCCGTGTACAAAGGCACAACACGGCAATTATTTGTTAGCTTTCTCCTTGTTAGCATTAATACACACATACACACAACACTTTTGCTAATTCCCCACAAATAAACCCTCTAGACATATTTTTAATGGTTTTTCATAATTGATCAATAGTTTGAGACAATGTACGGCATACATGATAAACATGTGTTGGTTATTTAAAGGTGTTCTTTGTCTTATACGACCGTAAAGTAAATATCTTGTATTTAGTTGGAAGAAAACTTTTGATCAGAAATTGTGTATTCTGACCTATTATTGATTAACAAATTATTCAATTCTGAAAATAATGAATGGCCGCAGCCCCACAATCTTGCAGTCACCAAATCAAGCTACATAGAAAGAAAGGAGTCAGGTACTTTCATACCTCCATATATAATAATATAATAATCCATGTTAGGATGAGAGACTTTAAATACACATAGACTGTACGCTAACACAGAGAATAATAAAATAGGCTGTAAAATAGTAAAAAACCTTACATGTTTTCACTCAGAGTGCTTGTAAAATAGAACTAAAAGAAAAGTAATCAATGAAAGGAAAAGTCCCTTCAGTTTAGGAGGTCATTCTTCAACTCTGTGTGACCTGGCTATAGGTTGTATGTCATCAGACATCTTTCGTGAGCACCTCAGCACACCTCTGCACATACCTAAAGCACACTTTAATTTTTCCCAGGCAGGAGAAGCACGCTATGTACCATATGAAACACAATTCAGTTCCAGATGTCTGACTCACTTCAAAGTTCAGGCCAATACATCTCTGAAGGAAATTATTACATTGAAAAGGAAATGTCTAAAATCATTAAGACGGACACTGAATGAACCCCAGACTGAGAGCAATCAGTGTGGATGTCAATAGTGGTAATCAGATACATGTTGTTGGAGGGCACTTTAAACAGGACTGCAGTTGAACAGAGGCCCATAAAGCTGTCAGGTTTGTGTTCAGGAGTTGGTGAGTAACGCTAGTTCTTTTCTTTTTATGGCATGAATGACCAGCTCCAATCTATGGTGGACCTCCTGGAGGGAACACTTTACAGCATGGATCTAATGAAGGTCCACTCCTACATCAACAAAGTGATGTCTCAAATGAACACCCTGGAAGAGGTAGGCAAACACCCAAACCTGTGCATTTCCTCATACCACTATAATTCTGGATGCACCGATCCGACCTGGTCATACCCAATACCGATACCTGGGCTTTGGGTACTGATCAGATAACGTTGTTTGAACAATGCTTTGAATGCTTGTGAAACAAAGCGGAAGGTAAATACATCGATATTACATTACATTTAGCTGAGGCTTTTATCCAAAGCGACTTACATGCTATACAGTAGACACAGCAACGGTGAGCAATGAGGGTTAAGTGTCTTGCTCAAGGACACAACAACACGGACTGGCTGAGCCGGGGTTTGAACCACCGACCCTCTGATCGAAAGACTGACTTGCTAACCACTGAGCCACAGTCGCCCCGATATGAATTTATCTAATCTTTAAAATTAAATGAATTGGTCAGAACAGGAATACAAATTATAGTATATAGTGTTTATAGTAAATACAAAATTAACTTAATTAAATAGATGGGCCCTGTTGTCACTGATACACAATCTAAAAACTTGAGTCAGTATCGGTGGATCCTTAATTATAATCAAAGGGTTGATCGGAGACATGCAATTAAAAAGTGGTTTGTGTGACTGCAAGCTTATTTAATTGATCATGATTGCTGGTAATAATGACGTTATCTTGCAGACAATCAAGACGAACCTCACGCGAGATAATGAATTTGTTAGAGACAGCATGATGAGCCTCACCAACCAGTTTAAGAGATATGAAAACTACTCCAACGTTATGATGAGCATCAAGAAGGAGATCTCCAGCCTCAGCTTGCAGCTGCTACAGAAGGACTCCTCTGAGAACAAAGCACAGGTTCTAAGAAACACTTTCTGCACTGTTGTATACACATTAGAGCAACTATGACATTGTATTACTTCTAGTAGTGGCACTACTAGTTGTGCCAGTAGTAGTAGTAGTTGTAAGATTATTAGTAGCACAAGTGTTTTATATTATCTCAGACAGGTCTCTGTGTAGTGGGTGTCTTGAATCCCCAGTACTACAGTTGTAAGTCTTATCTTGTAGCATTATGCAAGAATATTTTGCCAGTAATATCTTCTTTTTTTATCACAACCTTTGCAAATAAATGATGATTTAGACACATTTGAGCTGTTTTCTGACAACCTCGAATTGTTCAAAATCAAAAGGGCTGTACTGAGAGATCACAGTTGCAACACAGCAACATCTCCAAACAGTTCGGACTGAAAGCCTCTCACTTTAAACTTGTCAAATACCAACACTGTATACCAAAAACACACACACACACACACACACACACACACACATATATATACATATATATACATATACGATTTGGTTAGGTTGAGGCAACAAAAGCTATGACTTTTAATGTCGAAATTGGGTTTACATGGGCCGGTGTGTCTCATACATACACTACATTGGGGCTCATTGCGTTGGTAGAGGCACGGAGGGGCACAGACCAAGCGTCGGTATTTGACGGGTTTAGAGTGAGAACAGAGATGCATTTGGTCCAGGAGTAATATTATCAGCAGCAGTAGTAGTAATAATAATACTGGTAACATGATTAGCACTACTTGTAATGCCAATATTAATTGTGTCATGTTTACAGGCCACTAATGATGAGAAAACAAAAGAGACTGTAAAAGGACCCAACAAAAAGACCCCTCCAGTCAAACTTTTGCCCAAACCGCCGAAAGAAAAGGTTGTAAAGCCCAAGAAGGAGGTCAATAAACCGGGGAAGCCGGCCAAGCCTGACCCTACAGCCAAAGCCAAGGTGGCTGGCCACCAGCCCGGTGTGGTGAGGGGCATCACATACTACAAGGCTGCCAAGACCGACGAGGATGAGCACAGAGGAGGTGAGCATGTTCAGCTAAAGCAAACATTGTGCTCGTACTTTAGCTGAGTTTGCACTCCCATCTGTGTGTGATCATCTGTGAGCGATCCACTGTGGTTGTTGAAAATTATCCAAACTTGTTTCTTCAGCAATCTAATCTAACCCCACATGGCACTTTGCTGGATCAGGATCAGCCAGAAGCCAGCTGAGCAAAGTGTAGATCTTTATTAGTTGGATTTTGATTGAGGGCAATATAAAGCTTAAGATTTTACAACAGTAAGATAAGGCTCTAATTGTGCAGCAAATTTGACTCTTAAAATAAAACAGGGAATCCATCGCTGCGTGGCAAACATGATCCCCTCAATACAAGATGTGTTTCACTGTTGTTTTAAGCAAAGCTGGTGAACATTCAGCAGGCCGTAAATCGAAATATTGTATTGACAAAATAGATGGAGCTCAGTGATGGGGCGACTGTGGCTCAGTGGTTAGCAAGTCAGTCTTTCAATCAGAGGGTCGGTGGTTCAAACCCCGGCTCAGCCAGTCCATGTCGTTGTGTCCTTGAGCAAGACACTTAACCCTCATTGCTCACCGTTGCTGTGTCTACGGTCTACTGTATAGCATGTAAGTCGCTTTGGATAAAAGCGTCAGCTAAATGAAATGTAATGTCAGTGGAGCGCTGCCATGTCCATGACATGCCTCAGCTCCACCCTCACCAATGCAGAGAAAACATTTCCTGACTCCTTCCAATCCTCTTTAAGTTTAGTTGAGTGAATAGGTATGCTGCCTTTGCACAGGGCACACGCACATAATGCTGTCAGAGCGTGTGTTCTGCCACCTATCTGAACCTCAGCCAGCCCAGCCACCCTTGTCAAATCACTGAAACCAGTCGGCTGCATTTCCATAATCTGGCAAAGAGCAGGATGCAGGAACTTTTATTCATCCAGGCAAGGTTGATACACCTTAATGCTTTTTCCTGAAATGCCTCTTTTCCAATTTAGTGACACATATTGAACTGGGAGTCGCCCGGTGGATCCACAGTTCTCTACTAATGGACACTGAGGAGCTGAGTTGGAATTCAGTGAGGAAAATGCTAAACACTCACTTATTTTCTAAACCTTTTATCGGTAACCATAAATGTACCATGACAACTGTACGATTGAGACTGAGGCATTTCTACCCAATGAGGATCATTTGGAGAAGTGTTAGCTGTAATGCCAAGAACAGAGATTTGAACTATAGTGTGAAAAAACTAGCATGGTCCTTTAAAAATGACTTAAATGTCTTCCTCATGGTAGCAACATGTTAAAGGGGTCATTGATTGGTCTAATAGTAAGGTAACACAAGTAGTAATGTGCATCCCATCTACTTACCAGATGGATGACATGTCCCTTAATGATCTGATCTGTCCTCTTTCATGTAGTCTCCACACGGAGCCATTAGCATTTAAAAGATTTGTTCCTTCAATGTGGTTTGGCAATGAGTGTGATATTGAATTACACTTACAATTTGAAACTCCTTAATTTTTCTTAAAAGACTTAATGGTTCTTGTTAAAAGTAAAAAAAAAAAAACTTCTTAGAATATTGTTTCTATTCTGTCATCAGGTCCACGTGTTTAGTGTACGCGTCTCAGTGAGATGCACTGCTGTAATCTATTCACATCTGTCTGGCAGCACAGGACAGATAGTCTGGAGACCATACGGAGAGCAGACTTTCCCTCTGCTAAGATTGTATTTGATTAAATCTGCTGTCTGACTGTAAAAGCCTGAAACAAACAACAAAGAACCAACCACTTGTACTGTGTTTTATCCCAATCATCTGCAACCATGGTAACACCATCAGGGGCACTAACAGCTTCAGTGTGATTCACCGCATTTTTCCTTTGAAAAGATGTGTAAAGGTTCAAGATTGGTTGATTTAACGTTCACATTTAGTGACGTTTTTATCTTCTACATTTTCTAATAGTACAATGTTGTTTTAGGCCCTAACTAAGAAACCACATCCAGGTTTTCTCAGTTGAAAGACAGAATTGCACAACACAGTAAAATATGGTCTAAATTTTAAATATGTAATCAACTTCTTCAAATAGTTGGTGAGAAAACGTTCAAGTTTGACCCAGTTTTGAACATCTTCTCAATATAATAGTGTTTTAGATGCCACATTCTCACTGTAAATGAAGTAGTAACTTACAAAGGTAGTCATTCTAACACAACAGTTTCCACTTACAGGACATAGAACACCGTGTGACACAGGCAACAACTAATTTGTATTTGTTGAGCTACAATTTAGATATAACATGAACAATGTTCTTTCAAAATAATCACAATGAAATAGAAAATGTTGTTGACAGTGCAAAATCTCTTTTTCCTTCATCAAATGGTTTTGTCAAAGCCAACCAGGAGCTGGTTTCAGATGGTCTGCCATATTATAGCTGGCCTTCTGTAAAAAATATCAAAAATTAAATATATGAGGAAAGCATGAATTTCCATAAAGGGTATTATGCATAACTGTAATTTCTGTAATTGCAATTTGGCATTCACAACTAACTATATTACATCACACTACAAAAACACCATTGTTTGGACCCTCTTCTTATCTGTGTATTACTATGTTGTATTCACTGCCTTCCCATCCAAACTGTATACAGCCCCAGTCGTTTTCTGTTATGTTGTCTCCAGCGATAGCCCATAAAGCCAGCCGCACCAGGAAACAAACGCGTAACATGCACACATACGCTGAAAACAGCTTGTTTATGATTACCACGCTGCAGTATGCTACAAGCTAACGCTACATATGTATGTATTCATGAGCCCCCGGTTCAGAGCCTAAGTTAATTTGTCATGTTTATAACAATATTACACAATAAATATGAACATAAACCATAAGTATGACTAAAACGTGACTCAAGAAAGCACCCTGAGTTTTCTGTTTTTTATATGCATGTGGTTTCTTTTAAAAATAAACTTCAAATGTAGGTTTACGTAGTTTATTCAAATTTAGTAGGAAAACTGACACTGAAACTATTTTTAATGAAATCAAAAGTTGTATAATCTTAGATTTCCTCTCTACCTATGCATCCCCCCACCCCCACCCCCAAGACCATGTCAGAACATACACAGTCCATCACATCACGGAAAACCAGTCAGAGGATGGAGGAGCTGAAATGGTTCTGGAATCAATGGAGGGCACCGTGGCTGAACCCACGGCCACCACTGCTGTTCCCACCACTACAACTACTACCACCACCACAACTACAGCCACCACAACTAGCACCACTACTACACCCACCACTACCACCACACAGAATGCACCAGCATCTGATAGACCAGCTCCGACCATTGTGTTGGTACTGGACAACTCCAACAACAACAGTCGGCCCACTCTCCACAGAGCAGGTATGTGCTGAATGCCGCGCCCGACGCCGTCTGCGCCGCCGCTTCCGCCGTCGCGCCCGACGCCGTCTGCGCCGCCGCTTCCGCCGTCGCGCCCGACGCCGTCTGCGCCCCCCCCCACCTGGGCCGGCGGGACCCGCTCCGCCCTCGCCACGAGCCTGCCCTCCGGCGCCGCTGGCGCCCCGATGCCGGCCATTGCCGCATATAGCGCCTCGATCGCTGCGTTTCCGTCCTCGTCCGGCTGCCTTGGCTGCCGCCTCCTCCCCTCCGGTAGTCCCCGTTGGGCGCCACTGTGACATGGTTCTTCCTTACCGAGGGTTTCACGGAGCTCTTGACAGAGGACAGACACCAGCGCTGCGCGTTTATGCTTTTTATTTGGCATTTCCACACCCAGCTCTCACTAGCTCAAACCACTTCTTCCCCTACTGCGTGGCTCTGGGAGCTTATATCTCCCTTCCCCGCCCACGCAATCCCACGATCATGTGGATCAGCTGTGCCTCCTCACGAGACACAGCTGATCCCCATGATCCCCTCTCTCTCCCTCTCTCTCTCTGTGCCGCAGGCGCGCTAGCCACGCCCCCGCCCCACAATAGGCTGCTCGTCAATCCCTCCAAAACTAGCTTGCGTCCTCCTAACTGCACAACAGCTGCTAGTATAAACAACAAGGTGACCAACGCCTGTAATCTGTTATCCACTGTCAACTGGTAGTCGATCGCTAATCAAGGCTGATGATGTTTGTTTTCTCTTTCGAAGGTCCTCGTTTCTGCTTGTCCACACTACAATGCAACCCTAGAGTTTTCAAACTACCATGTTAGTTTGAAAACTTCGGGTAAACATAGAAAAAGATATGCGTATTAAAATGAAAACGTAGTGGTGTGGATGTAGTCAAATATCAGTATTGCTATGACTGCAGTGACAGAGGACAATTTACAAGCAAAAAGCCTGCAAATTTACTCAGAAATATGAGTGTGAAATCAATTTAAACCCATAGTAATGCAAGTTATTCTCTCCCATGTGTACATGTTGAATGTTCTGCTTGTTTCTTCCAGGAAAGATCCTAAACTGTGAAGGGACTCTAGCATCCATTGACCAGCCACAGAAGCAGCACAGTTATGGGCGCAATGAGGGAGCCTGGATGAAGGACCCCCTGGCTAAAGACTCCAAAATCTACGTCACTAACTATTACTATGGCAACAACTTGGTGGAGTTCCGCAACCTGGACAACTTCAAGCAAGGTGTGCTTACAATAGGTTTTGATTCTGCGCCTTAAACCTTTTCAGTCTATGGTTTTTACAGCCAAGTCAACTGTCATCTATACCTTTCTGCTTTTGGCCCTTTGCCTTTTTACTCAAAGGACAGTCAGAGGTTACAAACCTTGTGTAAAGGTGTTACGGCGCTCTAATAAATCAAACGCTGTGTTGCTATCGGTAGGTACCCCCAGAGGGCCTGAGGGTACATTCTACTGGGGCTGTGGTCACTTCCTGGGCACTGTTACAAGGCATCACAGTAGAGAAAGGGTGTGCTGCTGCCTCTTGGGCCAAACACCTTTGGGAGATTGTATAGCCTTGCTAAGATAGAGTCTTCATTTGCTCATTTATTTTGGGTGGAAGGGCTTTATTCAGTGGATCCTGCTTGAGACACAGCATAAGGTATTAGTCAGAATTCTTTCTCATTTGTATAACCAGGGTTTTAGCACAAACCAAATGTTTTTAAATCCAAGACCATTGCTGCCAAAAACTATGGGAGAGTATGAACATAGCTACGTTGTAGCCCCTCAGCAACACCCAACACCCGTAGGCCATGACTAAATAGTGTAACATTTGCTGTCCAATCAAACATAACCATATCTGTCCTTAACTGGAGACTTACTGAAAGACTGTGTTAATAAAGATAAAATTACATCACCTAACTATAGCTCTTGTTTAGCTATCCCAAGTCTTAGAGCTAAGAAATTAAGTTTTGAAATGCCATAATAATATATTAAGCAATATCAGTTGTTTAACTAGAGCTGTGTTTGTAGCTGTGTTTTCTTTAATAACATGATGACATTTATTCCTGTTGATAGTTCAATGAGCTCTGTGAGACTGATGAGATCTCTGGAATGTAGGTCTTCGTTGTTTCATGGCTCCAGTGGGTGGGAAAGTCAACTTCTTCCACATCCAAATCAACTGATGAATTGGATTACACTCTCTGAGAGATTTAAGATGATCTCTCTTCATAGGACTTGGCTTGTTGATCTAGATGTGTTTAGACAATGGTCTTTCTAAATGCACTTACATGCGAGGTGTCCTGCAGTGCAGTGAGCTCACAGCTGTGTGAGGATGACTAGGTATTTGGAGTGGCTGTGATGCCTGCTGTTCCCTGACATGTGCTCTGGCCTTTCCTTTGAACTGGGCACAGTGGAGAGGGATTAACAGTGTGGGCTGGCCTTATGGGTGGGGATGGGAGTGTGTGTGTGTGTGAGGGGGGGGGGTCTACATGTTTTTCTGTCCTTCACTGGGCTTTCCATTTAGTATCATTATCTAAATCAGACTTCCTGAGGTTAGAAGGTTAGGATAGCAGATAGGATGTGATTAGAAAATGACACAGTTTGTTCAGGAGTTCACATGAAGCCAGTAAAAATGAAGCCAGTAAAAACATTGTCATTGGAACATGCTTTACCAATGCATGGGTCTGATAATTGTCTGGCTGTACAATGCAATGTCTTATGTTATGGGATGTTATCTGGTCAAAACAAAAATATTTGACATGTCAAGTCCAGTCTTAAGAGGGTCAAGTCTGAAGTAAGTTGTTATGTCATAGCTTGGTTCCAGTCCTCTAAATCGCACCGCACATCTCCGATTTGTTCAATTATTCAAATTATTCTTGTGTGTCCGCACAATTAGACAAACTGTCCTCCAATCAGAGCTTTCACAATCAGATTCAGAAACGGTTTATTGCCAAGTACGTTCACTTAATTTTCTACAACAACAGGAGTGACTCCATTGCATTTGATTTATCATTCAGAATCAGAATCAGCTTTATTGGTCATGTGTGTTTACACACGCATGGAATTTAACTCCGGTTACACGTAGCTCTCGTTGTGCTTGTATTCACATTTACAATAAACAAGATAAATATAAAAAGACATTAAAGACAACAGCTCCACCGACCTGTTTGCGCTGTAGGCAAACTGCGGGGGGTCCAGCCGGGGCCCTGTGATTTTCTTCAGGTGGGTCAACACCATTCTCTCAAAGGATTTCATGACCACAGATGTCAGTGCGACGGGTCTGTAGTCATTTAATCCTGTGATGGAGGATTTCTTGGGGACCGGGATGATCATGGAGCGCTTGAAGCAGGAGGGGACTTCACACAGCTCCAGTGATCGGTTGAAGATCTGCGTGTAGATGGGGGCCACATCCTCTTCGCAGATCCTCAGTCCCGGTGGGGGGTTGATTGGGAGAGCTGAGAAGGAGGCAGAGGGTGAAGGTGTCTGTTTGGTGATAGGGCAATTGGGCGCGGTGGAAGTGGGCTTGTCGAACCTGCAATAGAAGGCATTCAGGTCGGCATCCAGTTGGCTGAGAGGGACCTAGCTTGCCAAAGACGATCAAAGAAATCTTCAACGTCAAGTATAACAAAATTATTTAAAGAGGAGGGAGCAATCACAACAACAATGTTAAGACCATAAAGTGAGGAGGTTGGCGTGTTGTGGGGCATTTTAGACCCTGCATCCACCTCCCAAAGATGAGGAGCACTTGAAGAAATGTCTGCAGACGGTAAACCTCAAGTATCTGCCTAAGCACCTATGTGTGCTCTTCCCATTTTATGGACAGGAACACCCTTACCCCAAGTAACGGCTCGGCTGCAATACTCGTATTGAGTGTTGAGGAGTTCAACTACTTGTTAGATAATATTAGTGAGATCTGTGCTCTGAATACATTAATTAATTATCAGTCACTTGAACTTTACAGTGGGCAATCGTTATTAACATTTATTGTAAACAGTTACGCGATCCACAATGTCAGAGGTTTAGAGACATGTCACGTTCACTCACTCCCATTCTCATCCCGTTGCTAATTTGTGGCCCGAATCTTGGCAAGAAGCAGGGCCTCAGTTGTCAACAATTCCAAATGTATACGTTTAAAAAAAAAAAAAAAAAACTTTAAAATGTCTGTAATGAATGCCGATTGTAAAGCTGTGGACACTTGACTGATCAATAAATATATTCAAAGCACAGATTTCACTAGGTCGCTAGGTCTCAAGCAATTGAACATATGGATAGCTAGCTAGCTTACTTGAATCTGGCAACCTTCCTGAAGTGACTTCTTTAATGTAGCATCTTAGCCGTGTCATTTCTCCAATTAAGGGTCTTCATTTGTTCTGAAGAAAACAATATAATAAATAAAGCCAATGAAGCTGACTTTGATGTATTCTAACTATTCAACTAGCTAGGTACCGGAAGTGACATGGCAGTTTTTCAGAAGTGGGATGACAAAGACAGAAAAAGGGAACTACAGAGTGCTGTAACCCAGAGGTTTTCCATGGTTCACTCAACAAAAAGCCAATGGGATAATAATCGATAATTAAGATAATCAAATATTCTTGTTTTTCATAGGCCGATGGAGCAACTTATTCAAACTGCCTTACAACTGGATAGGCACAGGCCATGTGGTTTATAATGGAGCTTTCTACTACAACAGAGCCTTCACCAAGAACATCATCAAGTATGATCTCAGGATGCGATATGTGGCGGCCTGGACCCTGCTGCATGACGTGGTTTATGAGGACACCACCCCCTGGAAATGGAGGGGCCACTCGGACATAGACTTTGCAGTGGACGAAAGCGGCCTTTGGGTGATCTACCCTTCCATGGACTATGACTATAACCAGCAAGAGATGATCGTCATCAGTAAACTGGATCCTGGAGACCTGTCGTTGAAAAAGGAAACAACCTGGAGGACAGGTCTCAAGCGGAACTCTTACGGAAACTGCTTCATCATCTGTGGTGTCTTGTATGCCGTCAATGTATACAACCAAAAGGAAGGTGAGGTGAACTTTGCTTATGACACCCACACCAACACTGAAGCCATCCCACACCTGACCTTCACCAATGAGTACTCCTTCACCACGCAGATTGACTACAACCCCAAGGAGAAGGTGTTGTATGCCTGGGACAATGGCCATCAGCTCACTTATCGGGTAAACTTTGTTGACCAGTGAGCTCAGCTAGTTTGTGCCTCAGCTCACTGTAGGCCTGCCAGTGTGGCACTTAAATAGAAAGATGCAGCCATATTGGACTCAGGAGAAAGGATGAACCTACACAAGCCTTCCAGTACCAATGCACGCTATTCAAACACCTGACCTCACAGTGAACCAAACATTCATCATGTCTCGAAACTGTACAATATATCAATAGAATGGACAATGAACTGTAAAAACAAACTCACAGGTTGAGGTAAAGCTCATCGGGCAGGTCTTAGAAAAGTATAGAGACTTCCTTAAATGTTCATTTATGACATGTCAGCAGGCTGACGAACTAGCAGACAGATAGATAGCTATACAAGGATAGTTTGAAATACATCTTTGATGTACATTTGGGCACCTGAGTGAAATAGTAATCAACATAGCAGAACTAATCCAACTACTACTAACTAACTACTCTAATACAATATTTTAGTAAAGTGTCTGATAATCTGCATGATTGTGATAGACGTTTCAAGTCAGCTGGTAGATTAGGAATTGATGAATGAAACAATGATGGAGAAGCATTAATAGAACAGCTGATGCTGATCAGCTAATGCAAGTGTGACTTCAACGCTGTGCTCTACTTTTTCAGTGAATAGTTTTCTTTAAACTATAATCTAGTTGTAAATTAAGATAACCCAATAAACTCGCTAACCTATTAGCTAATATTTCATGGCCAGATTAAGCAACAATCATCAGGATTCTAAATGTTTGATACCCTGCCCTTTAAGTGGGCTACAAATATTTCTACACAGCTTGTGTTATTTGGCTCCACCCCCCAACATTTAACTCAGCCAATAAGATGTGTTCTGCCTCCACAGTAGTTCTCCTTCTGAGAAATGTTTGTAAAACTTAACTATCACCTGTTGTTTCACTTACCTATCTACTCCATCCTATCACCAAGCACTTTGATCATGAATCTGCTTTGATTATTATTCTGGCCTCATGATGCTTTCTCTGTCTTTACCTCTTTATGTTGTTTTAAGAGATGTGTCAAATATAGTACAAACTCCAAAAACAAAACCATGTACAATTTTTTTTTATCTATTTACATGAATTCATTTGACAATATGATACAACCTTTCATTGTAATTTCGATGGATCTTGTTGAATTTCTATGTTGTATTAAAATATTTAGTTTTCATCATTGTTAATATCATTAGCATATCCACTACATTTTTTGTAAAAGGTGCAATGTACCATTAGCTGTGCCATCTTCAATAATGGCAACCATAAACCATGAAGGTTTTTGTTTCCGACATTGACTGGCAGTACTGTGTGAGGCCAACACATTCTCACTCTCAACAATTTCCGGTTGTCACATGCATACACTGGCTTCTAGAATAGACACAGGTAACATCTTGGTTAGGTTAAGATCGTAGTTTGGGTTAAAATAAGTATGTTTGTTCGATAATTAAGCAGGCTATGTCCACATAGAGTGCCTTAGTTTGACGCGGCGGGCAACTAACAAAGCTGCTGTATTTGAAGGCTTGGGGATGAAACGATGTGGTGAGGCACATAATTGGAACGTTAAGTTTTAAAACACGAGGTAACTCTTACAGCACTTTATCATGTTGTTTTGGTCTTCTCCGACATTAATGATTCACAACCACATTATTGGGCTTGTTCTTGAACTACCAGGAGTGTTTTGTAAGTTTATTCATAAAAAGACATGCTGATTGCAATAATAATAAAGTAATTTGTTCAATTGCCAGGTCTTTATGCATAAATAACAATGTCATAAAATGTAACACAACACTTGAAACTAACTGTATGTGTGTTTGTGTGTCTGTGCTATTAGAAGAAAATTATTTTATAAAAGTATGGTGTGAGCCTTAGAGTAAGCCAATCCACAGTGACCCTGTAAATGCCATGGGATAGCATGTCTTGCCTTGCCCAATTTGTGTTGAAGGGATGATGACTCTTCTGACTTCTGGATTACAAAATTCTCATGAGCTAGTTCTGGGGTAAAGGTCAACATTCTTTGTTTGATCTCAGTCCCAAAATCAGTAAAAGGAGCAGCACTGGGGGCAAGGCTGCCTGATTTCTTGGCTGGGAATTTTAAAATCTTGAACCTCAGCTTCAAGTCATGCAATTCTGGAGAGAACTGAAATATATCAAGAGCCGAATAGTGGGTGTGTTAGTTCCATGCATGTGGTCCTCATTTAAAAAGATGACAGTGCACTGTTCTTTTTTTTTTTTGCACCCATATAATGAGGTTCATTAATGAGTGCAAGTGAAGGCCATAGGTTTGATCAGCTCAGCACTAATGGTGTGTCCAATCATGAACTCTGTCACGAAATGTTGACATGTTGTTGAAATGGAACAATGATGTTCATGCTAGTCGAGGTGATGAACACTGACAACTCACATGACCTATGCTTCTTCAGTCCCTGCACCTCATGGCGAACACAAAGGCTCTCCTGTTGCTAAATCAGGACTCAACATGATCCTGTTCACATTAGCAGGGCCTCTTGTTCATCACCATCACATACCCATCATGTACCCTCATAAACTCACAATGGCTGGGATGTATAGCCTTTGTCCCCATGTTATATGCCACTGTGAAGCTGGAAACTGCACTATTGAGCCACATATCATTCATGTTCAAGAAGTAATTGGGTTAATAAAAGGCTCTCCTTGACCCCCTCACAGGCCTCTGCTCTACTGAGAACTTTTCTCCCCGTAAAGGGACCTTCCGTTGCATCAGCCCACACAACACACCCAACACTCCAACAATTCATCAGGACCTCTGAGTATTAGTCTCTTACTAAACACAAAGAAAAGCTTACATCCAAGAATATGCCAGAGTCTGGAGTTTTAGATTAGATAATCCTTTATTAGTCCCGCAGTCGGGAAATTTGTAGAGTTGTGTCAGTGAATTTGAATACTTTAGACTCAACTTTGACTTCTCCCTTTTTACTTGAAATTACTTGATATCCTCAAAACCCCAAAATGTGTATAAAAGGTGATTTTATTGCGAATAAACCCCTGGGAACAGATCATTTGAATCAGATGCTATCAATCTGGGGCGACTGTGGCTCAGTGGTTAGCAAGTCGGTCTTTCAATCAGAGGGTCGGTGGTTTGAATCCCGGCTCCGGCAGTCTGTGTCGTTGTGTCCTTGAGCAAGACACTTAACCCTAATTGCTCACCGATGCTGTGTCTACAGTCTACTGTATATCATGTAAGTCGCTTTGGATAAAAGCGTCAGCTAAATGTAATGTAATCTGACAGCAGCTAATCAAGTAGCACAAGCAGAAAGAGATGGTTCGTTTGTCAGTACTGGCCTTACCTTGCACGGCAGCTTACACAAGTAATCAGCGTCCAGTCAGGAGCTACAGGCAGCTATGGATGTAGTTTAGGTGTGTGACACTCAACATGAGGGGAAACAGTTGGTTCAAAACCACGGGTTGGCTCTGTGTAACGTAATCACATTCAGACAATAAAACACAAAAAGTACACTACTGCGTTGTATCTTTCCAAAGTTAAAATGGCTAACTTCCTGCAGATTACATCAAGTGTGGCTTATTCATATTAATAATGCAAGTCACTTGCCCAAAGCAGGCGGCAACCTGCAGTTCTGCTGAGTGAAGCCAATGCTTTAGTGTCTAAAAACTTGCATTCTCTCTACTGAACAACAGGGGGCAACTCCTCTGGCTGCAAAAATAAGTCCAATTGTATAGAAGTCTATATAAATGACTCTACTTCCCTCTTGATTTATTCCCTGAGTAAACATTGTAAACATGAGTTTATGTCTCAATTTCTAGTTTCAAGTCTTCTTCAACACAGCATGATGATCATTTAGTAAATGATGGTACATTTAGAGTCAAACAGACCATAAAGCAGGGAAGGCCTCTGTGATTGACAGGTCCCTACCACTACCAATCACGTATATGCAGTGGTGTATAAAGTACCCGAAAGCCAAACTTGAGTAAAAGTAAAGATACTTTACTGGAAAATGACTCCAGTGAAAGTCACCTATTAGAATACTACTTGAGTAAAAGTCTTAAAGTATGTGATATTTACTGTACTTAAGTACCGAAAGTAATTTTGTGATATTAAATGTACTTAAGTATTGAAAGTAAAAGTACAAGTAAATGCTTTTAATAAAAAAGCAAAGGGTCAGAATTTTGAGAATTATGAATTGTATACTTTTAAGTGCTGGGGCCACCATGACTAAGGACAAGGACTTGTGTTGAAAATAATTGGGTTGGCTGTGATCCATCCAGGAGCAACAATGTTCAACATAATATATTGTACATAAGTATACTTTTGCATCTACTATGAACTTATCATCATAATTCTTCAAAAAGCAATATGACACTATGACGGAGTTGCAAAATGTAGTGAAGTAAAAGTAAAAGTCAACAGAAATATAAATAGTAAAGTAGGTACAGATACCCAAAGAATGAAACCACTGTGTATACGTCTCTCCTCCTCAGTTCAGATATAGTAACTTCTGTTTGCTGGTTGCAAAAAGAACAAAATGGCAACAACTGTAATCCAAGAACGCCATTTTTTAACTCAAGGCTTCAAAACGGCACTACACCAACCAATGGGGAGCGTCCCAATGACTAAGTCCACTTCTTATATACAGTCAATTGCTAAAATGCAAGAATAAAACTTATAACTGTCTTGCTAAAAGATAATTTGTGAGGTAAAAGAAGCATCACAACTTTGTAGATTCATTGAGAGATTCAAACCTAAATTCAGACCTTAGTCACAGAAATAACATAACATACCAAAGTACATCCATTTTGCTTTTAATTGTCCTTCAATGTACAAACATGTATCAAGAAAATTATCTCTGTAAGTGTACCGACCAGTGCACTGTTTAAAGAATTTACAATGGCATTACATTTAGTGACTTTTTGAGGACTCCAAAGACAAAAAGTGTAGGACTTGGGACTTGATTTGGCCCTTCTTTGTGCTGACTCGGGACCATATAAGAAGTGGAAGTGGTCCCTTTGACATCAACCCTTGTGTTTGTGGACTGCCATTTTGAATCCTCAAGTTCAGCATTTTGTCCATCACCATCTCGGGTATGAGTCAGCATCATCTTGCTTTTTGGGTGTCACCATCTTTTATTTTGCAACCAGAAGTGACACAAGAGGAAAAAGCTATGCACAATCAAATGCTGAATAAGAGCAATCGCTGTCAAATAAAGGCAAAAGGCCACACAAAAGGAGGTGACAAAAAATTTTACAATTAATGTACATGTGCTACTTAAACCTTGTTTAAGTCTAAACAAAAAAAAGTAAATGTAAAGCACTTCAGTGTGATACAATTAATTTGTTATTGAGATAAGCATGATCTTGTAAGGTTTAAACTTGCCTCAATAACATATTGCAAACATATTATTGCTGGCATTGAAATGGCAGCTTGAGTGTTGTCAACATGCCTTTAATTAAGACCCTTTGGGCTATTTCCTGCAGCAATCACTTAAGAGAAAGAATTGTCTGAACAGGATGTAAGAACATGCAGCACCATCATTTTCAAAGCTGCTTGGTCAACCTTCTGTCAATCCCCTAAGCTTCATGGAATCTCATGTGTAAAATAAAGCCTGGGGGTCCAATACTCAATAACAATCCAATTATGAAGTGCTTTTCTCTGAGCGTGTCTATGTGCTTTGCAGAGGGGCTTTCCTAAAGTCTGGGCTAGCAACCAAGGAGCACACCAAAGAAGGCCATTGTACAAGATACAATGGAGGCCTTTGGAAAATGATGGGGGAGGAGAGGTTGTGTCAGGACCGCACATCATCATTTTGTATCAGAGGCGCAGACAAAACAGACAGACATCTTTGCATGTGATTGAGTGTTTTATGTGATTGATTATTTATGAAGGTGAAATATCATCTTGATGAAGTGTTGAACTATTGCCCCTGCTTCACTTTGATGTGAATATCTTATCTTGTCATCTATCTTTAAGATGAGATGACAAGATAACAAGTCTCTTGAAGGATCGTCCGCTGCAGGTAACTTTGATTGGGCCTGACACTGTTACGGCCGTCACACCCTACAAAGGCTTCAACAAACTGTCCTTCTTAGGAGGGAATGGTGTGTTTTACGTTAGGACCATCGGACTGGCTGATGCACCTATCCTCGGTCATCACCAGGGTGGGGATCGACCACCTTTAAACCGTAAAACATCAGCGGTCGAGATTGACTAACATTGTTTTCTACAACAGCAGATTCCACGGTTGGCAGAGCACTCTTGCTAATTGAGCGGCTTGCTAACGAGAGTTTGTCCTCTCAGTGTGGCTAGATTGCCACACTGTCGTGGCCGGTTTTCAGTGAGCCGAGTGTCCCACTCAGGCTAACTTGGTGGGACGCCCGTGAGAATAAGTCGAAGCCGATACTGATAATGTGTATATTGACTTTGCTAGCTATGACAGCAGTAATGTTACTGTGGTGGTATATATATATATATATATATATATATATATATATATATATATATATATTATTGTTTTTGTCAAAGCCTCAGGGAGCAGCAACGGAGGTGCTAAAGAGCCGCAGGTTGCCAACCCCTGTTTGAGGTCACAACAATGTACTGCAGGGTTCAGAGACACAGTATCCACCAGTAGACCTAATGCAAACCACACAGCCACACATTCCAGTCCTCGGCTGGAACTGCACCAGAGGGACTACAGTCAACCCTGCCATCCGTCATATTGCCCCACCCAATACCAAACACCACTTTGCAGCTGTTGGGGGGAGACTTGTTCTAAATGTCAGAAAAGTCTTCACAGCTGTCGAACTGACTCTGGTGAACAGGGGGGGTGGGGGTGGGGGGAATCCCAGGAACAAGGCATGACAATTATAGCTGCCCTTATTGTGGAAAGCCTCACTTTACAATAACAGCTGGTTCAGGTTCAATCCATTTCACAAAAACAGCTCAATCATAACACAATCCGCCTAATGAAGGCCTGTTTTGAAGAATAAAGACTGCGCAACTTTAAACCACATTTGTTTCACATTAATTAGAGATGATTATTAAAAGAGTGAGCTGACATATTCACAGCCAGCCTCCACCATGCTGCTGCTGGAGACACAATCTTGAGGGTTTCTTGGAGAAGCACCATGTCCTAGTGGCTGCCGTTGTTGTGCAGACAAAGCGACCCACCAACATCCCCATCAGGGTCGTCAACCATGGTGCTGAAACTGTTATCTAGAAGAGAGAGGCTGTGGTCAGGATTCTTCAGCAAAGCTGTGGAGGAAGGTGGAGCTCCACTCCCCATTGCCTCAGCTTAAGCCTATTGCCCTTGTCTCTGTTTCTGTACCCAGCCAGAAGCAGGTCTTGTACACTGCCACCAGAATGCAGACACGCTGTCCCTGCCGGAGGTCATGTCCATCCAGAGCCCAACCTCAATGGCAACCAGTGTTGACATAACTGTCAACCTTCCAGCTGAAACCTGTCTCCAGTGGGGTAGTGGACACCCCTGTTCACATCAATTGTAATTGGGCTCTGTGTCATTCAAGCTTCCACAGGTTGAGTGAACCACCTCACAGCAACCTGTTCTATTGCTGAACCCACCAGTAGTTGAACAGCGGCCAGATAACTGACCCAGACAGACACTGTGGAAGTGGATGGATGAAAAGAGGCGCTGGCTGACATGGACTGACAGAGCCTCCAGCAGCCCTATCACCAAAGCCTACTGGGCACAGTGGGAAAGATGGAGTCTTACTGAGTAAATTGTATTCCACCAAAGGAAAAGAAAACCTGCAAACCTGTATGTGCTACACCTCCATGATGGAACATACATGGCGGTCCAGCAGGTGGCCATTTTGGGGTGTATGTAGACCACACACTTCGATGAATGCAATTGCACGTTGACACTTTGAATGTACCTTCATTTTTGTTGGATTGTACTCAATTCAGAGTGATTGTTAATATAGTCCTACTTATGGCCATAGTTTGGTGAGGTGAATGACTGCTGGGGAGAAAAAGTCAAGATTTCAGGCTGGTGTGGAGCAACAGCCTTGCAGTAGTTACAGCTGTTAGCACTACAGCTACAATTACAACTATACTCCTGCTATTTCTATCACTACAACTACTGCTGCTTTTTACGATTACAGAAAGGTAATTAAAAAAACTCAATACTATAACCTAAAGCTACTAGTACTGCTAGAACTAGTGCAGTTACTACTGTATACTTTAACTATTTTGAGGTTACTCTTTCTTACACCTTCTGCCTCGTTCAGTTTTATGGTTTTACAGTACTGTCTTTTAACATGTTTGACTCACATCACGTCTCGTGACTGTGTAGAAATCCAGACTATTACTCCTAATTTTTCAGGACCACTTTAGGAAAGCAGTTTCATCTGAGTTTTGTATTAGGATAGCAATAGGATAGGCATTTTGCAAAGGCTTTAATTTAGGCTTCTGTTGATGGTTCCAAGCAATCTCAGACATACTTGACATTCAGCACAAAGCCAGTTTCTCCTCTAGCCAAGAGGAATGCTGGCTGGGTGACAGCAGCCTGAATCTGGGCTAATAAAGAATGTGACCATTGTGGTGACGGCCGGATCTTCCTCCACCACCACATGCACCACAGACAGCTGTTGTTTGGAGACTAAAGGCTGTGACACATATTTCTCCTACATTCACACACACACACACACACTGGCTTTATTCACCAGACAATATCAGAGGGGACTTCTGGAAGGGATCTGAGCAGCATTTGCATCATTTAGAAGACGAGAAATATTTGCGAAGAAAAGAGTTTCCCCTCAAAGTGTTTCATGCTTCATGTTCTGTCTATGTTCTCCCTGGAATGCGAGCGTACTTATCCTTTATTGACATCCAACATCTTATCAATCATCTTGACAACGTTGAATAGAAGTGAAACTACAAAACATCTTAACTGAGTAGCAGCTAAATATAAACAGCCTTATGTTCACAATTCACATTGAAATGCTAAAAAAGTCACTATTCCTAATCATACAACACATGAAGAAAATAAAACACTTACAGTCATTGCTTCCTGAGGAATACAGACAACGGATTACTGTGGATTAAACATGGGGTGCCACACAGCCATGACCATGATCCTTAACCTCCTGTTTCTCACTTCCTGCTTCATTACACATGTCAAAATAAAACATCTAGAGTTTCATCATATCTCAATGTCAACTTCTATTGTCTTTCTCTAGTCTCCACATTTAACTCATCCTAGTATCTGCAGCAGTGGGCTGCTACTATACAGTGCCAGAGAGCAGTTGGAGGGTTCGTGCCTTGCTCAAGGGCACATCAGCACTGTCCAGGAGTCAAACTGGTGCCTCTCCAGGAACCAGTCCACGCTCCATACTTGGTCTATGCTTGGACCTTCTGGTTTCAAGCCAAGTCTCCATAGACTGAGCCACTGCTGCCCCCCTTACCCTTATAATCACATAGTATTCCTGTTGGGAAAACAGGCTGTCCTCTCTCTAAGTTTTTTTTTATATATATACATACATAAACAAACAACACACACTAGAAAAGTACACTCAGAGTGAAGATCTGTGCCAGGTGTGTCTGCAACGGCCGAGGCTATAATGTTTGATTGAATGAATGCAAACCACAATTGCCTGCCATGTAGTCTGTGCTCGGTTCAGCTCGTCATTTGCTAAGTGATAGTTATACATGCATACAATTGCAAAGTTTTACATACAACTGTCTTACCTAGACATGCAAATCAAGAGAGGATGTATGGAAAACAGAAGCAGTCATTCATCACTTGTGGTACCTACTGCATGATTAAGGGTAAAGAGATGTCAGCAGCATACAGTCACAATGGCCACAAAATAGCCCCTGTAGGTAGGCCACACTGTTCTATCAGGCCTGTGTTGAGAATAGGACTGCATGTCTCAATATCCAAACTGAATACGAGCAAGCTTAAGGGTTTCCTATTGCAATGTTCTAACTGGCCATTTTGAGCTGAACTTTGACGCCATATTTCTATTTGTTACTGTGGGGTGAGGGCCGTGGTTAGCGCGCCTGCAGCGCAGAGAGAGGGAGAGGCGATCATGGGGATCAGCTGTGCAGCGCGTGAGGCGGCACAGCTGGTCCACATGATCGTGGGATTGCGTGGGCGGGGAAGGGAGCTACAAAAGCTCCCAGAGCCACGCAGACGGGGGAAGTTAGGTGAGCTAGGCAGGTGAATGTACCTGTGCAAAATGCCTAATAAAAGAGCCCGAAAACGTGCGATCTTGGTGTCGTCTCTGTGTGAAGAGCTCCGGAAACCCCACGGCTATGACGAACCTTGCCACAGTGGCGCCCAACGTGGGGCTGTGGGACCAGTCCTATGAGGAGTGGATCGCGTGGCTGGCGCAACGGCCGGAGGACCGAGCGCCGCTGAGGCCGGACCGAGGGGGCAAGCCGGTAGGCGCCGTGATGGCGCTCGGGCCGGAAGGGGCCCCGGAGGGACGGCGCGGCAAGGCGCGGAGACGGCGCGGCACCGGGGCCGCGGCAACAGCTGCGGCAGCACCAACAGGAGGAGCGCAGAACCGCGAGGGGGCCGACGTCCCGGAGGTACGCCAGACGGGGACGCCGGAGGACGCCCGAAGGAGGTTCCGCGCGTTGCGACTGGGGTCCGGGGTCCCGGCCTACCAGTTCGCGGAGGAGGTGCGGCGCCAGGCGGGACGGTGGCTGTGGCCGGAAGGGGTCGGGAACCTCGAGGAGGTGATGGAGCTGGTGGCTACCGACCAGTTCACCGAGGGACTGCCGCCGAAGATGGCCGCCTGGGTCCGGGACCGCCAGCCGCGGGGGCTGGTGGCCGCTGCCACCCTGGCTGAGGACTACCGGGCCCTGGGCCTGCCGGAGGAGTCGCCCGAGGAGACGGCGGTGCCGGGCCGGGCGGGCCCGACCGCGCGCAGGGAGACGGCGGCCCAGACGGGCAAGGTGCTGCGGCGAGAGGTGGCGCTCCAGACCGCCGGCGCGCCCGCGCGGAAAGAAAGAGCGGTGCAAACCGGCGAGGGGCCCCGGGCGGACGCGGCGCAACAAACCGCGCCGCTGGGGCCGACGGACCGGAGAGAGCCGGCGCGACGGAGGCCGACGGCGCCGACCCCGAAGAAACAACCAGCGCGCCGGGGAGGGCCGTGGGCTCCGACTCCGGGGCACGTCGAGTGGTCCCCGCGGTGGCCGATGAGGGAGACCTGGGGACGCCGAACCATCTGGCCGGAACCAGGACCAGCCCGGCAGGAGCCGACGCCGGAGCCCGAGAACACCGGGCACGCCCGGCTGGACGCGGGGAGCCCTCCGTGGACCCCCCCGGCGTGCTGGACCTGCGGGCAGCCGGGGCACCGGCAAGCCGACTGCCCGGTCATGGAGGTGGACCAGGGGGTGCGAATCCCGGGCCGGTCCATGCCGGGCCGAAGATGGTGGCGGAAGCGCCGGTGCCAGTGGCGGGCACGGGCTGACGAGCGGGACCGGACGGCACCCCGGAGCCAGCTGGTTGCCTTCGGCCAGAGGGAAGAGGGCCGACCGGGGTACCAGCGGCAGTCCGGCGGAAGCGGCCGGCAGAACGGCAGGCGCAGCGACCCAGGGCGGCTGCGCCGGGAAAACATGCGGCTACGGGGGGAACTCCGATGGGCCGTAGAGGACCGGCTCAGGGATAAGCGGACAATCCGGGAGCTGGGCCGGAGGCTGAAGGCCGCGCAGGCGGCGCGTCCCCGCGCCGGGGCTCAGCTGGCCGACGGGGGCGGGGACAATTTGGCCCCGACTGGGTTGTACTTCCCCTAATTTTCTCTCTCTCTTGTGTTGCAGGTGGCTGCGGCGGGCGGCGGACGGGGGCTGTTTTGTCCCGGGGGAGGAGGCGCGCCGAGAACCCCGGGGCGCCAGTGCGTCCGCCGTCCGGACCACGTCCCGCCCCAATGACCCACCAGAGGGGGGATGCCAACGCCCGGGCCACCCGTTGGCATCGGGCGTATTAGCCGTGGCCCCGCGCGGGGGTCCATAGGCCGGGGCGCAGAAGGCTGCGGCTGGCTCCCTCGCCCGGCCCCCATGGAGGGGAGGGGGGGGGAGTTGGCTAGGCCGGTGGCACCCGGCCTAGAGCGGGCGGTGGGGATATGTGGGGCAGGGGCGTGGTTTGGCGCACCTGCGACAGAGGAGAGAGAAGCGCGCTCGTTGGGATCAGCTGGAGCTCGTTACGGGGCGACAGCTGGGCCCAATGAGCGCGCAAAGGCCGGGCTATTTAAGCCGGCAGGAAGAGGGGAAAGGGGTGGTTGGTGACATGCGGAGTAGGAGACAGAGTGTTGTGCTAAATAAAAGCATGTTGAACCCACGGAAGAACGAGTCCGGTGTATATGTGAGAGCCACGGATCCACGGGCAGGGGGGAACCTTGCCACAGTGGCGCCCAACGGGGTTGGCCGGTGGGGATGGAGCGGCACGACGCACTGGACGACGGGAATACTGAGATCGAGCGGCTGTATGCCGCCATGTCCGGCGAAGGGACGCCGGCGATCCGGGAGGTGGCGCAGGCAGTGCGGGTCCCGGCGGCGCCAGCGAAGCCGCTGCCATACCGCACATTCGATGAATGGGGCGCGTACCTGGAGCGGCAGGCGGCGGAGCGCAGGAGACCGCATGACGGCCAGGTGGCGGAGGTCCGGGACGCGGCCGAGGCGGGTCGGGTCCCGGCGGCGCCGGAGGACGAGGCGCGTCAGAAGCGGCCCGACGGCGCCCGGCTGCGGGAGCTGGAGGAGGAAAGGGACCAGTTCCAGGCGCAGGTCCGGGAGTACGCCAAAGCGGTGGGGGCGCTGGCGAAGCAGCTAGAGGAGCAGACCCAGAGGGAGGCGCTCCTCGCAACGGCGCTGGAGCAGCTGGCGGCCCGACGGACGGCGGAGGCTGCGACCCCGGCGGACGCCAGCCGCCAGGCTCGGGCGGCGGTGGAGGCGTCGACGCAGACGACGGCGACGGCGGAGGCAGCGGCGCGGACGGCGGCCGCGACGACGTCGACGCGGACGCAGACGGACGCCAGCCGCCGGAAGACCCGGGCGGCGCAGACGTCGGCGGGCGCGACAGCGACGACGGCGGAAGCAGCGGCGCAGACGTCGGCGGGCGCGACAGCGACGACGGCGGAAGCAGCGGCGCAGACGTCGGCGGGCGCGACAGCGACGACGGCGGAAGCCGCGGCGCAGACGTCGGCGGCCGAGGCGACCCCGGCGACGACGGAGACGGCGGCGCTGACGTCAGCGGGCGCGGCAGAGGCGACGACGGCAGCCCCAGCGGCGGCGGGGACGGCAGCGGAGGGGGCCGCTCCAACGACGGTGGGAGCGTCGGTTGGAGCGGCACCGGACCCGGGGGTCCGGGAGGGACCACCGCCGGCCAGCCTAGGAGAGCCGGCGCCGAGGAAGGGAGGCCGGGTCCGCCCGGATCGGCAGGCGGCTCCAGACTCGGCGGGCCGGGTGTGCTGGACGTGCGGCCGGCCGGGACACCTGCGGCGCCACTGTGCTCAGCGGTGCTGGGCCTGCGGACACCTGGGGCACGTCTGGCGGACCTGCCCAGGGATGGAGGGGGCCCGGGGGAGGCGGGACGGCCGGACCCAGTACCCCTCGCTGAACCCGGAAGCGGCGCCCTGGCCGACGCCCCAGTTCCGGACGGCCCGGCGGAAAGGGGGGTCCCGGAGGTGGGGACGTAGTCACCCGGAGGGGGCCGAGCCACAGGGGGCCCAGGGGACAGCGATCCAGACGGCCCTCCTGATACGGAGGGAGCTGGAGGATCTCCGGAGCCGGCTCTGGAGGGTCCTCGGGGTCCGGAGTAGGGACCGGGGGCCGATGAGCCAGCTGGGGCCGAGAGTCTGGGCCGGGCGAGCCGCTCGGGCCCGCACGGACAGCCAGCAGGCGGCGGCCCGGCGGGAATGGTGGGGAACCACCTGGGACCCGCGACCCTAAACTTTCTCTCTCTCTTTTGTTGCAGGTGGTCGCGTCGGATGGAGGGGGAGAGCCGGTTTTGTCCCGGGAGGAGGCGGCGTGGAGCGCGAGGAACCTGCCTCCTGGGGCGCTCGATCGCCCTCTGTCCGGGCCATGTCCCGCGCCCGGACCCCCACGGATGGAGGATGCCAACGCCCGGACCACCCGGTGGCATCGGGCGGAAACGCAAATTAATTCCATGGTGGTCCATAGGTCGGGGGGCAGATGGTCGGGGCTGACTCCCGCTCCCGCTCCCAGTGGGAGGGAGGGGGGGGGGAGTTGGTTAGACCGGTGGCTCCCCGGCCTAAGTCGGGCGGTGGGGGTATGTGGGGTGAGGGCCGTGGTTAGCGCGCCTGCAGCGCAGAGAGAGGGAGAGGCGATCATGGGGATCAGCTGTGCAGCGCGTGAGGCGGCACAGCTGGTCCACATGATCGTGGGATTGCGTGGGCGGGGAAGGGAGCTACAAAAGCTCCCAGAGCCACGCAGACGGGGGAAGTTAGGTGAGCTAGGCAGGTGAATGTACCTGTGCAAAATGCCTAATAAAAGAGCCCGAAAACGTGCGATCTTGGTGTCGTCTCTGTGTGAAGAGCTCCGGAAACCCCACGGCTATGACGAACCTTGCCACAGTTACTGTCACCTACTTTGAAAGCACCACAATGGTCAAGGAACAAGATAAAACGAAGTAAGATGGCAGGAGCAAGGTTGTTATTAGTGATTGCCTTATCAAGGTAAATGACAATCACTAATAACAACCTTGCTCCTGGCTTTTTAGTGTGTGAACATGCAAAGACAGAATCCTTACAGCCGGCTAATGCTAACTGTGTGTTTGAAATGACCCACATTTGAAGAGGGACACTGCTCAGAGCATGGTCACACCCTGATGTCAGACGGAGAAAACCCGGTGTAATCCCCACTGGCTGGTCCAGACTGACACCCATCCAACAGTGCAGATCAGTTTCAACTCTGTATGAGGTTTGGTATTTTTAATGCCTCCACATCCATAGGGACATGTCAAATATTCAACACCTAATGCTGCCTTTCACAGATGTTCAATTACCAGCACACACACTGTGGAGCTGACAAAAGACAGCTCAAGGAAGTGGCCATGGTTTAAAAAATGAGGTGAGGTACATCGCAGCCTGATGAGTCACGCTTTGTTTAATGGTGGCTGATGTATTGCATAGCCCATCATGTTTCAACATAAAACACTGTTTACATCTATCATCATCTGTGCTCAAGATGTGGTTAATCTAACTAGTATGGAATGTACTTTACACCCTGGTATCATACGGAGCGTGATGAAAAACCAAAAGGGAATCATATCATATCATATCACCTAAGAGAACAAGCATCCCGAACAAAAGAAAGCAGCCTGTGGTCATCTTAGAGGCCTTAAAGCGTCCTCACGGTTTACACACCACAGCAATTATTCCCGCTGTCCATATGCAGTGCTCCAGTTCTTTGGATAAAAGTGAGAAGTAAATCTACTTCTAGAGACAAGGGGCAGGAACAGAGACTTCCGACGCGGCACAGATTTCCCCCATTAGGTTGGGCATGCCAAACATATCAGGGAAAGGAATCCGGTTTCTGCATGCTGCTGTCCCCTGAGACAAGAATGCTGTGGCGGATCCCAGCACGCTGAATGATAAAGAGTCAAATGAAATATGAAAGTAGATTTACTGCCAGATGTTGGCAGAGTATGCTTCATTTCACTTGTAAAATAGAGAGAAAAACAGAGTGAGCATGAAAGCATGAATAATTTCAGGACATTCTTTTGGGAATCGTCTGAGTCGCCTTGTGGAGAAAATGATAACAGGACTGGATACCGAGGTGCCTGCAGAGGACAGAGTTCTGGAAATACCAAAAATGAGAGTGCACAGATACTCAATTAAAAATGTGTCTGTGACTTTTTCTATACAAGCTATACAAAAGAACATGTAGTTCTTCAACCTGCTGTCAGCTTATGTCAGACATCTTATTTACGCGGGAAGGAAAGTTCTCAAGAAATTAAGTGTCCTCCTTTTTCTCCTGAAAATATGTTGATAAGTAAAGTGCAGTGATGAAAAGTAACTAATAATGTTAATATAAAGTCATTCAAATGAGACCCGAATGTATCATCTGCAATATTAAAGTAAATAACATATTAATACATCAATGATTCAAATCCATTATAATAATATACACAATTTGTTTTTGTTTTTTGTAAAACAAAAATGGTTAATGCCCAACTTATTTGTAACAGAGTTTGTCCTGGGGTTGTATGAAGTACTTCTCCATATGAAGTTCTTCTCCATTGTCCATGTATTACTATCTACAGTAGATGTAGGTAGTAATACATCCTAAAAGATCGATTCTCTGGTGGGCCCACTACCCAACAGCCTGCTTATGTAAATTATGTAATCTTGATCTAGATCATGGGTCTCAAACTCGCGGCCCGCGGGCCAATTGCGGCCCGCAGGACGATATTTTGTGGCCCCCTACTTGACATCAAAGATTAGTGTTAGTGCGGCCCGTGGGTTATTCTCACACGCACCTTTTTGCAGAGTCGTTGCGCGAGTCGTTGCCATGGGCGATTTATATTTACAACGTGAATTGGCAACCAGTGTTTACACTACGTTTAGTTCCGCCCCGATGCCACAGACACCTGCGCGCGCATACACACACACACACACACACACAGCTGAGCATATCGAGAGGCTCTAGAAATGTTCTTCCAAAAGCCTCGAAAAATACACTGCAGCGACAAAACGTGCACACTTTGTGGTTGTCATTAAAATAAATGAACACCATGTTTCCTTTAAGTCAGTATTTCTCAAACTGGGGCGACAGGTGGCTGCAGCAAGAGGAAATGCAGAATTATTTTGTTCATTTTATTACAAAGTACACGGACATAACGCTAAGTAATTAATAAATACATGCCAAAATGCATGTACCTTCGGGTAAATATTTACGTTACGCCGTTTTAACACGTTACGCTTGTGCATGCGATACTCGCCGATTCTTGTCACCTTGCCAAGAGACGATCTCCGTGAGACCCCCCCCCCCCACCCCACCCTAATACGGTAAACCTGGGGCAAACGTACTTTGGCTCAGCAGGGGAAACGTCTTTAAGAGGTTTTTTGAGTTGAGAGCAGAAGTGAAAGCCTTCATGGAGAAGGATGGGATGGCTGTTCCTGTACTCAGTGATCCCAAATGGCTCAGTGGTCAGTGCTGCCTATGACAACGTCAGAGCATTCTCCACAAAACTTGTGTTATGGAAAGCCCAGCTCTCTCAGACAAACCTTTGCCATTTCCCAGCATGCAAGGCACTCATGGATGTGGGCACACCATTCAGTGGTGAGAAGTATGCTGATGCCATTATAAACCTACAGGGGAATTTGATCACAGGTTTGCAGACTTCAAGACACACAGAGACACTTTTCTGCTGACCCCTTCTCCTTCGATGTGCAAGATGCTCCTCCTGTGCTTCAAATGGAGCTCATTGACCTGCAGTGCAATTCTGAACTCAAAGTTCAGGGTGGTGAGTGGAAAAGCAGATAAGCTTGGACATTTTTTTAGAGAATTGCCCCCCCACCTTCCCTGAGCTTTCCAGGATGTTCAAGCGGACCACATATGGGAGCATGTGTGAAAAGCTCTTCTCCACCATGAACTTTAAAAAGTCAAAGTACAGGTCCAAACTTACTGATGAGCATCTTCAAGCCATACTGAGGGTCTCAACTGCTTCCTCCCTCAAGCCAAATGTGGCTCAGCTGTGTGAGAGGAAGCACTGCCAGGTCTCTGGCAGCAAGGGGCAGGCAAGAGAAGCCCATGTTCTGAAGAACCGTTCATGTTCTGAAGAACCCGTTTATGTTCTGAAGAACTGTTTATGTTCTGAAGAACCGTTCATGTTCTGTAGAACCGTTTATGTTCTGAACTCTTAATAAAGATCGAGAAGATTGGATCAGTTGTACTTTTTTGTGGAATACTTGATGCGGCCCAGCCTCACCCAGACTCTACCTCCAGCGGCCCCCAGATAAGTTGAGTTTGAGACCCCTGATCTAGATGTTTGGAGAAGCAGACAGGAGTCACAGCACCAGAGCAAAGCAGGCTGTGGACAAACAACCGAGGTGATGTCTGAATCTGACTGGAACGTCACTTTTGGGGTTGTCGGGTCATTGCCAATCAAACCTGATCAAACCGCACCCACACTGTCCTGTGAAGCAGGTTAGCTGAGTTCATGACTCTCATGCTCATTAACTCTTAAGTACAATTTAAGATATACTTCCTTTTTTCACATTTTTACTTGATAGTTGAACATGTAGTCACTAGTTCAATGTTATAGAGAAATACTTGATATAGTTTTCAGGGACTTTCAGACCCCGTGTTCTGATCTACTGGATGGTGCACTGATACAAAATGGCCGTGCTGCATATGAAATGGTGTGTTGTTTGGTTTCTAACCAACAGAAACCATATGCACAATGTTCTTAATGTTTTCTTTGTTTATCTTGGTGTTTGGGAATTGTTTAATGTTATCGATAATGTCATTGTTAATGAAAAAAAAAAGACTTTAACCTAACATTGTATATATTTGCACCTCATTGTTATTTTATATTTGCACACTTTCATACTTTGTATTGCAATTGCTGCACAGACATTTCCTTTGGGATAAATAAAGTTCTATCTAATGTTATCCTACTTTGGTTTCTCCACTAATGCTTCTTCTTCTTCTGGACCTACTGTATGCAAATGAAAATGATGCTTACAGTGCCACTATGTTCCTCTGGTGCAGAGGCTGCCTTTGACCACCAGGACTGTTGGGAGGTGGTCTCAGGAAGGTGCATAACATTTGACATTTAACAATACACATTTAACAAGAATCAAGAAGGTACAATTTCATCAATAAAGTTCAACTACAAAGTGCTATCAGTAAGAGACATTCCAGTGCTACTAAAGTGCTACTTTATTTATTCAAGGTATAGTCGGAAAAGATGTGTTTTTAGTTTGCGACGGAAGATGTAGAGACTTTCTGCTGTCCTGATGTCAATGGGGAGCTCATTCCACCATCGAGGAGCCAGGACAGAGAACAGTCGAGACTTTGTTGAGTGTTTAGCTCTCAGTGACGGAGCTACAAGCCGATTGGCAGAAGCCGAGCGGAGCGCACGAGCTGGGGTGTAAGGTTTTACCATGTCCTGGATGTAGACTGGACCAGATCTGTTCGTAGCACGGTACGCCAGTACCAATGTTTTGAAGCGGATGCGGGCGGCCACCGGTAACCAGTGAAGGGCGCGGAGGAGTGGAGTAGTGTGGGTGAATTTCGGGAGGTTAAAGACCAGTCGAGCTGCTGCATTCTGGATGAGCTGCAAAGGTCGGATGGCACCAGCAGGTAGACCCGCCAGGAGGGAGTTACAGTAGTCTAGACGCGAGATGACCAGAGCCTGGATGAGAACCTGTGCTGCCTTCTGGGTGAGAAGTGGACGTATTCTCCTGGTGTTGTGCAGCATGAACCTACAGGAACGTGTTGTTGGGGTACTGTTGGCAGTCAGGGAGAGTTGACTGTCCAGGGTCACACCGAGGTTCCTGGCAGTCGGGGTCAGGGCCAAGACTGAGTTGTTGAAGGTAATCGTCAGGTCCAACCCAAATATATATATATACATATATATATATATATATATATATATATATATATATATTATTATTAGTATTATTATTATTAAACCTTTATTTAACCAGGTAAAATCAATTGAGAACCAATTCTCATTTATAATGATGACCTGGCCAAGAGGCAGCAGCACAGTCCACAAGTTACACAAACAGCACAGATACAATACAGTATGACAAACACATAAACTTTAAAAATGGACAAAAACAACATCATAGGTAAATTAATAAACACTATGTACAAAAAAATAAAAAATAAAACAGATTACTGGATGAAGGGGAGGGAGAGAAGTGAGGGCTGGTCAACAAGTACAGCAGTCAACTGTGACTTGTTGCAGCTTTTGTTTAAATGTTGAGAGAGGTGAGAGCTGTTAGTTTGAGCGTGTTTTGTAATGAGTTCCAGTCATTTGCAGCAATGAAAGGCGTTATGACCAAACACAGTACGGACTTTTGGAATGATAAGCCGAATGAAGTCACTGGATCTTAAACGGTGATTACTGACAGAAATGTGCAGAAGGTTTTAGAGGTAGCAAGGAGTCATTCTTAAAATGGATTTGTAGACCACAAGCAGCCAGTGTTGTAGCCGCCTGGTGTGAAGGGAGGACCAATCCACCAAGCTGTAAAGATCACAGTGGTGGGTGGTGAAGGGTGCACATGTGGCAAAACGGATTGCTGAGTGGTGGAGTATGTCCAGTTTTTTGAGAGTGGTCTTTGATGCCATTTTATAAATTATATCACCGTAATCAAATAAAGGAAGAATGGTCATTTTCACAAGGGTGAATTTGGCAGAATGAGTGAAGGAGGCCTTGTTTCGATAAAGGAAACCTAGTCTAGCTTTGACTTTAGCCAGAAGATTATTGATGTGTATGTTAAATGAAAGAGATGAGTCCAGCCAGAAGCCAAGGTATTTGTAGGAGCTGACAAACTCCAGCTCCGAGCCATCAGCACTGTAGATCTTAGGAGGGCTGGGGATGATCAGGTTACTCCGGGCAAACAGCATACATTTGGTCTTTTTGGAGTTGAGGAGCAGGTGAAGGTTGTGGAAAGACTGTTGGATGGAGGTGAGGCTTTGTTGAAGAGTGGACACAGCAGAGTGGAGTGAGGGACCAGCTGAATATATGATGGTGTCATCAGCATACAGATGAATCCTGGAATTTCCAACAGCTTTGGCTACATCATTAATATAAATGGAGAACAAAATAGGGCCTAAGATGGAGCCTTGAGGTACACCTTTAGAGATGGTAAGAGGTTCGGACATGATGTTTTCGGTCTTCACCCGCTGGACACGACCAGCCAGGTAGCTAGCAAACCAGTTGCAACATCCACTGGACAAGCCAATGCTAGTAAGTCTTTGCAGGAGAATGTTATGGTATATATATATATATATATATACATACATTTTTGTTGCTGTTAAGATCTTACTGTGCTGACCTCATGCAGATCGAGTGTCTTGAGATTGTGTGATTGAATACAGCCCAGTGAGACTTTTTACTTGACCTAACATGGCTTTTGGGTGCAACATTGTGTCTCTAAAATGGAGGCTAAAATGGGGCGACTGTGGCTCAGTGGTTAGCAAGTCGGTCTTTCAATCAGAAGGTCGGTGGTTCGATCCCCGGCTCCAGCAGTCTGTGTCGTTGTGTCCTTGAGCAAGACACTTAACCCTAATTGCTCACCGTTGCTGTGTCTACTGTATATCATGTAAGTCGCTTTGGATAAAAGCGTCAGCTAAATGAAATGTGGGGGGAAATGAGCAAAAAGAAGAACCATAAGGTTACCGTTAGATCTCTTGCGAACGGTGGTAATGCGTGAATCAAAACTGAAGACAGAGCTACTTGCCAAGTAGGGAGTCAAAAAACTTTAGTTAGTACTCCAGTGGACCAGCTGATAAAGTGATCATCTCCAGCTTGGAATGCAAGTGGCGTCCTGGAAATGTCGCCAGCAATCACTTCATACTGTAGAATTGGAGGGTGGGATGCAGATGTTGGCATATTGTGCAATGTACAATGAGAAAATGTCTAACAACCCCAATTTGAAAAGGGGGTTCAAATGGATTTATTAATCAACTGATGGTGGATTCAACCAGAAAATGTATGAAACTCTTCAAGAAAGCAAAATCTGACAACATACCATGAGTTACAGGCCTTAACGTGACAACAGAAGTCGGCTGGGAGGGGTCTGAGCCAAACAATGGGCATGTGCAACAAAGATGTCTATTTTCTCATTATATTGGACAACACCAACTGGAACATTTCTCAGAAATGTCACATAGCCTCTACTGACTTGCTCAGTATAGGTCTTTTACAAAGGACATCTGAACCTTGTTGAGAGGGTTCTAATGAGGACTCCCTTGCAGCTTTTTGCACATCTGTCTCATCTGGTATGATCACCAGGATACCATATGTCTGATGTATTTGCCTTGGAACTATATAACACAGCACAGAACATTGTACCTCATGCATGAACATTTTGGTATTCTTACTTAAGTATGTAATATGAGTGAGCCATGTCAGATTCAGCAAACGCTCCTAACTTCAGATAACTGTTTAAATGACCAGTTTTAACATGTCAGATCAGTCTCAGTATTATTGAATGGGATTCACAAATGTATAATATTTTGTGATTTATATGTTAATTACTCTCTCCAAAATCCATCTATTCCATTATCTGAACTGCTTATCCTGTTTAGGGTCACAGGGCACTGGAGCCGATCCCAGCTGTCATTGGGTGAAGGCAGGGTACACCCAAAATCATTATAAATAAATGTAAACAAATTCCATTTATAGAAAAATAAAATTTCATGATGAACACAGAAATCCACAAATATGAATATAAAAGGACTTGGAAATCTTATTACATGTTTATAATACGGGTAGATGAAATCAAGCATTCTGATTGGTTGAGAGTGAGTCACGGGGTGTACTTTATTGCCCATAAAGTACTGTAGCTACATCTGTTTACATTTACCAGAGCGTTCCATATCAGTGCGCACTCAAAATAACAGTTGGAAGCAGAGAAATCATGTCAGTGAGCACATGAACCCCTTCAAAGCTACTGGGCACCAGATCTCAATGAAAGACTGCGTTGGAGTAATATCCTCCTGAAGAAGGCACTTCAACACCGAGCCACGGCAAAGAAAACAAGAGTGGTTGGAAGTGAAGTCATCAGAGACGAAGGGGACATGAGAAACATTTTCCATTAGGCACAATTAATGGAGATATCCAAATCAACATAAGCAAACGTTAACAGCCTAATGTTTGTCTATCGAGTACGAAGTCACTTTATTAACCTAACAGTGTTAATCATAAATGCGTCGTAGGCATTGGGTATGATTTAGAAGGTTTAAATTCAATATTATGTTATTAAAGGTGTCCCATTGTCATTTTATTATTTTAATGGCAACTTTTATAAAATGAGCAGGAGCGGGAGATTGAGAGTTGAACCGGAAGGCGAAGCTTTCAATTTACTGGTCGGTCTATGTCCCAACCCTCACCTATGGTCACGAACTTTGGGGCATGACCGAAAGAACGAGGTCTCGGATACAAGCGGCCGAAATGAGTTTCCTCCGTAGAGTGGCCGGGCTCAGCCTTAGAGATAGGGTAAGGAGCTCGGACATCAGGAGGGAGCTTGGAGTTGAGCCGCTACTCCTTCGTGTCGAAAGGAGTCAGCTGAGGTGGTTCGGGCAGGTCCAGCAGGCCTGGGTCAGCCTTCCGCTGCACGTCGGGCCTAACACCCTTGACCAGTACATTATTGTATGATACAGTACTGCCTCTCAAACCTTATTGCTTAAATATAACTGCTGAATCCGAATTTACAAACTGCTTGTCATGTGTGACTTTGTGTCGCTCAGCTGTCATATTACTAATATATCAAACTTATATAGGCTGGTCATGTCTCCTCTGACAAAATATCGAGCTGAGCAATGTGTGTTAATGTTCAACTGTCACTGTTTGTACCCAGCGTAAGGGAACAGCGGTTAACGTTAGCTTAGCTATAAGTTGGTCCTCCAGCTGATATTTGTTAGTTCAATTCAGTTTATTTTGTATAGCCCAAAATCACAAATACAAATTTGCCTCTGAGGGCTTTACAATCTGTACGCATACGGGGGAACTGGACTCAGGACTGGGGATCGGCCGAGGAGCTGACAGGACACAGGGCTGGCAGCGGCAAAGTGGCGGGACTCTGGACCAGGGCTGGCAGCGGCGCAGTTGCGGAATCCGGTACCTCCAGAGGTGGGGGCTGCTCTGGGGATTCCAGAGGCAGGGGCTCGAGAGATGAGGGTGCAGGAGCCGGCGGAGACTGAGGGCCATCATAAGCCAGGGGAGGCTCATTCCATGGGTCCCACTCATGGTAGACGTCGCGGGCCAAGTTCCTCCTCTGGTGGCTAAGGGGGCCACCGAAGGCCAGGCGTGATCCGTCGAAAGGGTTGAGGGCTGAGTCCATGGTGGTTGCTGGGTCCACTCGTGGTCGGTCTGTTCTGTCCCGGGAGTACAGAGTTAGGACCCAAACCACACAGGAGACAGCATAAAAATAAAAGGAATTTTTAAAGGGGTGTATGGAGCCCGAGGTCCGACACGCCGGCTAGCTGATCACGATGTGGGTTCCGTGGCCCGACACTGGATACCGGCAGCCAGGCAGGCAGGCAGAGAAGGACGTGTGGAGCCCGAGGTCCTACACGGAGGCGAGCTGGTCACGGCGTGGGTTCCGAGGCCCGACACTGGAGACAGGCAGGAAGGATGTGTGGAGTCCGAGGTCCGACACGGAGGCGAGCTGGTCACGGCACGGGTTCCGCTGCCCGACACTGGAGGATGGCAGGCAGATCACAACGCGCGTCCTGTAGCGCGACGTCGAAGGTAGGAAGGCTGGAAAGGGGAGCAGAAGACGAAACAGACCGACCTTTGCGGGTATGCAGAATCAGGGCAGATATAGTGTCTGATTGATTGGCCGCAGCTGAGTGGCAATCAGGGATGTGGCCCTGGAGAGGCTGGACTGAAAACACAAATGGCGAACAGCTGGCATACACAACAAACGGGAACAGACATAAAAGGGGAGGAGATTTGGGGAAAACAGAGGCAATGGGTCATTTCCTGACATTCATAGTATTACTTTATTAACTACATAAACAACCTGGTTCATAGTATTACTTTATAAATGACATAAACAACCTGGTTCATAGTATTACTTTATTAACTACATAAACAACCTGGTTCATAATATTACTTTATAAATTACATAAACAACCTGGTTCATAGTATTACTTTATTGACATAAACAACTTGGTTCATAGTATTACTTTATTAACATAAACAACCTCGTTCAAAGTATTATATATTAACTAGGTTGAAATGGAAATGAAAGAAGGAATATGAAAGTGAAAACAAGGTATTTCTCACAGAGAGTACAAAGCTACGAATCTGTCTTATTGTTCAGTTTCAAACATGCTGAATTAAATACGTTCTCACACTAACAATGTGTGTCATATATTTGTGTCTCATTTCCCTTTATGTTGTTATGGTTTATAAACAGATTATAATCTGATCATACGAATATGCAGACAACAGTTTATGAAACAACAACTCAGTGTGACCAGAAGTGTTGACTTAATAGTGTTTTATTGTAATGTGACAAAATAGTTGATTGAAAAGATGATAATCAGAAACATGACTCAGACTGAAGAGCTCTCCCAGTTTAACTCTTTCATCAAAGCTTCTTTAGCTGAAGTCAAATAAAATAATGAGGGCTGAAGCTGTAATACAAGACCAGAGAGAATATCAAATACAGCAGTTTGATCACTTTACAGCAGTTTGATCCCTTTACAGCAGTTTGATCACTTTACAGCAGTTTGGTCCCTTTACAGCAGTTTGATCACTTTACAGCAGTTAAGATAAGATAAAATAAGATAATCCTTTATTAGTCCCGCAGTGGGGAAATTACAGGATTACAGCAGCATTGCTCAGTACGTAAAGATAAAAGAAATCAAGTAATATAAATAAACAGTAATAAACATAATAAAATAAACAGTAAAGAAGAAATTGAATGTACAGTAGAATATTGAATATACAAATTACAAAATATACAGTTTGATCACTTTACAGCAGTTTGATCACTTTACAGCAGTTTTCAGTAACAGCAATGTAACGTTGGTAGTTTTCTAGCAGATTTAACAGATTTTTTAAAGTATTTCCAAGTAATAGTTATTTACATGATCTGCGTTTGTCGGTCATGATCGTTTGTTCTCGTGAACATTGTTAAGTTCTAATAGATTAGTGAGCTTGAAATTACCTGTACATGTGTAATAAAGGATTGTTTAAGTGTACATTACAATGCATAAGAAGGATATGATAAATAATGAAGGGCATTATGAAGGATATGTAATTGTATGTATTAAGAAAGTCACTGTATGTCATATTGTTTAATGTTTAGGTGTGAATGGGTTTTTTTTTATATAATGATTCTATAGGAGTTAGGAATGTGGGACTGTTTCTCAAAGAAGAATGGTTCCTTTATGTGTTCCTGGGGGAAGGTGAAGTGAGGCACAGACATTGGGAGACCGGAAGGATGCGCGCATGGATACTTTGAAGATGGACTACTCCTTTGTCTCTAGAGGAAGAGCCTCCGCCTTCTCCAAAAGCAAATGGACCTATGGATAATCGGGAAGGGAAGGGGACTAACCAATGGGAGGGCCTTAAGCTCCGTGACTGAGTATTTAAACTAACACGCGGCAATTGTAAGCTCTCTCTTCTCTGGATGCGATGCGACAGCTAACTGTTTACAGTCTGTGAATTTGCAGAAAGGAGGAAGGCCTCGAATCGAGTAATGTATAACTGTTTTGTCATCATCTTTTATTAAATCTTTTAATTACGTAAATTTGAATATCTGAGCATTTCTCCCACGGACTGACCGGGATAACGAGCAGAATCTTTCAGTTGGTGACCCCGACGTGATCCCGGTGCTGTTTCGTGTGGAGATAGTGATTTAGACGGACAAGCCTGCGGCACATCGGCTCCTCTCTGCTCACAGTGGGCCCACTATAAGGTAATGACAAGGACCTGTTGACAACCGAACCTTGTTTAGGTAGAACTAGGACATTTAGATGTGAGCAGAGGAAGGCTGGTCTGACGCAGTGATACATTGTTACCGTGATAACTATTAAATAAAGTAAATATATCATTAAGATAGAAGAGGTGATAATCAGTGTGCATAGCGTACGTTGTATGGATGCTTGCACGTGCATGGGTGGAAGCTTTATGTTGAGTGAGAGATTTTATGTGTTTGTGAAGCTCACAGAGGTTTCTTTCACCTGAAGAGGTGTGAATGTGTTCGCAGCGATGAGTAACTACTTGGTTTCTTTATGATAAATACATAACTGACGGCTTTGAGTTTGGTCGCAATCGTTATATACGCGACAGGTTTAAAAAAATAAATGGTAACTGTATTTTAACCAGTTTTGCACGGGTTACTAACAGAACTAAAGTCCCGCTGTGGCCTGAGATATCGCCATATATCTTCAGTAAGGTTGGGAATTGGCATGCGCGAGGAATTACGTTTAGTAAGTCGACGGGCCCTTTATTGTCTCCGAGCTCCATGAACCAATACTTAGGTTACTGTTAAAACGCAAATCAAATATTAATCTGGAAAGGACGAAGTGTGTTTCTCATAAAAAATTGGAGCTGACAGAGTTTTTTGGTGCAAAGTTTGCATCAGAGGGCAAAAAGTGTATGTCTTCAAGAGATTCACAGTAAAGAAAACGAAATTTAATCTGAACAGGGTAGATAGCATGAGTTCTGGCCAAGACGAGATGCTATCACAAAAATAACGAATTTGAAAAAACAAATCAGTAAGAAACGTATCAGTTGAAAGTGTATTTGTTGTAAAAAATAAGAAAAGGGAGAGAAAGCGCTGTATCTGTTGTACAGGGTGATTGCCTGTTGTATGTTTTGAGTGTAAAAGGTATTGAAAACTGCCATTTTATAGTTTAAATTGTAAGTAAGAAACGTAGGCCTCAAAGGAAAGTTTGAACAAAGGGTCATAAAAATAGATAAGATCAGGCACGTGAGACAGACAGGAAGAGGAAGTGTGTATCCAAAGATAGGATATAGCGCCTCTGGTGGTTGGAGGACTAATACCCCAGCGGGCAGGTAGAGTACTACATGGTAAAATAAATTAGCACCATCGTGTGGTAAAGCTAGGGTACTACAGCGGTTAGACTACTGAGGTTAGATAGGGTACTACAATAATAGAACTGACAGTTAATTAGTTTCACACAGTTAAACACACACTTAGTCTCACATGACAATAGTGATAGCAGAGATAGATAAAACATTTTACACATTAATGATAGTTATATTAATAACATTTTGGTAATTTAATAATTTTAAATTTTTTTAACAGAATTGTAGTTTTTATAAATACATCGTACCTATCCAATAGCTATTCGATTCAAGTGTGATTGTTTTTGGATTGTGATCCAATTGCTGTATGGGTGTTGAATTGCAGTGTGAATATTTTTGTGTTTGAATGCAATTGCAGTGTGGTTGATTTCGGATTGTGTATTCAATTGCAGTGTTTGGATTTTAAATTGTTTGTTGAATTGCAGTGTGGGTTTTTCTCGACCAGCTCAATAACTGTGAAATTTTTCCCCAAACCCTAACCAATTGTATTTTTCCCATTTGCACCACATTTGCACGTTAGACACATATTGTTTATTTTATTTTCTACATTTACATTTCCTTATATAAGCCAAAGTCAGTACCTGATTCTCTCAGAATGTCAGAGCCAAATCATACGGAGACCCCACTGTCATGGGTTGATGCAGCCTGTGATGCTGCCCTAAACATGACAATCCCAGAAGAACAACGAAAAGCCGACAGGAGGCTGAGGAAGCACATCCAGGAGTGGTATGCTGAGGGTTTACTAGATGTAACAACCCAGGAGGGGCCCACTAAGGAACAAAGGAGAACACTGATGAAAGTGCTCGAGCTAAGAAGCAGCGCAGCAAGAAAGAAACAGAAGGAAACCATCGTAGAGGCAAGAAAGCTGCTCCATGGTATAGCACTAGTGGAAGCAAGCAACACCAGGATAAGTCCAGAAAACACCCCTCTGGTGGAAGTACCCGTGAAAGAGGAGAAAGAAAGAAAAGACGGACTGTCACTGAGATTGCTAAGAATGCAGCTAGTGGAAAAGGATGCTGAAGTTGTGAATGGCTCAACGGCAAAAAAACATATGGTGGTTATGGAGGATATCGCACATCTCATCCAAGAATCTGTGACCAACGCTCTGGAGCAAGCCAAGAAGGAACAAGAAGACAGAGATCGAGACAGAGAAATGGAACAACAAAGAAAAGAAGTCAATAGAGACCGACCTTGTTGGCAGCAAGGACAAGGGAACTACAGAAGTCAGAGAAGCCACAGAGCACGGAAAAGCTGTCATAAGTGTGGAATATTTGGACACTGGGCTAGAGACTGCCGCAGTGCACCTGACATGGGAAGAGGACACAGAGGTCCACCCAGAAGTGATGAAGTAGGGTCCGGAGAAGACCTCCCCCATGCTCATCAGCTGCCAGCCAGCAGCAGGGAGCAAGAAGAACCTCCTGTCAAAAAAAGCAGGAAGTAACAGCTGGTTATGCCAAACCCTTCCATCTGGATGTTTCTGAATCAAATGGGATGATATCCGCAGTATTGTTTCAGAAAAAGGAGGGAGGAAGGAGACCATTGATGTACTACAGCTCAAAACTAGACCACATTGAAAAGGGCCAAACAGGTTGTACAAGACACTTGGCGGCCCTGAAGAGAGCAATTGAAAAGACCGCTCATGTGGTAATGTGTCATGAGCTCAAAGTCAACACAGAACATGGTGTTCTCGCCTACTTAACCTCAAGTGCATTCACCATGACTGCTGCAAGACAGGATAAGATTTCAAGAGTTTTGCAACAGCCACACATCAGGTTTTCATATGAGTCCATCAATATGGCTGATGGATTACATGTGAATCTTCAAGAGCCCCATAACTGTGAAGAGATTGCAAGAACAGATCTCAAAGTCAGGGCTGATCTGGAGACAGAACCTCTGGACAATCCTGAGCTGACGCTGTTTACAGATGGAAGCTGTCACAGAGGTGAAGAAGGAAACATTGCTGCCTATTCAGTGGTACAACAAGAAGGAAAGAAGCACACAACCATTGCAGCTGAGATTATTCAACAGCCAGCATCAGCGCAACTCGCAGAGGTAGTGGCACTCACAATCGCACTGGAATATGCCCAAGGAAAGTCTGTGAACATTTATACAGACTCAGCTTATGCACATGGAGCTGTGCATGTCGATGGGCCCCAGTGGTTGAGAAGAGGATTCCTGACTACAGCAAATTCACCTGTAAAACACAAAGATCAATTAGAACGACTATTGAGAGCCATTTTGCTACCACACAAAGTAGCAGTGATGAAGTGTAGAGGACATCAGAACGATCAGTCGTTAGTGGCAAAAGGGAACGAAGCAGCCGACCTTGCGGCAAAGAAGGTAGCAGGCTATGTGAAGCAAATGATAGCCATAGCCACCCCAGAACTCCCTAAACTTGGGATGGAAGACATCAAGCTCATGCAAGAAGCAGCAGGAGCATATGAAAAGAATCAGTGGATACACAGAGGAGCCACGAAGAAGGAAGGCCTCTGGAGATCACATGATGGACGCTTAGTGGCACCCGCAGCATTATGTCAAGGACTAATCAAGCAGGCACATGGCCCATCACACGTGAACCCCAAAAGGACAGAAGAAGAAGTCTCCATCCTATGGTGGCATCCATATATGAAAGAGATGGTAGGACTCTACCACCACGAATGTCCTACCTGCAATGACTTTGGCATGAGAAGACCATATAAAAGTCCCCAAGGAGAGTTCCCAGTGCCAGATGCCCCTTTCAAGGAAATATGCATAGACTACACAGACATGGGTGCAGAAAACAGAAAGAGAGGGTACAGATATCTACTCGTGATGATCGACAGATATACCCGATGGATTGAAGCGATTCCCTGCAGAAAAGAAGACGCAAAGACAGTTGTAAAATGGCTGAAGAATGAGCTGATTCCAAGATATGGTGTCCCGAGAAGGATAAGGTCTGACAATGGCACACATTTTGCAAACAAACACTTACAAGAAGTAGAAAGATACTTAGGTATCACACACGCACACGGAGCAGTCTATCACCCACAGTCACAGGGGATAGTCGAGAGAGCTAATCGAACAATTAAATCTAAGATAGCTAAAATATGCCATGGTACCAAGTTGACCTGGCTAGATGCGCTTCCTTTGGCATTGATGTCAATGAGATCCTCAAAAGCGGGGAAAACCTTTCTTTCTCCCCATGAGCTATTGACAGGAAGACCGATGCCCAGCCCAGGAAGAGAGTTGGGAGAGAGTCCTGTGTTAGACATATTCCAGGTAGAAGAAACAGAATATTTCGGGAAGTTGTCTGACCAGATCAAAGTTCTCTCTCGACAGGTTGCAAGAGCTCAGAAAGTGCCAGCTGATGGGAACGTGCCATCAGTAGGTCCAGGTGATTGGGTTAGACTAAAGGTGCACAAGCGGAAGTGGACTGAACCTAGGTGGATTGGGCCATTTGAAGTCGTTGCAAAGACTTCATATGCTCTCCAGGTAAGAGGACACAATAAGATCAAGTGGCATCATCTAACCCATTGTTTGCCTGCAGATCCACCTGCCAAAGCAGCAGAACCAACAGCTGAAGGTGTGACTGAGCCGGAAGGAGATTCTGAGTAGAAATGGAAGACTCAGAGAAATGCAGAATCAGTAAGGAAAAAAAAGAATTCACAGCTACACAATACTGCTTAGGGGCAGTATTCTTATTAAGCGTAATAGCGCTTCCCTTCATTTGGTGGGAGGTACCGCAGCAAAGAAAAGTTAAAAGTAAATTTGGAACACAGGATGCTGTGGTCACTATAGACATAGAGAGGGATCGTACACTAATTAATGCTAAATACACACCTAGCCCTGTGCTCCATGTCAAACGTGTTAAGCGTGATAGCATTGATGGACCAATTGAGATCCGCTGTAATATAGGTCGCCTATGTGTTGGAACATTTGACCTGTGTAGAGTAGGAGGATGTCCAATACATATGCGTGTGTCAGTCGATGAAGTAATATGGGATAATTCCCGGCATCACAAATATCTATGCACTGGAAAGTGTGATTGGGATGACATTTTCTCAAACACTAACCCCATGGGTCATGTAAATCAGGGACACCGGAGATATAAAGAAATCTCGCTGACAGGCCAAATTAACCAATGTACAACTAGAACAGTGTCAAAATATCAATGCAATATGATTACTTTAGCAATAACCAATCCACAAGTGGAAATGGCAGGTGATTATAAATTAGGAATAGAAAATGGTGCTGCAATGTATACAATTAGGATAATTATACCAGAACCAAATAGTGAGTCTCGGTTGAACCTTGCACCAGTTAGGCCTACACCAGACTCTATAGTGAAGTACCTTAACATATCAAGTGTAAGGCAGACAATTGAGACAGAGACAGGCTTTAGTGAGACTAATACCTGGCTTAATTGGATTTTGTACACGGCAAGAGACCTAAAACGACCGGATTGTTTAGTGTGTGCTAAGGCACGGCCTCAGTTGGCAACAGTGCCATTTGCATTGAATCCCGAGAATGATCCTGAAGGGTTCAAATGCATGCTGGGACTTTATAAAAACAATATTGATAAAAGTTGTGCTACACTTGATTTGTTATTTCCAGCGGTGCCCCCAGTTCATCCACCAGTGTTTACATATTACAAAGGCAACTACACTTGTCTACATCGTTCGCAAGGTTCAGTCCAAGTGGGAATCCTGAGCCATTGCCACACTATCATTAATGTTACCGCAGAGGAGAAGAGTATCAGCAGTGGTATGGTAAGTGACCAGACAGTGGCAAGAGCGGATATATGGTGGTACTGTGGTGACAAGGCGCTCAGAGACTACCTCCCAAAAGATTGGAGAGGAACCTGTGCTCTAGTGAGATTGATCATGCCGGTGACAATGGTTCCATTAGGAAAAGACTATCTAAATCTGCTTGGCACGACGTCAATTAGGAGCGATAGGTTAAACAGAAGACGGAGAGATGTATTATCCACCTCCTTTGATAGGAATGTGTATATCGACAGCATAGGAGTACCTAGAGGAGTTCCAGATGAATTCAAAGCTAGGAATCAAATAGCTGCCGGATTTGAATCCATTTTCATATGGCCCACAGTGAACAAGAACGTAGACTGGATCAATTACATTTATTATAATCAGCAAAGATTTGTCAATTACAGCAGGGATGCAATTAAAGGCATCACAGAGCAGTTGGACAAAACGTCCCTTATGACCTACCAAAATAGAATGGCTCTGGACATGTTGCTTGCTGAGAAGGGAGGGGTATGTAAAATGTTTGGGTTAATGTGTTGCACGTTTATTCCAAATAATACCGCCCCAGATGGCTCAGTGTCCAGGGCATTAGCAGGACTTACCTCACTTAGCAAAGAATTGGCTGAGAACTCCGGAGTGGAGAATGAGTTCACAGGATTCATGGAAAAGTGGTTTGGTAAGTATAAATCGTTTATCCTCTCAGAAATTACTGAAGTAGGTATTATGGTAGTGATTTTGATACTCTGTGGATGTTGTTGTATCCCATGCCTGAGAACTTTAATAACCCATTTGATTTCTGTAGCCCTGACCAGAGAGGACCAACAGTTGATGCTGCCGTTAATGGTTCCAGAAGTACAAGTGGATGAGGAAAACATGGATGGAGAGTTGCTCTGTTCAGCCTCACCGCCGGAGTATTATGACATGGCGGAAGTATAATGAGAGCCAGTCCGGAGGCCTCTCTGTATGTTCTAACTTTCCTTCACAGCTACATTCACCACCCCATCATCAACCTCCACCATGCTTCTGTTGAAAGAAGAAGACCGCAACATCAGACCAGAGACTCCAAGTGTCACATCGGAGCGCTGACGGGAAGAAGAGCGCTGCAACCCAGGGTGACGGGTAGTATGAAAGAGTATCATACAATTTTAATAAAATAACAATACTCAGTTGTCAAACTAAATGATAGGATGCAGTGTTTAGACCTGTTTTTCTGATCTTTTTCGAGATAACTGGAGAATGGAGTCTGCTGGAAAATGAAGGAGAGATGGAGTCAGATCGAGGAGATGAGGAGAGAAGCAAGCAGTTGGAGTTGATGGAGCCAGTGTGATGCGGAGAGGAACAGGATGTAACAGGGCTTACACAACACGCACATAGAGAGACACCCACCAACACACATAAGAACATATAGTGACACACAGACGCACACAGATAAGCAGACATAGTCATTACAGTTCCAGATTTTAAGATTTTTACCTGTGTGATGAATAGAACCACACTGATGCATATTATATTTTTGTGACAGCATATATCACACTGTCAAGAGAGGGAGAGAAGTTTTTTCACTGTTGATGTTTTTCACTGTTGATGGTGTATGAAATGTATTACGATGTTTGCACTGTGGATGACAATAAAGAATTATTACGTTTGTGTTGATACTATGAAATAGCATCAAGAGAGGGAATTGTTAAGTTCTAATAGATTAGTGAGCTTGAAATTACCTGTACATGTGTAATAAAGGATTGTTTAAGTGTACATTACAATGCATAAGAAGGATATGATAAATAATGAAGGGCATTATGAAGGATATGTAATTGTATGTATTAAGAAAGTCACTGTATGTCATATTGTTTAATGTTTAGGTGTGAATGTTTTTTTTTTTATATAATGATTCTATAGGAGTTAGGAATGTGGGACTGTTTCTCAAAGAAGAATGGTTCCTTTATGTGTTCCTGGGGGAAGGTGAAGTGAGGCACAGACATTGGGAGACCGGAAGGATGCGCGCATGGATACTTTGAAGATGGACTACTCCTTTGTCTCTAGAGGAAGAGCCTCCGCCTTCTCCAAAAGCAAATGGACCTATGGATAATCGGGAAGGGAAGGGGACTAACCAATGGGAGGGCCTTAAGCTCCGTGACTGAGTATTTAAACTAACACGCGGCAATTGTAAGCTCTCTCTTCTCTGGATGCGATGCGACAGCTAACTGTTTACAGTCTGTGAATTTGCAGAAAGGAGGAAGGCCTCGAATCGAGTAATGTATAACTGTTTTGTCATCATCTTTTATTAAATCTTTTAATTACGTAAATTTGAATATCTGAGCATTTCTCCCACGGACTGACCGGGATAACGAGCAGAATCTTTCAACATCCGAATGGTGCGTCACTTTAAATGTGGCCGCCACACGGAATTGTGGGGCGGCATTATCTCGTTTCTTTTCATAAAGGCAGGTCCAGTGTTTCCTATGCTAAATAAACTAAGTTAGGAAGCATTGAAGCTCCTTTCCTTTGCATTTAGAGAATTCAACCAGCACTTATAATGGTGGCCACTTACATAGGTAATTCCAGATCATTTCACTCAGTTAGGAACCTTCCTAACCAAAAAGGACTATTCGATCGCAGCCTAACATCCATACACTGATGGGAGGAGCTACCGTACAAGGTCATGTTTTTTTCGTGTGTTTTTCATCATACAAGGTCCTGCCCACAAGGACTAACTAACAGTCATACACTGATGGGAGGAGCTACCATGTGAGGTGCCACCTGTCCATCAGGACTAACTAACATTCATATACTGATGGGAGGAGCTACCATGTGAGGTGTCACCTGTCCATCAGGACTAACTAACATTCCTACAACATACCTACTCTGCAGGAACAGCCTACAGGAGCAATTTGGGGTTCTTGCCCAAGGACACACGACATGGTCTAGTGGAGCAGGGGATCTAACTGCCAATATTGTGATTGAAGGACAACCCTGCATCATGGCTAGAGCTCTTGAGTCAAATCTTTACAGATTTGTGAGTTTGGAGTTCAGCCACAAACACACATTCCTCTGCTGAGGCCATCCCTAACTCTCACTTGGCTCAGAAATCAGGACCCCTGCTCTCCCAGCAGAACTGACTTCACAATAAAAATGGAATTAAGACATAGGACTGCAAAAAGGTTTTCTCAGAGCTAGCGCACTAGTTACAAAAGCGTTGCTTCCTCTTTTAAAAGCTTGACATGGAAAGACGTTGGATTGGGATTAGAGCACAATAGAGGTTTTATGACACACACACTGTTCACTAAGAATGTGTGGACATACCATTTGTGGTCCTCCCAGGAGAAATGTCTTTCACTACTGATAACAACTTCAATCTGTCCTCAGTGTGTGCAGGTAACACCAAGAGATTCCCACAACTTCTTTCAACAGGCCTCCTCCCAAGTGCTTAGAGCTCTCCAGCCAAGTAACAAATCCAAAACACAGTCACGTTCATGTAGGACGCTGATTCGGAAACCAAACATGCATTTGAAATCTAGAGGATTCTGTGTGCTCAATAAACTTTCTTGCATCAAGCATAACACATGCATCTTATTAAACGTCAAGCACATTGTGTAATGAGAAGAGTTGAGGAGTACATTATTAAATTTAGTTAGCTGTATTTAATCTGGCAATAATTACCGTAATAATGTTTTGTATATTACAGTACAAGTGGTGAACTTTTTTATTACTGGTTATAAACAGTCTCAAATTCAATACTGACATATTTATTTGATTTACATAAGTAAGCAGGATCATCAGTGAAAATAGATTTTTGTATAGTTATTTCTAACTGTCCCATGTTGTAAAAAATGTGTTTTTCATGTATTTTTTATTATAAAGCAGGTCTTAGTGCTGTGAAAACACGGTATGCTGTAGCAACGCAACTTTGTTGAAATGCACTAAAACAGAGCATTTCAGACAGAAGGTGAATACAGCTATATTCAGACCACTAGACATTCAAGCATGTAAACATGTTCTAGTGGAAACCCGAAACGCAAGTATGAACCTTGAAATGACCATATGCCTCCTTTAATGCTTGTTGTCGGTGCCACTGGGTTGGATTCCACGCAAATTCAGACTAAATGATGCAGGTTCACCAGAAACTCCTTCAGCTTAGACTCCAACAGGGTCTCAGGTAGACCAGATCCAGCTTCGCTACCGCCTTCAACACCAACCCCATGCTGCTGGAGGTCCAGGCTGTCCTTATTGCTGTGAGGGAAGGGAGACATGGGAGAACCTGAACCACTACTGCGCAGAGTCAGACCCTGCTGCAGTGAAATCAGTCTGGTGCTTCCAAACGCTACAACTTTGAAATGAACACAAAATTAAAGTCCCTTGTAGCATGTCATGTATAACACTTACAAAATAATGCTGCTAAATGTTTTCACTCCAATGCTTGGCCCAAAGTGCAGTCTGCCATCGCTACAGCAGATCATGTGTCCGGTGCTGCTTCCAGTTTGCACCATGTTTAAACACTATCATGCTGCTGCAGACAGGGTGTAACAATGACAATGTTTCTCCCAGCTGAAGTCATACAAGCTCACAAGATACAGTGTGTAATGAAACACCTCATCAGGGTTGTGTAGTTCCAAGAGGAACGGGTGGGAGAATTAACCTTATGACGCTTCATTACCCCCCACCCACATTGAACAACACGCCCAATATGCTGAGTCTGAGGAAAGCCTGATGATATCATTGTTGCGACCAGGAAACCCCCCAACTTATGTTGAGAGGGTATGGCATGAAGATCATTTAGACAAGGGCAGCAGTGTGGTGAAACATTTCCACATTAACTCTCTTTTCACAAATGGGACCCGGAGGTTGGAGAGAAAATCGGTCAATAGAAACTGTGTCAAAAATGTGAGGATCCCAGTTTCCACTGGATCAATGGTGTACAGAATGCAGCAGTAGTGTGTGCAAAAGCATTGCAACTGACAGGGAGTTTTGTTGCATCACGGATCTGCTGTTGTGGGGAAAGCTTTGTTGCTAAGCATCTTTGGTTAAGTTGGAACACTTGGGTCTAGACACGTAAAGAGGAAGGCAACATTCATGGTCTTCCACTGATGCCCTCTGACTGTCCACATATATAAGGATTGGCCCTAATTTTTGGCCACATAAAATATGAAACCTGTGAATTCTATTTGTTCATTTGCAATTATATGTTCTAATCATAATAGCCGTCACATGCTTGCAGTGTGTTAAAGCCCACTGTAAGTACTTCATCAATCAAAGTGACAACAAAAAACATACCATGTTTTAAACTCTACAATGCATCCATCCATGTGAGCTAAGAAACAGCTTCTATCCGTTTGACAGTGGGTGGATGTGTATAAGATAAGATAAGATAATCCTTTATTAGTCCCGCAGTGGGGAAATTACATTATAGTATTATAAAGTCACAGTGTAAGCAGATGTTGATTTTCTTTTATTCCTGACTTGTTATTGCTGACAGAGAAATTGTTTACCTTTGGTCTTAAAAATGGTAAATGGACTTGAATTTGTACAGCACTTTTCTAGTCTTCCGACCACTCAAAGCGCTTCACACTCAAATGCATACACTGCCGTCAGGGCTAACATGCTAGCTGCCACCTTTCCAACAGGACTAACTAACATTCATACACTGATGGGAGGAGCTACCATGCAAGGTGTCACCTGTCCATCAGGACTAACTAACATTCATACATTGATGGAGGAGCTACCATCTAAGGTGCCGCCTGCCCATAAGGGAGCAATTTGGAGTTAGGTGTCTTACTCAAGGTAACTTAGATATGGACTGGAGAAACCAGGGATTGAACCACCAATCTTCCTATTGGAAGATGACTGACTCTATGTCTGAGCCCCAAAGTTTTCTCAAAAATAAGAGATGTGTTTACATTTTACATTGCTCTAAGACTCTGGGGGAGTGGCTTTGGCCAGATCCTGACAGCGAATACAGACTAGATAAACCTGATTAATTTGCCCTTCCCTTTCACTCTCTTGATTAGTGGGTGGTGGTAATTCACCCAAAAGCTGTGGGTTGATGGTCCGGGGGGACAGTTGACTCGTTGGGTGTGCCTAGCCAGTATGCCAGCCAGGGAAAGCTAGCTCACATAGACTCAAGAGACCGTTCTCAGTAATAACCCCATCACATCATTCATAACAAATTACATTTCTGAAGGAAGGAGGAATAGCAGTAAAAAACTATATTTCTTTTAAATAATCACTGCAGGATGAGAATGAACCTTGAGTGTGCGGAATTCGTCACAAGAAGCATGTTAGTACAATAAGTTGCGAGCAGAGTGCACGCCACTGGAGTACATCGACGGGCTGCCTAGGCATACAGTATAAATGGACATTTAAGTGTATTTAGCGACCCCTTTTTTAGCATTTCTTATCAACGTAAGAAAGTAAAGTCCGTGTGGAAAATACTGTGCTTATTTATTTATAAAATGAGACATGCTAACATACTGTATGCCAAATAGACCCGTAGAGGTGGAGTGTCCATTCAGGTTCCGTAAATTGGAGAAAATTATTCCTTGGGGTGGGTGTGTTTTTATATCTTTATATCTACTTTATATCTTTATTATATGAGCAGTATATACAATAGCTTACTCTATGAGCCCTACAGAGGAAACTCATCTCCTTACCCTATCTCTAATGGTGTGTTCACACCGAACGTTACTCGCGTGAGTTTAGTCGCTCGACTTTATGTGGTTAATTCGCGTCATTCGCTACTGGCTTTACTCGCGCCTGGAAGGGGGCGGGGCTTATCTCCGTAAAAACAGTACCGTTTCCCCCATCCACCATTAAACTAACCACTAGTTCTGCTTTAAACTTCTTGTGGAAGTCCCTCTAAAGTCGGACCCGACTTGTTGCTCAAACGCCCCCGTGTCCGAGTTCATAATATCATCCGTAGCCGCACAACAGCGTCTGAATGACGGCCGCTGCCAGCGCTACTTCAGGCGGACCAGCAGCAGTTTGATTCAAACCGGCAGGACGGCAGTGATGACGCGCAGAGCTTCTCAACGCTGATTGGCTTTCGCGACGCGATTTTTCGTAGTAGTATTGGAAAATGTCAACCCAGGTGAAATTTGCGTCAAACGTGTCGCGTTACTCGCTCCTAACGCGCCGCCCGGCGTAAATTTGCGTCTGTCGCAACCATACGCGTCTGTGCATTGACTTTACATGTAATCTGGTCGCGTGAAAAATTTGCATAGCGTTCGGTGTGAACACACCATAAGGCTGAGCCCTACGGAGGAAACCCATCTCCTTACCCGATCTATAAGGCTGAGTCCGGCCACCCTACAGAGGAAACTTTTTTCTTCTTTTGGTTACAACAAAGATGTTGTGACCATTGGTGAGGGTTGGAAAGTAGACCGACCAGTAAATTGAGAGCTTAGCCTTCCGGCTCAGCTCCCTCCCTCCGGTGCAGTGCCTGTTTTACTGCTGCAGCCGCACCAAACCACCTGCCGATCTCCCGCTCCATCTTACACTCACTCGTGAACAAGACCCAGAGAAGGCAAGGCAAAGCAAGGCAAGTTTATTTGTATAGCACATTTCAACACAAGGCGATTCAAAGTGCTTCACATACAACCATTAAAAGAACCTTGAACTCCTTCGCTTGGGGGACTCTGTACCCACTTGTAGGGAGGGATCAACTGGTTTGGAGGTGCTGACTCTCATCCGCCGCTTCACACTTGGCTGCAAAATGCCCCAGTGGATGCTGGGTCAGAGGAGGCCAACAGGACCACATCATCTGCGAACAGCAGAGAGGTGATCCCGAGACCTCCGAACCTGACATTCTCCGTCCCCCAGCTGCGCCTAGATATCCTGTCCAAGAAAATCACGTACAGGACAGGGTCGGGTCAGAAAGTCTCTGTCCCATCACCTGGCCAGAGTTATTTAAAACCCGGCACCGTGGGACACACAGGGTCCTCCTAGAGCGTAAAGGTGTGTCCCACTTGATGACATGTCACCACCGTGACCTGCCCCGGCCAGTTGATGTTAGCTGATGCATGTCAGTAGCACAAGTGGTGGCATGTTTCACAGTTTTCAAATGATTAATTGATAATGATAATCTCGCTATCACCTGGATTGGTCTTCTTACAACTGAGGTGGCGCGTGCCGGTGCTTATCTCTGGACCAGTGACGAGCTTGCTAGCTGGCTGGCTAGCTCGTGGGCTAGCGAGCTAGCCATCCATCCATCCAATTTCATCCGCTTATCCGGGGTCGGGTCGCGGTGGCAGCAGGTCCAGCAGGCTGACCCAGGCTTCTCTCTCACCCGCAACATCTACCAGCTCTTCCGAGGAGATCCCGAGGCGTTCCCAGGCCAGCTGTGAGATGTAATCCCTCCAGCGTGTCCTGGGTCTTCCCCGGGGCTTCCTACCAGTTGGACGTGCCTGGAAAACCTCTAAAGGGAGGCGTCCTGGAGGCATCCTAATTAGATGCCCGAACCACCTCAGCTGACTCCTTTCGACATGAAGGAGTAGCGGCTCAACTCCAAGCTCCTTCCTGATGTCCGAGCTCCTTACCCTATCGCTAAGGCTAAGCCCGGCCACTCTACGGAGGAAACTCATTTCGGCCGCTTGTATCCGAGACCTCGTTCTTTTGGTCACGATCCAAAGCTCGTGACCATAGGTGAGGGTTGGGACGTAGACCGACCAGTAAATTGAGAGCTTTGCCTTCCGGCTCAGCTCCTTCTTCCCCAAGACGGCCCGGTGAAACGCCTGCTTTACTGCTGCAGCCGCACCGATACGCCTGTCGATCTCCCGCTCCATTTTACCCTCACTCGTGAACAAGACCCCGACATACTTGAACTTCTTCGCTTGTGGTAGGGTCTCTATCCACACCCGGAGGGAGCAATCCTCCGGTTTCCGGCAGAGCACCATGGCCTCAGATTACGTGGTGCTGACTCTCATCCCTGCCGCTTCACACTCGGCTGCAAAACAACCCAGTGAATGCTGGAGGTCATGGTCCGAGGAGGCAAACAGGACCACATCATCTGCAAACAGCAGAGAGGCTATCCCGAGATCCCCGAACCTGACATTCTCCGCCCCACGGCTGCACCTATATATCCTGTCCATGAAAGTCACGAACAGGACCGGTGATAAAGGGCAGCCCTGGCGGAGGCCAACACCCACCGGGAACGTATCTGACTTACTGCCGAGGATACGAACACAGCTCCTACTGCAGGCGTACAGAGACCGGATGGCCCGTTGCAACGGGTCCGGCACACCATACTCCCACAGCACCCCCCACAAAAAGTCCAGGGGGACCCGGTCGAAAGCCTTCTCCAGGTCCACAAAGCACATGTAGACCAGTTGGGCAAACTCCCAGGTCCCCTCCAGTATCCTTGCAAGGGTAAAGAGCTGGTCCACTGTTCCACGACCAGGACGAAACCCGCACTGTTCTTCTTGAATCCGAGGTTTGACAAACGGTCGGAGCCTCCCTTCCAGCACCCTGGCATAAGCTTTTCCCAGGAGGCTGAGTAGTGTGATACCCAGATAGTTCGAGCACACTCTCCGGTCCCCCTTCTTGAAGATGGGAACCACCACCCCGGTCTGCCAGTCCATGGGCACTCCCGACCCCCATGCGACATTGAAGAGGCGTGTCAGCCAAGGAGCTTTTTGACTACCTTAGTGGCCTCTGCCAGGGACAAGTCTTCAGGCGCTGCCCCCTGTTCAGGGGACATGTTGACCGGGTTTAGGAGTTCCTCAAAGTGCTCTTTCCACCGCCCGACGGTATCCTCTGTATGGGTCAGCAGCCCCCCTCCCCCGCTGATAACAGCCTGGGGAAGGCCCTGCTTTGCCTTCCTGAGTCGTCGGATGGTTTGCCAGAACCTCCTTGAGGCCAACCTTAATACTTAACTAATGAGTAGTAATTACCTAAATGAATCATGAATTACAGCTTTTTTTTAATCATTTACTACAAATTATCTTATTAATAATATATAAGTCCGTAATACTTAATTTACAAATGGGGAATCCATCATTTATAAAGTATGAAAACCCAAGCTTATTAATCAACAATGAAACATGTATAACTGTGTTAATGAATTGCATACTAATGAGTTACTAGTGTTCATGTTGGAATAATGCTTTATAAATGATTAATTCAGTGTTTATTAATGCTTTACTAATGCTAAATAGTGTGTACCTATGTGTGTACCTGGCTCAGTGGTTAGCAGGTCTGACTTTCAATCAGAGGATCAGTGGTTCAAACCCCGGCTCAGCCAGTTCATGTTGTTGTGTCCTTGAGCAAGACACTTAACCCTAATTGCTCACCGTTGCTGTGTCTATGGTCTACTGTATAGCATGTAAGTCGCTTTGGATAAAAGCGTCAGCTAAATAAAATGTAATGTAATGTACCTAAGTGCTACCAAAAAAGAAGTGCGGATGCGGGGGATTGAGTGGGTTATAGGGGAGGGGCGAGAGAGGAAGGGAGAAAGGAATGGGGGGTGGGGGGACTGTTTGTTGATATAGTTTATTACCAAAGCAACTCAATTTTCCCACAGGGATAATTTAAGTTTCCCCTTACAGTAATATATCAAACTGGGCTACAGAAAAAAGCAGAAGATTGATGGTCTGAAAACCAGTTTGTGATGTCATCACATCCCTCAATAACTGTTATTGAGCTGTGTTACTCAGAGTATTTATCTCAATTGTTGCTCCAATGGAGCTGCTCAACTGTCCGAACTAATAGCAGGTAGAAAACCCGACAGAGAGCTTGTGGCAGCAGTAGTGAAAGGTCATGTGAAACATTGTCCCCAAAGGCCTGTGGAAAGCACACACACATGCTTTCTATTAAACTCTTGTAGATGAGGCTGATTTTCCAATGTGCTAAAAACATCCTTATTGAGTCAGTTCCAACGGTGCATGCCCTCTATTTTAAGCAAAATAAGATTCAAGAGGAGAGACAAACCCCCGAGGCTGCAATGACTCTTACACCCCACTATACTGATCATTGAAAAAATGACACATCAACAAAATGTTAAGCTTGCAGCTAGTCAAGTCTAACAAACTTACTTTATATACTGTTGTGGAAACACATAAAGTAGTTGTACTTGCATAGGTTGATTATGTTTTGTATTTGTAAAAACTCCATCCACAAAGTAATTAACTCAACCAGAGGATCGGTGGTTCGATCCCCGGCTCCGCTAGTCCATGTTGTTGTGTCCTTGAGCAACCCTGATTGCTCACCGTTGCTGTGTCTACGGTCTACTGTATATCATGTAAGTCGCTTTGTATAAAAGCGTCAGCTAAATGAAGTGTAATGTAATGTAACTCAAATGAATGTAGTGGAGTAAAGAGCACAGTATTTTCTTCTGCAAAGTGTAGCATATTCTGTTTTACGTATGTTGTCACCGTAATGTCTCCCAATGGTTTGTAGACTACGGTTTTCAAGCCTCTTGATTTTTGTCTGTCACCATCTTGTTTTTTTACAACTAGTAGTGACACAAGGGGGTGGAGCTAAGTACAACCAAACTGAACAATACATTATTGCAGGGGTCTCAAACTCAACTTATCTGGGGGCCGCTGGAGGTAGAGTCTGGGTGAGGCTGGGCCGCATCAAGTATTCCACAAAAAAGTACAACTGATCCAATCTTCTCGATCTTTATTAAGAGTTCAGAACATAAACGGGTTCTTCAGAACATGAACGGTTCTTCAGAACTTGGGCTTCTCTTGCCTGCCCCTTGCTGCCAGAGACCTGGCAGTGCTTCCTCTCACACAGCTGAGCCACATTTGGCTTGAGGGAGGAAGCAGTTGAGACCCTCAGTATGGCTTGAAGATGCTCATCAGTAAGTTTGGACCTGTACTTTGACTTTTTAAAGTTCATGGTGGAGAATAGCTTTTCACACATGCTCCCATATGTGGTCCGTTTGAACATCCTGGAAAGCTCAGGGAAGGTGGGGGGGCAATTCTCTAAAAAAATGTCCAAGCTTATCTGCTTTTCCACTCACCACCCTGAACTTTGAGTTCAGAATTGCACTGCAGGTCAATGAGCTCCATTTGAAGCACAGGAGGAGCATCTTGCACATCGAAGGAGAAGGGGTCAGCAGAAAAGTGTCTCTGTGTGTCTTGAAGTCTGCAAACCTGTGATCAAATTCCCCTGTAGGTTTATAATGGCATCAGCATACTTCTCACCACTGAATGGTGTGCCCACATCCATGAGTGCCTTGCATGCTGGGAAATGGCAAAGGTTTGTCTGAGAGAGCTGGGCTTTCCATAACACAAGTTTTGTGGAGAATGCTCTGACGTTGTCATAGGCAGCACTGACCACTGAGCCATTTGGGATCACTGAGTACAGGAACAGCCATCCCATCCTTCTCCATGAAGGCTTTCACTTCTGCTCTCAACTCAAAAAACCTCTTAAAGACGTTTCCCCTGCTGAGCCAAAGTACGTTTGCCCCAGGTTTACCGTATTAGGGTGGGGTGGGGGGGGGTCTCACGGAGATCGTCTCTTGGCAAGGTGACAAGAATCGGCGAGTATCGCATGCGCAAGCGTAACGTGTTAAAACGGCGTAACGTAAATATTTACCCGAAGGTACATGCATTTTGCCATGTATTTATTAATTACTTAGCGTTATGTCCGTGTACTTTGTAATAAAATGAACAAAATAATTCTGCATTTCCTCTTGCTGCAGCCACCTGTCGCCCCAGTTTGAGAAATACTGACTTAAAGGAAACATGGTGTTCATTTATTTTAATGACAACCACAAAGTGTGCACGTTTTGTCGCTGCAGTGTATTTTTCGAGGCTTTTGGAAGAACATTTCTAGAGCCTCTCGATATGCTCAGCTGTGTGTGTGTGTGTGTGTGTGTGTGTGTATGCGCGCGCAGGTGTCTGTGGCATCGGGGCGGAACTAAACGTAGTGTAAACACTGGTTGCCAATTCACGTTGTAAATATAAATCGCCCATGGCAACGACTCGCGCAACGACTCTGCAAAAAGGTGCGTGTGAGAATAACCCACGGGCCGCACTAACACTAATCTTTGATGTCAAGTAGGGGGCCACAAAATATCGTCCTGCGGGCCGAGTTTGAGACCCATGCATTATTGGATGACCAAAATGTTCATGTTCTTTCATGAAGTGAAAACACACTGCGAAATGATTAAAGTTCTACGACAAAGACATCCAAGATAACTCCCAGACACAAGCTGCTTGTCATGTGTGAACCTCACTAGATAGAGAGGCTAGGTCAAGGGAGATTGAGTGAAATACTTCTTTAAAGAAGAGAGTTGGAACAATGTCTAGTGCACAAGAGGATGATTTAATTTAGTTCACTAGTAAAGTGACTTAAATACTAGCAAGTGTGTGACATACATCTAGATTTCAGTGAGCCTGTGCCACTCCTATTGAGGTGAAGGTTATTATTGTTTAAGAGATCTTTCCTTAATCAAACAGTCTAAGATGTGATCACAGAAAATATACCCAGTTTACCCAGACTTTCAATGGATTCTGCGAGTAGCTCCAAGCTCTGCTGAAGCTTTATTGTCTAAAGTTGGGACGTTCTAAGGAGAGACAACAGGTGCCCAGGAGGGCTTGGTAACAGAACATCCATTATATGTATCCGGCACCATCGGGGTAAACCTGGAAAGATGCCAGGTTCCAATGCAGCCAGCCGAGAGCTAGTTGAGTTTGCCACTGCAGGAGTTCCTTGATTAGACATGCAATGGCTCTTGGCTCTGATTTTACACCGGACATCAGCAGTAATCATCCTGACCAGTCAAGTCTAGGTTTGATGGCTTTGCTACTGTTCACAGAAACTGGGAAGATCTAGCTCTGGTAGGTTTTTTTGTAGTTTCTCTCACAAGCAAGAACTGGCAGGCTGAATGCTATGACTGGCATCGCTAGCCCACCTTTAGTGGTTAGTTAAACTGAGTCTAAGTCCAAGAAGAAACAAGAGTTTTTAAACTTTTGGGCATTGCAGATACAAATGGCAGCAAAGCCATGCCAGGACAGGCCCCACCGTCCAAGATGCTGCTTTCTGTTTAAAAAACATTGAGTATAGGTATGTCACGCTCGAGTAGCTCATTGCTTGTGAAGAGGCTATTATTGGTGTTGCCAAACAGATACATGTTATTACTATCTGATCATTATATTTCTCATGTACAAGCATAAATGTGGGAGTCGGGATAGTTGTCACCAAAAATATTAAGATGCATCCCCGTGGGACTATGAGTTGTTGAGATATGTTGCTTGTGTTTGATAAAAAACAAATTAAGTGAAAATGGAATAATAGAATACAGCAACCACTGTAGACACATGAGAGCCTAACTTGATGGACTCCTGGTTATTAATTTGTCTCTGGGATAAAAGATGTCAAAAAATAAATCTAGTTCATGGATGACGGTGGCTGTACTGTCAACTCAGCTTCTGTGTTCTGCACCAGATTACACCTGGATACCATCAAAACGTAATGCTGCAGATGAAAATGGTGTGTAAAAGAAAACAGACACACCCTTAATGCAACAAACCCTCCTGTGCTGGATTCAGTCCTAAGTGAAAGTGAAAGGGAAGACAGACGCAGTGCAGACTGTATGAATTCCTTCTGCACCTGTCCTCCTTTTAAGTTAAATCAGTATGACGTGGTGATAAAAACCTCACAGAGGAGCCTCAAATCCACTGAGAAATGTTAAGATGACTCCTCACACATGACCATTTATTTTAGGCACTCACCTTTTGAATTATGGGCTGGATTTTTCAGACAGCCTCTTGTTAATGTCCACAGTACAATATAGTGCACATGAATCATTGTGTATACTAACTACACGCCCTGTGGAGGCTTTGCAGTTGCTTCACACACCTTCTTACAACAGCTGGATCCAGCGTGAATGCTGGCTGGTGATGCACTCAGCTATTACTAGCGGCCAGTGAAGAGTCAGAAGGCAGTATAAAACAGGCAATAAAACATGTTTTTTACCTATTGATACATACTACCTAATAATAAAATGTTAAATGCGAAATGAACGGTCTAATTAGGAGATATGGTGGAATTGTATTATGAGAACTGTGGGATCCAGTAATTGTAGGTTCTCCCGCACTAGGGAACAGAAGTCAGGACATATTGGTCTCTGCTGCCCAAATGTTTAAATTAAGTAGAGGTCATCTTTGTGGCATATTTGTATTCGGCTTGATAGCGAATCAAAACTAAAACAAGTTTCTGTAAACTGCAGACATTTAATCCCAACAAATCTCCAGCCTCTGCTTTCTTGATATTAATACATGAATACAGACAAAAATTTGCAATCCCTTGCTTGGTTGAGTTACTGCGTCCATCTCCAAATTACCCACAAGGCCTTGCATTTGAGGGTCGTTTACTGCAGTTGGTTTGATTCCATTCCCACTCTTAACAACTTGTACCACAGCTCTCTTGGCAGAGGACTGACGGGCATCAGATGTGTTTATTTGCTGCTGTCGCATTCCAACAGCACTGTTCCCACCAAATTATCCAAGGAAAGGGAGGATCCACCCGAGGTCAGATAAACCACTCATGCTCGATGGGAACACTGACCAACTCGATCAGCTGTTTTTAAACTGTTGAGCAACACAGTAAACAGGGAAGGGGTTACAATCCCTAAAAACCTTGCTAAAATATCAACCATAATGCCATTGTGTTGCTGGTAACTATGACAGTAGAAAACTATGACTCCTTACCCCCCGCCCTCCCTCCTCCAGCCCAGTACCCCTACCAACCACAAACAAACTCAGAGGGAGCTCACAGTCCCTTAGCAACAGCTGAGTACGATAAGAACATTACAAAGTGGGATTCCATTCCAGATCTGCATGCATGATTCCTCGGGGAGCCTTACTGGAAGACTTAGATGTCTGGATGAGAGCAGGTAAGAGCAGTCAGAGCTTGTATTACTGTGGGAGAGTTGCTGAAAGACAGTGTAACGAACCGCAACCCTAAAGCACATGCTTTCTGTTAAAATGCTGTTGATAACTCTGCTTGTCCAAGTCACTGAAACTAAACGGCTGAATCAGTTCCAGAGGTGGGTGCCTTCTGTTTTTCCTTAAAATGTGTCAGGTCGTTAAATGGGCCTGTAAAAAGTACTCGCTCTGTGAGCAGTTGTGAAGTATTGTCCTCGGAAAGCTCAGAGTTATCAGACAACCAGTCACACCTACACTACACTGACAGTGTTGGCAGCCGGTCAGTTTGTGGTTTCTTTGTTCAGCCGCCTTTGCGTTTGAGAACAGTCGCCTCTCCATGGCGCTGATTGGTCCGGGCCACTGTGGTTTGGACACAAACTCATTCCGTCCAAAGTTACTGGTTCTGGAGGGTCAAGGGACAGCAACCCCGTCCCGAGACACATTGCTGTTTTTTCCTTTCATCCTTTGTCACCCATAAAAGTTCTACAGATTTAGCAGGAAGAGCTTCCTGTACGCAGCCTAAAACACACTGTGACCAGACCATGTGGTCGACACATTACTTGAACATATTGAATCCAATGTAAATCCTGGTTTCCCTTGGTGGATTCAAACAACAGAGTCAAATACATGTAGGAATGTTTCAGCTCCATTACAATAAATTCAATGCAGATCCTGAACAGATTTTTTTCTTTATGTAAGACATAAAGTCATCATCTGTACCTTTTGAAATTCATACCGAGGCCTGTGCAACAACGAGTACTCACAATTCAAACAAACAAACATTATTAAATATGTTTTGAGTCACACCGTTTGATCATTTGCCTTTGCAGTACATGTTGGATGTGTGCTGAATGACAGGAAGAAGCATCGGGCAGGTGAAAGCATGCATGTCCACAGCGAGCAGAGGAGGAACGTGCCTCAGAGCTCTGTGTTCACAAGGCTCCCACCGAGACCTCGGCCCCACGGAGACGCTGGGCCGTCCTCCAGAGGCTCGGAGCTCCTGGGCCTGCAAGGTGACTACATGTAAATATAGGATAGCATATACAAAACGATCAGGGTGATAAACTGTAATGGTCTAATTACTATTCCTGTTGCAGTGCAGGGCCTCTGCTGTCCCCTCCAGCAGAGGCCCTGCACTGGGAGGGTGACAAGCAGGGTGACACCACAGAGCGGAGAGGGGGGAGAGGGGAGCCTGACGCTGCTCAGCAGTCTCAAGGGAAAGCTGGAAAGCACAGGAAAACCAGCAACCAGGTCCAGTACTGGGAGCAGACCTGAGACGAGTCCAGACGGTGGAGCGTCTGCTGTGGGCCAGAACAGAGATCCAGTCAGTGAAGCAGCAGGTGAAGGAATCACATATGTTGATATATTCATACCAGTGGTGGGCCAGAATCACAAAGTTATAGCTATTTTATAATTTAATTGTTTTTCACAAATACACTACATGTATTATAATTGTTTTCCCTATTAGCTTATTTTCTCGTTACACAGCTCCTGTCTTTCTCTGTTGCTCTGCTTCCAGTGCAGCTTGTTTTAAGGAGAGCTCTTATCCAATCAGATTTCACCTCTATGTCTCTATGGAAGAAGAGTGGCCAGAGACCTTCTAGCTGGCCTTTGCAGATTAAAGTACATGGGGATGTTGTCGTGGTTGTCATAGTCTTCAACCAATCAGATCTTTAGTTTCACATGGAGGCTGTATTCTTTGACGTGCCGGGACCTGCCAGGTGGCGTGGAAGTACTTCAGCATCAACATGCGCTGTGATTGATCAGTGGGCCAGAGTGACATTACATTACATTTAGCTGACGCTTTTATCCAAAGCGACTTACATGATATACAGTAGACCATAGACACAGCAATGGTGAGCAATTAGGGTTAAGTGTCTTGCTCAAGGACACAACAAAATGGACTAGCGGAGCCGGGGATTGAACCACCGATCCTCTGATTGAAAGTCTGACTTGATAACCACTGAGCCAGAGTCGCCCACAGTCGCGTGAGCATTAAGATGCGCTGTGATTGGTCAGTGAGCCAGCGTGACTTTAGTCAACAGGCCGCTGATGCCTGGATATATATATATATACATATGTATATATATATATATATATATACACATATATACATACATATATATATATATATATATATATATATATATATACACATATATGTAGTAGTTTGAGTGGCTCAATGATCCTGGGAGCTATGTTGTCCGAGGCCTGGTAGGGTCTCCCAAGGCAAACAGGTCTCGGGGGAGAGCCCAGACTAAGACCGGTTCAAAAAGCCCTGATGATAAGCAGCCCCAGGACTGAAGTTACCTCGCCCAGAACAGGGAAACCGGGGCACCCTCCCGGAGCCAGACCCGGGAGGCAAGCTCGTTGGCGAGCGTCTGGTGGCCGGGCCTTCGCCCATGGGGCCTGGTTGGGCTCAGCCCGAAGAAACAACATGGAGCAGCCACCCTGTGCACCCACCACCCGCAGGGACAGACATCGGGGTCAGTTGCTATGTAGAACCCAGCGGCGGGCTGGGCAGAGGGCCTGGGCGAGCCGATTGCCGGCGGCATAGACTAGCTCTAGGGGGGAAGGAGCCGGAGCTGGTGCGGGAGGTGGAGCGATACCAGCTAGATATAGTTGGGCTCACCTCCACGCACAGCGCTGGCTCTGGAACCAAACTCCTGGAGAAGGGTTGACTTTGTTCTTTTCTGGAGTCGCCCAGGGTGAGAGGCGCCGGGCGGGAGTGGGGATACTCACGAGTCCCCGGCTGAGCGCCGCCGTGTTGGAGTTTTCCCCGGAGAACCAGAGGGTCGCCTCCCTGCGCCTGCGGGTTGCGGGGAGTAAGGCTCTGACTGTTGTTTGTGCTTATGCACCAAACAGCATTTCGGAGTATCCGGCCTTCTTGGAGTCGGTGGGAGGGGTCCTGGAAAGGGCGCCGCCTGCTGACTCCATAGTTCTCCTGGGAGACTTCAACGCTCACATGGGCAATGACAGAGAAACCTGGCGGGGAGTGATTGGGAGGAACGGCTTGCCTGATCTGAACCCGAGCGGTGTTTCGTTGTTGAACTTCTGTGCTAGCCACGGTTTGTCCATAACAATCTCCATATTTGAACATAAGGTGGCTCATATGTGTACCTGGTACCAGAACACCTTAGGCCGGAGATTAATGATCGACTTCGTAATCGTATCATCTGATCTGCGGCCGTATGTTTTGGACACTCGGGTGAAGAGAGGAGCAGAGCTGTCAACTGATCACCACCTGGTGGTGAGTTGGATCAGATGGCGGGGGAGTCGGCCAGAAAGACCTGGCAAGCCCAAACGTGTAGTGAGGGTGAACTGGGAACGTCTGGCGGAGGATCCTGTCCGGGAGGTCTTCAACTCCCACCTCCGGAAGGACTTCTCACACATCCCGAGGGAGGTTGGGGACATGGAATCCGAGTGGATCATGTTCAAAGCCTCTATTGTGGACGCGGCCGCTAGGAGCTGTGGTCAGAAGGTCATCGGTGCCTGTCGTGGCGGCAACCCGAGAACCCGGTGGTGGACACCGGGGGTGAGGGAAGCCGTCAAGCTGAAGAAGGAGGCCTTTCGGGCTTGGTTGGCCCAGGGGACTCCTGAAGCAGCTGACAGGTACAGGCAGGCCAGAAGGACTGCGGCTGCGGTGGTCACGGATGCTAAAACTTTAGAAAAATAATTTACACTCGATGCCGGGTCTTGGTGGTCATGTCAACAGGTAATTTATTCTGTTGCAAGAGAGGAGCAGATACAGATATACAACGTGTTGCTTTACTAATTGTACATCCACAAATGCTCAAAGAGCAGATGGAAACCTCCCTCCTTATATCCCATACTAGCAGGTCATCATGACGTCTTTGTACAAACAATAACGTTCTGCCCTTCTGTCAGCTGTTATCCCACATGATTGTGGTGATTGTGGACTCTCCCATCCACAGCCCAAACATGTGATAACTACTTCAGTCATGGAAATGCAGATCTAGCTGGTTTGCTTAGTATACAGACACCTAGACATAAGACACCCTTGGGGGGGAAAGTTCATCTAGAAGTCACAGTTAGGGAAAGTTCATCTAGGAGTCACAAGTCACATAATAATAGAAGAAAGAAAACAATTTTCCCCCAACAGTAGTCAAAAAGGTCCTTTGGGGCAAGGCGCCAGGGTGGATGAGATCCGCCCTGGCCTGGGAACGCCTCGGGATCCCCCAGAATGAGCTGGTAGATGTTGCAGGTGAGAGAGAAGCCTGGGTCAGCCTGCTGGACCTGCTGCCACTGCGACCCGACCCCGGATAAGCAGTGGAAAATGGATTGATATATATATACACATATATATATATATATATATATATATATACAGTTAGGTCCATAAATATTTGGACATTGACACATTTTTCATTATTTTGGCTCTGTACACCACAACAATGGAGTTGAAATGAAAAAATCAAGATGTGCTTTAAGTGCAGACTTTCAGCTTTAATTTGAGGGTATTTACATCCAAATCAGGTGAACGGTGTAGGAATTACAGCAAATTAAAATGTGGCCACCCTCTTTTTAAGGGACCAAAAGTAATTGGACAAATTAATATAATCATAAATCTAATTGTCACTTTTAATACTTTGTTGAAAATCCTTTGCAGTCAATGACAGCCTGAAGTCTGGATTCCATAGACATCACCAGACGCTGGGTTTCGTCCCTGGTGATGCTCTGCCAGGCCTCTACTGCAACCGTCTTCAGTTCCTGCTGGTTCTTGGGGCATTTTCCCTTCAGTTTTGTCTTCAGCAAGTGAAATGCATGCTCAATTGGATTCAGGTCAGGTGATTGACTTGGCCATTGCAGAACATTCCACTTCTTTGCCTTAAAAAACTCCTTGGTTGCTTTCGCAGTATGCTTTGGGTCATTGTCCATCTGCACTGTGAAGCGCCGTCCAATGAGTTCTGAAGCATTTGGCTGAATATGAGCAGATAATATTGCCCGAAACACTTCCGAATTCATCCTGCTACTTTTGTCAGCAGTCACATCATCAATAAATACGAGGGAACCAGTTCCATTGGCAGCCATACATGCCCACGCCATAACACTACCTCCACCATGCTTCACTGATGAGGTGGTATGCTTTGGATCATGAGCAGTTCCTTTCCTTCTCCATACTCTTCTCTTCCCATCATTCTGGTACAAGTTTATCTTCGTCTCATTTGTCCATAGGATGTTCTTCCAGAACTGTACAGGCTCTTTTAGATGTTTTTTGGCAAACTCTAATCTGGTCTTCCTGTTTTTGAGGCTCACCAATGGTTTACATCTTGTGGTGAACCCTCTGTATTTACTCTGGTGAAGTCTTCACTTGATTTTCGACTTTGACACAGATACACCTACCTCCTGGAGAGTGTTCTTGATCTGGCCAACTGTTGTGAAGGGGTTTTTCTTCACCAGGGAAATGATTCTTCTGTCATCCACCACAGTTGTCTTCTGTGGTCTTCCAGGTCTTTTGGTGTAGCTGAGCTCACCAGTGCGTTCTTTCTTCTTAAGAATGTACCAAACAGTTGATTTGGCCACACCTAATGTGTCTGCTATCTCTCTGATGGTTTTGTTTTGATTTTTCAGCCTAATGATGGCTTTCTTCACTGATAGTGACAGCTTTTTGGACTTCATATTGAAAGTTGACCGCAACAGATTCCAAACACAAATACCACACCTGAAATGAACCCAAGACCCTTTTATCTACTCCTTGTAAATGAAATATCGAGGGAATTACACACACCTGATCTTGAAACAGCTGATCAGCCAATTGTCCAATTACTTTTGGTCCCTTAAAAAGAGGGTGGCCACATTTGAATTTGTTGTAATTCCTACACCGTTCACCTGATTTGGATGTAAATACCCTCAAATTAAAGCTGAAAGTCTGCACTTAAAGCACATCTTGATGTTTTCATTACAACTCCATTGTTGTGGTGTACAGAGCCAAAATAATGAAAAATGTGTCAATGTCCAAATATTTATGGACCTAACTGTATATATGTATATATATATATATACACACACATATATATATTTATATATACCAGAATTACATATGTTAAATACTTAAATGAGACCAAATAAATACATTAAGGCAGCTATCAGACTGATTCTTTTCATTTCCTCTCAATTTCAAAGTAGACTACAATAATCAGAACAATATGTACATTCATGCGGCCTCATGGCTCAAAGGTGTACTGCAGATATATAAAATAAAAGACAATGGAAGAAATTCTGCATATTTATTTAGCCACCCTAATAAAATCTCTACCGACTCACCTGTGGGTCCTGACTCTTGCTTTCATAATTGGGACTGAAGCTGCTGTTTACTCACACTGCTATTCACTGTAAAGGACTTTTTGATCAACGCACGCACGCACGCTTCCATCTGACTGCAAAACTCCATAATCCTATCCAGACTTCTTCTGGCTTTGGGCAGGAGCAGCTGTTCTTATTTCTGGTGATGCCAACAAATAATCCAATCCATTGCCAGTTTACATGAAAGTTGTTCTGTTTTGATGCTTGCTGTATTATTTGTATTGAGGGCAGTGTCTGTTTTTGCTGAAGTTTGGTTAATTGCCCTTTGGATATCCTCTAGTGATAAGCAAACAGTTGTTCAGATGTAGTGCTCGACCCATCCCCTAGTCCCAGAGCTGGTGTTTGGATCTTTGGCAAGCTGGACTCACATCTGCAGACTGAATGTGACTGAATTCAAAGCTGCATCTCTGACCGTGACCAACTCTCTGAAACACATTCTCCTACCAGGAACTCCAACAACCCCCTGTGACAAGAAGAGGCAGCCTCATCACGGACACCCCGCCGACGCAAAGGTTTCACAACTCCATCTGTATCTGCCTTCATCACTCTGTGATGATGAGGAGCAGGAAACCGACAGTGGAGATGAGCCTCGTGAGGTATGAGTTCGTTAGGGGTGGTGTTTGGGTGTGGAGGCCAGGGAGATTCAGAGCAGTCCTCTGTATTATTTTCACAAACTGTTCCTCTGCTAATATCTTCCACGTCACATCTGGGTTTCACCCTCTTGTCAACAATCTGGAACCGTGCTCCAAAACAGGTCTCAGAAGTGATGTCAGTTGGAGGGTGGGGAGACAAAACATATTTTCCCAAGCAATTAGAACAACTGAGGGCCTGTAAAAGCAAGACCACTGCGACTACGTGGATAAAGACACAGGGACGTCATGGAGGGTCGGCCCAAAACAACTCAAACTGTTTAACACTTTGTAAAAGCTGCACTAATCCATATGATAAGATGTAAAGTGGATCAAAAGACTCAGTGAGGGATGCTCCTATGACTAGTTATCTAGTCTAAGAAAACACTAAACATCAAACGCTAGCACAATTTAATCTATAGAGTAAAACATCCATCCATTATCTGAACCGCTTATCCTCTTTAGGGTCGCGGGGCGCTGGAGCCGATCCCAGCTGTCATTGGGCGAAGGCAGGGTACACCCTGGATAAGTCGCCAGTCTATCCAGGGCTCACATATAGACAGACAACCATTCACACTCACATTCACACCTATGGGCAATTTAGAGTCCAATTAACCTAACATGCATGTCTTTGGACTGTGGGAGGAAGCCGGAGAACCCGGAGAGAACCCACGCCGACACGGGGAGAACATGCAAACTCTACACAGAAGGCCCGCCCAGACCGGGATTGGAACCCCGGCCCCTTTTGCTGTGAGGCGACAGTGCTAACCACTACGCCACCGTGCAGCCCAGAGTAAAACATGTTCCAAAAAATATTGAGTATTTAAGGGACATTTATAATCAATAATCACAATAAATCTTTCAATAACCACATTGTATTATAAATGACACTGAGATGGCCAAGTGTCTGCTCCGGTCGCCCGGCTAGAAACACGTTACAAGCTTTGTGGGTGGTGTAATATTTGATGAACTGTGGTCTAACAAGTCATAGCTTAGTATCACCTCCACCATTAGTATCTGAGCATGCAAGTTTATTTCAACGAGCTAGCTGCCGTTAGCATGAGTTCAGATCAGACTGGAGGTGGCAACAGCTAACACAGCAATTATCAATATGTTATCTAAATGTGTACATTAATAGAATAATACAAGTAAATGAACTTAGTAAATGAAAGTAATGAAAACATGAACTTGACATGATTTTTCATAGACTTCTCAGTCGCCACTTGTTGTCATCTAAATGGAGGTACTGTCTGAAGGCTGGAATCAGTTTTTTATATATGATAGGACCTGACTACAGAACTGCAGATGTGGCTTTGCTCTTTGCAGGACTTCAGCAGAGGAGACGAGCGCTCAGGAATCTGAGATCAAACCAAACCAGCAGGTCTGGTGTTCCCGACCCTTCACACACCCATCAGGACCTACAGCAGCTCACCTTCTGAGGACGGCTGCAGCTGGAAGGTGAAAAGCACGGGCCCCACAAAGACCTGCTGGAGAGTCGGCCCAAAATAAAAGCTACAGGGAAATAAGAATGTGTATTGCTGGGACACTTTAGAAAAAGTAATACGGTGCCTGTGAACAACTGATGGTCCAACAGAAATGTTGATGTGTTAGTTTCTAAAGAGATGGGGCCAAACGGGAGAGCTACCAACAAGACTACTGCATTACGTGTGGGGTTAAGGAGCCAGTTTCAAAGTGTAATTTCAATTATGATGATCAGAGGGATTTGTCACTTTTTAAGACATTTGCGTGGAATCAAAAACATCTACATTGTGTAACAGGGCATAGACAAATTGTATCCATAAAAAACACCGGCAGAACTCATGACCGCTGTAGGATTCTGGTGTGCGTGTTCAATCCTCACATTTGGCTTCAGTAAACTCTGGTTGCCTACCCAGTTTGCCTGTGAATGTTTCTTACAAGGAAGGACTTCCATGTGCTCTATGTTTTTGTGTTACAGTGAAACAATGCTGGAAAACAAACCAATAATTTGATCATAAAATGTATAATGATTCAAAGGCCCTTTTTTGCACAATGTCTAACAAATATGTATTTTTATATGTAATAGATTTACTACGTGATTCTATGCAAAACAACCGAACAAAAAGGCATTCATCATTTACTGATTCTGTAAGGGTTAAAGTAGGGATGCACCGATATCGATACCGGTATCGGTATCGGTGGTCGATACCGCGTTACATACTCGTACTCGCATCGGTTTCAATGGCCGATACCAAGAACCGATACTCACTCAACAGTATTTCACTACAACAAACTGGTCGCGCTTTGTGGAGAAGCAACCCCGTGGCGGAGCCGGAGACACTCTTCTCTGTCTCAACTGTCTCAACAGTCTCAACTTCTGAGCAGCCAATCACGCTATCCAAGTTGTTTTGCCGTCCAATCAGATGGCCAGTTTGTCTCAACAGCAGAATCTGGAGCCGCCATCTTGGATCCTCGCTACGCAGCGCTCACTTCTTTCAATAGACAGGAGAAAAGTGAGACGCGAGTACAATACAAGACTTTATCGATATTGTGCTTATTAACCGGTGTTGCATACGTGTGTATGACATATTAGTGCTCATATTAGTGCTCTTGTTAGTGGCTGACAGCCCCGGAGTTACTTGTAATCAGTCCGTCCCAACGCGACGCAAATGTTTCGCGCGACCAGATTACATGTAAAGTCTATGCACAGACGCGTGTGGTTGCGACAGACGCAAATTTACGCCGGCGGCACGTTAGACGCGAGAGTTGAAATTTTCCATATTTAATACATCTATAATTGAGAAGCTCTGCGCGTCATCACCGCCGTCCTGCCGGTTTGAATCAAACGGCTGCTGATCCACCAGAAGTAGCGCTGGCAGCGGCCTCATTCAGACGCTGTTGTGCGGCTACGGATGATATTATTGTAGCCGAGTGTCTGTTGTGTGTCTATATTTGTAATTCTAATAAAATGAAAACACGCTGCAGGGTAACTTGAACCACTTTTTTATCTCCTTCACACACGTATATCCCACAATTCCACTCTTTTCCTTTCCGTTTCTCCCTCCACAATAAAAGCACCGGAAACATAACTTGGAACACAGCTTCCTATATAATTGCTCGATCCCTAATATTATCGCTTACATTATGAACCCGGACACGGGGCGTTTTATGGTCCGACATTAGAGGGACTTCCACAAGACGTTTAAAGCTTGGGATAGCCTTCTGTTAATTTTGTACTATAGGCTTGACATAATCTGCAGAGGATAAAATAAAATCTGCCTCCAAATTAATTGCACTTTCATGGAGACCAAATCTAAGAAGTATCGGTATCGGTACTCGGTATCGGCAAGTACACAAATAAAAATATCGGTATCGTATCGGTTTGTAAAAAATGGTATCGTTGCATCCCTAGGTTAAAGCTATTGGAACTCACAAGCACGACTCAGAGGCAGATGGACAGGCAAAAAGGATTTTACTGAAGTTTCAGGCAGGGTCAAAGCTGGGAGGTCAATCAAAACAGGCAAACAAATCCAAAAAGGGGCAAAATCCAGGGTCGGACAGGCAAAACAGGATCAGCACGGGCAGATCAGGCAAGATACAGGTTCGCTGGAAAGTTTGGCACAAACAGACAAGACAATCTGGCAGAGGATAAGTGCAGGTGAGGGAACCTAAGTAGTGAGGACATGAGGGAAATGGGCTGCAGGTGAGACGAGCGCGAGGACCAGGTGAAGGAAATGAGGGATGGTCAGGATCTGAAAATGACAAGAGAGTTATTAACCAGGCAGACAGAATGAAAACACTAATATGAAGGGGAATTCGTGACAGATTCAGTCCATACAATGCTGTGTAAACAAAAAAAACAAGCGGACTCTTGGGCCTCCATGGGACAAATCACCTTCAGGTGAACCCACAGGACACGTTGAGACTTCTCGCAGTGTTCCGCAGACCAGCATCTGTTATCGCTCAGTGTGTCAGGTCTGTATAGTGTCGTCTTGCTGGCCTGCTTTCGGTACAGAGGTAGCAGATCATACACCACACACTGTGCTCCGGAGAGATCTGGACTCCACTGCTGCTCCGAAAAGGCCTCAGAGCACAGGAGCCTGTCGGTAACAGATAGATAGCAACTGACTGACACTGATATATATGAATAATCATAGATATATATATATATATATATATATATATATATATATCTATGATTATTCCATATGAAAGTTATAGTAATGCAATATAGTAAAATATTCTGAGACACTATACTTAAACTAAAGTCAAAGTTATGAGATGCTTCTAAAAAAATAAAAATGCGAACTAAAATAATAGAAGGTGAATCAAACCTTTTGGACAACAATATTATGTGCTAGTTTTCTGCGTCGTCTTTTAAAGTGAAGTGAATATATCTGCTGAATTTAAAGCGGTGTAAGAATGATGAGTCTGTCTGTGCAACACTGCTAAAGAAAAACAGGAGCCAATACCACATTTAGAAAACACTAGTCAAGTCCTGCACTCACTGGGTTATTATCAGCTAAATGTACGTAAAGTATTCAAATTAATGGTACTTATTATGATATTATTATATCATAAACACAGTACTGGATTACTAACACTGATACATTCATGTGTAGCTGCATTACAATGTTGCAGATGGAGATAATTTTCCAAAAATAATAAGTATCATATTTAATAAGATGACATGTAAATTTAAGTTTAGTAGAGGAAGCATGAGATGGAATACATCCTTAATTCTTACTCTTTACATTATTGGCTGTATCTAAATTAAATATAACACAAAGCGTTACCAAGGATGAAGTATGCAGCCGCACTGAGGGAGAGGATGATGAGGAAGATGGTGCCTAGACCCAGATCTCCCATGGCACAGGCATTCAGACAAGCACAGGGGCTCTCCACCCAGATCTGAAGGGGCTCCTCAGGGCTGAGCCTCAGGTGGCTGATGAAGGAGGCAGACTGATTTGGATTACAGTGGTAGTGCACCACTGTCAGTGGCTGCTCGTCATCACCTGGGACAGGAGGAGAGAATGACAGGAGGAGAGGAGGAGAACAGACAGACAGGAGGAGAGGGGGTCAGGAGAGGAGGTGAACAGACAGACAGGAGGAGAGAATGACAGGAGGAGAGGGGGAGAGGAGAGGGGGAGAGGAGAGGGGGAGAGGAGAGGGGGAGAACAGACAGACAGGAGGAGAGAATGACAGGAGGAGGAGAGGGGGACAGGAGGTGAGGAGAGGAGGAGAACAGACAGACAGGAGGAGAGGATGAGAGGGGGAGAGGAGAGGAGGAGAACAGACAGACAGGAGGAGAGAATGACAGGAGGAGAGGGGGACAGGAGGAGAACAGACAGACAGGAGGAGAGGAAGACAGGAGGAGAGGAGAGAGGAAGAGGAGGGAAGAGGAGGAGGAGAGGAGGACATGAGGAGAGAAGACAAGGGGACGAGGACAGAAGGAGAGGAGGACAGAAAGCGACGAGGAGAGGAAGACATGAGGGAGGGCAGGAAGAGACGAGGACAGGAAGACGGGAAGACATGAGGAGACAAGGACAGGAGAAGAGGAAGACATGAGGAACGAGGAGACGAGAACAGCAGGAGAGGAGGAAAGGAGAAGAGGAAGATATGAGAGGGGGAGACAATGACAGGAGGAGTAGAGGAAGACAGGGGTAGAGGAGACGAGGAAAGGAGGACAGGACACAAGGAGAGGAAGACATGAGTGGAGGAGATGAGGACAGGAGGAGAGGAAGACATGATGAGATGAAGACATGAGGAGATGAAGACATGAGGAGACAAGGACAGGAGGAGGACAGAAAGAGGAGGAGACAAGGACAGGAGGAGATGAGGGCAAGAAGACAAAGGGACAAGATGACAAGAGGAAAGGACGACAGGAGGAGACGAGGACAGGAAGACAGGTGACAAGGAAAGGGGGACAAGCGGAGAGAAGGAGAAGAGGACAGGAGGGCTGGCTATCAGGTCACCACACTGACAGAAGGGGCTGACATGCTTGTGTGTTAGCTCACCCATGTACGACACGGACAGCGTCTTCACACTGTCATTGTAGTGGAACTCATTCTCCTCATGTCTCCCATAGCTGAGATAGCGACTGCTGTATCCGTTGGGCCCGTGATATCTGTTCATTCACATGGCAACATATCAACAGGAGGTTCACCTGCTGGATGAGTAAAGCACTAGAATCGAAACATGTATCCAAAGACCCAATGTTGAATTTAACGCCAACCAAGCGGTTGTCATATTACCCACGTATGTGAGGGTGGGGGTCGAGGGGACTGACTTTTTAGGGGCCCTTAGCAAAAGTTCAGCCCATCTCTTGCCCACCCTTACATCCCTGAGAGGAAGGTATACTTTATTAATCCCCTTGGGGAAATTCTTCTCTGCATTTAACCCATCCTTAATTAAGGAGCACTGTGCTGCCCTGTGAGGCGCCGGGGAGTTCGACATGTGAACTATGGGGAGACGAACCGGCTACCTGGTGGTCACAGGACGACCACTCATCCCCATGCACATACTGCCGCCCCAAAAAAGTAAAAAGAACTGAGATAGACACACAGTGAACACACGTTTAACAAATACTCCACAAACTGTTTCAAAACCTTTCACAATGTCAAATGTGCACCGGAATCAGCAAGTTAGTGACGAGCACTACAGTTGATCCCTGAATGAATGGCCCAGCGCTCCTACGTTCAGCTTGTGTCACAGTCGCCTCCTGGTGGCCACGAAGCTAATCACACAAACCAACCTCACGTAGATAGCTTACTTTCCCCTCCTTCCATCCAGGAATGTGTTGCCATGGTTCTACTAGACTACAATGTAAGACAATATTGCTCTTTTTACTCCACAGCTATCACTACTACATTTCAAATCAAGATTTTTAAAAACTATATTATAAGCTTATAAAAAACATTTTTTGAAATGCATTGTTAAATTAAGCCATCTTTTTACTTCAGAGCTGATGGCACTTCTGTTCGTTACTTAAGTTTTGAATGCAGGACTTATACTTGAAATGGAGTATTTTACTTGTGGTAGTGGTACACCTAACTGAGTACATGATGGGAATACTTCCACCACAGTCCACAACCAGAGAAATTGTTTCTCCACATGAATTACACTGAGCTTTACATCTGTAGCCTTCAGCTGGATTTAGGACTAGAAACAGACGCCCTCTCACCAAGAGAGGAATCTTGACTTTAACAGCAAAGTGATGGTTAAAGCTCAACCTGTCTTTGAACATATCCAGTCACAATGGAGAGTTGGTTTATATGTGACCCAGCAGTGTTCTGAATCAGAATATTCACAATCAAAGACCAAAACATTACTTTTGATTCAAGTCAACACCAAAAATCAAAATATCTAAAATAAAAGCATCCATCCATCCATTTTCACCCGCCTATCCGGGGTCGGGTCTCGGTGGCAGCAGGTCCAGCAGGCTGACCAGCCACGTAGAGATTACCCCCGCAGCCCCAGCACCGCGGGGGGACCTCGCAGGGATGGGGGCCTCGCGTGGCAATTTGAATTCTGCAGGGGGACCTCATGTGTTTCCGTTACGGTGCTGACACCAGCTGTAGATCAGCTGGTCTCCTCTGACTAATAGGCAATGCACACTTGCGTGAGTTTACACACTGGGCGTTAAATGCTGACCTGAAATTATTGGATAAGATGTCACGTGAGTGTTCTTGTTCATCTGTGAAGGGGCTCGGTGGAGGGAAGAGGAGACGGCATCGCCTATGGACCTGTTGGGTCCAGTTGGGTCCAGATGTTTTGATGTCAAAGCATTTCAATGTTATTAGTGTGAGTGCTACAGGGCGGTTGTCATCGTTTCCTCGGGACAGCTTAGCAGATGCTGCATACTCCTTCGGGTCATGTGAAATTGAGTTTTTTCATCTGTGTAGCATCATGGATGTACAAAGAGAACTGGATACAGCGTTGGAGGCAGTGCCACATTCATTCCTATAAAGCACTGTTGTCCAACTCAAAGCCACGTCATTGTATGTGGCCTGCGGCGGCTTGAAAGGCATGGTCACCGTCGCAGACCCGATTTCAGACGGCCGTGGACCCGTTTCCGGTTCGTCGCGGACCCGTTTTCAGACGGTCGTGGACCCGTTTCCGGTTCGTCGCGGACCCGTTTTCAGTGGGTTGCGGTCCACCACCAGGTCTGGACCACGGGGGGATTCATCTGGATGCTGAGCAGACGGCCCTCAATTACAGATCTCCCTATAGAGTCCAAGAGACAAAGACTCTGAGACTTTATCATCTCATCTGTTAACAATAAACAATTATCATTCTGTATTTGACTGGTCTCTCCTGATCGAAATGAGCTTGTATGTTGCTGGTTTTGGAGTTGACCAACAAATCCACTAAGAGAGGCGATGATGGTTTCAACAACTCTGCACAATACAGGCGTGTGAGAAGGAACAAAAAACAACAAAATATATGTGCAACAAAGTAAAGCATAACGCTCAATTGCTGTGATCAATACAACTAGAGCATATTTATTTTTCTTTTCTCTCTCTCTATTTCGTTTCTAACCTCCAATCCCGATGTGTTGTATCACAATACGTGTTGCACAGACGAGTTATGTAGGTTTACAATTCATAGCTTTACTGAATAGCAACATATTACTGACTAATACAATACAAATAACTCGAGTATTAATCAAATAAAAATTAGTTAGTCCGCAGTTACGCACGGACGTAAGCACGTCAGTCAATTCCATGGAAACCGGACCGAGGCTACTTAAGGCCCGTGGAGGTTCTAAATCTTCCCTTTACACTTTGGACTTGACACGAACTACAACCCTCCTGTGAACCCAAACTGTAAAGTTAACTCTTTGAGTTTTGAACTGCTTGCTGGAAAACGAGATACTATCGAGAGGACAGAGACCCTAAAGAGGACCACCAGAGACCTTAAAGAGGACTTCACTGGTCAGGACATCGAGAGAGGGACAAGAGTGCATGTGCGCGTGCTGCCTCCAGCATCTCCACACGCGCTGTGATATGTGCCTCATAAACAGAGAATAATGAGTTATAAACTAAAGAGGTTATGTTGGATTAATATCGCCATGTTTCCCTGTGCGTCAGGACGCACATGCTCAATGTAAATTAAATACGTTCACGCCATTTATTGCAAACCATTCATCGTTTTGTTCACACACACTGAAGTCCTTACAATTGTTTGGTGCAGAATAAATGTCTTTGCCGAGAGCTCACGAGACTCAACTGTTGGTAAATTGAGCACAAAAAAGAGCAGTGAAAGGCTCCTGGTCTGCGCATCCAGAATGAAGCTCTTCATGTGCAATTTAAGATTAAAGCTCGTTAATTATGAACGCTACATTGTTGTTTGGGACAAACACTAATACTGCTCACAATATGTAAAACGATAATAATAACAATTATTAATGGCATGCAATATATTTATCTCTCTATCTCTCTTTATATATATATATGTGTGTGTGTTTATAATATATACATAACGTCAAAATGTCAATTTCTTTTAATAAAATGTAATAACAAAATGATGTATCATTAAGTGTCACATGGAAGCAGCATTAATTGATTCTGTTTCCCTCTGTTTAAACTACACTGTAACAAGATTACTGTAGAATTTACAGTAAGTTGCTGGCAGCAATTAGCAAGTAAGTAGCTGTATTTCATTTCACAGTATGCTTACTGTAAAATGAATCACAGTACCCATTTACTGTAGTCATGTTTGCAGTAATAATCCCAGTACCGTAATTGCTATCACAGTAGTGTACTACTGTAATTGTCATTACAGTAACAGTGCAGTACAGTTTACAGCAAATCCTAGACTATTGTAAATGAATAACAGTAAAATAATTACATACTGTAAAATGAAGATGCATTTCTTTTTCAACAAAAGTCATTTATTTTAATATTTCAACATTTTAAATACAAAATTTACATTTTTTAGTTTAAAAAAATGTGTTGTAAACGACAACACTTTTTAATGGTATTCCTGAACATACAACATTTTAAATGTTCCTCTTTCTACAAGTTACTATGACAATTTAAACATGATTTAAAGTAATTTGACAGTAAACAGTCAAATTCAAGTACTTGAAGCAATAACATATTCAGGTCAAGGGGGAAATCTATAAAAACAATTTGAACTGGAAAAAGTGCAATTTCAAACAATAAAATGTGCATGACAGACTTAATTGTTACTGTATTGAACTGCAATCCTCTCCCTGGTGGTCGTCTTCTCCATGAACTGGAGTCTCTCCATGAACTGTAGTCTTCTTCCTGGTCAGGAGTCCTCTTCCCTACAGTGGAAGGACAGAGATACATTAGTTAAAGATTCCCATTAGAAATACCACAATATGCTTCTACTACTGAGCCTATGTCAGTGGTTCTCAAACTTTTTTTGTGTGTTTTGTCTGGTACTGGGATCTTACCAGCATGATGAGCCTAGAAGTGCTTGGCAGGGACAACTGGGCCTCAACATCAGCCTGGGTGGAGGTTTCCTGTGACACAAAATAAACAAACAATAGTACCGTAGTTATTAGGAGAGACATGAAAGAAACCTTTACTTTGGTGTTCCTGGTCAAATAAAGGTGTATTTAGGGGGAAAGTGAGAAGATAAGAAGCATTGTTTAGTCTGGAAGGTGTGCTTCACTTGGGGTGATGGGCACATGAAGCAGGATAGAGATGGGTTCCCATAACAAACACCTGTTTCTTCTGTTTGAAGTTTGAAATAGGTACAACTTTATAAATGGGTCTGCAAACAGGTGTTCACACAAGTGTGTGTGTGTGTGTGTGTGTGTGTGTGTGTGTGTGTGTGTGTGTGTGTGTGTGTGTGTGTGTGTGTGTGTGTGTGTGTGTGTGTGTGTGTGTGTGTGTGTGTGTGTGTGTGTGAGAGAGCAGGAGGGGGAGTGATCAGCAATTTTACATGTTCACATGCATATTCACAGGATATCATAAGGTATTGAGGTAAACAGATGTAAAACACAACATTTATGATTGATTAAAGTTGTAAATCGATCAGTTTAGACCCGAACACGACAGGAGGGTTAAGCTAGCAACAATGTACCCAAGTTTATACCAGCTGTTGCAGTCTACCCTGCCCGTAGCTCAGAAAACACGTCATGTGTGTAGGTCTCACCTGTTGTGGCGTTGTGGTTCACCTTCAGTGGTGCTCGGTGAGGCCTTCATAGCCGCACGTTAGCTAGCAAGAGAGAAAAGAGTCAAATCTTCTCTTAGCTAACGAAACTTAGCTAACGAGCAGCAACACATACACGACGATGCCGTCACATAAACAACTCCAATTAATTTAAAATATACACTATAAGAAGCCAAATAATGTATATCACAATTCAAATAGCAAATACTATATGTTGGTAATATTAGTAACACCGACGTTAGCTTACTAGTGCACCATGTTCTCTGTCCTGGCTCCTCGATGGTGGAATGAGCTCCCCATTGACATCAGGACAGCAGAAAGTCTCTACATCTTCCGTCGCAAACTAAAAACACATCTTTTCCGACTATATCTTGAATAAAGGAAGTAGCACTTTAGTAGCACTGGAATGGCTCTTACTGATAGCACTTTGTAGTTGAACTTTTTGACGAAATTGTACCTTCTTGATTCTTGTTCTGATTCTTGTTTGTACTCATGGTGGAATGCACTTATTGTAAGTCGCTTTGGATAAAAGCGTCAGCTAAATGTAATGTAATGTTTCTGGGGCTTTTATTGTGAAGGGGAAAACGGAACGCGAAGAGGGGAGTAAATGTTTTAGTGATGTGTGTGACAAGAATTAAAGTGGAAACTACGGAGCATCGTGTTGTTTTTTTTATTAGTATTATTGTAAAGTTGAGGTAAACCAAGATAAACCCTCGGCTACATAATTTCACTTCAAACGTAATCACAATCACGGCCGTGCACAGGGTTTTAGAAGTACTGAGGTCATGGCACTCATCGCGCTCAGTAAATTTTGACCAGGAACAAGAAGGTCTCTACATTTGGATTAAGGCCGGGCTTTTCCTTCTTGTTTCCGGGTCTGAACGGCGGCTTGGTCACGTGACACAAGACCGACGCGTCATGTTGCCCTGGGTTTCGACGTGCTCGTTGCCATATTTAAGTTATTGTTTTAAGTTGTTGTTTTTTACAATTATCTTACAATTTTGTTTATTCCGTCTTCTTCTTATTCCGTAAAATGTATGTATATAGAATAGAAACTAGTAACAACATGAACCAATAACAACATAAAAATAAAAAAGATAAATATGCCATAATGCCTTTACTCTAATGGCTAACACGGTGGTGTAGTGGTTCAAATAGGTACCGTTTGAAGCGCTATACCTGACACACGAGTGGGGGTTCGAGACCGGATCGGACACTTGCAAGTGTGTGGACCTGTCATTTTTTCTTTTTTTAATCTTTGATTATTGCTCAATGTAATCCAGAAATATTTAAAGTTATGAGAAATCCTTACGGTTTTCACCTTTCCTTCTCAGCTGGTGTGAACTACATCATGGAGCATCCTGCAAGAGGCCCCGTCAGGCTCGCCATGGACAACGAAGGTAGGGACGGTGAGTTGGAGCTTGCATTTGTCAATGGTCATTTTGTGTTTGGGGTTTGGGATCAGGGGGAGTTCTTTCGCCAGTTCCTCCACGGAGAACGCCCAGAGGACGACGAGGGAGAGGACGACGAGGGAGAGGACGACGAGGGAGAGGACGACGAGGGAGAGGACGACGAGGAAGACTGGGAGAACGAAGATTCCGGATATGGCTCCACTGCCTCTTCCTTTTGTTCCTCCTTGGAAGAAGACGAAGAGGAGGAAGACGAAGAAGAGGAAGACGATGAAGAGGCGGTAGAAGAGGAGGAAGATGAAGATGACCCTTTCCCGCAGCAGTTCCCACCTTGCCATCCTCTCAACCCCCCTTTTGGCGTGGCGCCCCCAGCCCCCCAGAGGTCAGACGAGTCTGTGCCCTCCACATCAGGCCTTGGACCTTCCGCCAAGAGGACCAGAGAAGAGGACTACGGGGAGTCTGGACCCTCCACGGCAGGCCTTGGATCCTCCACCAAGAAGACCAGAGGAGATGACTACGGGGGAGACCTCGGATCCTTCAGAAGATACTGGCAGAGGGATGAGGACAGCGACTCGGACAGCGACTCGGACTGAGACCGACAGCCTGTTTGCTGCAGGATTGCAAAACCTTTATGTCTGGCAGGACTGATGAAGCACCAAACAGTCTTCCCTTGCCTCTGGTGGGGTTGGCAATAGGTAGCATCCTGCAGCAGAGTTTTTGGTTCGGAACGTCCTGAAGAAGCTTTGCTGAGGAGGAAGAAAAAGATGAAGATGGTTCTTTCACTCTGCGGTTCCCAACTCAGAGTTTTTGACAGGACCTGCAGCATCTAAGTCCCTTTTCCACCTGGACATCCTCTCAACCTTCCCTCTCATCCCCCCTTTTGGCATGACGCCCCCAGCCCCCCAGAGGTCAGAAGAGTCTGCAGCCTCCACATCAGACCTCGGATCCTTCATAAGATACTGGCAGTGGGATGAGGATAGCGACTCGGACTGAGACCGACAGCCTGTTTGCTGCAGGATTGCAAAACCTTTATGTCTGGCAGGACTGATAAAGCACCAGACAGTCTTCCCTTGCCTTTGGCGGGGTTGGCAATAGGTAGCATCCTGCAGCAGAGGTTTTGGTTCGGAACGTCCTGAAGAAGCTTTGCTGAGGAGGAAGAAAAAGATGAAGATGGTTCTTTCACTCTGCGGTTCCCAACTCAGAGTTTTTGACAGGACCTGCAGCATCTAAGTCCCTTTTCCACCTGGACATCCTCTCAACCTTCCCTCTCATCCCCCCTTTTGGCATGACGCCCCCAGCCCCCCAGAGGTCAGAAGAGTCTGCAGCCTCCACATCAGACCTCGGATCCTTCATAAGATACTGGCAGTGGGATGAGGATAGCGACTCGGACTGAGACCGACAGCCTGTTTGCTGCAGGATTGCAAAACCTTTATGTCTGGCAGGACTGATAAAGCACCAGACAATCTTCCCTTGCCTTTGGCGGGGTTGGCAATAGGTAGCATCCTGCAGCAGAGGTTTTGGTTCGGAACGTCCTGAAGAAGCTTTGCTGAGGAGGAAGAAAAAGATGAAGATGGTTCTTTCACTCTGCGGTTCCCAACTCAGAGTTTTTGACAGGACCTGCAGCACAGGACCTGCAGCTCACTTGTTGACGATACCATCTCAGCTGTTCTTGCGAATGAGTTTACTCCGGTTCTTTACTGTGAAGTATTTTTACAATCAAACCATCAAATCGTTGGAACTCATTTTCAAGGAGGCTGAATCTTGACAAACCGACCGCAGATTTGATGCCTAAACAACTAACGTCTCCCTTTGGAACAGCAGCTTAGTTGATGACATCACATGGGGGCTGTAAATTATGACGTTTCACATGAATGGTTAAAAGTACCCTGCTGGCTAGTGGCCCACGGACCTTAGTGACCTGACCTGGACCAGGGAAACACCCATGTGCGCCGCCGTGTTGGAGTTTTCCCCGGAGAGGGAGAGGGTCGCCTCCCTGCGCCTGCGGGTTTCGGGGAGCAAGGATCTGACTGTTGTTTGTGCTTATGCACCGAACAGCAGTTCAGAGTAGCCGGCCTTCTTGGAGTCGGTGGGAGGGGTCCGGGAAAGGGTGCCGTCCGCCAACTCCATAGTTCTCGAGATTGCTCGAACTATCGGAGTATCACACTACTCCGCCTCCCGGGAAAACTTATGCCAGGGTGCTGGAAGAAGGCTTAACCATTTGCCGAACCTCAGATTCAAGAGGAGCAGTGCGTGAAACAATGGACCAGCTCTTTACCCTCAAGACTACTGGAGGGGTTCTGGAAGTTTGCCCAACCAGTCTACATGTGTTTCATGGACTTGGGGAAGGCTTTCGACCGGGTCCCTCTGGGGTTTTTGTGGGGGGTGCTGCGGGAGTATGGGGAGCTGGACCCGTTGCAACGGGCCATCCGGTCTCTGTACGACTGCAGTTGGAGCTGTGTTCGTATTCTCGGCATTAAGTCTGTGAAACTGTGAATGGTTGTGATTCTGTTGTGTATATTATTTTTATAAAGTACAGAACAACATTTAATACCAGCAATAACACGAGTCCCCTGAAAGTGTCACTTAACAGGTATTAAAAGACTGTTCATTTCATTCTCTCTCTGCTTATTTTAATAGTTAGGTGAAAGTGGCTGAACCTGACAGATGTGTGGTAAAAATTACTAACTTTAAGAAAAGTCTCCAAGTCTCTTTTACTCAGGTATCGATGGCCGTGATACAGGAAGCAACATCCAGGCTCTCCTTGAAGACGGAGCAGATGAGAAGGATGGAGGACAACAGGAACAAATGAGAAGGATGGAGGACCACAGGACCAGATGGAGAGCGGCGGCTGCCTTTCTTTCAGTGGGCTGAGTAAGTAATCACTCTCCAAGACTACATAAGTATTAGTAAAACAATTCCATCATTGGAGGCCAGATTCAACACATCAATGTAAAGGTTGTGTAGCTGAGTTCAAAAGTATTCATCTCTTGTGTTTGTGTCTCACAGGGCAGGACTCCTCTGGTCTCACTCTTGGGGCAGCTGAGGGTAGACGTCAACCAACCCGTCATCCCAGGACGACCCAACGGTCCTCCCTGCCCCTCCACCCCGACGCCACCCGCCCCACCCACCAACCAGAGGACGAGGACCGTCCCGTCCCCATCGGCACAGAGGATGTAGTTTGTCTCCATCTGCTTCTTCTGTGCTGCTGGGTTCAGGAAGCTCCTCACACACACAGGAAGCTGTCAGCAGCTGTTTGCATCTGCTCAGAAATCAAGAAGGCGACTGACGGTTCAGGCTGAACGAGAAAGAATCATTCTGAAAGTTTTAAAGTATTTCATTTGTCACATAGAATACAGTATGTTCATGTAAACTGTATGTACAGTATTAACTGTTTATTTACTGTACAATTACATACATGTTTAATGTTCTTCTAGATATGTCTTTATATTAGAAACAATATCATAATATTTCTGATATGATTAAATGTAGTATTAACTGTTTATTTACTGAGTAGTACAATTACATACATGTTCAATGTTCTTCTAGATATGTCTTTATATTAGAAACAATATCATAATATTTCTGATATGATTAAATGTAGTATTAACTGTTTATTTACTGAGTAGTACAATTACATACATGTTCAATGTTCTTCTAGATATGTCTTTATATTAGAAACAATATCATAATTATTCTGATATTATTAAATGTATGACACTTTATTTACAATAAATATTGTGCAAATTATAAGTTCATATCTTTTTAATTTCCATTTGACTCAACGGCATTACTGTTATTACTGTTAAGTATTGATATTTGTAAAAATAAATGAAAATCATCACAAATGAAGCTCTAGAGTGAGTTCAGTCGGAAGACCAAACTCTTTCAAGCCCGTCACTTATTTCTCATACTTCTGCTGTCACGTCTCACGTATGCACTCTGTGTTTACTTGCTGTCATTGTTTGGGCCGTCAATCATGACACCAGTCTGCCCCGTAGAGAGGTGGGGGGGCTCTCAGGGTTATTCTGCAGTGGGGCCTCATGTGTTTCCGTTACGGTGCTGAGGCTGACCCAGGCTTCTCGCTCACCCGCAACATCTACCAGCTCATTCTGGGGGATCCCGAGGCGTTCCCAGGCCAGCTGGGAGATATAATCCCTCCAGCGTGTCCTGGGTCTTCCCCGGGGCCTCCTACCAGTTGGACGTGCCTGGAAAACCTCTAAAGGGAGGCGTCCTGGAGGCATCCTAATTAGATGCCCGAACCACCTCAGCTGACTCCTTTCGACACGAAGGAGTAGCGGCTCGCCTCCAAGCTCCCTCCTGATGTCCGAGCTCCTCACCCTATCTCTAAGGCTGAGCCCGGCCACTCTACGGAGGAAACTCATTTCGGCCGCTTGTATCCGCGACCTCGTTCTTTTGGTCACGACCCAAAGTTCATGACCATAGGTGAGGGTGTATGTTTTCTGGTTGTTAATCCAATGAAAAAAACAAAGCCAGCAATTAACTGATGCTAATAACACGTATTAGCAGCACTGTATCCAAAATATTTCTCCTCTTTAATGAGAACTGAATGTCAAGATTTAGTTGTGATGCTGCAAATGTCCCACGTGTTCAAAGCGTAATTGGTGCAGTGGATGAGGAAGAGGAAAGCCCTTTATTATATGCATCAAGTATAAGTGCTCAGAGAGCGCTGCATGCAAAGGTTCTGTAGACCCACACGTCTTGCTTAGTGAAAAGGTCCTAGAATGAGAGTCTACTCTACCTGACGAGGAAACATGCAGCGACGTTGGTGCAGTCCGCTCCCGGCAGGTCCTCTGGCTGGGAGAAGGGCTGGCAGGGGCTGAAGGAGAGCAGGGTCTCTGCACCGACTGCCGGCCTCTCTGCGGACACAGGCTTCAAGCGGCCCGGGAAGCCCTCTGCGTCGCCCACAGCCTTCAGGTTTATCACTCCGCTCCCATCCTTCATGATACTTGCAGTTGTTGACTTTGAAGCAGCCCGACTTCTCAGCGGAGCTCGGATGAGGGGCGAGAGACGAGAAACAGACTAAGAGCGTGATGAGGACAGTCTGAAGGCTCATGGCGTCTAGGACTCAACACAGGCAGCAGGTCAGAGAAACCTGGAAACGGGTCCGAGAAAACACTGATGCACCCGAGTTGTGCTTTGAGAAGGACAAACATTTAATCCATTCAGACATCTCAGAGCCTAGACAAATAAAACAGAGCTCTTTGGGTGAACTGACACTTCAAATGATTAGCATTTGCAGCTAGTGTGTTCAATACCACAAATGATACAGAAGCTAGTTTCACACCTGTAGTCAGCTTCAAACCAGCAGTAGTCACAACAATAAGGCACAATATGGTTCTGTGAGCTCAAGTTTCTGTTATGTATTCATTGTTGCAATAGCATTTAATGCAGAACTTCTGACCAACAGTATTTAGGATTTTAATGATTTGGTTTGGACCCAAGGAGCTTTTCTCTAGTCAAACCAGCTGCTCTGGAGATTCCGTCATATTCATGAATTATTTTCTTTGTAGATTTAAAGGACTGGTTCAAGTGGGACCAAGAATACACAATTACATTTGTGAGGAAAGAAACTACCCACGCCATTTGTCTTTTTCACAGATTTATTTTGTCAATAGAAAAAGCCTCTAAGCTTTGACAGCAAATTTGCGGATCGAGTAGAGGAGGTCTTTCCTCTGCTGTTTCTTGGTCCGCAGACTCTCTTCATGCTTGTTGAGCCGGCGACGCAGAGCCCTGGTCTTCTTGGGTCTCAGATCCAGAGGCTTGTACTTCTTACCCTGAAACAAAAGACATTATGTTCAGTTGAGCTGAAAAGAACATGTATATATTTATACAACCTTGAGGTTTTATAGAGGACAGTGCTCATCCATTATGTCATTTGTCAAATAAACATTCAATCAGCATGACAGAACAGACACTCAGGGACATGCACTACACTATCCAGCATTTACATTTTTTGTATCAATCTTTGTCTAGTCCTGTAGGGGATAGTTTCAAAACTTTTAAAAAGCATCCATGAGATGACAAATCCAAGGATCACGCCATGACAGCTGTGCTAGCATCAGAAGTCAATAATGGACTTCTTTCTGAAAGAAGCAACCCCTGTAAACAGCCGTAGCAAAGCAATAGCTTCATCAGGATGTTCCGGTCCGTAGGCATTGATAGTGAGGAACACTCAGGTCATCTCAAGTCTCAGTCTTTTGGTAAGCAGTTGAGAATGCATCAGCAAATCATCAGCTCAACAAGTATCATCTTCGACTAGAGAACCACACTGACATGAGCTCATGTGCCACTGAGGGGTGTTACTACGAGCCGGTTGCAGGTTGCTCTCACCTTGTAGAACTTCCTCAGGTTCTCCTTCTGGGTCTGGTTAATTACAGTAAGGACTCTGGCGATGGATTTCCGGACAACTCGGCTGCAATGAACAAATGACCAAAGTAAGACCCTAGTCACGCACAGCACATTCTGGTTCACTGTGAAGTTAGACTCATACAGCTTTAATCACACTTAAATCATAAAGAGGTGGTTAGTCTGCCCACTTCATCAAAGGACTGCTTAATTATGTGGTGGCAGAGGTTAGTGGACTTTCGACAATCCATAAACGACAATGAACCTGTCGTGTGTCTGAAAGTAGTAACCTTTTACAGTTCAGAATACATTAATTTAACTTTTTAACCTTTTCGTGTTCATAAACACAGCTAATCAATGATGCACCATGCATCCCGACTCTTACACCACCATCTGTTTGTAGCACGACCATATAGCCAGAGTGTGCCCGAGTGCCGTTCGATCATTTCCTTACATTTTGGAGAGCTTGGAAGCGGCTCCGCCGGTCACCTTTGCCACACGGAGTTGGGACAGCTCGTTTTTCAGGTCGTCCAGCTGCTTGAGCAGCTCCTCCTTCTTCTTGCCTCGCAGATCTCGAGCCTTGATCTTGGCCTAGGCACGACATACGGTATAAGTGACAACACCAACACGCTCTCACCACTCTGATCTCGTCGTCCCGACACGAGTCATGCGGGCTAACGCAGCTCGTTGTGGTTAGCAGACACTTATCCATCTATTTACAACATTAATTACACCATTGTGATACTAATGCATGCCAACTGTTTGTAAAGACACATGGGGGTTACGTTTACCGTAAATATTGTACACCATTACCAGTTTATATATTGTACATCAATTATATCTAGCAGGCCATCAATAACCAGACGGGTCTGCGTTAGCTTACGGCTAGCAACTCAGCTTAGCCCCGTATATCGGAACCAGCGCTCCGTAATATAACATTGTATAACCTTCCGGCAGCAGCCTACTTAACATCACATGCACTCACAGATACACGAGACGCTTAAGTCAACGTATAACAAACATTTAACGGGCTTTAGTTCCGCTAAACGGAATAAAATTAGAGTTATCGGACGAGTCTCGCGCTCCTCACCATGTTCCCTCTCGCTGCCCTGTTGGAAAGGCCGGACGTACCGCGTGTTCACAAAAAGTAGCTTCCGGAAACGTTCTTCTTCGTTGATGTGTGTTTCACTTCGACGTCCTACAAACAGCGCCGCTCCTTGGTGGAGTGTGGTATGGCAGAAAACATGGTGTGTCGATTCACAAAAGCAATATTAAAAGTCAAGAATTATAAAGATTTATACAAAATCATTGGAAAAGTAATCCATTTATGAAATATATCATAATTATATATTCAAAGGGTATGGAATTTAAAAAAAGGACATTTTAAATTAAAGGTATGGTCAAAATGTAAAAATAAAAGTGGAGGGGCAAATTCAGTGTTAGATGTCACAGACAACTATTAGTCACAACCACAGAAAAAAAAAGAATAATAATATAACATCAAAATGTGTTTCAAAATCAGTGATGTAATCCACTTTGACACATGAAACTAATATATTATGGGAGGGCACTCCTGTAGGTTCTGCTAGCCGTCCCTCGGCAGCCCCCCAGGCTGGATGACGAAGGAAGCAGAAGTCTAAGCAGCCCACGGTGCACCACGTACCTCTTCACAGTTCTAACCGGTTCTCCAAACTCAGCAACACACCTGCTGAGGAACCAACTCCGGCAGCTCCATTCTGGAAAACGTGAAAATAGAGAAGCCAGGGGCCACAGTCACATGCATTCTAGGGGCCAGAGCGGACGACGTTGAATCCTATTTAAAACAGTTGGCTAAGGATAAACGTAAATACAGTAAGATTATAATACACAATGGCGGTAATGACTCCTGAATTCACCACTCAGAGGTCACTAAATTTAATGTGGAATTGGTGTGTACATACGCCAAAACGCTTCCCACTGTTGTGCCAGTGCCACAAGGAGGAGCTCTGCCTTGCTATTTTTTCCCTGTGAAAGGTTTATTTTATTTTTTGGGGGGGAGTTTTTCCTGATCTGAAGTGAGGTCCCGGGACAGGGTTGTCGTATGTGTACAGATTGTAAAGCCCTCAGAGGGCTGGTTTTGAAACAAAAAGGAAGAAAATATATGCTTTCCAAATAATTACTTTTATAGCCATTTACAAAAATCTGCTAACATAATGAAAATAAATCATCCTGTTTAATATAATTTAAAACTATTTATCAAAACGTTTTTAAATGTTTTTAAATAAAAGTCAAATAATATCTCCACTTGTCCACTCCTTATATGTAGTTAGGTGTCGGTAGGTGCCACAAGCTGCCAGTGTCAGTAGTTGTCACAGGAGTGCCACGACCAGTCAGACTTGCCACTAGTCAGAGAGGTGCCACCACTAGGGGGCCAGTAGTCAAAGAGGTGCCACCACTAGGTGGCCAGTAGTCAGAGAGGTGCCACCACTTGGGAGACAATAGTCAGAGAGGTGCCAACACTAGGGGGCCAGTAATCAGAGAGGTGCCACCACTAGGGGGGCAGTAGTCAGAGAGGTGCCACCACTAGGGGGGCAGTAGTCAGAGAGGTGCCACTCGCTTGCCATTGTCTTGCCAGTACCACAAGGAGGTCCTCAGCCTTGCTTTCAATATGGTCACTGATGAGATGTATAGCGGCAAGTCATCATTCCACCGTTGGTTGTCGAGGTGATGCCCAGCAAACAATGTCGGCTTCGTGGATAACTGGTGGACATTCTGGGGGAACCCTGGTCTGATCAAGAGAGACGGCATTCATCCCACTTTGGATGGAGTAGATCTCCTTTCTGCAAATATGACCATGTTTATTGGTGGACTTAATCCATGACAGCCCAGGGTTCCGACCAGGAAGCAAAAGCAGAGTTGTAGTCTTACACCCTTCTCTTCATTTCCTTAAACTCTATGTCTGTCCCACGGCCACTTACATTAATTAAATCAAAAGTAACCAGAAGAGGAGTTACCTCACAAACTTTAACATAAGATAACTTTAGTCCACTCTCCAACCACACAGCACACGTTCTCTTCTCTCTCCTTCTCGCCTCACTTTACCCCAACACCTCCGGACACCCAAACAGCGCTGGCTAGTGGCCATAACTATTAAACGTAATTAAGTTTACATCACACAATTTCTTACATTAACACCACTATTGCAACAGTGCAACACATTAGGATACTTAAATGTGGACTCCTAAATATTAGATATCTGTCTTCTAAAGCTGTATTAGTAAATTCATTAATATCAGACAGTCACATTGATGTATTTTGTCTTACTTAGACCTGGCTGAGACATGAAGAATATGTCAGCCTGAATGAATCAACTCCTCCAAAATCATATTAATACTCACATTCCTCGAGGCACTGGCTGAGTAGGTGGAGTAGCTGCCATCTTTGACTCAAGCATTAATAAATCCTAACCCTAAATTAAACTACAACTCATTTGAAAGCCTTGTTCTCGTTGTAGTGTACTGGGCACCTTGTCCGTATTCAGAATTTCTATCTGAATTTTCTGAGTTTCTACCAAGTTTGGTGCTTAAGACTGATAAGGTTATTGTAGGTGATTTTAATATTCATGTGGATGTCGGCAATGATAGGCTTAGTGCTGCATTTACCTCATTGTTCGATTCGATTGGCTATACACTATACACCATATTCTTGCATATGTCTTTAACACAGAACCCTCTTTTATCAGACCATTGACTTATAATTTTGAGTTCGTGCTGCCAGTGTGTGTACCGTTGGGCAAATGTTTCTACACCAGATGTCTGACGTTGCTGTTGCTAAGTTTAGAGTAGTGATTCCTTTTGGTTTAATACCATGTCTCAATAAAACAGAGGACTCCTGTGCTAACTTCAGTCCGTCCCAGATTGATCATCTTGTCGATGGTGCTACTAGCTCACTGAAAACGACACTGGACTCGATAACCCCTCTAAAGAAGAGGATCATTAAAGGAGGCTCGCTCCATGGTACAACCCTCAGACCGGCATACTGAAGCTTGAACAATTGAGTTTCAGTTAGTTTGATGGGATAGTCAGAGAACACAAGACCCTCAGTAATGCCAGAGGAGCCCATTACTCAGAAAAATTACCCCAGGTTTCTTCTGCATATAGAAGAACATTAGCTGGAGAAAAGATGGTGTTGGCTTTTATCTCAATAGTCCTTTAAGACAGTAAATTGAATGCTTGTAGTAAATAAAGGTTTTCCAGTTGCAGGTTGGCTTTCCTAACTGTTCAGTGTGACAGTACACACTTCTAATACATAGTTTCACTGTATCATGTTGTAACAATTTCTTAGTGCTGGTTACCGATAGGAATCAGATTTAACAGGTTTACCTTTCAAAGCAGGAAAGTAGTTTAAATGGAAGCCCAAAGCCTCAGCCAGCAGAACAAAGACAAATCCGGCCTGAAGGTTTAACACACCCTCAACATCTTTCAACAGCTTTAACATGAACTACACGTCTAGACCGACCAAGTGACCAGTCAGAGCCCAGAGCCCAACATATACCCAGTAAAAATTCAAACGAATATGACGAAATAAAAAAGGTATTAGGACAGTATAATGATTTGGTTTGGACCCAAGGAGCTTTTCTCTAGTCAAACCAGCTGCTCTGGAGATACCGTCATATGATCCTTCATGAATTATTTTCTTTGTAGATTTAAAGGACTGGTTCAAGTGGGACCAAGAATACACAATTACATTTGTGAGGAAAGAAACTACCCACGCCATTTGTCTTTTTCACAGATTTATTTTGTCAATAGAAAAAGCCTCTAAGCTTTGACAGAAAATTTGCAGATCGAGTAGAGGAGGTCTTTCCTCTGCTGTTTCTTGGTCCGCAGACTCTCTTCATGCTTGTTGAGCCGGCGACGCAGAGCCCTGGTCTTCTTGGGTCTCAGATCCAGAGGCTTGTACTTCTTACCCTGAAACAAAAGACATTATGTTCAGTTGAGCTGAAAAGAACATGTATATATTTATACAACCTTGAGGTTTTATAGAGGACAGTGCTCATCCATTATGTCATTTGGCAAATAAACATCCAATCAGCATGACAGAACAGACACTCAGGGACATGCACTACACTATCCAGCATTTACATTTTTTGTATCAATCTTTGTCTAGTCCTGTAGGGGATAGTTTCAAAACTTTTAAAAAGCATCCATGAGATGACAAATCCAAGGATCACGCCATGACAGCTGTGCTAGCATCAGAAGTCAATAATGGACTTCTTTCTGAAAGAAGCAACCCCTGTAAACAGCCGTAGCAAAGCAATAGCTTCATCAGGATGTTCCGGTCCGTAGGCATTGATAGTGAGGAACACTCAGGTCATCTCAAGTCTCAGTCTTTTGGTAAGCAGTTGAGAATGCATCAGCAAATCATCAGCTCAACAAGTATCATCTTCGACTAGAGAACCACACTGACATGAGCTCATGTGCCACTGAGGGGTGTTACTACGAGCCGGTTGCAGGTTGCTCTCACCTTGTAGAACTTCCTCAGGTTCTCCTTCTGGGTCTGGTTGATTACAGTAAGGACTCTGGCGATGGATTTCCGGACAACTCGGCTGCAATGAACAAATGACCAAAGTAAGACCCTGCACGTGGAACTCCACTTCGTTCAAAAGACAGAAGGAACTAAACTTAAGCTACGTTTAGCGGAACTAAACGTAGCTTAAGTCATCGTATAACAAACATTTAACGGGCTTTAGTTCCGCTAAACTGAATAAAATCAGAGTTATCGGACGAGTCTCGCGCTCCTCACCGTGTTCTCTCTCGCTGCCCTGTCGGAAAGGACGGACACACCGCGTGCTCACTATATATAGCTTCCGGAGACTTTCTTCTTCGTTGCTTTGTGTTTCACGTCGACGTCCTACAAACAGCGCCGCTCCTTGGTGGAGCGTGGAAAAGCAGACGAAAACAACCCCAAAAGATGAAAAAGAGCTACCTTTTATAATGTCTGTAGATTTGTAGTTCTTCCTCATGGTGAATGAAGGACACGAGATATACGATGTATTCAGAAACCATTCACACTCCTCTCTTCCCAAGTTTAAGTTACGGTACAGCTTTATGCTACACTTGTAAAATGAACTGTTCCCTTTTCAATTTGCACAAGATCACCCAATAGCCTCAATAATAGTGAAGCAAAACACTCCAACTCTTTTTTATTCATTCAGTGTTGCAAGTCTTTGAGAAACGGATACTATCCACCTTTTGGACTCAGCAAGATATGCATGTTTACAAACTGTTTGCAATCAAATGCATTTACCACAGGTTGACCCCAATCATGAAAAAGAAACAGAAATAGGAAGCACCTTTATTAAGTCCAAGTGTCATCGCAAAGTGTCTAAAAAATACTGCTTTTGCATTATCATTAAACAGTAATACAAGTTTTTAAATATTTTAGCATTAGGCTGCGGGATAATAGAATGTGGAAAAAGGTGAAGGGGTCATCCCAATATGGGAAAAAGTACGCTGTATATTCTCTACATTTTGCAATCACATGTTTTCATCCAAACAAAAAACAAAACTGAAAATTGGATAGTATACAGCAACAAGCAAAACATTTTTCAATACCATACTAACAATAAATGTATTGCTAAAACTGCAAAAACAAATTTGATACTACAATAAATCAAATAAGATATTTGTATTTAGCATTTGTTTGGTAGTGTATTGGTTAGCGCCGGTGCCTCTCAGCAAGAAGGTTTTGAGTTGGAAGCCGTTCTGTGGTCTGCAGGTTCTCCTGAGCTGGAGGGCTTTCTCTGGCTGCTCTGATGGCTCCCGCAGTCCAAGAACATGTCCTTTAGTTTCATAGTTCTCCAAAGGTGTGAATACTTTTTCTCTCTCACTGCGTTCAAAACTGCAGCTGCTCCTACTAAGTGCGTACTGTTGCATTCAGTATGAATTATATTGGAACATACTATTTCCTCATAACATGGCACCTTGACCTTTGACCCTATTGCTCATATCTGCTGCGCAAACGATTGTGGGTCAGAACAACATGCTGGCTTTTAAATGTAGGAGGACATCTGCTAGTTTTAGCATACTGCATTTGACCTATGTATTGGCACATACTACATTTGTTCTGGCATCCTAAAGGGTATATGGTTGAATGTCTACTGGAACGCAGACAGTCCATGTGTGGTTGCCTGCAGTTGTGTCGAGCTTTCTTCTGACCACTCAAAGCTCTTTAACACTACACGTCATCATTCACCCATTCATACACTGATGGGAGGAGCTACCATGCAAGGTGCCACCTGTCCATCAGGACTAACTAACATTCATACACTGATGGGAGGAGCTACCATGCAAGGTGCCACCTGTCCATCAGGACTAACTAACATTCATACACTGATGGGAGGAGCTACCATGCAAGGTGTCACCTGTCCATCAGGACTAACTAACATTCATACACTGATGGGAGGAGCTACCATGCAAGGTGCCACCTGTCCATCAGGACTAACTAACATTCATACACTGATGGGAGGAGCTACCATGCAAGGTACCACCTGTCCATCAGGACTAACATTCATACACTGATGGGAGGAGCTACCATGCAAGGTACCACCTGCCCATCAGGACTAACTAACATTCATACACTGATGGGAGGAGCTACCATGCAAGGTGCCACCTGTCCATCAAGACTAACTAACATTCATACACTGATGGGAGGAGCTACCATGCAAGGTGCCACCTGTCCATCAGGACTAACTAACATTCATACACTGATGGGAGGAGCTACCATGCAAGGTGTCACCTGTCCATCAGGACTAACTAACATTCATACACTGATGGGAGGAGCTACCATGCAAGGTGTCACCTGTCCATCAGGACTAACTAACATTCATACACTGATGGGAGGAGCTACCATGCAAGGTGCCACCTGTCCATCAGGACTAACTAACATTCATACACTGATGGGAGGAGCTACCATGCAAAGTGTCACCTGTTCATCAGGACTAACTAACATTCATACACTGATGGGAGGAGCTACCATGCAAGGTGTCACCTGTCCATCAGGACTAACTAACATTCATACACTGATGGGAGGAGCTACCATGCAAGGTACCACCTGTCCATCAGGACTAACATTCATACACTGATGGGAGGAGCTACCATGCAAGGTACCACCTGCCCATCAGGACTAACTAACATTCATACACCTTGCATGGTAGCTCCTCCCATCAGTGTATGAATGGGTGAATGACAACATGTAGTGTTAAAGAGCTTTGAGTGGTCAAGAGACTAGAAAAGAGAAATACAATACAGTCCATTTGGCATTCCCACCAAATATGCAGAATTTGGAGGCAGAATGAGTGATTTTATCATTTCAAGTTTATTATTAATAAATGTTGGAAAAAGAAACCTTTGTAATGGCAGATCTTGTTAAATATTAAAAAGCCATAGACAGCAAAGCTGTAGTGATTATACAGTTGTTTCAGGGTTTGAACACAGCAGAATCAGGTTCAAAAGTGCATTTAGGGTTTCTTTTGCTTCTCACAGAGATAGCAGAGTATAATTACAGTTCTGTTCTCATTTCTGTGACTGAGATGTTGCTGAGCATTTCTGCCTCATATTGTATGCATATAACTGGAAATAACACACATTCAGAATGATGTGGCTTTTAGCAATGAAGAGAATTGTAAAAGATTCAACAGTGCAGTTTAACAGTCAACATGCAGACACGGGCTTCCCACTGGTGTCAAAACCAAGCGCACCAAGTGACTGACACTGAGGAACATGATGGTGATGGGGCACAAACACATACAGGTTCTGGTCTATGATAATGATGATAAATACTGCAAACTAGTCACATGAAACCATTTACCATCCACTGATTTATAAAGTCCTCAATGCATACAGTATGTACATATTTCTATATATAAATAGACATGTGGAATGTACTTTCATTTACATTAGCAAAGGCAGGTAAAGGTAGAGAATGTCCTCTCGTCATGTACATTACATTCTCTTATTTTATCACATAGTTATATTGTCCAAATAGACAACCATCAGCTAACTCATTCATATTGGTGTTAAAGGCCAGTCTGTGATAGCATAGCATCAGATAGCATCAGCCATGGCAGCCATTTTGCTTCCTCCAGCAGGTAGCTGAGGTTGAGACCATGGGGATATTATGGTCTGCCAATCCAGAGGACTGGCGAGGAGTCTCAACTCATAACAGTAAGAGTCCGATAGCCGAGCTCTTTCAACGAGCCGTTGAGCTGCAGCCGGCTGATAGCTGCACTTTGTCTTCCAGAGAGCACGGACACGTGGAATATGTTCCATGGCTCTTTATTAACCAAATCCAAGGGATTCTTATTAAATATGTTTGTGTAAATGTAAAATTGTTACATAACATTTCCAACATATTTTCATCTGATATTTTTACTCTGTATATATTATACTGCAATATTTGTATGAGCGTAAACAATCTGTACCAGACCATCTTTTAGTGGAGAACACCAGATCGTAGCTCCGTTGTGTCCAAACACTTCAATGCGACATGCCTGACCCAATATCTTTCATGGTCAAAGGAGCGGCTGTAAAACATTGATAAATACATTGCATTTCCTATAAAGTCTTCACAATAAAAGTCCCCGATTGATTTTTGCTGCTCACTCTTCCCACATACTGTATTAGCTGACTGGTTTTTATTGCAGGATAGCAAAGCTCTGCTAATTTGCTGATAAAACACATTTTCCTATAAAACCTCTCTCTAGAAGTCCGTCTGTTGATTAAAATCATTTATTTTGAAGCATCTGAATCCAGGAATGTAGTGTTTCATCAGCAGTAACAGGACTCTGACAGCGGGGCTCAGGAGAGGAACTCCTGTGGGGGAGATGATGGAGGCCTATTGAGAAACTGGACTGTGTCCACACCTCACTGAGATCTGAACTCAAAGTGAGCCGGGCCACCTCGGAGCGTGGTCCGGTTGATCGGATCCCAATGAGAGCAAGATCCGATCTCGGAGCGTCCAGACTTGACAGTGTCCTGGAATGAGGGATGACAGAAGTCGAACTACTATGTGATGGAATTTAGTAAAAATGTAATTTTGAAGAGAAATAAAACCAAAGGAAGTTTTGCTAAAACCTACACCCCCAACTTACATTTGATGATTTAAAATTCAACACAATGAATCACGACGATTATTAATCACAATTCTTTTTTTTTTTAAATTTGTACTGTTGGATGTAAAATCCAACAGGGAATGATTCCCTTGATTGTGCTCGGAACTTTGTAGTCTGATATTAACTGCATTCCTTGGCCATCAGAACATCGTCGACACACATTCCATCAAAGATTCCACAGGCGTCAAGCTCTAAACTGAGACCCATTTAGATCCTTTGACACAAATGTGAACCATTTGTGTCCATTTGGAAGGTTCTGTTCAAGTCTCACTGCTACTGAAACCAAACCAGCTGTGGCACCCTGTACCAGTCATTGTCATTAAGAAGCCCTCTGTGATTTAAATATAAAGATTAACCAGGTAACAAAATAAAAGGTCCAGTGAAGACATTTCAAGGCATGTTGTTTTGTGTTCCAACAAAAAACAACATGCCTTGCTAACTCACTTTTTGCTGTTTTCACAGAATTGAAAACACATTTTTGACATGTCAGGGAAAAAATAATTGGACTGCTAAAATTCCAGTGTGAATGCATGTCAGTTTACCCTCTATAACATATGGCCAAACGCCTGCCTTAACCACTGACAAAAGAATAATGTCAATTAAAAGTCTTCATCAGCCCTTCTGTCCCCACAGAGCAGGCTGTTCAACGTGTACAGCTCACAGATTGACTTTGGTTCCCTCATCTCATCCCTTCAGCTCTTCCTGCTGCTCATCAGCTCCACTGAGGCGAAGAGCCTGAGACTGAAGGACGGATGGTACCCTTTGGAGAAGGCTTGGATCCAAACCAGGACATCTACAACACAAACAAAGAAGTCACCAGGTAAAAAAAGGCTTTGTCACACAGCAATTCAGCGCCATGATGAGTTTTTTGGAATCGAGTTGAGCTTTTGCACGCTGAATAGCATCAAACAATCACAACAAATTCCATACGTACATTATAGTGAACAGGGAGGCTCAGTGGTCCAAACCAAGACGGCAAACGTCTCAATCCTTTTTCAATGTTGACAAAAACCAGATCCACGCCTTCCATTCTTACCTTTCATAATAGAAACCCTCAACATATACACTGGATCTCCAGAAGGGACTCCCATTCACAGAGCATTTCACAAAAGGAAACGCAATGAAATCTCTTCCAGCAGCTTCATGCGAACAGCTTAGCTTAGACTGCCAGACGCTGCTCTGGGTCAATAGGATGCTGCTAGTTGGTTAGTCCTCTGCCTGCACCAAGCTACTGGATCCTTGTATTGAAACAGTGTGTTGCACCGGTCACAAATTTGCATCCCTGCTTGTATGAATACTTTTGATACCAAATATTTGCATGCAAGTATTTTGCTTTTAGAAATAAAATGAAGTGCTTGAAGCTGTGGACTGAATACCAACCTTGTACTCCAGAGTTTGTTTCATCATGTCCTCTTCTTCCCGAGTGAAGTTTAGCAGCACAGATACAGCTCGTATTAGCTGGAACGCCTGACAGATCAACATACACAGATTCAGACTGGTTTGTAGCCAAAGCAGGGTCAGTCATTTAGCCAATAAATACCAGGCAGCCATACACAGCTGAACACAATGTTTATTTTTTCATTTCAGCCTACTCAGGTGTTGAATTGAAGGCACTTTCGAAATGGGCATTGAGGACTTACCTCAGCATCTCTGGATGACATAAATTTGAGTACGACGTGTTTGAGATACTCAAAATTGATTTCTCGTGAGTCATTGAGGTCTGAGGTGTTGGTCACCAGGGTGTTGGAGGTCAGGGGGCTCAGGGTAGATGCTGGCAGTGAGTCTGGAGAAACCCTCTCTTGTTTTTCTGCTCGGCTTTCTGCAAACCTCTCCTTCCCTTCAGCTTCCGGCTCAGGCTTTAGCTTCTATGGAGGACAGAGAAGGAAACACTTGTACAGGGTATTCACTTCTTTTACCGATCAGCCTCACGCTACAATCGTTTATGTTTCATCTCATCCTTCTACACTCAATATCCCGTGGCAACAAAGTGAAAACAAGATTTTACATCTGTTGGGTTCAAGTCTGGGCTCTGGCTGGGCCACTCAAGGACATTCAGTTGTCCCCTAGCCACTCCTGAGATGTCTGGGCTGTGCTTTGTGCCTAGTCCTGCAGGAGGTCTAAGCTCCAAGACCTGAGATCTCTGGACCAGGTTTTCATTCAGGATCTCTATGCATGTTGTTGCTCTGTTAAGCTGCACAAGACAGGGGGGTTGACGGTGGAAACATTGGAGACATCGCCTGTAGCCTACCTGTGTGCGCTGTGTGTTCATTTGAAGTTGTTGATGTTGCACCTCGGATGTTGGAGGCTTGCATGAATGGACAGAACACACAACGTGACTGAAAATACGTGTTAAAACGACAACAACATCAACAAGCTCGACTACGACAGCTTTCACCTCTCGCTTGTGTTTTCGTGACTAAACGAGACTCGGAAAACCTCATCAGGGATTCCTCTCGGTGAAAGATCTTTAGCATGTGACCTCCTGTCAGTCATGTAGTGTGAACCTCAGCAACACCAAGACTTCCAATCTCTGAGTACAGCACAGTGATCCAATGGCTTTGAAAGTGGTTGAGTGTGAACTCGGCATAAGGAGAGGCTTCTGTGTGGCCACTCAGCCACCAAGTCCAGAATGACCATCAGGTTCTTGGTCACTTCTCTTACGAGGCAGGATTGTTCAGATGGGCCCTGCCGTCAGCTGTCGGAAGAGTCCTTGTTGCACAAAGAATGCGTTTGAAGCTGCAAGCTGTATAAAGAATTTAACATTTTCCTTCTTTTACTGTAACACTTTAGGAAAAAAGCATTGGATGGATATTTAACCATTTATCATAATAAAATCATAATTATCATAGACATTTATCATTTCCCTGCGACCCTAAAACAGGATAAGCGGTTCGGATAATGGATGGATGGATTTATCATTTAATGTAAATCATCGGTGTGTTATCTTGCCATATTTGCTTGCTAGTTAATGTGGGTGACAAAGGGACGCTTCCCCCCCAAACACTGCAGCGCTTCCTTGTCCAGTGTGAACACGCGTAAAGACCCTGCCTCGGGGCTGGGGGGCCCACGGAATACATTCAGTCAAATAATTGTGAAATAAATCCTTTGTTTCTCTAATTAAGGCAAACTAATGACCACAAAGTCAACTGTGTTTAGTCTGCATCGCAAATAGAACACAGTCTTCAACGGTGTCCCGTGTTTAGGGTTAATGGGCGAGCTTGTTAACTGGTGACTCTTAGCCCAATGGGCATGGTTGCTCATAGTGACGGGCAGCTGATGAGGGACTAGCTCCCTTATCAAGAAATGCTCAGTTTGCAGACATATTGTTAGAGCAAAGGAAAACTCACCAGTTCCTTCTGCAGCGTCCTCTTCAGTTCTGCCAGTCTCTGCTGCAGCTGCTTGATGGTCTACAAAACAATAATATATATATATATATATATATATATGAATATATATATATGAATATATATATATGAATATATATATATATGTGAAGTAATGGAATGGAGCTGCTTGGAGCCCAACTGGCTGTTCAGCACATTTTTTATGTGAGCATTAAATGTGGTGGACTTGTCAAGCTAATGTTAGCGTGCCAACTAGCCAGCCATTAAATCAATTTAAAAAATGAAAAGTGAAACAAATAAACGCTTCATCTTCACATGCGAGTCAGTGTAGGAAAGCACAGGGCTATCACCAGATGTCCTTAACATGGATTCACTGGTTGTTGTAATGTTGATAGCTTCACTTCCAGTCCACAGAAAAGGAGAGAGCGTGCTTGTGCTGTGCTGTGATTGTAATGCCACACAGTGGTTACTGGAACAGTCCAAACAATAGACAGACTCATGGCAGACTCGTCCGAAACGGTCAATTCTATCTCACGGGTTGATTCAAAAACAGTAGATTGAGTTTTGGGCCATTTTCAACTCTGAAATGCAAAAGTTTATAAAGATGGTAAGAAATGTAAATCTTAACATCAGCATTCCTGTGTTTCATCCTAGCACAGTCACATCCTTGAGTTTACTCTTTAAGAGTCAGAAGGACAACAGAGTGGGAGTAGAAGAGGAACTGACCCGGTTCTTGTCGGAGAGCTGCTGCTCAAGCTCTCTGTTGACCTTCTGAATGTGATCCAGATCATCCACTGTCACGCTGCCGTTCTGATCCTCTTCACACACTTCAGGGCTGCGGAGCTGCTCCGTCAAGGTTTCCACCTCAACCTCCAGGTATGAGATCTGAGCAGCACATACAATAACACACTAAGCCTTAATTCATTTTATTTCCTCTTTGGAGAAGCTGTGACAGAAAACAGGTTATCAGTATGTCAACAAGATGAGCGCAAACTGATGGTGGCACACAGAATACATAAATGTATAAGAAGTAATTACAGCAACACATCGGCAGTGCAACACAAATGACAAATGAAAAACAATATATGTTATGACAAATCACTTTAAGGTCAAACTTAAGTCCCAATGAGTACTGGTCCTGGATGTGTTTTGTCCGTGACGTAAAATGAGCGAGAGACACTGACTTCTGGGTAGAACTGAACAAAACAACCACTACAACCTTTGGTTGAAAACATAATTGTGCTTGCTGCATCAATGCTAGTGTACACATTACGGCCTTCAAAAGAAAAGTGACCATTTGGTTTCACATTCATTCAATGTGTCAGTCAGTCACTAATAAATACACTGAACTAAATGAATATATATCAGATAATAAATCAAATTAATAATAATTAAAAAATAAAAACTGCATGCAAACTATATGTCAAAGTTAAATTGACTAATTATTCACACACTTTAATTTCAAACTAAATATTAAAGAATACAGTTCCAAAAAGACACCTGACTTCAAAATGATGGTCCGCTACCTCAGAGTGTTCAGATTAGTATCATACGGTTATATCAAACAGTTATGTTGTTTAAGACAAAACAGATTGCATATCATGGCATAGCCTACAAATATATATATATATTATTAATAAGCATTACTGATAGTGTGTGTGAGAGTGCTAACCCGCGCCTGGTAGCTATCTAGCTGCTGCGTCTGGCTGAGCAGCTCCTCCTTCAGGCTGACCAGCTGGCCGTCTTTGTACAGCTCCATCTGGGCCGTCTGGGCTTGCTGCTGCGCTACCTCCTCCTGCAGCTGCACCAGGGATGCCTGCCGACACTGCACCTCTGCAGTGCACGCACACAATATTATTAGACCTCTTTTATGCTGACAAAATATGCAGAGTGACAGGCAACCTAGAGCAGACATATATGTACAGGATTCACAGCTTCACACATATTCTTAGTCCAGAGGAGAGAAAACCTTTGAAACAACATTGAGACAATCATGTAAAGTTAAATCTAAAACCATACTTTATTTTCTATTCTTTCAGTTATAGAGTTAGAATTAAATGCATATTTAAGTCCACCATTTAAAGACACAAAGAAGAAATACTTTAAGAACTCAAAAATTAAAGCACAGGAACTTCACGTGCCAATAAAAGGATCGACAGTGTGTGTGTACCATTCTGAAGAGTTTGGACATCTTCCCCTCTCAGTGCTAGCTTCTCAGTGGCCGTGGACAGTTCCTGTTGTGAGGTCTGTAGCGATGTGGTCAGCTCTCCCACCTGACAACAAGCAAAGGCAAACACTTCATTGCACAGCACATCCTTGCACACTCACACACAGAAAGGTCTTTTACTAAGTCTTATAACCTGTGGCTGAACAAATGAAGGTTCTCAGTGTTTGCAGCTGGCCCAGATGGAGACGGGGCATCATTTGAGGACGACCCCATGGTGGCTGTTCTCTCTCTGTTATTGTGAATGCTGCATGTGTGCTTGCCTACAGACCTGTGTTTGAAGCTCCTCCTTCTGCCGTCTGCTTTCTTCTAGAGCTTTGGCAATTTCCGTGCTCACTGTCTGCCGACTGTTCAGCTCCGCCTGAGGGAACCAAGACCAGGACAAGAGGACTACAAATACACTCTGCTTTCCGTTCTGAAACATAGCGTTATCTGAGAGACCTCTATGTTTACTAGTGGTTCTGTCCATTGTGGTTAATGTTCTGTGTAGAGTATAAAGTTTGTGTGACAACTAAAACTGGTTAAAATGTAAAATGTAAATTGAAAATAAAAATCTAATTCCACAATAGCATTTTCATTTTCCACATGTGTAAGTGTTATTTGACTAAAGGTGAAAATATAAAGAGGTCTGTACCTGCTGTACAGTGGACAATATTCAAATGTTTAAAAAAAAGCATAATTTTTAACATCATTTGACATTTTAGGGGATAAGAAAAGAAGATGAATGCCCTGCTGTTAATCATTAAAAAGACAGTGTGTTGTTCCTGATCTTACCCTGCTCTGGTCCAGCTCCTCTGTCCTCTGGCTTAGAGTGGCGGTTACCTCATCCCTCTGCTTATCCAGATCCCCCTAGAACACAAGAACGTATCGTCAGCATAGAGCAAACAGTGCTCTCTCTTCACTGCAACACATATCTTCCGACATCTCAGAGTCTAACAGCATGCCCACTGCATTCTGTTGTAAATCAACAACATACCATTCTGTCCCGCAGCCTCTGTCTTTCTGTCTGTAAAGAGGTGATGCTTTCCTCCAGGCGGCTGGCCTTCTCCTGACTCTGCTGCTCTAACAAACACACCTGCTGATTCAGAAAGGCCTTCTCTGCACTCCACTCTGCTTGCTGAACAAAACACATACCAATGTAGAGTTGGGTTAGGGTAACAGGTGTTGACAAAAACCCACATTAACTTAATATGTCATTTTGAATTCATAACATGTGAAGGGTCAGTCAGTTGTGGTACTCACCAGTTTGTCCACATGCTGCAGTTTCTCTGTGAGATGATGCTCTGCACTCTTCAGTCTCTCACCACTCTCTAGGACATTCTGCTCCAAATGAGCTATCTGAAACAGAAAGTAGTACAATGATTGATTGTGACCAGATTGTCACACAATGAGCAACATCATCAGCCACTCATCAGAAATCCATTTATTTGGGATTAAGGTGAGGAACGAGACATATTATTATGTCAAACATATTAGAATGCCCTGGCCATTGACTAATGCTTCACTGTCGTCAGCTGTCATCAGTCAAAAGGAACAATAAGTTAATTAGGGGCACTTCATATTTTCAGTATCGGTTATTAGTGTGGCGATGCACACTGCATGTACTCCTGCGGGCATCATCTTCTTCTCCCTCAAGAAATGACTCCTCAATAACACATCTCACTACCGGTAATATATACATTGCGACGTCTTACAGCAGTAGTCGCTACACATCAAAATCTCTTGAGAAATCTTCTAGTTTTGCATCTGATTGCTTACTTGTGTGTCTGTTCTCTCTTTGTAGGATCTGGAGGAGTCGTCTTTGTGTCGGAGAAGGGTTTGCAGCTCAGTGATGCTGCAGCTCATTCTGGATACCTAGATCAGACAACAAACACACCCTATTTTTTACATGTTTTTGTGTCTATATGACTAACATTTTTTTGATATTGTTACAGTATTGCAGGTGAACAAGCTGCGAGGGCAAGTACGCAGTGTCAGGTTCAATTACATCCATCAAGTTGATTTTGCCTCTTACAGGCTCAGACTGTTATTATAAGCGTCTGACAAACATATTGAGAGAACCCTAAAGAGAAATAAAACCAGGTAAGTTTGTTGTTGTGTCAAAGTCCACCCTTCCCTCCCTGAGTTCAGTGAACAGATGCTGCCGTTTACCTGAGTCTCCAGAGAGCTGACCGTATCAGCATGGTTGGTCCGAACCTCCAGCAGCTCCGCTCTGGTCTCTTCCAGACTCTTCTCCAGGCTGGACTTCTGAAAAGGCAACAACTGGACTGATCAATAGGTGGCTTGGGTCCTATATTGTTCCCTAGAACAGGGACATAATCATATTGAAATAAACTTAAGGTAAGCTGAACATTACAACTTTTAGTTTGAATGCACAACATGTTTAACACAATGTATTATAAACTTCTATAAAGAGATTGAAAACTATTTGAATTAAAAATAAACAGACAAGAACTTTATCAGGTTATGAATATTTTCTGAAAATGAGAAATGTGCGTTTACACCAATGCTGTTTGTAAACATCAATTATATTACTATCAGTTGCCCCAACATAACACAATGCTATTTTAATCAGTACAGACGGGACTTTTGACTTCATCCTGCATTTTATTTATTTAATTTGATTGATAGAGAACAATTGAGAAATAGATAATTGCTCTCAAATAGCTAAAAGGACCGAATGTTTGGTATGTACATACTACTGTATACATCAATCAATTACAGTGGAAAGAAGCTTCCAAGATCTGCCACATGACATAAGGTAGTAGGTTCCTACACCGAGGCCTGTTCTAGATCTTCTTCACCTCCTGGAGAAGCTCCTGTAGATGCTCGTCCTGGCTCAGGTTCCCCTGAAGCCGTCTCTCCAGAGACGTCACTTTCTTCTGAAGGTCCAGCAACGAGCGCTGCTTGTCCACCTCCGTTACAGCAGCCTGATGATGTCAAGGGAAGACAACTTTTCATTCGTCAATTTAAAAACTGAACTGTTCTTATTGTCCAAAAACCTGATGAGACATTTGAAATTAACTCTGTACTTCCCATTTGATCGACAAAAGAATGATGAGGCTTTGAATAATTCTCAATCTGAATTATTGAATGCTTCCACAGAAACCTAATTATTTATTGGACAAACATTGTACACCATAATATAACAAATAATCGGTACTATGGCAGTCTATTTATATAACAATATTTCCATGAGAATTCAAAAGTGGGCAAATGTTTAAAAATATATATATTCTCACAGCTGTCCGTGATGGTCTATGTCAGGGGTCGGCAACCCGTGGCTCCAGAGCCGCATGCGGCTCTTTCGTCGCTCTCATGCGGCAAGGTGTGTAGAGTAATGCTGCGTTCACACCGAACCCGACGCAAATTTTTCGCGCGACCAGATTACATGTAAAGTCTATGCACAGACGCGTGTGGTTGCGACAGACGCAAATTTACGCCGGGCGGCACGTTAGACGCCAGTAACGCGGCGCGTTTGACGCGAGAGTTGAAATTTTCCAACTCGGGCGAAAAAATCGCATCGCGAAAGCCAATCAGCGTTGAGAAGCTCTGCGCGTCATCACTGCCGTTCTGCCGGTTTGAATCAAACAGCTGCTGGTCCGCCTGAAGCAGCGCTGGAAGCGGCCTCATTCAGACGCTGTTGTGCGGCTACGGATGATATTATGAACCCGGACACAGGGTCTGGTGGTCCGACATTAGAGGGACTTCCACAAGAAGTTTAAAGCAGAACTAGTGGTTAGTTTAATGGTGGATGGGGGAAACGGTACTGTTTTTACGGAGATAAGCCACAGCGATAAGCCCCGGCCCCTTCCAGGCGCGAGTAAAGCCAGTAGCGAATGACGTGAATTAACCACATAAAGTCGAGCGACTAAACTCACGCGAGTAATGCGACGCAAATTTGTGAACACACCATAAGGACGCTGATCAGAGTCGTTCACTTTTTCACGCTAACTGCCTCAGAATACCGGCAACTAATCACTCCGCAGTCAGCGGGAAAGAATCACACAGCAACTGAATGTCATTGAATGCCACACCACTCACACTCATGGTTGTAATATCAACCAAAAACACTCCCACAGTGCATTGCAGCACATATACTCCTTGCTATCGATGATTTAATTCAAATGTATTTTATTTTATTAAATATAATTTTAAATTCTAATTTATGTTGATCTTTAACACTAAAATAAAATGTGTTTAATTTTTTTTCGCTCAACATACGTCACAACTGCCGATGTGCGACACGCGCCGGCATCCGCAGCCCGCTATTTATTTAACTTTTCAACCCCAGGTAAGCCAACCACGGATAAATCTAAGAAAAGTTTCTGAGGAAAACAGAACATTCAATGCTACATGGGCAGATTCATTTGCTTTCACCACTAACGAGACTGGTTTACCAGTATGTTTAATATGTGGTGAGAAATTAGCAAACAACAAAAAGTCAAATGTTGCAAGACATTTCCAGAATAAGCACACAGCCTTTGCTGAAAAATATCCGGATGGAGATCAGAGAAAAAAAGCCGTTTCGGAACTGATGCAGAAGGCTGAACGGAGCCAAAATAATTTCAAGAAGTGGATGAAGTCCATACTATGTATGCTAGTTTTGTGGCCGCCCAGGAAATCGTCAGGCACGGGAAGCCGTTCACAGATGGCAAATATTTAAAGGAATCATTCTTTAAGATTTCAGAACATATGTTCACGGACTTTAAAAACGAGAGTGAAATTGTGCAGAAAATCAGAGATATGCCTCTCTCTGCAGTCATTTTATTTCATAAATGCAACACACTATAGTTTTTTATACATAGACCTAGCATTGAGGTAAAAAACGATATATGCAGTGTTATCTTTTTGTGGCTCCCAGTGTTTTCTTTTCTGTGGGAAACGGGTTCAAATGGCTCTTTGAGTCTTGAAGGTTGCTGACCCCTGGTCTATGTGGATCAGGCCCGAATACTGATCATATAGATGGGATCATCCTAGTCCCCTTTCATTTGAGCTTCAAGTCCCTCGAAGGGACAGCCCTACCGTGTGCTGTTCATTCACAATGTAGTGGTTAATTCTTGGCAGTTGGCAAAACAAAGTATGCATCATTTGCATTTTACAGCATACACATAGATGGAGAGTCTCTATTGGATTAAGTCCTGACCTTTTGTTGCTGCAACTTCAGTGCGTCTTGCTCCGTCTGTAGTTCCTCGAGGGACTTCTCTAAAGTCGACACCATGCTCTGTGACTTTAACACAAACATTTCACAAACTCACTTGAATCCCAGGTTAAAAGTGAAAGGTGACTTGTGAAAACCTTTAATAAAGACGTAGTGGTGGCTTGTGTTGAGGACTGACCCTCTGGAAGTCTTCAGAGACCTGCTGGATGACGGACTGCAGCTCACTGGCCTTCTGGTCTGCCTCCTCTCTGAGCAGCAGCAGTTCCTCTCTGTACACATTTAGTCACATGCACGTTGTCTTCTGGTGTTCTCTCACAAAAATCATTGTTCAACAACAAATGTAAACATATCATTTATAGAGAAGGTTAAGTGAACCAATAGAACTGTAATGTAAAGTATAACTCTCTGATAGCACAGCTGATTCCGAAGCTTGACCAGACCAAAAAGGTTTTGAAAGGAACATTCGTTCTCACCGCTCTATCTCAAGCTCAGAGTTGAGACTGCAGCTCTCCTCATGCTGCTGCTCCAGAGTCTGGAGTTTCCCTCGGGCCTCCAACAGCGCTTGCTTTGCCGACTGAATTTCAGTCTCCTTCTGCTGGAGCTCCAGGTCCCGCTGGCTCAGCTGCTCCTCCTTCTTCAGCAACTGATGAATGGGAAATAAATGGTACTCCAAGAACATACCATGACGTAAACTGCTATGAACCCAGGTGAAATCAAATCACACCTGAAGAAACTAATTGCCTATCAAACACTGGCCTATCCTGTCTGAAAAAAAAAAAAAGATCGCAGAATACACCCACTTGTTCTAGACAAATGTCAGCAGATCCTTTCCACCTTCAATTGTCTATTTAAATCAGAAAATAACAAATGGATTGTAGAAAACTGCATCATAGTTTTAAACCAACCATCCAACTCCATATGTACGCACCATATGTTTAACTTTAGCCAGCTCCTGCTGCTGAAAGCCCTCCAGCTCATCCAGGTCATCCCTTTTCTGGAAGAGGGCTAAGCTGTGCTCCATCATGTCCTCTACCCGGGCTGACAGGGAAGCCTTCTCCTAAACAAACAACAGTGATACCATGAACGTACACATGCATTGTCCATGTTCAGGGCATGAGCAGGTCTCAAGAAACCAAAGTTAAATGTGTTTTCACACAGAAATATGACTTTCCCTTTAGTCACTCATTTCACTGACTTTAAATAGACAGAGTAGGACAAATGCACAACATACAGTGTTACTCCTTTTCCCCTTCTGACATGTCAGGGAACATCCTGCAGTCATATGGGGACACACACGACACCATTGTTGACATGATCTTGCAGAAATATAGGTTATGTCACATATCAGGATATGGCTTTCCAAACCATTCACAATCAGTGTATAGCTTTTAAATTAATACTAAAGTCACACCTCTGTTACCCCAACCACTGAACTGAACAGCTGTCTGTCTGAAGGCAGATACGCCTCTGGGGACATGAGTCTATATTACTGGGTTGTTGCCAGCAGATATCTGGGTCAAGACTTCCTCGTCTGTGTACTTCCTGTTGTGTACTGTATGATTAGCAACTTGATATGTGAGACTGGAGTTGAGAGACGACTTGTACCACTGGATTGTTTCACAAATAGCTCACGGACAATGGCTCGTTGGTTCCCAGATTACATTTCAACCAATGGGTTCCATCTCATTTGCTCTACACAGACTATTTACCTGCCTTCCAATGTGATCACCACTACTCGGACTACAAACAGAAACCAAAATCAGTTTTGAATATGAATGCAGAATCTGTTCATAGATTACTACCCTTAAATCCTGTGGTTGGTCTGCTTTGCTTTTAGACCACGACCAAACTACACAAGTTTGACTGAAACCAGGCAGAGACCCTCCTTTTCAGGGGATCTCCATCTTGTGGTTTAGTCTGCACCAGACTTCAATACATCACTTTCCTACCAGCCCAAGCACACCAACCTAAAATGGGCAAATGCACCAACTGCAAGTTCAACTGAGCTACATCAAGCCTGTGAGGTGGAAGAGCACCCCATTTTTTCAAGTCCTTGATCCTTTGCCACAGGACTTCACCCACTAACATCTGGCTTTTGTCCCCAGTAGGAAAGGTAACAATCAACATTGATTCCTGAGACAAATGACACACAGGTCGCAGGTATTTATTGGCTCCAGCTCCTATCAGCAGAGAATATGACACCCTGCTAATTTGTCATCCCTTTTCTACATTGAGGCTATCTGTTGGACAATTATTATAATGAATTAATGTACAAAACATACAATCATATCCTCTCCTCAAAGCTACCAGACTCCGATCAGACAACAATCCTTTTACCTCACCCATCTTATTAAAAACCTTCATTCAAACTTGACGAAAACAAAATCATCATGTTAGTCCAACAATCAGCAGCTCTGGTTTGAGAGTTTGAAACAGGGACTGAATAAGTTAGAGATAGAAAACGGAATCTTCCCTGTTTTACAGCACATTCTTGAGATCAAAATGTGACACCAGAAAAAAAACAAAGTCATACTGGTCTACTGGCAATGGGACAGGAGTGTTTCCAGTATTTTTAGTAGGTTTTCCCGCATTTAAAAAAAACTGTATATACATGCTAATTATGGTGGTAAAGGTTTATTTTAGGTGTCGAAAACAGTCACATTTTAAGCTCTCCAACATCACCATGGACAGCATTTTATTTGAAAGTCACCAAAGATATTTAGAAGACTGACCTTTTCCACATCGGTCATCTTTTCAATCCATTCCTGCAGGTAAAGGACAGAGAGAAATAAGAAAACAAGCTGCATATCAGGACTGTTCAATAGTGCGACAGAGTGGCGTGCGTTTACCTGGTCCTTCTTTTCCAGCGCTATAGCCATCCCCTCTGCCATTTTGGCTCTGCTGGCCTGGTGAGACTCGTTCTGGTCTTGAAGTTTCTTTATGGATGCTGAGCAGTGAAAGTGAGAAAGAGAAAAGGGGGAAGATGGAAACCATACAGAGGTTTGTATGCAACTAGAGAGAACAGAAATATTAAACAGCACAGACAGTGACGCCGTTAGTAGCTGTGAAAGGTTGAGTCAGATCAAGAAGTGTGTTCACCCCGAAAGCAAAGACAGGCAAAGCCAAGCAATGCATGGCAACAGACACAATGTGAAAACACTGTTTATCAAAGCTGACACTGCAATATCTGTGTGAACCGAGAGAAATAAATCCACCCTTCAGTCTACATCTCGCTGAAGCACTGTTCATTACAATACTTCAGTGCCAGATAGAACGGATTCAACTATTCTTGATACTTGAGAATAAACCTTAATCACTATATATACACCATCAACTAAACCTTTTAAGAGACGGTTGAGCCCAAATCTAAAAGACATATGGTTTCTGGAATGCTATCTATCAATCTAGATTGTTTTGGTGTGGGTTGTCTAGTTTGGGAGATATTTGCCTCCTCTCCAATATAACGGGATTAGATGGCACTCGGCTTGTGGTGCCCAAAGCGCCTAAAACTTATTTTTTTAAAACCCAACAGCAAGGTTTTTTTTTCCCAAAAAACATGACCTTTTTGTGAGCAGCTTTTTGGAGGAACTATGATTCCCTATTTCTGAATGATTAAAAATACATGATGGCAGATTGACGGGTTTTTCCACTGGCAGAAAACCCAACAGACCAGAATGCTATGAGACATGTGGCTGCAATCATTGTCTTAATGTTCACAACCATAGTCATGGTAGCTAGTGAGCTATATATATTATATGTGTACATCTACCTGGAAGCACCAGGCCAACCAAATCTAAGAAACCCTTAACTAAAGTAGTTTGTGGGCAAATTGAGAGAAAGTGAGTACACCAACAAAGGACAGACAATGCATACATAGCTCGGAAATCCCTGTGCTGAAAAACTACCAGTGTAAAAGATTTGAGTGTGGGTTTCTAGATTAAAAAGAGGATGCATTAAGCGCTCCCAAAGCAAATCGCTAAAGCCCAAGATATTAGCTTCTGACATAAAATATTAATCTTCATGGGAAGTGATGATATGCCAAGTGATGGTTATTACAGCGAACAGGCAGAGGAGAGAAAGGAAGCTAATTGGGAGGAGAGTAGAGGTACGTACAATCCTGATGCTTTTCTAATGCAATTTCAAGCTTCTCCTTGGTCTTCTGCATAATTCGCAGCTGCTCAGCGTAGTCTAGTGTTGGGAAGTAACACACACACACACACACACACACACACACACACACACACACACACACACACACACACACACACACACACACACACACACACACACACACACACACACACACACACACACACACACACACACACACACACACACACACACACACACACACACACACACACACACACACACACACACACACACACACACACACACACACACACACACACACGAGGCAGGAGAGAAAGTGAACAGAAGGAAAGGGAGAAAGCAAAAGGGAAAACATGATTGAGAAATAATGGAAGGTAAAACTATTAATGATTTTCCTAACTGAGAAAACCATACTGGTTGAAAAGGCTGAATAAGAATGTGCGACCTTTAACCTTTTCTAAGGGTGCAAAGTCACAAAAGGCACCCAAAGGACAGAGGGGCTATTACACTAATAGAGGAGGAAAAAACTTCAATGATGTCAGGATTGTGTCTGTTGAAAACAGGTCTCCAGGCAAAGATTTAAACAGAAAGAAATTATCATATTTACTCTGAGGCAATGTGTCAAGTCTGGTCAGGTTTACAGAGAAATCTGCTCTACTGCTTTTATTAAAACAGAGCTTTACATTTTAAATGTCGTTGGAAATTTAGACTGCATGGTGGTGTAGTGGCTAGCACTGTCGCATCACAGCAAGAGTGGCCGGGGTTCAGATCCCGTTCTGGACGGGCCTTCTGTGTAGAGTTTCCATGTTGTCAGCGTGGGTTCTCGCCGGGTTCTCTTAGGTTAATTGGACTCTAAATTGCCCATAGGTGTGAATGGTTGTCTGTCTATATGTGAGCCCTGGATAGACCCTGCCTTCGCCCAATGACAGCTGGGATCGGCTCCAGCGCCCCGCGACCCTAAACAGGATAAGCGGTTCAGATAATGGATGGATGGAAATTTAGAAGGTTGAGGGAGTGAAGGACAAAATCAAATATAATTAGCGTATCATATCACTAACCTGGCATTGATTTATTGAGGTTTAACAAGTGTGTGCTTTCTGATGAACTGCCACCATCTTATTGGAAATGGACTCACTCAAGATTAGAATCTGGATCACTGACAAAAACACAGAATTAACTAACTGAAGAGTGTGTGTTTGTAGTTAGGCAGTTAATCTTCAGTGATTTGACTAAGGCAGGACTGATTCAAAGTATTTTGAATAACAGGTCTCTCTCATAGTTGATGCAACCAAGCTGAAGCAAAACGCTGTGATCCTTTTATGAGTGGACGTGTTGGAAACAGACCCAACCATGTGGAGCTCTGCACACTACACATTGGAAATGGCTCATCACAGCAGTACAACTGCTACGCACCAACACTTCCCAAAGTGAAAGAAAGCATCAATAGAAAGATGACGTTTGATCAATCAACAAAAAGATGACGTTATAAAAAGGTCCTGTGTGGTTGGCCCGTGGTCTGGTAGTTATAAACATTACATTAAATTTCATTTAGCTGACGCTTTTATCCAAAGGGACTTACAATAAGTGCAAATGAGTACAATTTCATCAATAAAGTTCAACTACAAAGTGCTATCAGTAAGAGCCATTCCAGTGCTACTTTCTTTATTCAAGGTATAGTCGGAAAAGATGTGTTTTTAGTTTGCGACGGAAGATGTAGAGACTTTCTGATGTCCTGATGTCAATGGGGAGCTCATTCCACCATCGAGGAGCCAGGACAGAGAACAGTCGAGACTTTGTGGAGTGTTTAGCTCTCAGTGACGGAGCTACAAGGCGATTGGCAGAAGCCGAGTGGAGCGCACGAGCTGGGGTGTAAGGTTTTACCATGTCCTGGATGTAGACTGGACCAGATCTGTTCGTAGCACGGTACGCCAGTACCAATGTTTTGAATCGGATGCGGGCGGCCACCGGTAACCAGTGAAGGTCGCGGAGGAGCGGAGTAGTGTGGTTGAATTCTGGATGAGCTGCAAAGGTCGGATGGCACCAGCAGGTAGACCCGCCATGAGGGAGTTACAGTAGTCTAGAAGTGAGATGACCAGAGCCTGGACGAGAACCTGTGCCACCTTCTGGGTGAGAAGTGGACGTATTCTCCTGATGTTGTGCAGCATGAACCAACAGGAACGTGTTGTTGTGGTAATGTTGGCAGTCAGGGAGAGTTGACTGTCAAGGGTCACACCGAGGTTCCTGGCAGTCGGGGTCGGGCCAAGACTGAGTTGTTGAAAGTAATCGTCAGGTCGTGAGTGGGAGAGACTTTTCCTGGAAGGAAAAGTAATTCAGTCTTGTCAGGGTTAATTTTCAGGTGGTGTGCGGACATCCATTGTGAAATGTCAGTCAGACAGGCAGAGATTCATGCTGCTACCTGTGTTTCCGATTGGGGAAACATGAGGATCAGTTGGGTGTCATCAGCATAGCTATGGTAGGAAAAGCCATGCGAGCGAATGACAGAGCCGAGAGAGTTGGTGTACAGAGAGAAGAGGAGAGGACCCAGGACGAGGTCTTGAGGGACCCCAGTAGTGAGAGGACAAGACTCAGACACAGATCCTCTCCAGGTTACCCGGTAGGTCCGATCGCTGAGGTAGGATGAGAGGAGGGAGAGCGCAGTGCCTGAGATACCCAGGTCCTGGAGGGAGGAGATGAGGATCTGGTGGTTCACTGTGTCAAAGGCAGCAGAAAGGTCCAGAAGGATAAGGACAGAGGAGAGAGAGGCTTCTCTAGTAGTGTGAAGCTGCTCTGAGACAGCAAGGAGGGCAGTCTCTGTTGAGTGGCCTGCCTTGAATCCAGACTGGTGAGGGTCCAGAAGGTTGTTCTGATGGAGGAAGGAGGAGACTTGATTGAAGATAGCTCGCTCCAGAGTTTTGGAAAGAAAGAGAAGGAGAGAGACAGGTCTGTAGTTGTTGACTTCTGACGGGTTGAGAGTGGGTTTCTTCAGGAGAGGGTTAACTCTTGCCTCCTTCAGAGAGAAACAGCCAGTTGAGAGGGAGGTGTTAATAAGATGGGTGAGAAAGGGAAGAAGGTTAGGAGCAATAGACTGGAGGATGTGAGATGGGATGGGGTCAAGGGGGCAGGTGGTTGGACGGGCAGAGGTTACCAAGGTAAGAACTTGATTGGGGGACAGAGGGGTGAAAGAGGAAAGCGAAGGGGAAGAGGATAAAGTTAATGGAGATGTAGTTATGGGAGAGGGATTAGTGAATGAGGAGCGTATGTCATCTATCTTTTTTGTAAAGGAGTCAACAAAGTGGCTTGGTGGAAGGGAGGAGGGAGACAGGGTGGGGGGCGGGGGGGGGTCAAGGCGGTTGGAAAAAATAGAGAAGAGTTTTTTGGGGTTAGAGAAAGAAGATTCAATTCTGGATTGATAGAACAGGCTTTTGGCCGCAGAGAGAGGCAGAGAAGGAGGAGAGAAGAGAGTGATAGCCGCGCAGGTCGTCAGCATGTTTTGATTTTCGCCATTTCCTTTCCGATGCTCGCATAGTGGCTCTCTGGGCACGCAGAGAGAGGAGTTGCGGACCTTACATGTCGTAAGAGGACAGAGAGAATCAAGAGAGGAGGAGAGAGTAGAGAGGAGAGTGTCTGTGGCAGAGTTAGGATGCATGAGTGAGAAACAGTCAGTCAAATCGTGGCAGCGGCGGCTAGTAGAGGCTCAGCTGCCGCGGCTAGTCGGCAGCTTTTGTTCCATTTTGAAGTGAAGACGTAACGTCCCTCCAGCAACTCTTCTGGTGTTTACTCGTTATTAGCTTGACAAGTTAGCGTTAGCTCGTAAGAACAATGTGTCTGAACAAAGGGAGTGAGAGAGAGAGAGAGTGCGTGTGTACGCATCTGTGAGTGCGCGCGTCTGTGAGTGTGTGCGTCTTTGTATGCGTGTGCGTTTCTGAGTGTTTGTGAGTGTGTGTGTGTTTGTGAGTGTGTGCGTCTGAGTGTAGTGTAGAGAACAAGTTCTGACGTTCAAACAAATCCTGTTAAGATTTCTGATTAGTATTTTTCTGTATTTTTTAAGTTATTTATTGTTCTGACAGCTCAGGTCCCTTTAAACTAAATTTTGTGCAAACATTTTTATGCGAGCTGTTCTCCCGACTACCCGGTATTTGGTTACCGGGATCGTCGGTAACTGTAACTATTACTTTCAGGCTAACGCGTTACGGCGAGCCTACCGGGTCTCGATTAGCATTCGTTTGCTAGTCGAGCCGAATACCCGGAGTTCTGCTAACGTGTCACGACGAGCGAACTCTTACGGTACACAGTTAGCGGGCTAAACCCCGTTCACTGGAGCAATTTACCGTCAGGCTAACGCTAAGTGCGGCTAATTGTTCATATATTTCTTTCCCTTGCCAGTTGCCATGTCGGCCGCTACCCCCGCCAAAGGGTCGGAACCGAAGGCCAAAGAGGCTGCATCCCGCCTGTGCCCTGCGTCATGCGGGGCATCCATCTCGGGCAGGGACCCTCATCCTATGTGCATAGCCTGCATGGGCGCTAAACACGCTCAGGCATCGCTGGCTGACCCACAGTCATGTCTGCACTGTGCGTCAATGCCTGAGAAGGCCCGGGAAAGGAGGCTCAGAGTGGCGGTATCCACTAAGCAGGACCAGTGCTTATCAGGAACCGCCCCAGAAGCCGCAACCAGCACCCATATGCCGCGAGCCTCTTCGAGCTGGGCGGACATGATGGATGTTGAGTGCCCAGAAATGCCTCCACTTTTCGAGGACCTCCTCAAGGTGGAGCCGGGTGGTGAGGACGCAGAGGGCGATGCCAACTGACTGCCTCGACATGGATGAAATGGAGGATGATGGGGAGGATGACTCCACATTTCCTGTCCAACAGTCCAGACCCCCCAGTGCATCTGAAGCTGTCCGCCTAGTGGACAGCGACTTATTGAAAATATAAATCATGATGTTTGTTATATTATTGTACATTCTTGTCTATGAAACAGTTCAGGGCGCTCAGGGCCAGAATAATAGTGTTATCATGGAGTCAGAGAGGTCCCTGAGGAACCGCTGACTGTTTAGACTAGATACACGCCGAGCACCGCCACAACACCCACATATGTTATTATTATTATGTTAGACCAGCTGCAGTAGGCTGGCCATGGACGTCCCAGCCTGGAGAGACAAGGAAAGGACATGTGTCTTCCCTCCTCCTTGAAAGGTTAGAGCCAATTAGATGTTAGGATGATGCGATGAAACCTGTGACGAGAATCTGTGTATAAAACCGCCGGACTTCCGGTTGGACGGGAGTTCAGTTCTGTTTTCTGTCAACCTGCGTGTTGACGAAGCGAATCCCTGCTCTTGCAAGTGCAGCGCTTATACTTTGATTGTGACCAGAGAAATAAATCTACCAAGATGAGAGAAGTTGTTCGGCTGAATTCTTCCGGAGTGTCTACCAGGCATACAATTTGGAATACGCTAACATTATACAATGTCTGCAAACGGGCCGCGTCCAAGTTGGGCATACAATGGCCTGCAGCCAAGGATGCTACAGGGGGAGAAAGAGACCTGTATGACGGTAAAAGGCTGCCACCAGCCCAACCGCCATCAAAACAACTTCTGCCAGCAGTGCCTATCTGCATGAAAGAAATGGGTAGATACTGGTCCAGTCCGTTTAAGAGTAAGCTTCCCAACAAGGGCTACTCAAAACTGGAAATCGAGGGGATGGGAGAGCTAGGTCTGGCTGGACCCCCAGAAGTGGAGCCGTCAGTGGCTTATCACCTCCACCCAAACCGACGCTCTCTCTCAGCTTCCTCAAACATCTCTCTGCCTAGTAAAATGGACCGCCTCACCGCCTCCGTTTTGCAGAGAATGTATCGCTACGCAGCACAGTCAGTATGCTCCCTAAATGCTATGACTCTGCTATCTGCGTACCAGGCGGAGATTCTAGAGGAGATGGGCGGTCAGCTGGACTCAGGGTCACCTAACCCGGCCCTATGGGATGAGATTTGTGTTGTTAATGATCTCATCCTACGCTCGTCTCGCGGTGCAGTGCAAGGCTGCGGCCGTGTAATGGGCCTTGCCGTCTCAGGTGAGAGGGCCCTGTGGTTAAATCTCTCAGGCCTCAGCGATACTCATAAGGCAGAGGTAATGGATGCGGCATATGACCCAGCCAAAGGTCTGTTTGGCCCAGCTCTTCAAAAAATGAGGGAGACCAGCACCCTCAGGAAACAAGAAGGTGAAGCCTTTGACCTCTGTTTACCCCGAAAACACATCCCTCGTACCCCACGAGTACCCAGGGCTGGTTTTGCTGCTACAGCCGCAGCAGTAAGGGGGAGACAGGGAGGGGCCAGACCGCATAGACAGGCAGCGAATCAGCAGACTAACCAGCAGCCTCGGTCAGAAAACCCCAAACCATGGGGCAAACACTCCTTTGCTGCCACGGCGGCAAGAAACCGCCCGTCCCACCCCGGGGAAGGAAAGAAGAAGCGTACGTCCTAACCGGCCTTACTTCTCCTTCCCCTCCATCTTCAAAGAAAAGAAGGAAGGTGGAGGTCGGACTGAACCCCCGAGTTCATGTTTCAAAGTCCCTGGTACTTTCCAGTTCTCCAGAGGTACTTTTGCAGTTTCTCCCCCCTCACGTTCAAGGGGAGGAGTATCGGGGAATGCAGGTAATGCAGTGTCACCAAGCACTTCTACCCAGTTCAGTGAACAAAGAAATAAAGTTTGTGTTTTCGCAGCCAGGCCAAGGGCCGAGGGCGAAATGCTTCCCCAAAAACAAAATCAAAACCATGTCATGGCCCCATGATCCCAGCAGGGGGAGCTCACGCTCCACCCAGGGAAGGCCGCTCCCTCCAGGTAAGGGAGGTGACGTCACCGCAGGGTGTGTTCAGCCCACTCACTGCCAAGTCAGTCCAGTGGCGCGCATGCGCAGTGCATCCATGGGTTTTGTCCACTATTTCTCAGGGGTACAGACTACAATTCGCTATGAAACCACCCAGATTCAACGGGGTGTTAGTTTCGGTAGCCAGGGGCGATTCAGCTCGAGTCCTAGAGGACGAAATAGCATCCCTGCTAAACAAACAGGCGATCAGAGTTGTCCCGAGCGAGGAAGCTCAGCGGGGTTTTTACTCCCGTTACTTCCTCATCCCAAAAAAGGGGAGCTCATCCCTCCGCCCCATTTTAGATCTCCGTGTGTTAAACAGGCACCTACGCAAATACACGTTCAGGATGTTAACACACAAGGGGCTCTGTCGTTCAATTCGTCCGGGGGATTGGTTTGTAACAATCGATCTCTCGGACGCTTATTTTCACATCGCCATTTATCCGGCACACCGGAAGTTTCTCAGGTTCGCTTATCAGGGCAGAGCCTACAAGTACCATTAAGCCATCCCATTCGGGCTCTCATTATTCCCGAGGGTGTTCAGCAAATGTGTGGAAGCCGCTCTGTCTCCGTTACGGAACAGCGGCATCAGGATATTCTCGGACATAGACGATTATCTGATTTGCTCCCACTCACAGGAGCAGGCGGTCAGAGATTCCGCTACGGTGATAAATTATCTCACGGATCTTGGGTTCAATATAAACTGGACAAAAAGTCGAGTAGAACAGGCGCAACATACAGATTATTTGGGTCTCAACATAAACTCCCTCTCGTATCGCGTCACGCTTTCGGAGGCGAGAGTAGCGTCCCTCACGCAATGTCTCTCCCTCTTCCGGCTGGGGAAAGCTGTGTCGTTCAGACTTTGCCTTCGCCTGCTCGGACTAATGGCGTCAGTGATATCTGTGGTACATTTGGGGCTCCTACGTATGAGGGATTTTCAACGCTGGGTCGCGGCATTACGCCTGTGCCCACGCCGTCACCTCAGCCGCAGAGTGAAAGTATCACCGTCGTGCGTAGCTGCGCTCCGCCCGTGGGAGGACTCGACGGCTCTCGCGTCAGGTGTCCCGCTTGGAGCGGTGTCATCCAGGGTAACCTTGACAACGGATGCCTCCCTATCAGGGTGGGGAGCAACCATGTTGGGCAGAACAGTGAACGGCACCTGGGACAGCTGGCTCAGAGTCACATAAACATATTGGAACTCTGGGCAGTGTTTTATGCACTAATGCACTTTCTGACATTTCTCCAGGGACGCTATGTCCTGGTGAAAACGGACAACACCACGGTGGTGGCGTACATCAACCGCCAAGGCGGAACTCGCTCACTACAGTTGCACAAGTTGGCTCGAAAATTAATAATGTGGAGCAGCACCAGGCTCCTGTCACTTCGAGCAACCCATGTTCCAGGCGTGTTGAACAGGGGTGCAGATCTTCTGTCCCGAGGAAACCCTCTGTACGGAGAGTGGACTCTCCACCCGCAGGTGGTGAAGCAAGTCTGGCAGAAATACGGCCAAGCAGACGTAGATCTCTTCGCCTCGCTGGAAAACACTCACTGTCCACTGTTTTTCTCCCTGTCGGACAAAAATGCACCACTGGGGATAGATGCACTGGCCCACTCGTGGCCAAACGTGCTGCTCTATGCATTCCCCCCTCTCAGCCTGATCTCCCCGACTCTAGACAGGGTAAGAGAACAGGGTTTGTCGCTAATACTGATAGCGCCGCGGTGGCCATCCAAGCATTGGGTGGCAGAAATAATACAACTCCTGACGAACGAGCCGTGGCCTCTCCCCTTACGCAGGGACCTTCTTTCCCAGGCCGGCGGGGAGATCTACCACCCTCACCCAGACCACGTAGCTCTCTGGGTTTGGCCTGTGAGAGGTGGAACCTGAACGCAGCAGGCCTGCCTGAACGGGTCATTGACACCATTCAGAGTGCAAGGGCCGCCTCCACTCGCTCTCTTTACAGTAGTAAATGGCGGGTTTTTGAGAGGTGGTGCCAGCTGAGGCACACCATTCCTTTCCAGTGTTCAGTAGTTGACCTACTATGTTTTTTACAAGATTTAGTAGACAAGGGTAAGGCCTTTTCTACTATTAAAGTTTATTTAGCGGCTATCTCAGCCTGTCATTTAGGTTTTGGAGAGAAGCCGGTGGGGCGGCATCTTTTAGTATGTCGTTTCATGAAAGGTGCTCGCCGTAAGCTCCCCGTTTCCAGGCCCCTGGTTCCTCTGTGGGATCTATTGGTTGTGTTGGAGGCCATCTCTCAACACCCATTTGAGCCTATGGAGGCGGTGGAGATGAAGTTTATCTCACTTAAAACAGTGTTGCTCTTGGCTTTAACCACAGCAAAGCGTGTGAGTGACTTACAGGCTTTATCCATTCGTCCTTCCTGCTTGCAATTTGCTCCAGGGCTCGGCAAGGTCTATATACGACCCAACCCAGCCTTTGTGCCTAAGGTGGTGGAGTCAGCGTACAGATGTCCCACGGTGGAGCTCTCAGCTTTCCACCCACCTCCATTTTCCTCCTCAGAAGAGCAAAGGCTTAACACACTATGTCCGGTGCGAGCACTACATATGTATGTGAGTAGATCGGCAGATTTCAGGAAAGCAGATCAGCTGTTCGTGTCCTGGGCCACTCCTCACAAAGGCAAGCCATTGTCCAGCCAGAGGCTGTCCCACTGGATTGTAGAGGCCATATCTCTAGCCTATAGTTGTAGGGGATTGCAGCCCCCACAGGGTTTGAGGGCTCATTCCACAAGAGGTATGGCCACTTCATGGGCCCTGTTCAAGGGTGTTCCAGTACAGGATATTTGTGCTGCAGCGAGCTGGGCTACACCTCACACTTTTGTAAGGTTTTACAGGCTTGATGTCTCAGGGCCGTCCTTAGCACATGCTGTGCTAGAGGCAAAAGTGCCAGAGTCCCTGTGATAGTCATTACCGGGCTAAACAATTTTTGGCTTCGGGAATTTTCATGCAATCCGGGAGTGGTCTATATCTCCCATAGTGAAACACCGAACGAAGTTAGAAAAAGAACTTTAGGTTACTTAACGTAACCCCGGTTCTTTGATAACAGAGTGAGGTGTTTCACCATCACATCCCTCCTTGCATCGACACAGAAAGAAATCGGTCTAGAGTGATTTGCAAGGGGCAGTCGACTGTGGTCACAGTTCGACCTGTCTGTCACTGACAGACGTGGTGTCATTGGAGCTTCCTTAGTTGGTCACGCCGAGGCGGTTCCCATAGTGAAACACCTCACTCTGTTATCAAAGAACCGGGGTTACGTTAAGTAACCTAAAGTTCCCAAGCGTGGGAGAGAGTAGGAGATAAAGAAGTGGTCGGAGACATGAAGTGGAGTTACAGTGAGGTTAGATGTAGAGCAGTTTCTGGTGAAAATATAGTCAAGGTGACTTCCAGCTTTGTGAGTCGGAGGTGAAGGACTGAGTGAGAGAGCAAAGGAAGACAGTAAGAGCACCAGGTCAGATGACTTCTCTATCTGGATGTTGAAGTCACCTAGAAGGATGAGTGGGTGGCCATTTTCTGGGATATTTGATAGGAGGACGTCTAATTCTTCCAAGAAATCTCCCAAGGAACCAGGTGGACGGTAGAGAACAACAATGTTCAGTTGAACCGGATGGGTAACCGTCACAGCATGAAGCTCAAAAGACAGTGGAAGCGGGTAGAGAGAAAAACTCCATTTGGGGGAGATGAGTAGACCTGTGCCACCACCCCGACCAGTGGGCCTAGGTGTGTGTCTGAAGGAGAAAGCAGATGAGAGAGCAGCAGGGGTAGATGTGTTGTCTGGTGTGATCCAGGTCTCAGTAAGAGCCAGGAAGTCCAGAGATTGCTTGATAGCAAAGTCAGAGATGAAGTCTGCTTTGAGGTTAGCTGTGACGAGGTGTTGGGTTTGTGTGGAGCGGGTGGGATAAATAAACGAGGAGGGATTTCGATGCATGTATGAACGAGTCCGAGGTCTAAAGTATCTACGAGTTGATATGCACACAGGTATGGAAGGGAAACACATTTTCACGGGGTGTTAATACTCAGCCGCCCCTGAAGACTCCAACAAAAGACTCCTTTGTCTTCATCCTCCGAGTCTCGACTCCAACGAAAGACTCCTTTGTCTTTATCCTCCGAGTCTTGACTCAAACAAAAGACTCCTTTGTCTTTATACTCCGAGTCTTGACTCAAACAAAAGACTCCTTTGTCTTCATCCTCCGAGTCTTGACTCCAACGAAAGACTCCTTTGTCTTTATCCTCCGAGTCTTGACTCCAACAAAAGACTCCTTTGTCTTTATCCTCCAAGTCTTGACTCCAACGAAAGACTCCTTTGTCTTTATCCTCCGAGTCTTCATACGATGAGTCATCGCTGACGCTTCAAACCCCCACCTGGTTTTACACTAGAGTTAGCGATAATTAGCTACAGCTGTGTTGACTACGCCCCAGCTCGTTAGTGTGACGGCTACCAATCGAAAGAGCTCTGGCTCCGGACAATAGCAGGTTTTCCCTTTAATCAGTGAGGTGACAGTTTTCCAAGAATAGGTAGTTCTTGCCAAAACTGAGGACAGGATCTGTTTACCTCAAAGGTAGAAAGTAAAATAGAGCCTAGTTCCTAGTAGAGTTGGATTACAGAAGTAGACTTTAACCCTAACTGGTTTCGTTGCCTCCTTCGCGAATCGCCACCTTAACGCGGTGAAGGAGTTTGAGTGGCTCAATGATCCTGGGAGCTATGTTGTCCGGGGCATCTGCCCCTGGTAGGGTCTCCCAAGGCAAACAGGTCTCGGGGGAGAGCCCAGACTAAGAGCGGTTCAAAAAACCTCGATGATAAGCAGCCCAAAGACTGTAGCTACCTCGCCCGGACCAGGGAAACCGGGGCACCCTCCCGGAGCCAGACCCGGGAGGCGAGCTCGTCGGCGAGCGTCTGGTGGCCGGGCTTTCGCCCATGGGGCCCGGTCGGGCTCAGCCCGAAGAAACATCATGGTGCAGCCACCCTGTGGACCCACCACCCGCAGGGACAGACATCGGGGTCGGGTGCTATGTAGACCGGGCGGCGGGCCGGGCAGGGGGCCTGGGCGAGCCGATCGCCGGCGACATAGACTAGCTCTAGGGACGTGGAACGTCACCTCGCTAGCGGAGAAGGAGCCGGAGCTGGTGAGGGAGGTGGAGCGGTACCAGCTAGATATAGTTGGGCTCACCTCCACGCACAGCGCTGGCTCTGGAACCAAACTCCTGGAGAAGGGTTGGACTTTGTTCTTTTCTGGAGTCGCCCAGGGTGTGAGGCGCCGGGCGGGAGTGGGGATACTCACGAGTCCCCGGCTGAGCGCCGCCGTGTTGGAGTTTTCCCCGGAGAACGAGAGGGTCGCCTCCCTGCGCCTACAAGTTGCGGGGAGTAAGGCTCTGACTGTTGTTTGTGCTTATGCACCAAACAGCATTTCGGAGTATCCGGCCTTCTTGGAGTTGGTGGGAGGGGTCCTGGAAAGGGCGCCGCCTGCCGACTCCATAGTTCTCCTGGGAGACTTCAACGCTCACGTGGGCGACGACAGAGAAACCTGGCGGGGAGTGATTGGGAGGAACGGCTTGCCTGATCTGAACCCGAGTGGTGTTTCGTTGTTGGACTTCTGTGCTAGCCACAGTTTGTCCATAACAAACACCATGTTTGAACATAAGGTGGCTCATAAGTGTACCTGGTACCAGAGCACCTTAGGCCGGATATCAATGATCGACTTCGTAATCGTATCATCTGATCTGCGGCCGTATGTTTTGGACACTCGGGTGAAGAGAGGAGCAGAGCTGTCAACTGATCACCACCTGGTGGTGAGTTGGATCAGATGGCGGGGGAGTCGGCCAGAAAGACCTCCTGAAGCAGCTGACAGGTACAGACAGGCCAGAAGGACTGCAGCTGCGGTGGTCACGGATGCTAAAACTCGGGCATGGGAGGAGTTCGGGGAGGCCATGGAGAAGGACTTTCGGTTGGCCTCAAGGAGGTTCTGGCAAACCATCCGACGACTCAGGAAGGGAAAGCAGGGCCTTCCCCAGGCTGTTATCAGCGGGGGAGGGTTGCTGCTGACCCAGACAGAGGATATCGTCGGGCGGTGGAAGGAGCACTTTGAGGAACTCCTAAACCCGGTCAACATGTCCCCTGAACAGGGGGCAGCGCCTGAAGACTTGGGGTTGGATGAACCCATATCCCTGGCAGAGGCCACTAAGGTAGTCAAAAAGCTCCTTGGTGGCAAGGCGCCGGGGGTGGATGAAATCCGCCCTGAGATGCTGAAGGCGCTGGACTTTGTTGGGCTGTCTTGGCTGACACGCCTCTTCAATGTCGCATGGGGGTCGGGCACAGTGCCCATGGACTGGCAGACCGGGGTGGTGGTTCCCATCTTCAAGAAGGGGGACCGGAGAGTGTGCTCGAATTATCGGGGTATCACACTACTCAGCCTCCCGGGAAAAGCTTATGCCAGGGTGCTGGAACGGAGGCTCCGACCGTTTGTCGAACCTCGGATTCAAGAAGAACAGTGCGGGTTTCGTCCTGGTCGTGGAACAGTGGACCAGCTCTTTACCCTTGCAAGGATACTGGAGGGGTCCTGGGAGTTTGCCCAACCAGTCTACATGTGCTTTGTGGACTTGGAGAAGGCTTTCGACCGGGTCCCTCGGGGCTTTTTGTGGGGGGTGCTGCGGGAGTATGGTGTGCCGGACCCGTTGCAACGGGCCATCCGGTCTCTGTACGCCTGCAGTAGGAGCTGTGTTCGTATCCTCGGCAGTAAGTCAGATACGTTCCCGGTGGGTGTTGGCCTCCGCCAGGGCTGCCCTTTATCACCGGTCCTGTTCGTGACTTTCATGGACAGGATATCTAGGCGCAGCCGTGGGGCGGAGAATGTCAGGTTCGGGGATCTCAGGATAGCCTCTCTGCTGTTTGCAGATGATGTGGTCCTGTTTGCCTCCTCGGACCATGACCTCCAGCATTCACTGGGGCGTTTTGCAGCCGAGTGTGAAGCGGCGGGGATGAGAGTCAGCACCACGAAATCTGAGGCCATGGTGCTCTGCCGGAAACCGGTGGATTGCTCCCTCCGGGTGGGGACAGAGTGCAAGCGAAGGAGTTCAAGTATCTCGGGGTCTTGTTCACGAGTGAGGGTAAAATGGAGCGGGAGATCGACAGGCGTATCGGTGCGGCTGCAGCAGTAAAACAGGCGTTGCACCGGGCCGTCTTGGTGAAGAAGGAGCTGAGCCGAAAGGCAAAGCTCTCAATTTACTGGTCGGTCTACGTCCCAACCCTCACCTATGGTCACGAGCTTTGGATCGTGTCCGAAAGAACGAGGTCGCGGATACAAGCGGCCGAAATGAGTTTCCTCCGTAGAGTGGCCGGGCTCAGCCTTAGAGATAGGGTAAGGAGCTCGGACATCAGGAGGGAGCTTGAAGTCGAGCCGCTACTCCTTCGTGTCGAAAGGAGTCAGCTGAGGTGGTTCGGGCATCTAATTAGGATGCCTCCAGGACGCCTCCCTTTAGAGGTTTTCCAGGCACGTCCATCTGGTAGGAGGCCCCGGGGAAGACCCAGGACACGCTGGAGGGATTATATCTCCCAGCTGGCCTGGGAACGCCTCGGGATCCCCCAGAATGAGCTGGTAGATGTTGCGGGTGAGAGAGAAGTCTGGGTCAGCCTGCTTGACCTGCTGCCTCCGCGACCCGACCCCGGATAAGCGGTGGAAAATGGATGGATGGATGGATGGATGGTTTCGTTGCATTTAAGTCACTTGACTGAAAGCAAAGTCCTGGCTCAAATATTTTGGATAGAAAAGACAGTACAGACTAACAGTCTAGTAGACTTAATACAGCAAGTACAATAGAAATATTGCAGAGAACCCTTTTTAAAGAATGTACTCAGCCAAGATCCAAGTAGTCCAGCAGTCTTGAGTCACAGGGAGAGATGCATGCCTAAATATAAGTGCTTTCATTTATGTGGGAGTGACAGAGAAAAGAGGTATCCAAAGTCAAATGTATAGTTTTAGAAAATGGGGCACATTGTGAGCTTGAATGTGAACTGATCATTTGACATAATTTGCAGATAAAGTATTGTCAAGAATTTATAAATGCTGCAATGACAAGTTTTGATTATTGCTTCAACCTTGGTGATTCAGAATTGGCCATTTGATTTTAATTGATGATTTCATCATTCAACAGGTACACGTTGCACTTGGGTCACATGTCTCTGGTCCTGAGTACTGGTCTCTCCTCAGAGCTACAGCTGCTTAACCTCAGCCTGATTGTCCTACCTGAGAGCTTGGCCTCCAGCTTCCGGATCTGATCATTCCTTCTGAGGAGCTGGGTGGGCAGGTCGTCCCTGGAGCTGCTGCCATCAGATGCCTGAAGACAGACGACACAATACACACACACCATTAGGTAGGACTTAACATTCGTCCTGTTTGTAGTGGGGCAAACCTTTACAGTCTGAAGTCATCAAGGGTGTTCACAGCAGTTCAGTGGTAACTTGTTATTTTCAGTGCAGGTAGCATTGCTCTATTAACTGGCTGGTTATCATGCCTAATCCTCGCCAACTCAACCAACAAAGACAACAAGTTCTAGCCAATCAGAGGCAGAGTAGGGCAGCTCATGAATTCACCATCCTTGGAAAAAGAAAATGTCTGACAGAACATCCATAGACTGTATAGATAAGTGGACGTAGTCATCGCAACTTCACCCATTGGTTTGTTTTAAAGCCTGCAGTTTGCCAATTTGGCGGTCGCCATCTTGTTTTTTCGAAGCCAGTGAACAGAGGTGACCATATTAGGACTGAGGAGTAACTTAGAGACTACGTATACGTCTCTGGTAGCAGCAGTGACCCGTCAATCGGCCGGGGGCGGCCGTGGCTCAGTGGTTAGCATGTCAGACTTCCAATCATAGGATCCATGGTTCAAACCCTGGCTCAGCCAGTCCGTGTTGTTGTGTCCTTGAGCAAGACACTTAACCCTCATTGCTCACCGTTGCTGTGTCTACGGTCTACTGTATATTATGTAAGTCGCTTTGGATAAAAGCGTCAGCTAAATGAAATGTAATCTAATCTAATCAATCACCTTGTAGCCACGCCCTAAAGCATCCTCTTCTGTATGGTCTGCTTGACTCTAAATTACCACAATTTACTAAATGAACATCATGCTGTATTGAAGAGGACTTGAAACTAGAGATTGAGACATAAACTCATGTTTACATTGTTTACTGAGGGAATACATCAAGAGAGAAGTAGAGTCATTTATATAGACTTCTATACAACCAGAGGAGTCGCCCCTGGTGGTCAGGAGAGAGAATGCAAGTTCAAGGCACTTTTGCGACATTTGCTTCAGTCATCAAAAAAACATAAGTGACATTGAAATGAATATGTTCCTGAATGTGGTGCATGTCTTACAGAGAAAATCATTAGTGGTGCCTGAAAGGTTATCCAAGTTATTCTTCGAGAACCATGTGTAAAAGCGGCTTTAGTATTCTTTGTACCAGGAACACAATGTCACATGTTAGCTGGCAGTACTGCTACTCAGTGACTTCACTAAATAATTTAGCCACGTGCAACTAAGACGGCACTACAGCCTCAGCAGTCTGGCTTCCCTGTGAGGGGGGTCGCACTACCCTGCTCCAAAGAACAGAGCTTTGCAACAGATATGGATTTCCTTTACTAGCTGTGAGAAAAACATTTCTTGAAAATATCACTGCACACACTGCAACACACTGAAACAGGTGAAATGAACAGCTCAGGAACAAAAAGAAGAAAAACACAGATTAAGTGAGGCGTGAGTGTGACAAGAGGGATGAATGAACAAGGCTTCATGTTGGACTGTTGATCTGAAGACGACACAGTACCCTGCCTACATACAATCAATACAATGTCAGTCACAGCCAAGCCTGGTTTCCTAGTCTGGTGACTACAAAAGCAAGCCATGGTTCCTATCACAGCACTGACCTCAAAGTCATGGAACTAGTGAAAAATGACATGAGAGAAATGATTGATCCCTATTGTTTTTCAATCTATGTCCCATTATGGCTGGACTGAAAACAGCGAAATGCAATCAACGTGTGAACAAAGTCGAAAGATAAAACCTGTATTATCCTGTAAAATCAATTAGTAATTCATCATCTTTTGTCCATATATGAATAAACATTCCATTCCATTAACTGGTTAACAACCCTACAGTCAAATAACTGGTGCGATACAAAGCTATTCTGCTGAAAGACTGGAAACAACCATTTGATTTATCTGCCTGATCAACAAGAATTAAGAAGTTAATTACTACTTTCAAAAAGAACTATACCTATTGATATTTATAGTTTTCCCACTGTGGGTTGGGCCAAGAATGATTGACACTTTCACTTTTAGGTTTTAGTGCAGTACAACAAAACTTGTGCAATAATGCAAACAACGGTTGCCACTTGTGCACCGATTAAGATAGTGACAGGTGATGACAGGTGATGACAGGTACTTACAAAGTCATCTCCCGAGTCTGCCCCCACTGAGGTGATGGATTCCTTACTGATGGTGCGCGGGATGTGAACACCACTCCGAGGTGCTGTGGCCGCCTCTTCTGCGATCTTCTTCTTCAACTTGGCAAACATGTTGGTCCTTAAAGTGAGTCTTTATAAGTGAAATTTGAAGTTTGTGTAGACTACGTGGCTTCCCGTGATGCATGGAGTTTATGGCTCCTTGTTGTGAGGTTTGAAACAGAGCCGCGTCCTCACGCAGAACCACTCACACACTTGCACTGGTAACTCCATCCTGCTACTGCTGGTAAAATAAAAGATACAGTTATCAAAATGCCAACAATGATAAGAGTGGCTCATTGTCCGCAACAATCACTTTGTTGTAGAGACCAACAAACAAATCAAGATATTATCATCATGTCATCTTAATGAGACAAATGATAGAACTGTTTTACTAATTGATGAATTATACTTCACTGCATGTCAAACTGATAGGTTTCTCACAGTTATCCAATATTTAGCTGCTAACTGTTATGCCTCAAAGCAACCTTCTGATGTTGGTCTTAGGGCATGCTAATCGAGTATCTGCTTTCCATAGGTCTAATGAAACATTAAAATGCAATTCATCAACAATGACTGCATTGGAGAGATTCTGAGTTTGGCTGAGCTAGTTACATGTATTCTCACTAACTCTGACGTGAGGAGACGTCAGGCTACCGGCTGCTGCAGGAGCCGCTCCGCGTGCCGCCTCCCCGGGGTCGGTCCTGGGGGACACGGACTAGGTTTGACAGACAGATAGCCAGCTAGCTCCTCTCGCCTCAACAATGAGAGTGGACATTACCGCCACAGGGCGATGCTAGGTGACGTTAGCTCGCTCCTTCCCTCAGGGCGCCTCTCTCTTACCATATTAACTTCCATAAAGTATCAGTCCGTGGCTTCTCAATGGCTGCGCGGTTGCCTTCGGTCTGTCCCCTCTCAACGGCTAGCTACCGTCGTGTCGGTCGGTATAAACCCGCTCATGACGTCCCCGTCTCGTCTGACCAGCTAGCTGATGGTGCTGCTAGCAGGTGAGCTACACGTAATCACCAACACAGTTGACTGGAGACGTCACGGCTGCGCCTCTGCTCATTGGGCAGATCGGGCTAACGAAGTGCCGCCTACAGGCCGGAACATTAATGGCAGTTTCAGACGTGCACATACATGGGGTGCATCCCAAGTATCTTAATTGTCATTCCCTCGCTCCACGATCCTCGACTAAACCGGAAGTTAATCGGCGCCGCCATATTGACGGCCGTCCCAAAGCTCTTATTCATCGAGGAGCCACGAGAGCAAGCTTCCAGGAAGTGTTTTAACGCTCGACACGCCCCCTCAGTGTTCATCTGTTATGTGATTGGACGCTGCAGCTGAGCGGACTGATCGCTGGAGTTTCATACCAGAGTGAAGACGATCACAGATTAAACTCAAGTTATATATTAGATTTGTTTTCTGGTTCACCATCTGGTTAAAATATATTCATTGTAGGTCTGAACAGCAAAAGGACATCAAACAACTTTCTTCATTTATAAAAATATTATTCTTTTCGTGATCTGTTATTTCCCTCAATAACTTTGATTATGTATATAATTAAAATCAGAGAGAGCTGGAGAGGAAACACTTCCTTCAGTCACGTGATGCTGATCATTCCTGAGTGTCATGAGTGTCATATAATTCAAGTATGGTCTGAACATTGAGCCTAAATTAATTAATTCCAGCGTTGAAAAGAACCAATGATATTGTTGTTGTTTTTATAATGATGTCACAATCGGAATTTCAAAACATACAGACATAAATAATGAATAAATAAGACGCATTCTGCCGGTAAAAAAGAAAACTGCGCATATAAGCAGGACACACAATAAATACCACACACTGTAAATCGTACTCAAACAGATAACAGACTATAGAGAAAACATCTACACTCTGACCAGCACCGTAACGGAAACACATGAGGCCCCCCTGCAGAATAACCCTGAGAGCCCCCCACCCACCCTCCCCCCTATAATAATTGCTAGATATCAAAACTCAAGCTTTTCTTTTGAGGGAAATTTATTCAATCAGAAAAAACAGCTCAAACAGAGAACAAATGTATTCCAACAGATATCAATACTTAACAGTATTAATTAAAAAGATTAAAAAGATATGAACTTATAATTTGCACAATATTTATTGTAAATAAAGTGTCATACATTTAATAATATCAGAATAATTATGATATTGTTTCTAATATAAAGACATATCTAAAAGAACATTGAACATGTATGTAATTGTACTACTCAGTAAATAAACAGTTAATACTACATTTAATCATATCAGAAATATTATGATATTGTTTCTAATATAAAGACATATCTAGAAGAACATTAAACATGTATGTAATTGTACAGTAAATAAACAGTTAATACTGTACATACAGTTTACATGAACATACTGTATTCTATGTGACAAATGAAATACTTTAAAACTTTCAGAATGATTCTTTCTCGTTCAGCCTGAACCGTCAGTCGCCTTCTTGATTTCTGAGCAGATGCAAACAGCTGCTGACAGCTTCCTGTGTGTGTGAGGAGCTTCCTGAACCCAGCAGCACAGAAGAAGCAGATGGAGACAAACTACATCCTCTGTGCCGATGGGGACGGGACGGTCCTCGTCCTCTGGCTGGTGGGTGGGGCGGGTGGCGTCGGGGTGGAGGGGCAGGGAGGACCGTACTCATTGGGTCGTCCTGGGATGACGGGTTGGTTGACGTCTACCCTCAGCTGCCCCAAGAGTGAGACCAGAGGAGTCCTGCCCTGTGAGACACAAACACAAGAGATGAATACTTTTGAACTCAGCTACACAACCTTTACATTGATGTGTTGAATCTGGCCTCCAATGATGGAATTGTTTTACTAATACTTATGTAGTCTTGGAGAGTGATTACTTACTCAGCCCACTGAAAGAAAGGCAGCGGCCGCTCTCCATCTGGTCCTGTGGTCCTCCATCCTTCTCATTTGTTCCTGTTGTCCTCCATCCTTCTCATCTGCTCCGTCTTCAAGGAGACCCTGGATGTTGCTTCCTGTATCACGGCCATCGATACCTGAGTAAAAGAGACTTGGAGACTTTTCTTAAAGTTAGTAATTTTTACCACACATCTGTCAGGTTCAGCCACTTTCACCTAACTATTAAAATAAACAGAGAGAGAATGAAATGAACAGTCTTTTAATACCTATTAAGTGACACTTTCAGGGGACTCGTGTTATTGCTGGTATTAAATGTTGTGTACTTTATAAAAATAATATACACAACAGAATCACAACCATTCACAGTTTCACAGACTTAATGCCGAGAATACGAACACAGCTCCAACTGCAGTCGTACAGAGACCGGATGGCCCGTTGCAACGGGTCCAGCTCCCCATACTCCCGCAGCACCCCCCACAAAAACCCCAGAGGGACCCGGTCGAAAGCCTTCCCCAAGTCCATGAAACACATGTAGACTGGTTGGGCAAACTTCCAGAACCCCTCCAGTAGTCTTGAGGGTAAAGAGCTGGTCCATTGTTTCACGCACTGCTCCTCTTGAATCTGAGGTTCGGCAAATGGTTAAGCCTTCTTCCAGCACCCTGGCATAAGTTTTCCCGGGAGGCGGAGTAGTGTGATACTCCGATAGTTCGAGCAATCTCGAGAACTATGGAGTTGGCGGACGGCACCCTTTCCCGGACCCCTCCCACCGACTCCAAGAAGGCCGGCTACTCTGAACTGCTGTTCGGTGCATAAGCACAAACAACAGTCAGATCCTTGCTCCCCGCAACCCGCAGGCGCAGGGAGGCGACCCTCTCCATCTCCGGGGAAAACTCCAACACGGCGGCGCACATGGGTGTTTCCCTGGTCCAGGTCAGGTCACTAAGGTCCGTGGGCCACTAGCCAGCAGGGTACTTTTAACCATTCATGTGAAACGTCATAATTTACAGCCCCCATGTGATGTCATCAACTAAGCTGCTGTTCCAAAGGGAGACGTTAGTTGTTTAGGCATCAAATCTGCGGTCGGTTTGTCAAGATTCAGCCTCCTTGAAAATGAGTTCCAACGATTTGATGGTTTGATTGTAAAAATACTTCACAGTAAAGAACCGGAGTAAACTCATTCGCAAGAACAGCTGAGATGGTATCGTCAACAAGTGAGCTGCAGGTCCTGTGCTGCAGGTCCTGTCAAAAACTCTGAGTTGGGAACCGCAGAGTGAAAGAACCATCTTCATCTTTTTCTTCCTCCTCAGCAAAGCTTCTTCAGGACGTTCCGAACCAAAACCTCTGCTGCAGGATGCTACCTATTGCCAACCCCGCCAAAGGCAAGGGAAGACTGTCTGGTGCTTTATCAGTCCTGCCAGACATAAAGGTTTTGCAATCCTGCAGCAAACAGGCTGTCGGTCTCAGTCCGAGTCGCTATCCTCATCCCACTGCCAGTATCTTATGAAGGATCCGAGGTCTGATGTGGAGGCTGCAGACTCTTCTGACCTCTGGGGGGCTGGGGGCGTCATGCCAAAAGGGGGGATGAGAGGGAAGGTTGAGAGGATGTCCAGGTGGAAAAGGGACTTAGATGCTGCAGGTCCTGTCAAAAACTCTGAGTTGGGAACCGCAGAGTGAAAGAACCATCTTCATCTTTTTCTTCCTCCTCAGCAAAGCTTCTTCAGGACGTTCCGAACCAAAACCTCTGCTGCAGGATGCTACCTATTGCCAACCCCACCAGAGGCAAGGGAAGACTGTTTGGTGCTTCCTCAGTCCTGCCAGACATAAAGGTTTTGCAATCCTGCAGCAAACAGGCTGTCGGTCTCAGTCCGAGTCGCTGTCCGAGTCGCTGTCCTCATCCCTCTGCCAGTATCTTCTGAAGGATCCGAGGTCTCCCCCGTAGTCATCTCCTCTGGTCTTCTTGGTGGAGGATCCAAGGCCTGCCGTGGAGGGTCCAGATTCCCCGTAGTCCTCTTCTCTGGTCCTCTTGGCGGAAGGTCCAAGGCCTGATGTGGAGGGCGCAGACTCGTGGTCTGGGGGCGCCACGCCAAAAGGGGGGTTGAGAGGATGGCAAGGTGGGAACTGCTGCGGGAAAGGGTCATCTTCATCTTCCTCCTCTTCTACCGCCTCTTCATCGTCTTCCTCTTCTTCGTCTTCCTCCTCTTCGTCTTCTTCCAAGGAGGAACAAAAGGAAGAGGCAGTGGAGCCATATCCGGAATCTTCGTTCTCCCAGTCTTCCTCGTCGTCCTCTCCCTCGTCGTCCTCTCCCTCGTCGTCCTCTCCCTCGTTGTCCTCTCCCTCGCCGTCCTCTCCCTCGTCGTCCTCTGGGCGTTCTCCGTGGAGGAACTGGCGAAAGAACTCCCCCTGATCCCAAACCCCAAACACAAAATGACCATTGACAAATGCAAGCTCCAACTCACCGTCCCTACCTTCGTTGTCCATGGCGAGCCTGACGGGGCCTCTTGCAGGATGCTCCATGATGTAATTCACACCAGCTGAGAAGGAAAGGTGAAAACCGTAAGGATTTCTCATAACTTTAAATATTTCTGGATTACATTGAGCAATAATCAAAGATTAAAAAAAGAAAAAATGACAGCATATCCAACGACAGACAACAGACAAGAGGCTGTGCTGTAAACATTTAACAGTAATATTAAACATGGTGCAGTTCTGCCTCTGTTAGTTTAAACAGATGAGGGAAACAGAATCAATTAATGCTGCTTCCATGTGACACTTAATGATACATCATTTTGTTATTACAAAATTGACATTTTGACGTTATGTATATATTATAAACACACACACATATATATATATATATATATATATATATATATATATATATATATATATAAAGAGAGATAGAGAGATAAATATATTGCATGCCATTAATAATTGTTATTATTATCGTTTTACATATTGTCAGCAGTATTAGTGTTTGTCCCAAACAAAAATGTAGCGTTCATAATTAACGAGCTTTAATCTTAAATTGCACATGAAGAGCTTCATTCTGGATGCGCAGACCAGGAGCCTTTCACTGCTCTTTTTTGTGCTCAATTTACCAACAGTTGAGTCTCGTGAGCTCTCGGCAAAGACATTTATTCTGCACCAAACAATTGTAAGGACTTCAGTGTGTGTGAACAAAACGATAAATGGTTTGCAATAAATGGCGTGAACGTATTTAATTTACATTGAGCATGTGCGTCCTGACGCACAGGGAAACATGGCGATATTAATCCAACATAACCTCTTTAGTTTATAACTCATTATTCTCTGTTTATGAGGCACATATCACAGCGCGTGTGGAGATGCTGGAGGCAGCACGCGCACATGCACTCTTGTCCCCCGAAAACAAAGTATATCAACAACGAGCAAAGTGCATTTCAATGTTAAATAATGTATTTAATAAAGTAAAAGGAGCAGATATGTGTACAATATGTCACGTTTCAACAGTCAAAACAAACCAACTCAGCGTCACCTGCAAGTCACGTGACGCTGGGTTAGATGAACGCCGCCGCGTTCCATATGGTTTCCATGATGCATATTTCAGAATTATATACAAAATGGCTTTGATGTTACATTTCGACGTTTTGATGTCTTAAACCCAAAATAACAGGGGTTTCGATCCTCTATACTGATTGTTAACACACTCCACACATCTCCCGCAAGTTTTAAGCCATTCTGTCGCTCAAATATCATTTTACAGGCCTGACAGCATTCTGGGACTTTTTAACCTTAAAACTCAAACAGTTTCACTGATTTCTAAACCGAGAACACTTTTAAGGATTTAAGGGGATACATTGATAATAAAAGAAGCTAAATTAAATGTAAAAGTGGTCTTACCTGCACAGCTCTCGTCCAACTCACAGCCCCTTCAGCAGGGCCTCTCTCTCGATGTCCTGACCAGTGAAGTCCTCTTTAAGGTCTCTGGTGGTCCTCTTTAGGGTCTCTGTCCTCTCGATAGTATCTCGTTTTCCAGCAAGCAGTTCAAAACTCAAAGAGTTAACTTTACAGTTTGGGTTCACAGGAGGGTTGTAGTTCGTGTCAAGTCCAAAGTGTAAAGGGAAGATTTAGAACCTCCACGGGCCTTAAGTAGCCTCGGTCCGGTTTCCATGGAATTGACTGACGTGCTTACGTCCGTGCGTAACTGCGTGTGTGCGATTGAGGAATAAAGAGACATATTCATTATTTTCCTCATATTTGTCAAATATATATTTTTATTTGATTAATACTCGAGTTATTTGTATTGTATTAGTCAGTAATATGTTGCTATTCAGTAAAGCTATGAATTGTAAACCTACATAACTCGTCTGTGCAACACGTATTGTGATACAACACATCGGTATTGGAGGTTAGAAACGAAATAGAGAGAGAGAGAAAAGAAAAATAAATATGCTCTAGTTGTATTGATCACAGCAATTGAGCGTTATGCTTTACTTTGTTGCACATATATTTTGTTGTTTTTTGTTCCTTCTCACACGCCTGTATTGTGCAGAGTTGTTGAAACCATCATCGCCTCTCTTAGTGGATTTGTTGGTCAACTCCAAAACCAGCAACATACAAGCTCATTTCGATCAGGAGAGACCAGTCAAATACAGAATGATAATTGTTTATTGTTAACAGATGAGATGATAAAGTCTCAGAGTCTTTGTCTCTTGGACTCTATAGGGAGATCTGTAATTGAGGCCGTCTGCTCAGCATCCAGATGAATCCCCCCGTGGTCCAGACCTGGTGGTGGACCGCAACCCACTGAAAACGGGTCCGCGACGAACCGGAAACGGGCCCACGGCCGTCTGAAATCGGGTCTGCGACGGTGACCATGCCTTTCAAGCCGCCGCAGGCCACATACAATGACGTGGCTTTGAGTTGGACAACAGTGCTTTATAGGAATGAATGTGGCACTGCCTCCAACGCTGTATCCAGTTCTCTTTGTACATCCATGATGCTACACAGATGAAAAAACTCAATTTCACATGACCCGAAGGAGTATGCAGCATCTGCTAAGCTGTCCCGAGGAAACGATGACAACCGCCCTGTAGCACTCACACTAATAACATTGAAATGCTTTGACATCAAAACTTCACCACCTCCTGTTTGCCTATGGACCCTGTTTGGGACCTCCTCCTCCTCCACTTAGTGCTCATGCAGTGAGCGCCAGGCCAAACGGGTGCAGCCTACTTCTCCTCTGACCCGCAGCATCAGACTAACAGGTAATGACGGTGTTTGTGCAATCCCCACGTTGTTTGGTGATAAATTAACCACAACATTAGCGCCGCTGAAAACATTACGTCACAACTGGTCCGACGTTTCCTAAAAAAATAAAACAAAAAACTCAAGAAATCCGTGATTTCAAAGCCTTGTCCAGCTGTTAGTCATGTTTAATGAAGAGGGAGAGATATACAGGCAGGCATCTTCTTTGTGTTGTTGTATAAATGCCGTTTAGACAATTTCGAAAGTATGTTGATCAGTATGTAGTATGTAGCCAATCATCTTTATTCATAAGGAAAATGTAAGCTAGCTGTCTAATCTAGCTAGCTGTCTAGTCAGAAAACAGTAAAACATGTGTACTGTGTTGTCAGCTTTATAGAGAATATGTAAGTCACTCTTGATTATTATGCAGTGCATAATAATCAAGAGTGACTTACATAATATTCATTTATTTATTCAATTTGATAATTTGAGTTAGTTTGTTAACAACATTAAATATGTAAGTTGAAAATATCCTACTGTGTTTTTTATTTATTTATTATTATTATTTTTAATTTCATAAATAATTTTGGCGATGGGTGCCCTTTTTTTTGGTTTGAGCACCTGCCCCCCAAAATGTCTGTGCACGTGCCTGGTCTAATGATAGTACCATACAACTCTTTTCATTGTTTTTATGCCCGTTTAAAGATAATGTTATTTAGGCCCAATATACGGTATTGATTATAATGAAGCATGGTGTTGTTTTTGTGCTGTTACCCAGGTAATTGTTTAACCTTTTTACAATTTCCTTTATTTAAAAACAGTATGGTGACACACAGAAAAAGAATAATGATCATAAAAGAACTGATTCAAATCTGAAAATCAAAGAGTAGATTTTAGGTTACAGATACAGAAATGCACACGAAATCGATCAAGTCAAACATTACACATCAACTCTCAGGTTTACATGTTTATTTATAAGATCACATGATAACATGAAGTGTACAAGTCCACCGAAATATGTCAGAATAGATGCAATTGTTTTGCTCTTGTTCAAAGCTTTATCATCTAACACTCAGCATTAATGCATAACCATAACACAATAAAAATATAACACTGCACCGGCAATTTGCTCAGCAGAGTAAATCTCTATAGTAAAGTTACATCCAGATTTATAAATATGAACATTTCTGTGTCATTTTAATCCTTCCTCTAACACATTTCAACAACATAGGGATACTGCTGAGCTTTAACTCCAATATCTCAGTGTGATTTAAGCTGCAGAATAACGGCATTAAATGCCAAAGTGGGAACAACAATTAGTTGGCACCAGGAAATGCACTGTAAATACTCTTAACTGTACAATACGAAATTCATATGGATCACAAGTGCTGATGCCACTGTCCCAGTCTACATCTGCGCACTGAACAAATGGCTGCATTCTTTTGGTTGTAATGTGCTTACAGGAAATAAGGTGTTGTTGTTCGAGGTGGAATGACCCTCTCAGAGTCAGGCACTGCTCTGAAGAGCTTTGGCTCTCTCGTGTTAGCGTCTTTGAAGACCATGATGGAGGCGATGTTGCCGCAGCGATAACAGTAGTTAGGAGCCGACCACACTGTGACCAGCTTCTCATCAAACATGAACTTGTAGCCTTCGTGGACAAGTTGATGGGCCCTGCAGATCAGCTTCAGGTTGTTTATGTGAACAAACTGCAGATTGTTTTGGAAGATAGAGAGAGAAACAAAGGGATGGGGAAGAAGAGAAAAGGGGTGACAACCTGAAAAACTTAGCCAGTGAGAATTCTAATCACCTTCTTTTCTTTGGCGACCCCAAAGGACGGCGAGAGGCAATTGGCCCGTCTCTAGTCCCGTCCTCAAACATAATCACAACGTAGCATCGGCCAGCTCTGAACAGTGTCTGACATCCATCAATCTCATCCACAGACAATGGTTTCAGATGTTCATCAGGCTGGTTCAGTGGATTAGGAGCTCATCTTGGTTTAATGTTGTGTAACAGTGATACTTGTTTCGCTGAGAGATTTACGTTTCTAAAACGGAACATTTCTGTGGTTGTAAAATGGAATAAAGACAACCTCTGCTTTACAGGAGCAGTGGTCCAGTCCCAGTGTCCCCCCTAAGACATCAAACCCTGAACAAAAACTCTATTTGCTTGTTTTTGTCAAAAAGATTTCAATAACAAAACGTTTGATGAATAAATGTGTCTCTCCCTCTGTGTGTGTTGTTATCAGAGCTCCTCCTCTCTTTGTTCACATAGCCGTTGGCCGCGTGCTTTTAGTGCATGCGAGTGTGCCCCACTGGTTAGCTCTCTACAGCTGATAACACCAGCCCGACTAACAGTATAACAGCTAAATTAGCTATAGAGTGCAAAACAATTTTCGTACCAGGCTGAAAACAAGTTTAGCTCTTCTGTAAATTTGGGTATTTCAACATCCATCTCTACCTCCATCTGTAGAGAGCGACTCGCTTTGGATCTTCAAGCGGACATTTTAGGCAATGCAGTTAATGTCACTTTAGCATTGCACCAGAGGCTGGTGCTTGGTGGAGGCACTAGATATGCGCTGAACTTTGTTGGCATACTGCATTTGACATACTATGTACTGTGACATACTAAATCTACAGTCCCCTCCAAAAGTATTGGAACGGTAAGGCAAATTCCTTTATTTTTGTTGTTCACTGAAGACATTTGGGTTTAAGATCAAAAGATGAGTATGAGACAAGAGTTCAGAATTTCAGCTTTTATTTCCTGGTATTCACATCTAGATGTGTTAAACAACTCACGACATACCGCCCTTTGTTTGAACCCACCCATTTTTCAAGTGAGCAAAAGTATTGGAACATGTGACTGACAGGTGTTTCTTGTTGCCCAGGCGTTGCCTTTTAGGTTGATTGTCCAAACATTAAATAGCTCTGCATGACTAGTCTAAGTTTTCACCCTTAGTTCAAACCTATCAAGACTGCATTTCCTGTTAAAGAGGATAAACCAACATGAAGACCAGAGAGCTGTCTATGGGAGAAAAGCAAGCCATTGTCAAGCTGAGAAAAGAAGGAAAGTCGATCAGAGTCATTGGACAAACATTGGGCATAGCAAGCACAACAATTTGGAATGTCCTGAAAAAGAAAGAAACTACTGGTGTACTGAGTAATAGATGTCGAACAGGTCGGCCAAGGAAAACAACAGTAGTTGATGACAGAAGTATCGTGAGAGCTGTGAAGAAAACCCCCAAAACATCAGTAAGTGAAATCACCAACGACCTCCACAGTGCAGGGCTGAAGGTATCACAATCCACTGTTCGAAGAAGACTCAGAGAGCAGAAATATAGAGGCCACACCACAAGATGCAAACCACTCATCAGCAGTAAGAATCGGAAGGCCAGATTGGAATTTGCAAAGAAGTACAGAGATGAGCCGCAAAAGTTCTGGAACACAATCTTATGGACTGATGAGACCAAGATGAATCTCTACCAAAGTGATGGAAAGGCCAAAGTGTGGAGAAAGAAAGGAACTGCTTATGATCCAAAGCATACAAGCTCATCTGTGAAGCATGGTGGAGGTAATGTCATGGCTTGGGCGTGCATGGCTGCTTCTGGAACAGGCTCATTGATATGTATTGATGATGTAACTGATGATGGTAGCAGCAGAATGAATTCAGAAGTGTACAGAAACATTTTGTCTGCCAATTTACGGAGAAATGCATTGAAACTAATCGGGAGGAAGTTTATCATGCAGCAGGACAATGACCCAAAGCACACTGCCAACAAAACAAAGGACTTCATCAGAGGGAAAAGTGGAAGGTTTTAGACTGGCCAAGTCAATCACCTGACCTTAACCCAATAGAGCATGCATTTCACCTCCTTAAGAGGAGACTGAAGGGAGAAACACCCCGAAACAAACAAGAACTAAAAGAAGCTGCGGTAAAAGCCTGGAATAGCATCACAAATGAAGAATGCAACAGTTTGGTGATGTCGATGGGTCGCAGGCTTGGGGCAGTTGTTGCAAGCAAGGGTTATGCCACCAAATATTAAATGTTATTTACTTTAAGATTATTTGTTCCAATACTTTTGCTCACTTGAAAAATGGGTGGGTTCAAACAAAGGGCGGTATGTCGTGAGTTATTTAACACATCTAGATGTGAATACCAGGAAATAAAAGCTGAAATTCTGAACTCTTGTCTCATACTCATCTTTTGATCTTAAACCCAAATGTCTTCAGTGAACAACAGAAATAAAGGAATTTGCCTTACCGTTCCAATACTTTTGGAGGGGACTGTATTTCTGGAATACTAAATAGCATGTGTATCAGAACGCACCATACATTTACTTTTGTTGTTACATTGCTACGTAACTGTTGTCCAGAGTAACACTGCTTGTTTTAATTGGCTGAACTTATGTCGATGCATGAGAAGAACAAAAAAAAAAAGAGAACATCTACATCGGGATAAAAAATAAATAAATGCCCCCAATTTAATGTATACAGTGTCTTTGCACTCATATTATAGAGAAAGTTAAAGCAACCTACCTCGTTTGTGACCTTTGCACCAAAGAGCCAGCCAGCTCCTCTGGGGCTGATGGCCCAAGTGTCCACGTCCTCAGGGTCTGACCACACCAGATCACAAAACGCTCCTTTGTGGGGGATCTCCTGGTTCCGCTCAATGGTTCGAATTTGATCCAGAGTTTTTATGTCGGGGGAGAGGCCTCCGTGGACACACAGGATCTGCTCGTCCATCAGCTGACAACACAGAACAGAAGAGTAAGGGCATCACGTAAAATATGTTAATTATTTAATATATTAAATGACAAAATAAGTCTCCTGAAGAACATTGAAATGTTTGAAATGACCAATGATGAGATAAAAGATATGGACAGATATAATAGATCAAAATGCTTTCATGTTTGTGTTTGCTAAGAATAACACACTGTAATTGGTTACATATTTCAGCTGAGAAGTTAGTTTGCTCATTGTGTGAGAGGTAATGTCATATTTGTGATGATTCCTCTTTGGACTGTATACAGCATCAAACTGGCAGCATATGATTTTGAAAAATGTGGCGATGCATTAAAGGAGTGAAATGTGAAGGTAAGATGAATGGATGAATATTCAAAACAGACCAAATGAAGTGTAAATCTACTTATCATGTATATGCAGATAAGAAATGGTCTAACTCAAGACACAATGTGACAGAATGTCCCCGTTTTGCTATTTTTGCCATTTTCCATGTAAATCCTATGAGCTTACACATTTAACCCAAGTCCATCCTATCCTCCATTAACAATGCTTGACAGATTTATGTCCATAAGCAACACACTCGACTTAGAAAGAACCAAACATGAGCCTTATTCCAGGCTTTTAAAGCATGAAGAAGTGTCATTCATAAAGTCATATCAGCCATCTTTGTTTTGAAATAACAACAAATGAACACAAAGTGCAGTAACACTTCAATACTTACAGCTGCTACTGTCAACATATCAAACACTTTGGTACAATAACGCCAGGCATTTGCATTCCCATACTTGGTCTGGCACTCATCTGTAAGACAAACAAGAGCTCACTTATTTCATACAGTAAGGTGTGATTATAGTCCAGGGAGTGAGGTCGTGACATTGCAGTCATCATCGGATGTCATAAATCAAATCTCACCATAAAAGCCATAGACTTGGGTGATCTGTCGGCTCTCGTGGTTTCCACGAAGAAGAGTGATGCGGTCGGGCCATTTGGCTTTCAGCACCAGCAGGTAGGTGAACGTCTCCAGGCTGTAATATCCTCGGTCAACAAAGTCACCCTGCAGATGACGGAGATATATGCAGATGACGGCGGTATATTAACAACTGCCGAAGCATCAGTTGAACAGAAGGAATGAAGACAGATGCCTCATGAGTGCAAACTGATTTCAATGTACCAACCATAAATATGTAATTTGTGTCCGGAACCTGGCCCCCAGTTCGAAAGAGTTCACAAAGATCATAAAACTAAGGAACAGTGAGATAGAAATTCAGTGTCAGTCATTACATTGTATATGTACAACAGACCAGTGTACGCAGATATAGATCTCACATGCAATGTGAACGGCAGGCTGTGCTCAGCAATATTAGGGGAAACAAAGTGCTTCTTGCCATGCACTTCTCTTTGTGTTATACCTGTCCGTGTATGTCCCCGCAGACTGTTACAGGGGTAGAAACGGGCTGGACATTGGACTCCTCCAGCAGAAGGTCACACACGTAGTCACATAACCTCTGTATAGATGAAAACACAAAACACAGACAGAAGTGAGTCAGTCACCATTCAGACTTGGCATTCTGTAAAATGTGACAACTTTCATGAAAATCTTCTTCTTGTCAGGGAAAAGCCTCCGCAACATTGTTTACTTTGTCCAACTGTAAGACCTAGACCATTAAACTTATCACACAAGTTCAAAAAATAAAAACTGGTACTAGTGACCATTATTGAAACCACTAAGTATGTAGCATTGAACCGTGAACTTCTTCAGTCAGATTTTGAATAGAATTTAAATGGCATTGTGCTTCCTCCTTCCGAGAGAAGACATTTGATACTAGGTAGTATTATAACAATATAGTCAATATTAGAGAAAATGTGGCAGTATGTAATTCATGAGTTAAGAAGGTCAACGCAGGTGTACTGATTGTACTCAGTTTGACGTTGTCAGGTTATCAGTGAGACTAAGGGTCAACACTAACAGTTATGATGACTTTAACAAAGCTTGTCTGAATATGTCCAATTGCTTTTGGTCTCCTAAAATGGCAGGGTTATAGTTTTTGGCAATACTAAGACACAAAAGTTGGCAGTCTGCACAGTTATTAAAAGCACGTACTCCTGTAGCCTATACAGTATATTGACCATGTATGCAAACCATAAACACATTATCTGCTTCAAACAAAGTTTCAAATTGTAAAACTAGAAGCTTGCGTGTGTTGTTTTCTAAACCATCAATACCCTGCACCCATAATGCACCTGTAAAAACAATTCTAACCAATAAGATCACGTATTGGCTTGAATATAGAGGCAATGGCTTCAACCCTATAAATGGGATTTGCTCCTTGGTGGACACAACGGAGGCGAGAGTGAGACAATTGAACTGTGTACTGTTTACAGTACAACACCGTACTATATTCACGTCATCTTCAGGTAAAGCATTTGTGTCTGATACTGTTATGAGTATGAGAATAAACACACTGTACTCGGGTTCATTGTCTATTTTTAAAGCACGCTACAAAAGAGTCATTAATGATTATCAAATACAATGGCATTTAAACGATTCAGTTCTCAGCATGAGGAGTTTATATTACGGTGTAAAAGAGTATTATTCTCTTCTTACTCTTACTTCTTTTTTTATGTGAATTTCAGGCATTAAAGTTCATGAACTCTAGAGATGTACTGAATGTGTCACTCGTCCTCGAGTCTCAGGGAACTCTCTGGGATGAATGCACCAAATAACAAGCTGGTAACAAACCGTTAACAGACCGGTAACATGTCATACCCCATCATAACTATCAGCATCTTCACGTTACCATACACTAGACATTTCGTTGTCACAGTACTTGTACTATGTGCAATGACAATAAAGTTGAATCTAATCTATACATATGTGGTCCTTTTGACGTCAGCTGGGGATGGCTCACTGAGGCTCAGCTCGCTCTCCCTTCTGCTTCCTTTAGTCGGACTGTATTTAGCTGTTGTTGCTAAAATGAACCCATTTGACTTCCTGGCTAGCCGTACTAGCTAGCTCACATAACTAGCGAGCTCGCCTTAGCTAACAGTTAATGATGATGTTACAACACACCAAGCTCGTCACGTGTCTTAGTCAAATATATTTTTATGAAGTCACGTTTACCTTGAGGTCATTTTCTGGGAGGTATTTACACTGTTTTGCAATCTCCGCATATTTATCCAGATCCAGAGGCGCCATGGTGCCGATTGCCGAGCTAGTCGTCACACGCAACTTCCTGCAACAATTGAGTGAGGGTCTCACTACTGCCACCTATCGTCTGTGGTAAGGAATACAACTCAGTAGCATCTCTTTTTCATTTATGACAGCCAAACTATTGAAAACCAAGATGCAGCTTCAAAAACACAAGTTGAATGAAGACAGAAATGTCATCTGTCCTCTTCCCCATTTATAAACATTCTAACGTCTTTTGCTGAAGTATTACTTTGATAATGTGTTTGAGTTGAATGACGGTTCTCTTTACCGGAAGTATAATCCTGAGGGCTCCTCGTGATGCTCATTGTGAAAAACTACAACTGCACTTTCGGAAATGATACAGATCTAGCTTCACGAGCAGCGTAGCATACAAGCAGAGTGTCATCAGGTCGGATTCAAAAGACAGGAAAACAATAGAAAATGAATAATGAATTATATTGTTGATTACATAGGCAAACGCTACAATTCAAAATCAAACTAGTTCATTAAGCATAGATGCAACTTCACATTAAGACCACTGGAGGGCACAATAACCCACATACTAATGTAGCTCATGTATTGACCAGATATTCTGTTCCACTAACTCACGATTTACAAATAACTACACACAGTTATCTAGATTATAGACATACCATTCAAAACTAAAAGCATGTATGACTTGTTTGCATGGTTGTTTGCTCAACTTTGCCATTGAAATACCACACTTTCTTATCAATCACCTGCGGGTTAGGGTTATGCACCAGAATACACCTGTGAAAACACCTGTAACCAATTACATCACCGAGAAACCAGAGCGTAACCACTACAGGATTCAGGTTTGCTCTTTGATGTGGAAAACAATGGAGTGAGAGTTAGAGGACAGTAATAATAATATACTGTATTCTCTTTACAGTACACCACAGTAAGTTTGTTCATGTCATCTTCAGGTAAAGTCTTTGTGTATGATACTGTTATGAGTGTATGAGTATGAGATTAAACACATTGCATATGTCTTCATAGTCTATATTTACTGCATAATACAAGTGAAAATGACAGTCTCATATCATTATTGCAGATGATGATTGGGAATGCTCTTGGTTGTCCTGGCACAAATGTTTAAGTAGTCCAACCTGGAGAGAATTTAGTTGGAAGCTAAGGATGAGATATTTTAAAACACCCTTAGTAATAGCTAAATATGACAAGAAGTACTCTCCTCTCTGTTGGAGAGGTTGTGGCCTAATAGGAGACTTTTCTCACATTTTATGGGATTGCCCTAAATTGCAGAAGTTCTGGGAGGAGGTAAAGAGGGAGATAAGTGAGATTTTGAACTTGGACAGTTCGTTTGACCCACAACAGCTGATTTTGGGAACTACACCTACAAGAGGGCTAGGGAAAAACAAACTGTATATAATCAGAGTTATGATGTTAATTGCACACAAAATGATCACAGTTAACTGGCGCAGGCCCCACCCACCTACTGTAGACCAGTGGGCCCAAAGGCTCCAGGCTGTGAATGGTATGGAAAGCTTAACTGCAAGCCTACGACTTCGGATGGACATTTACTTAGCAAGATGGTCACCTGTCACAATGTATTGGTCAAAATGATTATTCGGTTGACACTGGACGGGACAAGCTGGATTGAATATGAGACTAGGTGATTTCATTGGGATATCCCTTCCGTCATTTGTGTTTTCTTTGTATTTGGTAGACACGTGTATTACATGTTGTTATTTTGATATGGCTATTATAATCATATATATCATTGTAAGACATGCTGTGTGAGACTCACTGTCAAGGAACTTGTTTTAATAAAAGTTCAAAAAAAAGAAAATGACAGTCTCTGAATAAAAGTGTTTCATACTCAGCAAAGTGGGCAGTTGGCATGTGGAAATAATTATGTATCTTAAATGTTTGTAAAATTGTGACGCAGAAATACAATAGTTAGTAGAGTTTATATAATTGTGAATGAGTTTGTATTTTGTGCATATATGTTTGTGGTGTTATAAGAGGGCCCTTGTTTCAGAAATTGTGATTGCTATTGCGACTTTTTTTTAAACTAAATGCACCAAACCTACAATATCATACTATCACTTTCAATGAAGACATTATAAATAAATGTCTTAAAATCTAATCGCAATTACGCAACGTGAAGTGCGCAAAATATGGTGTAGACTTTAGCACTATATATATATAAATATTTAACCGAACCGGTTTTTTTAATGAGCAATTCCAGGAACGTGTTGCTGCAGGCCCAAACAAAGATGATGGAGCCTTCACGGAACAGGACTCTCCTCCAGCTGCGGCTGGAGAGTCCATCTGGACGGGGCCGTCATATGCACACACATGCATCACTGCCACAGTCATTCTGTCTTTACGAAATGTGCTTCCTCAAGTTTGTCACTCGATGCAGAAGGTTATGTTCAGAAAATCTACAGACGTTGGATAATTTCCAACATAATGTTTCACAAGGTGTCTGTCCAACCAGCGAACGAACGAGCATCCGAAGACACTTTTGAAGAGCTTCCATTGGCTCAGGAGCCCGTCCATCAGGGGCGGCCCATGGTAGGTTGCAGAGCAGGCGAAGTGTTGATTGTGGTTCATAGAGCAGCATAGCAGTGTACGCCGCCGGGGACATCAATGGTGGAGTACGCGTCCATTCAGGGAAGGGTCTGAGAGAGACCACTACTGGGGCTTACATGGAGAGCTGAAAGAGAATATGAGGTTCACGTCCTTAATGATGTACATATCTCCGGCTCTACTATTTATTTTGTATGTATATATTGGATTTTCTGAAGCTGCTCCCCGCATCAGTCCCTACGATGCGTCGCCTCTCTCCGGGAAGCCCGGCTCAGCCTCCGACACCTGGGAGACCTTCCACACCGACATGCCTCGTATTGTCCCCGAGAGCCGGTTCGCTCTCGGGCCTCTAATCGAAGTCACACCGTCGCCTGCCATTGTTTCTGCCGGCCCGACCACCACCGCTAGCCATATCACTAAAACTGCAGCCACCTCCCACCCTCCAACCACGGACCCGACCACCACTACCACAGCCCCGGATACCGGAAGAATCCCAGACATCAAGGAACTAATAACAGTGCCGGTTTCCAGATTAACCGGAAAACGATCCACCGATGCACAAACATCCCTCTTTGCCCCGGAGAAAAGGCTGCAGACCATTGTGTCCATGTTGTCCCAGCGCACAGCAAACGACGCCTGGCCGGCAGATGGTACCGGCCCGTCTGGTACCTCCGTAGAGAGTCAAGGTGAGTACCGGAACCTTCCCCACAGCCTCGAGGAGCTGCTTTAACTTCTGGTAAAGATGCTTTGAACTATCGATGGGCTGCTTGGTGTTGTAGCACATTCATATCCCGAATAGGAGTCCGTGAAGAAGGAGACATCCATGTCTCTTTGGACTGCCAGAGAGCAGGAGGCCCGCACGGGCTTTGACGCAGAGCCCGACCAAACAAACCAGGCTGCACAATGGGCCATGGTGGACCCCTCCAGCCCAAATGCTAATCTCATGCACTATTGGTCCTCCTGCGTTTAGCCTAATGTTCCAGAACCCTTTTATTATAGGATGAGAGTGCCACATATTACTGTGTGTGTGTGTGTGTGTGTGTGTGTGTGGGGGGGGGGGGGGTCCTGTTGTTGTTCAGTCAATGTATCCGTTCTGTCAGTGCAGACCCGGGTCCTTTTGTGCTCCACCAGACGGGTTTGATGTTGACTGGGACTTCCAAGAGCTGCTTCCCCTCAATCCTCTATTGTTGTTTGCATGGCAGACACAGAACAAGGCCGTGCAACCAAAATGGCCAAGCCATGAATGAGCCCTGCCAGAGGAGCCCCTCCTCACACCTCACGGTCTCCATGTGGATGTGTTGTTCTCGGGCTGTGAGGGCTTGTCCAAAATGGTTCCATATTGAGCCATATTGTTCCGTCTATTCATTCTCCCTAAACTACATGTATTAAACCAGCGGTGGCCGAACGGCTTGGATTGGTGCAATTATTAGGATCGTAAATCTGATATTAAGATGTAACAAACGGTACGCACAGAAATGGTAAAATATAAGACAGATAGCTTCACTTTATTTAGACTTTAGTCTCTAGGATGTGAAATGTACATTAAGTTCAATTAATTAAAGATATGCTCAAACCAGATTCAAGTTTAATTTAGAAAATTCACCTCCTACTATAAACGCCACAGTTGGCAACATAATGTTTGCAAACTCTATTTCTCCCCAGAAAATGTCATGTTCTGGTTTTAACTTCATGATGCTCCCAAGCCAGAACTTAACCCCCCATTTTATTCCATATTCTGACTGCTACTGGCCCCTCACATCGGGGTCCAATCCAGTCATGTTTTCACAATGCCCCTTTGTTCTCCCACTGTGTACTACCTTACTGTGAGCATTCATCTCAGTGAGCGCAGGCTATGATCATAAATTGCTGGTTGTAATGTTGAAGCGGGACGGAGGTTCTGATTGATCTCCATGGTGTACCTCGTCGCTTTCAAACGAGCGCCGAGTGGCCGGTTAAAGAGATCCAGATGTTCAGAGGAATATTTTTAATGTGTGCTGTGATGCTTGTGAATAGATTTTAATGATATATTTTATTTGGTGCTGATATCCTTCTGAACAGTTACAACTGGCATTTTTTAAATGTTCTATTTAGTCGATTAAGTCTTTATTTTACTTGCAAAAATGCCCAACATGGTTTCCAGCTGCTCGGTTGTGATGATTTGCTGCTTTTCTTTGTCTCATGTGACAGGGATTTTTATGTTTGGAGTTCGAACTAACGCGCAATCTGAAAACGTTTGGCTTCTGGAAATTGTGATAACTCTTTTTGTAGATCAATCAAGAAAGCAGGGTCAGATTAAGCAGCCTTCATTGTTCTAGGTGAAGGCCGCTAGCAGTAAACATCAACAAAGGCGTCACCGGGTCCGTCACCTGGTCCGATGCCTCGCCCCGCTCCCAGCACATTCTCTGGCGGGCCAGACACGGGGTGTGTTTTGACGCGATCTCCTTCCTTCAACATCTCTCTGTACTTACTGAAATGGATCATGTGGTTTGACGCCCAAAACCAAATTCTGAGTACAGCGAATGTTTCCACGCAGAAGCACCTTCCTCCGCTGTGGCGCTCTCTGCAGAAGCACAGACAGAGCAATGAACCCGGGCACGAGAGGACTTTTGAGACGTGACTTGTTCTGAGCAGCATGCCGCTGCCTGTGTCTGAACACCAGCACCACACAGTCAACGAGAGGTGAACTCAGTTTCCCCGTTCTCTCCCCACTACACACAGGTCCAGTCCAATCCACATCAAACCTGTTGTGTGGCCATACAGTCCACCCCACAGGGCCCCTATCCCACACCTAGTGGAAGCCCGACTGCGCCGTGTGTGGTGATACGCATTCATCCGAGCTCACGCATTCTCAGGCGTGATCGAGGCCGACAGTTCTTCAGTGGACTCCTAGGACTCCTCAGGCTTTCATTATCATTGGGCTGTCTCAGTTCCATAAAAGTCTAAGCATCAGTGAAAGAGGAGATTATTCCGAGTGGGGCGCCATGACAGGAATGCTTTCACATTCAGCCGTCCTTTTCGCTTCATCAAACTGCTAGCTGAGGTTTTGTGTGCTACCTGTATGCATACGTACGTGAGCAGAATTTTTATTTTGCCCTCACAGCTCTTATCTGTGAGTGTGACTGCAGAGTACATGGTGGAGACAGGCAGGCAGGCAGTCGTCACTCGCCACACCTAACCTGATCAGATAAATAATAGATAGCCACTCTGTACTCTACGTGAGTGGGTCATCCACATGTCTGTCATTGTATCCTCTGGTTCATTTGAGTGCACCAGTTTGAACTGGTAAAACCCGCCATTGATGACTCATCTTGACTCACTTTACCAGGTTGCTATCTTTGTTTGGGACGCCCATTTTCATGAGGTGAAGTCATTGTAAAACATAATTACATCAAATAGTATAAGGCAGAGCTGATGCCAGTGTGAACCTTTCAAAAGCATGAAAGAGGACGTATGATGAGGTCGCTTGTGCTTGTGCTCATACGTTTTGATATCTGGAGTTCCAACCCACAAACTGTGACATAAGAAGTCAGTTTTTTAGAACTGCCTGGATCAGGAAGCCATTCCCATCTGGCTGTCCTTCCTGTCACATTCAGCCTCATTTCACCTACCTTTGCTAAGGTGTGCCATATATTTCCTGTGAGCCAATCAGAGCAGACTGGGCTGTATTGGGGGGCGGCTTAAAGAGACAGGCGCTAAGACGGAGCAATTCAGGCAAAGGGTAAATACTATGGGGGCGACGGTGGCTCAGTGGTTAGCAAGTCAGTCTTTCAATCAGAGGGTCGGTGGTTCAAACCTCGGCTCAGCCAGTCTGTGTTGTTGTGTCCTTGAGCAAGACACTTAACCCTCATTGCTCACCGTTGCTGTGTCTACGGTCTACTGTACACTGTATATCATGTAAGTCGCTTTGGATAAAAGCGTCAGCTAAATGAAATGTAATGTAATGTTACTAGGGATGCACCGATACCGATACTGCGTTAAAATACTCGTACTCGTATCGATTTCAATTGCCGATACCAAGAACCGATACCACTCAACAGTATTTCACTACAACAAACTGGTCGCGCTTTGTGGAGAAAAAGATTTGTTGTCCTACCTGACTTCAACGTCTAGGGCAGGGGTCGGCAACCCGTGATCCAGAGCCGCATACGGCTCTTTCGTCGCTCTCTTGCGGCTCTTGCAAGGTGTGTAGAGTAATGTGCGTCGCGTTCACACAGTAAAAAATGATTGCCGTCCTGCCGGTGTGAATCAAACGGCTGCTGATCCACCAGAAGTAGCGCTGGCAGCGGCCTCATTCAGACGCTGTTGTGCGGCTACGGATGATATTATTGTGGCCGAGTGTCTGTTGTGTGTCTATATTTGTAATTCTAATAAAATGAAAACACGCTGCAGGGTAACTTGAACCACTTTTTCCTTCACACACGTATATCCCACAATTCCACTCCTGTTTTCCTTTCCGTTTCTCCCTCCACAATAAAAGCACCGGAAACTTAACTTGGAACACAGCTTCCTATATAATTGCTCGATCCCTAATATTACCCAAAACCACCAGACACAGGAACAGCTTCTTTCCACTGGCCGTCACCCTGATGAACAATTAATCAGACTCCCCCATCTGCACTACCTGCACTAATTGGACTACTTTTTCTAAATATGTCTAAATATGTCTTTTTTTAAATATTTATCTTGCTTATTGTAAATGTGTATATATGTACAATGAGAGCTATGTGTAACCGGAGTCAAATTCCATGTGAGTGTAAACACACATGGCCAATAAAGCTGATTCTGATTCTGATTATGAACCCGGACACGGGGGCGTTTTATGGTCCGACATTAGAGGGACTTCCACAAGACGTTTAAAGCTTGGGATAGCCTTCTGTTAATGTTGTACTATAGGCTTGACATAATCTGCAGAGGATAAAATAAAATCTGCCTCCAAATTAATTGCACTTTCATGGAGACCAAATCTAAGAAGTATCGGTACTCGGTATCGGCAAGTACACAAATAAAAATACTCGTACTCGTATCGGTTTGTAAAAAGTGGTATCGTTGCATCCCTAGTTTTTACAATTTACTGGTCGGTCTACGTCCCAACCCTCACCTATGGTCACGAACTTTGGGTCGTGACCGTAAGAACGAGGTCTCGGATACAAGCGGCCGAAATGAGTTTCCTCCGTAGAGTGGCCGGGCTCAGCCTTAGAGATAGGGTAAGGAGATGAGTTTCCTCTGTAGGGCTCAGCCTTAGAGATAGGGTAAGGAGCTCGGACATCAGGAGGGAGCTTGAAGTCGAGCCGCTACTCCTTCGTGTCAAAAGGAGTCAGCTGAGGTGGTTCAGCATCTCATTAGGATGCCTCCAGGACGCCTCCCTTTAGAGGTTTTCCAGGCACGTAACTGGTAGGAGGCCCCGGGGAAGACCCAGGACACGCTGGAGGGATTATATCTCCCAGCTGGCCTGGGAACGCCTCGGGATCCCCCAGAATGAGCTGGTAGATGTTGCGGGTGAGAGAGAAGTCTGGGTCAGCCTGCTTGACCTGCTGCCTCCGCGACCCGACCCCGGATAAGCGGATGAAAATGGATGGAAATACGCTATGTTGGGATGTAGTATACATCAACAAGAACAAATTCACTAGAACCAGTCACATTTAGTTATAAGAAAAACATGACAAAACAATCCAACAAAACTGCAGATCACTAAAACATTGCACACACAAGCCATCATAAGGAACGACATTAATGATTTAATAAAAACAACTCTGTGGCGATGGTGTTGGTTCAGCTGCAGAGGGAAACTAACCCCTAGTGTAAGTTCAGATAGAAAGACAACCCCTGTCAGAAGAGTCATAGACTCTATCACTAACTCAAGTAAACAAGACTGAAAATTCAGCACAAAAATAAAAAGTGTTGTCAGCATTATCTGCAGCAGCTAGCTCCCGGGTAGCGGGACCAACCCCAGCTCAACACCCGACGCAGGCCGCAGCAACAGCAACTAAACAGTAAAACAAACAGCAGTTCACTCACCACATGCTGTTCACTCATAGTCAAAGTAAATATTAACATAAACTATAAGTATGACTCAAAAGTGGCTTGAGAAATCACCCCAAGTTTGAAAATATGCCACAAAAAAAATCGATAGCAAGAAGCTACACACGAAAACTCTATAGTTTTGGAATCCAACAATACTGCCAAATCTGCTGTCAAACAATGCCTTCTTGGTCTCTATGGATAGTTCCTGTCACATAGCACACAGCTGCAGTAAAACAAGAACCGTTCAAGTATCACCTAGGACTGTGGGAACTTTCTAGCTTTAACCGAGTTGACACGATTTCTCGAAATGTCTGAACTAAAATAATTATTAAAAATACTTAACTTCAGTCAATCAAAGGGAAACTTTGCACATATAGAGCCGTTCTGCCCTGTGCCGGGTTTCTTCAGGGGGGCGGCCCGCCCCCCTATTATAATGGTAGGGGAAACACTGTATACACTCACCTAAAGGATTATTAGGAATACCCATAATAATACTGTGTTTGACCCCCTTTCGCCTTCAGAACTGCCTTAATTCTACGTGGCATTGATTCAACAAGGTGCTGAAAGCATTCTTTAGAAATGTTGGCCCATATTGATAGGATAGCATCTTGCAGTTGATGGAGATTTGTGGGATGCACATCCAGGGCACGAAGCTCCCGTACCACCACATCCCAAAGATGCTCTATTGGGTTGAGATCTGGTGACTGTGGGCCATTTTAGTACAGTGAACTCATTGTCATGTTCAAGAAACCAATTTGAAATGATTGGAGCTTTGTGACATGGTGCATTATCCTGCTGGAAGTAGCCATCAGAGGATGGGTACATGGTGGCCATAAAGGGATGGACATGGTCAGAAACAATGCTCAGGTAGGCCGTGGCATTTAAACGATGCCCAATTGGCACTAAGGGGCCTAAAGTGTGCCAAGAAAACATCCCCCACACCATTACACCACCACCACCAGCCTGCACAGTGGTAACAAGGCATGATGGATCCATGTTCTCATTCTGTTTACGCCAAATTCTGACTCTACCATCTGAATGTCTCAACAGAAATCGAGGCTCATCAGACCAGGCAACATTTTTCCAGTCTTCAACTGTCCAATTTTGGTGAGCTCTTGCAAATTGTAGCCTCTTTTTCCTATTTGTAGTGGAGATGAGTGGTACCCGGTGGGGTCTTCTGCTGTTGTAGCCCATCCGCCTCAAGGTTGTGCGTGTTGTGGCTTTACAAATGCTTTGCTGCATACCTCGGTTGTAACGAGTGGTTATTTCAGTCAAAGTTGCTCTTCTATCAGCTTGAATCAGTCGGCCCATTCTCCTCTGACCTCTAGCATCAACAAGGCATTTTCGCCCACAGGACTGCCGCATACTGGATGTTTTTCCCTTTTCACACCATTCTTTGTAAACCCTAGAAATGGTTGTGCGTGAAAATCCCAGTAACTGAGCAGATTGTGAAATACTCAGACCGGCCCGTCTGGCACCAACAACCATGCCACGCTCAAAATTGCTTAAATCACCTTTCTTTCCCATTCTGACATTCAGTTTGGAGTTCAGGAGATTGTCTTGACCAGGACCACACCCCTAAATGCATTGAAGCAACTGCCATGTGATTGGTTGATTAGATAATTGCATTAATGAGAAATTGAACAGGTGTTCCTAATAATCCTTTAGGTGAGTATATATATATATATATATATGTATATATATATATATATATATGTATATATATATACATGTATGTATGTATATGTATATATATATATATATATATATATATGTATATATATATGTATATATATATATATATATATATGTATATATATATACATGTATGTATGTATATGTATATATATACATGTATGTATGTGTGTGTATATATATATATCGACCGACCGACCGACCCAAACACAAAAACTTAAAAGGAAACATGGTGTTAATTTATTTTAATTAACACCACAAAGTGTGCAGTTTTTGTCACTGCAGTGGATTCTTCTTGGCTTTTCAAAGAACATTTCCAGAACTGAAATAATCCCTTTTTCATTCTCTATGTACTGTATTGTATCTATTAATTAATGTAATGTATTTATTTATGTACTGTATTTACTTACTTACCAAGATCAGTCTTGTACAGCCAATATCATAAACCAATATACCACTAACACATATATGAACGTATGATCTATGTTCACAAGGGTTTCCTGTATAGCCTGTTGAAATTATTCAAATAGACCTTGTACTTGTGAAGATAATCACTATTTAGATTCGGCTGCAACACATTCGCAATTTCCCCCCAAAAAATGCTGGTGTGCAAAGCGACTTTTATTACATTTTGTATTTTTTGCTTTTTTACTGTTTTTTTTATATTTTAATGAATGTTCTTAATTGTTTTTAAATCTTGTTTTCTTCTGCATTGTTTTGATGCTTTTAATTTTATGTGACGCACTTTGAATCGCCTTGTTGAAATGTGCTCTACAAATAAACTTGCCCTGCCTTACTCTTGTACTTTAGAGAAGCACATTGACTTCTCCATTTGCAAACACAGTGTATCTCTGTTTCTGTTATGAAAAGTTAAAGGGCAACGGTGAACCAGCCAGGAGATCACCACAAAATGGGAACTGTGACGAATGTTTCAGGCGTCTGTGTAGACGTACTGGCTTCAGTTAAAGGGAAATGAATTGCAGCGATTGATTCTAATGTGAAATATATTCTAACTGCAGAATGCTGAGCTGGGTGAAGTCTCCCTGCCAAATTAGTTTAATTGAAGTGCTAATAGAATTTTATTTGGGCCATTATTGTTGGCACTGCTGTCCCCAAGACAACGGATCACTTTCCTTTCTGTTTTCCTCAGAACCTAGAACTTCCAACAACACAGGACTCAGTGTATTTGGTTTCCCACGGTTTGTTCGGTTGTTCCACCATTTCTTATTCTGGATTAAAGCGCTTCCATTGATGCTCTTTGAGAGCCAGTGAAAACGGAATCGCTCTCCTCCTCTTTTGGTTGCACAATGGTTGACATACATTTGTGAAGTCCCAAAAAATCCAGCCTATAATTAATTAAACTTAATAATATCAAGTATTATTATATTTCTATAGCACTTTTCAAGGTTAGGCCCAAAAGCTATGCATTAATAAATAAAAATCAGAAACCCTACAGACTACTACAGATGAAAAATAGCCTCTTGGCTAACTCTAAACTAAATAAGTGCAAGCCCTTGTATGACGTAAAATAATTAAGAACATGAGAGTACATATATCAAACTGACTGAGCCCATACATAAACGGATGAACGGGCAAGTGAAAAATATAAGAAATAAGTTCATATGTGGTTAAGAATAAAACTCCTATAAAGCAAATAGACTGCAAATAAAAGAACAAAGTCATAAAAAAGTGCATAAAGAACACTAAAACAAGCGGAAGAATGTAAATACCCATATATTGTATATAGACTATCTGCAGGATTTTTCATTTCCTCTGTGTGTGTGTGTGTGTGTCCATCCATCCACCAGAGGCTCTTTGTAACTGCAGCAGTGGTGGTGAGGGGATTTTGGATCCAGACGAGTGTGACCGGAGTACCGGTCAGTGTTCCTGTTTGTCGGGCTACACCGGTCTGCAGTGCGAAGACTGCGAGGAGGGACACTTCACCAACGGCACCAGCGGCTGCCTGCCCTGCGCCTGCGACTCCTCCGGCGCAGTGAACCACCTCTGTGACAGGTCAGGCTGCTCTCCCTGCTCTCACAATCTGGTAGCCATGTTGGACATGTTTGTTTGTTCAGTCAACATAGTTTGCTAGTTTCTAGGTTTTTCACTCTGCATACATATGCTGAGCCTCTTGTCTCACACACACTGTTCACCCATGGTTGACCTGGGCCCAGGGTTACACGACTAACGAGATTAGGTGATACGAGACGGATGTAATTCTCAGGAGATGGTGCAGACTAAAACAGAGCTAAAAGGAGAGTGAATATTGACTTGTATTCTTTTGGTGGGTTGAAACATGAATACAAAAAAAGGCTAATAAACATAACATAACTTAGTATGGTAACAATAAATCAATGAGCCACACGAAAAACGAGTAAAACTTGGTCCTGGCATGGCCTAACCTTCCACAAATTTCAATGAAATGTGATGACAAATGAGATTAAAAAAACTCTCTGAAGGGAAATTATTTGCTTGTTTTTTGAGAAGCCAGTTGGTATTGTTTGATTGTATTTTAAACCAGCCAGTACTGAGAGGACCTATTATTCCAGCTGCAATGGCATTAGCTGTGTAGTAATTGCATGTGGGTCTCTTCCACATTTGCTGAAAAACAAACTATTGCCAAGCATACATCAATATGTTATATAAAATTACAGATGGTTATGGTATCTAATACATAGCACATTTATTGTTTTTTTAGTATTTTACTGGAATATTGGTGTTGACAAAGACACTGGTTGAACTTAGACTTTAGTTTGCTCTAAAAGCAGGTATTTGGATTTATTTCAATGCAGGTGCATAATTGGGCAACACATAACACACAAAGTGTTCACCTAGCCTTCAGGGACTGAGAAGCAGTGGGCTGGCAGCCCACCACAGCATTCTGCAGAGCGTGGGAACAACAAGACAGCTAATTGTGTCACTGTGATCAAAACGTGGAAACAAATCCTGTTTGTCAGATTGTTGAGATTTATTTTGAGCCTTACTGAATATTTTCAGCTATTTCTCATATATAGACTGTTGTATATGTGCAGTGGGTTTTCATTACAAAGGCTCTGGAAGATATGTGATGCGTTTGCAGCTTCTTAAAGAGAGACTATCTTTAGCAGCAAGTGCTGTGGTCTACCAAGGCCAAACAGACTGTCTGCTGTGAATGAGTATTTGTTATCTCATAAAGACTGAGACCAGATGTTCTGGGGCCCGGCTTTTCTCAGACGTGATGTTCATAACACCATAGCCCTGCAGAATCCTTATGCTGCCTATGGAGCAAGGCCGTGCTCCCGCAGACCTCCCTGAAGACAGCAAAATGAACTTCAGACCCTGCTTACTCCTCAAATTCCAAGCCAGGAAACACACGGCAGACCCTGCATGCAGCTTCTCCAGAAGTCACAAGAGCTGTGACTCGGAAAAGAAGCTGCGTGTGTGGGTTGGTAAAAATAGCGACTGTACTTTCTGCCTCTAACCGTGAACGTCAATGCTGCAGCTTTTCAAACGCTCGATTCGGTGTTTAATGTGTGGAGGATTTGTGTTGTCATGCTCTGGAACAAATACGTCACAGTGTAGCTTACATAAGCCCAAACCTAATAGGTGCAGTCCTTCACTAGAAACACAGAATGTCCTCTTCCTTTTCATGAAGCCTGAAACGCTGTCTGGAGTTCAATAGGATGTAGGTGAAGGTGCAGGCAGATTTCACACAGCGACGCAGCTAATACAGTCCTTCTCAGACAGTCTGAGCCCAGCCAGGCCACCGCTAACCCTGCTAGCCTAGGGTCCCCTTCAAGAGCTTATCACCATGAGTTACACAGATAAGCCAGCTTTCCGACCTCCCCCCCATCTTTCCCATTAAGTAATGAGCCAGTCAAAGGGCTTTAGTTGTGTCCACAGCTACGAGAAGTTGATCACAGTGAAAAAGAATCTGAGTGATCAGTGATCTGCATAGAGCAGCTGCAGACATCTGCAGCATCAGAGAGATGCTTAGTGGGTTATAGCTGTCATGAAAAAATACCGCAGTCAGTATATCATCACAACATACATGGTGAACTCTCCAGCTCATCTGTTTCCACAATATACTTAGGATACTGTGGCTTAGCCAAGAACTGTGACAACAATGAACACAAGACATGAGGCACAACGTGACCAGAAGTAAGTAGACGTTAGAAGTTGTGTTTTAAGCTTTTTTTCATGCTGGATGACTTATTTCCTCATATGAACACATCTCTGGTAGACACCATATTTAAAGTGTTTTTTGTGTGATTCTTTGTGGTGAAACTCAGTTTTTCAGATTTGTTGATTTAAATAAACTAATTGATTAGTTGCCAAAATGGCATTAGTGTTAGTTGACTAGGAATGGATTTGGTCAATGTCATTTCAAAATCATACCAAAAACATTATAATCACAATACCAGGATAATATGCCACTGGTTGCTTCCAAAACAAGAAATAGTCACATATAACCCAAAAAACATTTTGGAACCTGCATCAGGGGTTTTCAACCACTTGAAAGGTGAAAGGTCTGGCTTGCCATCGGCGGTCCAGTTCTACCCAATGGTGTTGGATGAGGTTGAGGTGGGGGCTCTGTGCAGGCCAGTCAGGTGGTTCCACACCAAACTGGGAAACCCATTTCCTATGGAGCTGGAGCTGGAGCAGGAGTTGGACATGTTGGCCATTATCATGTTGAAACAAACTGCCACAAAGTTTAAATGGCACTATCATTTGCCATGTTTCCATTACACAATAAAAAAAATTCTACGTTGGCATGAGGTGTTTTTTTCTGCGTTAAATTGAATATGGAAACATCTTTACAGAATACATTCTGAGCAAACATGTAGCTCACATGACTGATCAGCTGATGGAAAGGCACCTACAGTGGAGTACTGCAGGTTAACAGGAGCAGGAGAGCAGCAGCAGCCAGAGCCTTTAGCTCAGGGGTGTCCAAACTACGGCCCGCGGGCCAACTGCGGCCCGCGGGTCAGTTTTTATTGGCCCGCAGCAAATTCTAGAGTCTAGACCAAGGGTGGGCAAACTACGGCCCGCGGGCCGGATCCGGCCCGTTGGGCGTTTTTCCGAAGCACGATGACGGCAAAAGACCAGCATCGATGTTTCTTAACTCAAGTCGGGAACGGAGAAGCGTTACAGCGGTCTTTACGTGCCGTGCTTTCTGCAGCGCATCGGGCTGCGAGTCCAGCTGCTGCTGTCTGCGCTGCTCACCTCCACCCCTCCCCCACAGGCCAGCGCGCCACGGAGACATGGTCCGTTTTATACGGCATAACGAACGCACATCAGACCCACAGGACTCATGTGACATATAGGGTTCTGCCTGCCAGCCTCCTGCCAGCTTCCTGCATGGAGCCCCTCTGCAACAGGTCTCTTGTGTCCAGAGAGCAAAAACAAATTCGAAAAATGTAGTTTATCACGCAGGACAGTGACTCGGCGTGTATAACTAATTGACGAAGACTTAGCCAGCAAGTTAAACAAAAAAGCTGAGTCATTTAAGTTATATTCGTTAGTAAGTAATGTAAGTTCTCTTTACTTTTTAGTTATTGGCTTTTATTTATAATGTATATTGGTTCACACAAACACTCTCTATCCATCTGATACTGGCCCGGCCCGTCTGTCTAATTTTAAAAGTCAATGTGGCCCCTGAGCCAAAAAGTTTGCCCACCCCTGATATAGCTGCACACATCAGTTGCCCTTTAGCTGCAGTTTCCTCACATCATAGTAAACAATGGACCCTCTAATTATTCTCAGAAGAGCTGACTGGGCCAGTGTGCTTTCTTCACAGCGTCCTCCTTTACAACCAGCTATGATGTCAGGAGCGTTGATGGACTCTCAATAGCAGCAGGTTCCCTTCCAGACACCAGCGAGCTGACTGACAGCCAGCATGAGCTGAAACAATCACACGTGCCACTCGGCTGAGTTGTTAGAAAGTGTTTCCTGTGATTGTCTGAGGCAGCATTACGTAACTACTAGTTGTGTAATGGTCCACTATTGATCTCTACGGATCCCGCTCACGGCTTGGCACACACGGGAACCACAGATTAATAACACAGTTTAACGTTAACCATCACGGTGTAAACAACGTTGCTTGAAGGAGATGTTTTGAAAACAACATAAATAGATATTGGAGATGAATTATGAGCTGTTAAACTTCCTAACATGATCTAAGCTCATTATTATACTTTATCACAAGATTTTTTTATCCATAAAAATACAATCTCTTTTTCTTTATCATTTCAATTGTGTGTTTTAATGAAGAAAATAAATACTATAAATTACTATAATTATGTAAAAGTATAACATTTAAAAATGTTGTTATGGTTTATTGACTTCAGAGCAGTTCAAATTATATGTTTGGACAGTGGCAAAAAAAACAAATAGTCTGGAGATTGTATAACCAAGCAACAAGGTGATTTGTATCTGCCAATATGGATGGATCAATGATCATCAATTACTATCAGCGGCAAAGAACGTGATCAGGGATCTCTAAAAGTTGCTCCCTTTTTTCTATTGTGCTGATCCAATCTGTGATCCCATCCAAACCATGAGTTGTATGATCTGTTGCTCCACTACTAACTACAGTAAAATATATAGCTCAAAGCCAGATAGAGCTCTGTCTAAAAAGCTCGCTTTCGATGTGAAAACCCAAGATTTGGATTTGTACATAGATTGAGTTATGACGTGACTCCCACTCTGCTACACGCACTGAGCACTGTTAAGGCAGCCCCTTGCATTTTGAAGTCTCTGTTGTGCATTTGTCTGGCGAGCTGGCCAAATATAGATGACATGGCATCACAAGAAGATATTTCCAGAATACTTATTTTCAGATATTTAAAACATCAACGTAATGTCACAATCAAAGAGCAAGACCCTGTGGAAGATCAATTTGTTCTCATAACCTCAAAGAAGCAGAATGCACAGAAGCCACAAGACATTTTGAGTCAAGCCCACTCAATTTCCTCAAACGTTAGCTCAGACGTAATTCACTTATCTATAAAAATGACCGTTGGAATAATAAGTTGAGGTTCTTTAACCGTAAAGATTCCAGTGGGTACATCCAAGGGGGAAACAGCCACCAGAACCAACAAGCTCATTTCAGGGTCAACGTTCAGAGGGAAAATGTACTGAGCAACTGGCAAAGACAAGCTTGTGTTATCAATTCACTTAACAGTAATTTGCAATTGCCAAGGCACAACAACTGCTACTTGTGACGGTTATTGAAAGCACTGACTCATGTAGCTGATCTATTGATGAGGTGTGCTGAACCATAAACACATTGTCTGCTTTACACTACATTTGAAATCCTTAAACACTCAATTATCTACATTAGACACGCCATCCAAAACACGTCATGAGAGCGTCTCCCTGTTTTGTTAACCTGGCTTGCCACACACGTCCTTTCATGCACCTGGGTGTGCCCCACTGGCTAGTTCATCGGCGCGCCTTTGTCAGGGAGGTGTAGGACCTCCGGTTAACCCTATGGTAATCACTGTTTGCTCAGTTAGCACTGTTAGCTCAGTCAGCACTGTTAGCTCAGTCAGCATGGTTAGCTCAGCCAGCACTGTTGGCTCAGTCTACACTGTTAGGACTGTTAGCTCAGTCTGCACTGTCAGCCCTGTTAGCTCAGTGTTAGCACTGTTAGCTCAGTCAGCACTGTTAGCTCTGTCTGTACTGTCAGCACTGTTAGCTCAGTCAGCACTGTCAGCATTGTTAGCTCAGTCTGCACTGTTATCTCAGTCAGCACTGTTGGCTCAGTCTGTACTGTTATCTCAGTCAGCACTGTTAGCTCAGTCAGCACTGTTATCTCAGTCTGCACTGTTATCTCAGTCAGCACTGTTGGCTCAGTCTGTACTGTTATCTCAGTCAGCACTGTTAGCTCAGTCAGCACTGTTAGCTCAGTCTGCACTGTTATCTCAGTCAGCACTGCTGGCTCAGTCTGTACTGTTAGCTCTATCTGTACTGTCAGCACTGTTAGCTCAGTCTGCACTGTTATCTCAGTCAGCACTGTTAGCTCAGTCTGTACTGTTATATATCTCAGTCTGCACTGTTATCTCAGTCAGCACTGTTAGCTCAGTCTGTACTGTTATATATCTCAGTCAGCACTGTTAGCTCAGTCTGTACTGTCAGCACTGTTAGCTCAGTCAGCACTGTTATCTCAGTCTGCACTGTTATCTCAGTCTGCACTGTTGGTTCAGTCTGTACTGTTATCTCAGTCTGCACTGTTAGCTCAGTCAGCACTGTTAGCTCAGTCTGCACTGTTATCTCAGTCAGCACTGCTGGCTCAGTCTGTACTGTTAGCTCTATCTGTACTGTCAGCACTGTTAGCTCAGTCAGCACTGTTAGCTCAGTCTGTACTGTTATATATCTCAGTCAGCACTGTTAGCTCAGTCTGTACTGTCAGCACTGTTAGCTCAGTCAGCACTGTTATCTCAGTCTGCACTGTTATCTCAGTCTGCACTGTTGGTTCAGTCTGTACTGTTATCTCAGTCTGCACTGTTAGCTCAGTCAGCACTGTTAGCTCAGTCTGTACTGTCAGCACTGTTAGCTCAGTCAGCACTGTTAGCTCAGTTTGTACTGTCAGCACTGTTAGCTCAGTCTGCAGTAATATCTCAATCAGCACTGTTAGCTAACTCAGCACTGTTAGCTCAGTCAACACTGTTAGCTCAGTCTACACTGTTAAGACTGTTAGCTCAGTGTTAGCACTGTTAGCTCAGTCAGCCCTGTTCGCTCTGTCTGTACTGTCAGCACTGTTAGCTCAGTCAGCACTGTCAGCATTGTTAGCTCAGTCAGCACTGTTAGCTCAGTCTGTACTGTCAGCACTGTTAGCTCAGTCTGCACTGTTATCTCAGTCAGCACTGTTAGCTCAGTCTGCACTGTTATCTCAGTCTGCACTGTTATCTCAGTCTGCACTGTTATCTCAGTCAGCCCTGTTAGCTCATTCTGTACTGTCAGCACTGTTAGCTCAGTCAGCACTGTTAGCTCAGTCTGTACTGTCAGCACTGTTAGCTCAGTCAGCATTGTTAGCTCAGTCTGTACTGTCAGCACTGTTAGCTCAGTCAGCACTGTTAGCTCAGTCTGTACTGTCAGCACTGTCAGCTCAATCAGCACTGTTAGCTAACTCAGCACTGTTAGCTCAGTCAACACTGTTAGCTCTGTCTGTACTGTCAGCACTGTTAGCTCAGTCTGCACTGTTAGCTCAGTCCGCACTGTTAGCTCAGTCAGCACTGTTAGCTCAGTTAGCACTGTTAGCTCAGTCTGCACTATTAGCTCAGTCAGCACCGTTAGCTCAGTCTGCACTGTTATCTCAATCTGCATGTAACTGCATCCTTATTTAATGTTCTGAACAACCCGAATGAGATTTCTCCGCTTGTTCGCTGATGATGCTGCATTGCAAATCCTGTGATCCAGTCAATATTGGACAAAAGAGCTGTATTAACCACTTAAATCAACAAGTGTCATCCCTGAATTTGGGTCAGCTCCTGTGGGCTTTGCCTGTAAGGCATTCTTTTTTACAATATGGTATGGAAGATGTCATAGTCTGTAATGAAATATTGATTTTGGGTGCAGATGTTTCTGCCTCTGGGTTGTGTGTCACTGCATTGGATGCATTATTGCCATCGATGTATTTTTACTCCCAGTGTCTGTTTGATTGGATCATGTATGAGCAGCGTTTGAAGACCGTGAGTTGCTGCCCGATCAAGTGGAAGCGGTGAGGATAGCATTCTGCTGTCATCACACAGCAGCAGTGGACCGCAGGACTGCGGGGGGTTCGAGCCCCGTGTCCGAGTCCGGACTAATGGCTACACCCGGGGGACCTACAGTCAGCACTTCACTGCACAGCCCCATCTGTGTCAGATACACAGATGAACAGATTGATTCAAGGCCTCGTAGATTTTCAGCCATGTCTTTTGTAAATTCAGTTACTGGCCTTCTACCATTGAACTTCTAAATTGAACAGGTATAAACTTGTTGGAAGACTCCACTTAACTCCACTTAGCAGTTCCCCATTGCATCTAGCGTGTGTGCTAAGCTAGGCATTTCTCATTATATTTTTCATCACTGTGATGTGTAGTAGACACATAATATGAGCTGTGACCTCTGACTGGCTCAGATGTTAAACAATACTTTTTCCCAAACCTTTGGATTTGTTCATTTGAAAAAAAAATTGTAGTTTCAGTGCCTCATCAACGGTGTCTCTAACTATGTTACCTGCACTGTATTCAATGTTTCACCAAGCTCCCTCCATACCTTCATGATATAATGATGATAACAAAACATATCAGATTTCACTGTTGTTTATATGGCTTAGAATGTTGGCCTTTTGTCGGAAAACTATGTGGACGTGTCTGCGCATGTGTCGGGGCCGTGGAGAACGGATCACAAGACCTGCTGCAGTGTTGTTTAACACACCCAGTCAGGCTGTGACTGCACACTGTGACCGGCAATGCAAATAAACCGGCTCAGTGTAGTCCTGATTATTTTTTCCAAACATGTTCCTCTTGTTAATTGTAACCGGGGATCAGGGAGGTCTGCTGTTTTCCGATACATGTTGTAGCCGATGGCCAGCGCTGAATGGGGTTAAGCCTCGTCGCCATGTACCACTGACCTACTTAGCATGCAGCTCTGATGGAGAGCGGCTGGCCGTGCATGGAAATCACACCCAAACAATAACAACCCCCTTCTGAGCCTAGATTACTGGTCAGTGAGGGACAAGGTTTCTGCATCCTCCAAGCCGCATCTATGTACATAAGGATCTTTCTATCCATTTTCTAGGGAATTTACATTATAATAATATTTATTTCTAAGTATTATATATGGTACTCCTCAGTATTATACAATCCCCATTGGCAGCGTGTGGTTGAAGCATTTACTAGAAAAAAGTACGCTTTTTCACTGTCAATACTTTGACAGTATTATAATTATGACGTACATCATCACTCCTGCCTGTCTTTTGGAGAGTGAGCAAGGCAAGGCAAGTTTATTTGTTTGCACATTTCAACAACATCAAAACAATGCAGAAGAAAACAAGATTTAAAAACAATTAAGAACATTCATTAAAACATTTAAAAGACAGTCAAAAAGCAAAAAATACTAAATTTAATAAAAGTTGCAGTGCAGTTTAAGAAATAAAATGCATTAGTGAGATGCAGAAATTGATTAATATACTTTAATCTGGTTTAATTAAAGGCAACAGCAAACAGAAAGGTCTTCAGTCTGGCTTTAAAGAGGCTGAGGGTCTCTGCAGACCTGCAGCTCTCAGGGACCTTGTTCCAGATGTGTGGAGCAGAAAAGCTGAACGCTGCCTCTCTGTGTTTAGTTCTGACTCTTGGAACAGAAAGTAGACCCGTCCCAGATGACCTGAGGGGTCGGGATGGTTCATAAGGCAGCAGCAGATCACTAATGTATTTAGGCCCTAAACCATTCAGGGCTTTATAAACCAGCAGCAGGATTTTAAAGTCAATTCTTTGTTGGACAGGAAGCCAGTGCAAAGACCTCAGAACTGGAGTGATGTGATCCACTCTCCTGGTCTTAGTGAGGACTCGAGCTGCAGCGTTCTGAATCAGCTGCAGCTTTCTGATTGACTTTTTACTGAGACCTGTGAACACACCGTTACAGTAGTCAAGTCTACTGAAGATAAATGACCTGTGAACACACCATTACAGTAGTAAGTGTGATATATACATAAACATAAACATTTACAAACGAAGTATGTCTAATGTCAGAGTATTTTAAATCAAATTACAGTACAAAAAATGCATAATAGAAAGTACCCAGGCATTAAATTGTGGTGGAGCTAAACAAATCAAAAAGTCAAAATTTGCTAAAACATTTGCTTTGATTGTCTAATAGGGCTCTGTCAAATATTCAAGTGAAGACATTTAATAATGCTGGCCGAATAGAGGGGTCTCCAGCTTCCTCCCTCAGGCCGGAGACATGCAGGTTTGGTTGATTGAAGACTAATATGTCATTTTCTTTGTTAGAATTTAATTTGGTGAGGAAGGAGTAAGCACAATTCATCATGCTGATGAAAATTGCTAAATTGTCCTGGTCCCCGATAATCATCTGCAGTTGAGAGTGAAGAGAGTTATTGCTCCCTGTCTCTGTGACAGTTGGACATTATCTCTCTGACTGACTCTGCATTAGGGTCATAAGTGTGTGTGTGTGTGTGTGTGTGTGTGTGTGTGTGTGTGTGATTGTGTGTGCGTGTGATTGTGTGTGCATGTGATTGTGTGTGTGTTTGTGTGTGTGTGTGTGTGTGTGTGTGTGTGTGTGTTGCTGGAAGAAAGGACTGTTGATGTCCCACGCCCCACTAAGCGTCGCCTTGGGCCTCCTCATTTGCATTTGCAGTTGTTTTAACAAAGCCCAGATTGTATGTAGACCCACGCACATGCTCATGGAAAGAGCTCCCAGTCACTCTTGATTTGCTTTAATTGTTTTGAAGTCATTGTCCTTATGTTTCTGAGTCCATTGTCTGGGTTCGAGGGCTGATCAGACTTGACTTGGTGCTCTACTTTCCCTAGGAGATTACCTTGAGATCAGAGAGCCATGGAGGATTCCTCACTGGGAAGAAATGAAGCCTCTCACTGCATTATTGCCAAAGAGCTCCAATGTGATTGGATTGAACTTTACCGGAGCATTCTGAGATCATCTCAGCTGCTTGAGCGCAATCAGACATGTAAAACAAACAAGTTTAAATGCTGATGAAGATACTCATCAAAAATATTTGTCACTCAAAACGACAAACAAAATGAGTGCCGAGTGTATCTCACACACATATTCCAGCCATTTAAACTTTGATTAGCTGTGTATTGTATTATAATAAAAGGGGCTCTGGTCCAATAAGAGTGGCAAAACCCCTGAAGCTGTTTGGTAACTGACAAAAATGTAGTTTAGTGCCAACAGTAACAGTTTAAACAGCTAAAAGCCATCCGTAACCCAACACAACCACATGAACGACTGGCATAAAAGCACTCAGTGTGAGTTGAAATCACTGGAGCTGCTAATGAGAATCACTGGAGCGGCTGTCTCCCTGTCGCTTAATGTGACGGTGAGACAGATGGTGGATTTCAGAGTATTTTTGATGTCATCCCGTTGCCATCGCTATAATGTAGGAGCAATTCCTCAGATTGCTCACTTACATTGTTAAAATTGAGTTGAGTAAATATTACGTATGCATCTTGGAGATGCTTCTTTTTTCTGACTCCAATCCTTGTCGGTTGCATTTCCCAGTAGCTCCTCAAAACGCCCTCTGACCAAGATGCATGCTGTGCTTAAAGGGCTGTGTTTCTTCTCTATGAAGTACAAATGAAAACTGCACTTTGCAACATTGTTTTGGAAGACACACTAATGGAGAATCCAAGGTGAGCTAATGTTTTTGGGGGTTTTGGTGGACCGATCCTTTACAGACAAAAAGACATATTAAAGAAACATAAGGAGGCAAACGGGCTTTATACAGTGTGGTGCTGGACCCCATGCAGCCCCTGATGTGAGCAGTGTGGAGGGATGGAAGGGGCTCCCCACATCCTTTGTACCTGGAACAGAGCTCTAGAAAGCAGGAAGTCAACAGGCTGTACTTCTCCTCTGATGACATCACATCTCTGGCTTGGTGTTCTGGGCTTTTCGTCTGGGACTGTGTTGTCTGATAGCTTCTGTTCTGTTCTGCCCCTTTCAGCTCAGGGATATGTGTGTGCAAGACGGGAGTGTACGGACCAAAGTGTGATGAATGCCACCCGGGTTTCTTCTACTTCAGCAGCACGGGCTGCCGGCCCTGCCAGTGTCAGAACCACACCAGCTACTGCCATCCACAGTCCGGTGAGTCTGAGGACACCAGTGTGTTCCATAGTATGAGTCACAGGGTAACGATAAGTAAATAAAAACATAAAGCAACGTACACATTACCTTCAGTTTGTCAGAGTTGCCCAAACAAAGCTTTAATTTTCGTTTTGTATCAAAACTTTTCTTCTTTTCTTTATGATTGTTAGTTGTCAATGAGTCACTGTGGTTTATTTGGCTAAAGCAGCGTGTAGAAGATAACACATCCTGCGTTCAAATCCAGGGACACCATCTCTGTATAAGTGGTGTAAAGTACGTCAGCGCTACTTAAAGAGGACGTATGATGAGGTCGCTTGTGCTTGTGCTCATACGTTTTGATATCTGGAGTTCCAACACACAAACTGTGACATAAGAAGTCAGTTTGTTAGAACTGCCTGGATCAGGAAACCATTCCCATCTGGCTGTCCTTCCTGTCACATGCAGCCTCATTTCAACTACCTTTGCTAAGGTGTGCCATATATTTCCTGTGAGCCAATCAGAGCAGACTGGGCTGTATTGGGGGGCGGCTTAAAGAGACAGGCGATATACATTGTTATAGAGTAAACTTCCCAATAGTATACAACGTAGTTAAAATGAGCTCCATCAAAAGCAACTTTTTCATGCTGCTTACATGAGAATCAAACTAAATCAGTATCGTTACAGCAGCAGAAATCTGATATCCCAACAGCCTATAGTTCCCCTCTTCAGCTGTACCTGCTGCTTTCACCATCAGTTCTTCAGCAAATGTACTCTGCATGAGAAAGCTGAAGCTTAACAGTCAATGAAATGTTCATGAAGTTCTCCATACATTTACCTAGACTAGGTAACTTTGGCAGTAGACAAACCCTCCAGTTTGTCTCGAGTAAATATGTACTGTGGAAGAAGGAAATTGAAGAGACCAGGGCCCCGTTCCTCGTACGTGGTTCAACTAAGTCGATCAAATGTCCTATTAGCCAGCTTAAATGAATCCGATGATTGAAATCAGGCTATCTCGGTTTCTCAAAGGCTGATCCGCGCTCAAACGGTCTCGTTAATAACTTTGGCAAAATCTAACAGCACCACCACTGAGGGCTAGACAAGAAGCAGGGCAAAATATCAGACAAGTTAAATGTGTAATTGTTAGGAAAATGTATCGGATAATTTTAATATCTCATGACCCCAATCAATCAGATTATATTCCTTTAAATGTGCCTGCTGGCAGTAGGTTTAATAATATGCAAAGATATATGAAAGAGTTTACCAAACTTGCTTCGTGGAACCAAAAAGCTACATAATCTTATCCTGAAAATTATCCTGACAACGTAACAGGATGGAGAAAGCTCGCCCCGCACTGACCCATCGTTTCCACTGACAAAATATATAAAGGTTGAATAAAAGAATGCAGAGATAAAAGCAGTTTATTATCAAAAAGGTTTTTCACAAGAATACAAATTTTCTAATAAGTTATTCACCTCCTGAGGGGTGTTGAAGCTGTTATTTCTCACCACAAGGCCATTATTTGGTGGAGAGAAGCCCCTCTTCCTCGATCCTGTGATGCCTAGGGTTTGCACTTGTCAGCAGCTCCTTGAACCATTAGTGGCTCCTCTGTTGCTGCATGAAAGCAATGTTACACAAAGATTTAGCAAGCTCTGTAGTCACCAGACAGCTTTAACATGTCTGGAACTTCTGATCATTATCATGAGGCTCAATCACAGACTACCAACAGCACACTAGTGGGAACGCCTACACAAAGATGTATAATAATTAAGGACTTTATTGTGGGAAGTTCAAGTGTTTTTTTGTAATGACCAAAAAGCAAATGTACACACTACCCTCATCTTATCCAAAGGGACTTCCTGTAACGGTGCAACAAACTGGAACCCAAAAGCACAACGCTGAGGCAGAGGTAACAAAGATAATTCCTTTTACTGAGAAGAGGCAGGGTCAAAAGCAGGAGATCAGTCCGAGAGGCAAACAAGTCCAAAAAGGGGCAGGCAGAGAATCCAAGGTCAGGGCAGACAGGCAGGCAGGGTCGGAACAGGCCGATCAGGACTACAAACTAAGGAACCGCTGGAGAGCTTGGCAGGAAAACACAAGACAATCTGGCAGAGGATAAGTGCAAGTGAGGGAACCTAAGTAATGAGGGACTAATGAGGGAAATGGGCTGCAGGTGAGACGGGCACGAGGACCAGGTGAAGGAAATGAGGGTTGGTCAGGTGTGATTGGCAGGATCTGAAATGACAAGAGACTTATTAACCAAGCAGACAGAATGAAGACACTAATATGAAGGGGAATTTGTGACAATCCCAAAATTGCAAGAATCATCACATTTCATGTTACCTTAAATTAGTGAAATAAATGTTGTATGTCTCGTATGCCTCCACGGTAAATGGAGAATCTAAGTCTTGATGAACTGAGGTAAACGGGGTCCGCGTTGAACAACAGCAAAACTATATCAAACATCCATTTAAAAACTCGAGCAGTTTAATCCAAGTCTAATTTATACAGTCAATAAACAATATGTTCACCATGCTGTGACTAGGCACAATTTGGGCTTAATAAAGTATTTCCACCTCTGCATGTCTGAAATAATCATGTCATCTAAACCTTAATTCACAGATTGTGTTAAACAAATACGCAAAAATGAAACATCAAGCAGGTTTCTATCATTTTAATTTTAAGTCATGTATTTGTCCTGCCATTATTTTAAAAGCCCAATAACTAGTGTATCATAATTTGATATTTGCTCTGATATAAATCTATAACCGCATGGATGTAATTATCATTTTCTTTTCTCTCTCTGACTTGTGAAAGAAAAGTCTTTTAGTTTTGTTCTGCTGTACTGTGGCTTCTCTTTTCAAAAGTCTCGACATGATTGCTTGATTAAGTACTTCCTATCAGGCCCAATATCGGAACGTTGGGTTCAGCCTCTGGGACTGAGCATATAAAAAAAACATAAGAAAAAATCCAATAAATAAAACAAAAACCCCCAAAAATGTAAAATCCCTGCATCACAAGTCAATATAAGTTAATTGTGTCATGTTTATAACACTATTACACAATGAATATAAACATAAACCATAAGCATGACTTAAAATGACTGAAAACGACTCAAAATGCACCCTGAGTTTTGAAGAAATGCTGATTTAAAAAAGTTAGGAACTAGCTAGAAGGCTAAACTCAATGGTTTTAGAATCCATAGAGCCTACAGAGTCAATACCAACCATTCCACTCTCACACAAAGCATCGCAAAGATATGCACAAGAATGTCATTTGTGTCCAGCAAAAAATATGGAAATTGACTTACTTATGGCTGAAATATGAATATTCCAGGCCTTCCTGCTCCTTACTGACAGCTAAGGCCACGGAGCACCATGCTGCAGTGAAACGAGCCCCGTTCAGGGACCACTGAGGACTGTGGGAACTTTCATGCTTGACAGGAGTTAACATGAGTTCTCGACATGTCTGAACTAAAATAATTATTAAAAATACATAACTTCACTCAATCAAAGCCAGGCTTCGCACAGATACTCCTACAATATTGGGCTATTTTATAGTATGTGTGCATCTATATGTGTAAGGTAATAGAAATTAACTTTTAACATTTTCTCTTAGAAAGATATTTGTTATATATTATAACACTATACAATATACCACTAACACATATATGTCTGTATGTTACATTTTTCAAATAGACCTTGTGAATGAGGTGATAATCAGGATTTAATATGAGATAAAAAGCATCCGCAATTTTGGCTGAAAAAATGGTGGGGACCAAAATGAGTACATCGTTCAGAGGGGAAGGAATCCTGAGCAGGAAATGACGTGCATTGATTCACACAAACCTTTTGATCAAGATTGGCCTTCCAACATTCTGATGGCGTCCACTCAGTGTGATCACCCTCTGACATAATGATCTGATGGGGTTTCTTTGTGCTGCTATAGCAATGATTTCTATCTTGAGACCCATGTGTCATGTAATTGATGAAACGCTGCAGCGTGTAACGATATACAAAAATGAGGTCATCCTGATGCAGAGGAGCTTGTACTTTGATAGGAAATGTAATTCAACACTTGCAACATTGTACATGTTTCTGCTATGAAATAGTTAAATTCAAGTGAAAGAAACGGAATATCATCCTTAAGTAAAGCGGTTAGCCACACTAGTACAAAAAGTTCAGTGACCAACCTAACTATGATTAAGAGTTATACAACCAAGTTTGTGTGTTTTGAACAGTGTACAGATCCAGGAAATGTCCATCTAATCATGGGCCCTTTGTTCTGTCTTCCAGGAGTGTGTATGAACTGTGAGGGCAACACCCAGGGATCCAAGTGTGAGGAGTGTAGGCCTGGTTCCTACCGCGGCCCTGGAGCCGCCCTGACCGCAGCCTGTGCACCGTGCCCCTGCTCCAACTCCAGCTCTACTGGCACCTGTCACACCGGTCAGTGCTCGCTGCTCACAACCACACAGCAATCAGGGAGTTGGCTAAGCTCCACCCCCTGAGCTACTCTGTGAAGCTACCAGTGACAGTGTGGCTGATGGTACCTTTAATTGCTCTACCTGAATAAATATGATCTCATATTTCTTTCAAAGGAAATAAGCGGTTTGAGTGGCACAGTAACACTGTTGCCTCACGGCCATAGGGGCGGGGTTTGGCCCTTCTGTGCGGGGTGTGCATGTTCTTCCTGTTACCCTGTGTTTCCTCTGAGTACATCTAGGCTTGCTTGGCATTACATGAGTAGCATTGTGTGGTAGGTACAGCCCCCCCTGCATAAGTCATGGGATATTTGATTGTGCTTCTATTAATGTTTTTAAATTGCCGGGTGTGCTGAACCAGAAACACACCTCCTTTGCACTAAGTTTGAAATTCTAAACAACGCCGTTATCTACATTAGACACATCATTAAAAAATAAAAACCTGTCACTCAAATACCACACTATATTATCAACTGCACCCAAATCCCTTAGAAATCAGAGCTTGACCACTATAAATAAAATTCTGCTCTCTGGTGTGCACAACAATGGAGGCCAATCTTGATTCAAAAGTGCCCTGCCTTCGCCCAATGACCGCTGGGATCGGCTCCAGCGCCCCGCGACCCTAAACAGGATAAGCAGTTCAGATGATGGATGGATGGAGTTTGTGTTCATAGTCTATAGTTACAACATGCTACAAATAAAATGACAGTTTCCGTATAAAAGGGGTTTATAGAAGAATTATTTACTGTATCTTCATTAAGTGGTGCAGAATATATATTTTTATTTTTACAACTGTATATAGAATGAAGTGTTTGCTTTTGTAAAAGATGTGAGATATTTTGGTTTCTGTTTCTTGATTTTCAACCAAATGAGGCCTGGTTTCAGAAGTTGTGTTCTAGCTATTGCAAAACCACCGTTATTTTCTGTTTTGGTTATGGAAATAAATAATCCAGAACCTTAACTGGAGTGCTTTGGATCTTTATTGCCAGACGGTCTGACTGAGATAAGCAGTGACCCTCCTGTACCACCCCCTTCTGTCACCTCCCGGCTGCTGCTGCCCTTCTTCCACAACACTCCAAAGGTCTCTGTTGGGTTTAGACTGGGTTGATCCACCGTCACTACCATATTCCTAAACCACCTCAGTTCAGCCTCACATGTCATGTCAAAATGACTCCACTAACCGTAAATGGGTGCACCGTGTCCACTCTAATGCTCGAGGTACAAAATGAGCTTCATGTGAGTCAGGAAACGCCCATATTGGTACACCATCAACCTGTGCTGTGAGGTATGATGGATTCATAATACAAACAATCCTGATCCATTGAAGCGGGCAGTGTTCTTCTGATCCAGTCTCAGTCTTGTGAAGTCTTTTCTCTGAGGAAGGTTCCTCACATGGAAAGGACCAGGATGTCCAGGTGGCAGCCATGAGCAGAGCTGGTTGCATTCTGGTGAGAAGGAGAGTTTTAAATGCCTGAAATACAGTCTATGGTTAACACAAGCTTAATAGACCTTTATGTTTTTGTTCTGTGAAATAAATACATCAGTAAATACTCCTGTGAATTTAGAAGCTTTTACATTTCTTTACAAAAAGGTGGTTACTAACAAGGTTAGGTTGCCATCAAGTGTCTAAAGGTGGCGACTAAACGTCCTCACTGGAACGCTAGTCTTACTTTAGCTTGGTGGGGATGTGAAATCATGTGACTGGTGAGTTGTAGTCTAACATTAGCGTTTTACCTCTGGAGATTGCAAAAGTCATATTATTATTATTATTATTATTATTATTATTATTATTATTATATGATTATTGCGACACCTGCTTTATTTGTGCTAACAGGTGGTCATGAAGCTGTGTTCCGCCATGTGGTGCGCGTGTTTTCCTTCATCTGGCTCTGACATCACACCTGACACAGCGGCTCACACCCACTCAGCATTGCATCTCTGATTTGACTCCCCTCAGCTCTTCCTCTCATCTCGGCCTTCCCCTTTCTGAACCAATCATTAACATGTGCTGACGTGACGACCCGCCATTGGCAGCAGCCTGCATGGCAACACGTACAGATGCACTGAGGCTGTCAGGTTATGTTTGTCAGGGAGGCAGTGCAGCGTGGGAGGGAGGGGAAGGGACACAAACCAGGCCGAGCTGAGCTGGGACAGCGTGAGCACAGCTGGGCCATTTCAGCGCCAGTCAGGCAGCAACAGACCGGGGGATGGGCAGCGTCACAGCCTCTGTAGACGGCACCGCTGGAGAGCTGCGCTCCAGAGGAAATTATCAGAAACTTGCTCCAGATCCTGCTGCTGAGCTGCTCTTGTGTTAATGATGTCTGTGTGTGGCTGTGAAGGATGTTTTGGAGTAAGGTTGCCCGGGCAACAGTGACAAATGGCAAGATGCCACAATGCTGTATCACTGCGCCACGCTGGGGTAGAGATGCTTTCTAAACGTGCTGATGAGGCCGGTTGCAGAACATGAATAACCCACCACACTGACACACACAGAGGTGAAATGGAGCATTGCACCAGTTCAGAATGTGGGTCACACATATTAAATCATCCATGTATGATTGCATTGCTACTCAGTGGTGTGGGATGGCTGGGCTTGTTCAGTTCAGCCCGAGGTTAATCAAATATTTGTATTCCTGTTTTAATGTGTCCTTCACTCTCTTTAAGTGCGTGTCAGAGTGGAGGAGGACGGGGAGCGGGCAGGCGCTGAGCAGCTCATGTTTCCTCCTGGTTACATAATCCAGCAGGACGCTGCCTTTGAACCCTCAGCAGAAGTTAGGTTAAGCTTATCAGGGGAAGCCTGCACAGTCCTGGAATCCAAGAGTCACATGACCGCACTAGATAGAGAACAACATGTAGGCCGCCACATGTCTACTGTCATACTGTCATACTGTCATGGGGGCGACTGTGGCTCAGTGGTTAGCAAGTCAGTCTTTCAATCAGAAGGTCGGTGGTTCAAACCCCGGCTCAGCCAGTCCACGTCGTTGTGTCCTTGAGCAAGACACTTAACCCTAATTGCTCACCGTTGCTGTGTCTACGGTCTACTGTATATCATGTAAGTCGCTTTGGATAAAAGCGTCAGCTAAATGAAATGTAATGTAATGTAATGTAATCATACCATGTACCCCTCACATGTATCCATCTTTGGGAAACTGCTGTAACTTTCATTAACCAGGGTTCAGTCTGTTATGGACATCCCTTAGTCCACTGCCCGGCTGCACACACTGCATCCTGATTCTGGTCCGTACTGGGGCAGTCCCCCCTGCCCCTGACAGCATAAGGTCCACAGTAAAAACCAGAGTCACGTGCCCAATTAGACCACAACACGCATAACGAAACACCTTCAGACTGAGACGGAATAAACCATCAAAACTGAGCAGTCATCCACTTTCAAATGAAATATGATGGGAAAGAGCTTATGATTCAGAAAATAAATGTGACATTATAGGATAAAGAATAATAATAATCTGAATAATAATAATATTATATTTATGGACAGCTACGGTTCGCCACTCACCTTTTTAGGCTTTTCCATAAATCTGGTCCCCATCTGGAGTTATACTCACTTTTCAAATCACGTGTGTATTAACCGGTCGGTACTGACCTGTTGGTACTGACCTGTCAATACTGACCCGTCGGTACTGACCTGTTGGTACTGACCTGTCAATACTGACCTGTCGGTACTGACCTGTCAATACTGACCTGTCGGTACTGACCTGTTGGTACTGACCTGTCAATACTGACCTGTCGGTACTGACCTGTCAATACTAACCTCTCAATACTAACCTGTCAATACTGACCTGTCGGTACTAACCGGTCGGTACTGACCTGTCAATACTGACCTGTCGGTACTGACCTGTCAATACTGACCTGTCGGTACTAACCGGTCGGTACTAACCTGTCAATACTGACCTGTCGGTACTAACCGGTCGGTACTGACCTGTCAATACTGACCTGTCGGTACTGACCTCTCAATACTAACCTGTCAATACTGACCTGTCGATACTGACCTGTCAATACTGACCTGTCGGTACTGACCTGTCAATACTAACCTCTCAATACTAACCTGTCAATACTGACCTGTCGGTACTGACCTGTCGGTACTGACCTCTCAATACTAACCTGTCAATACTGACCTGTCGGTACTGACCTGTCGGTACTGACCTGTCGGTACTGACCTGTCAATACTGACCTGTCGGTACTGACCTGTTGGTACTGACCTGTCAATACTGACCTCTCAATACTAACCTGTCAATACTGACCTGTCGGTACTGACCTGTCGGTACTGACCTGTCGGTACTAACCGGTCGATACTGACCTGTCGGTACTAACCGGTCGATACTGACCTGTCGGTACTGACCTGTCAATACTAACCTCTCAATACTAACCTGTCAATACTGACCTGTCGGTACTGACCTGTCGGTACTGACCTGTCAATACTGACCTTTTGGTACTGACCTGTTGGTACTGACCTGTCGGTACTGACCTGTCAATACTGACCTGTCAATACTGACCTGTCAATACTGACCTGTCAATACTGACCTGTTGGTACTGACCTGTTAATACTGACCTGTCAATACTAACCTGTCAATACTGACCTGTTGGTACTAACCTGCCAATACTGACCTGTCAGTACTGACCTGTCAATACTGACCTGCCAATACTGACCTGTCAGTACTGACCTGTCAATACTAACCTGTCAATACTAACCTGTCAATACTGACCTGTCAATACTGACCTGTCAGTACTGACCTGTCGGTACTAACCTGTCAATACTGACCTGTCAATACTAACCTTTCAATACTAACCTGTCAATACTGACCTGTCGGTACTGACCTGTCAATACTGACCTGTCAATACTGACCTGTCGGTACTGACCTGTCGGTACTAACCGGTCGATACTGACCTGTCGGTACTGACCTGTCAATACTAACCTCTCAATACTGACCTGTCGGTACTGACCTGTCGGTACTGACCTGTCGGTACTGACCTGTCGGTACTGACCTGTCAATACTGACCTTTTGGTACTGACCTGTTGGTACTGACCTGTCGGTACTGACCTGTCGGTACTGACCTGTCAATACTGACCTGTCAATACTGACCTGTTGGTACTGACCTGTCAATACTGACCTGTCAATACTAACCTGTCAATACTGACCTGTTGGTACTAACCTGCCAATACTGACCTGTCAGTACTGACCTGTCAATACTGACCTGCCAATACTGACCTGTCAGTACTGACCTGTCAATACTAACCTGTCAATACTGACCTGTCAATACTGACCTGTCAGTACTGACCTGTCGGTACTAACCTGTCAATACTGACCTGTCAATACTAACCTTTCAATACTAACCTGTCAATACTGACCTGTCGGTACTGACCTGTCAATACTGACCTGTCAATACTGACCTGTCGATACTGACCTGTCAATACTGACCTGTCGGTACTGACCTGTCGGTACTGACCTGTCAATACTAACCTGTCGGTACTGACCTGTCAATACTAACCTGTCGGTACTGACCTGTCAATACTAACCTGCCAATACTGACCTGTCGGTACTGACCTGTCAATACTGACCTGTCAATACTAACCTGCCAATACTGACCTGTCAATACTAACCTGCCAATACTGACCTGTCAATACTAACCTTTCAATACTAACCTGTCAATACTGACCTGTCAATACTGACCTGTCAATACTGACCTGTCGGTACTGACCTGTCAATACTAACCTGTCAATACTGACCTGTCAATACTAACCTGTCAATACTGACCTGTCAATACTAACCTGTCTATACTGACCTGTCGATACTGACCTGTCAATACTGACCTGTCGGTACTGACCTGTCGATACTGACCTGTCGGTACTGACCTGTCAATACTGACCTGTCGGTACTGACCTGTCGGTACTGACCTGTCAATACTGACCTGTCAATACTGACCTGTCGATACTGACCTGTCAATACTGACCTGTCGATACTGACCTGTCAATACTGACCTGTCGGTACTGACCTGTCGGTACTGACCTGTCAATACTGACCTGTCAATACTGACCTGTCGATACTGACCTGTCAATACTGACCTGTCGATACTGACCTGTCAATACTGACCTGTCGGTACTGACCTGTCGGTACTGACCTGTCGGGCCAACATGACATGACCTCCTGAGACAGGGCAGCAGTGTGGGGAAGAGCTCTATATATAGAGTGTATATATATAAATACACACACAATACACACATACACTGTCATCTGGAGCCACCCAGTGGCGCAGTGTTAGCGGCTGCATTTGTATTATTATGTTATTTTTTTCTTCCTAAATCCTTTATATTTTGACTCTTATTAGGTTCAGGATTTTGTATGTTGATGAATAATCTAGCAAAGACAGGAAGCATCTGGGACTTGAACAAATGTGCTTCTTCACTGGAAACCAGCAGTGTATATCTTCTGATTTGGGTCTTTGCATCAGGTGGAATCCAGTGCAAATCTGTCTTTCTCTTGAAAAAATAAAAATAAACCTGCTGGTTCTGGTTGAGTTGTTTTCGAGGCCTCCTTGTAGCGACCTCATCAGCATGGCAGCACCTCATGTGTATCTTTGCCTGTTCCTGTGCAGATCCCAGTGGCTCCCCGGCGTGTGACCAGTGCCTTGCTCGGTACGGCGGCCCTCAGTGTGACCAGTGCAGCGCCGGCTCCTACAAGGCATCCGGGCTTTGTGTTCCATGTGACTGCACTGGGAACGCAGACCCTCAGGGGCCCCCCCAGCTCTGTCACCCCGACACTGGCCAATGCCTCCGCTGCACCAACACCACCATCGGGCCCCAGTGCCAGCGCTGTGCTCCGGGCTTCACAGGGGACGCCCGAGCACATAACTGCTCCCGGCCAAGTAAGACCAAAGCACAATGTACCGATCCATACTTCTTATCTTCTCTATATGCTGCACATTTTAATTTCCTTTGTGAGGAAACAGAACTATCTGATGAAGACCATCATGGACCAATCGTAATTGTTGTTTGAGTTGTACACATGTCAGCCTCCAGACTAGACATCAGCTCTGTTTACTGCTGTTGCACAAGCACCTTCTGCAACACTGCGGATGCATTTTATTTCACAGGACAGCGATGAAGCTAAATAACGATGATTACAGTTTTTAGGAATTGCCCACACACAGACACTGGTACTTGTGACAGAACAGGTATTGGAAGAACTAACTCCTGTGGCGGATCTTTTGATCAGATATGCTGAAGCATAAACACATTGTTGGCTTTAACGCTTTTACATCAAACACGATCACCTGCACCCAGAATGCACCTGCGAAAACACCTGTCACCAATTACATCACACAAATTCGCAGTAACGTCATGTCATCTCTTTGTGTATGATACTGTTATGAGTATATGAGTATGAGAATAAACACATTGCATATGTCTTCATAGTCTATATTTACGACATGAAAATATGTGCAATTGGCATGTGGAAAGAGATATTTATTTGTCTAGACTCCTCTCTGACTCAAATCCTGTTAACCAACTCACCTGCCCGCCGTGTCTGATCAGCAGTCAGTGCCTCCCTTCAGAGAGCTCTTTAAAACCACCTGCACAGACCGACTTTTGTATATTATCTTTACAGAAATGTTTTTAATGTAGTTATTTTTCTTTTAGTTTTATCTTTGTTTGATCACTTCTTAAAACACGTTTTTTTTTTTTGCATTCATTTTCTGTGTATGACTTAATTCTTCTTGTGAGGCACTATAGAGATACATCACTCATAGTTGGACATGATCTCACATATTACTTTACACAGCTGTACATCATCTGTATGACAAAACACACTGAATGAAAATGAGTACGTAAAAGCTTTTAAATGAGAAAGAGAATGCAGCAGGTACTCAGTAATCAGAGGCCATCGTTTCATTGGCCTAAGAGGACTGAGAGATGAAATGTTCATTGTGCTTCTCTCTCCTCAGCCCCCCGGCTCCTCCCCACACCAGCATTTACGACCACATCGGAGGCCCCCATGTCGAGTACATCTTCCCCCTCCACGACCACCAGCACCACTTTGACCTCCTCCACAGCTAGAGGCGTCCCGACTTCCACGTCCAGCAGCAACACGAGCACCGCGCTGAGCACCGCTGCCACCACACAGGCGTTGCTGAGCAGCATGAGCAGCCCCACTGACAACACCACCGCGGCCCAGACAGAAGTCTCCTGGACGCAGTTCAACATCATCATCCTGGCCGTCATCATTCTGGTGGTGCTGGTGCTGCTGGGCTTCGTCGGAGGAGTGTACACCTACAGAGAGTACCAGAACCGCAAACTCAACGCCCCCTTCTGGACCATTGAACTGAAAGAGGACAACATCAGCTTCAGCAGCTACCACGACAGCATCCCCAACGCTGACGTGTCCGGCCTCCTGGAGGATGAGGCCAATGAGGTGGCGCCCAACGGCCAGCTGGCCCTCACCACGCAGGGCAACTGCTACAAGGCTTAGCCTCCATCCCCAAACTTTACCAATGACGCAAAGCTGCTGGAAAGTACCAAATCCAAAGCTCCTTCATGTACACCTGCTTGTTGTTACCCTGCTGCTCTGCGGCGCCTCACAACCCAGTGAGATCCAGCAGATTCGATCAAAGATATGGAAAAGAGATGCAGAGTTTCCACCTGAAACGTGTTCCCTGTTTGTTATGATTTAGTGTGGAATGGGGGATCGGTGGAAAGGGTCCAAAGAAAAAGTGTGTTGGTTGAGTTGTGGCTGCAGAGAGCGCTGTGTGCAGATCAGTGAGGTCATCGCATGGTGTAAGATGGGTCGAGGCCAGCGCCAGCTGGCTGAAACCAGGATCCTGACGCTGGTCAGAGGTCCAGAAGGAGCCGAGCATTTCACATATTTTTTAAAATGGACTCTTGACTGGGTAAGTTATAACTGGATCACGTGAACAGTGGCCCAAAACTGAGACAATGATTGTTATTTAATTCATTTTTATTCCGTTCTTATTTATTGGTTGACGTTTCGTTCTTGGGAGACATGCTGCACATGCAGGTGTGTTTATTCATGGTGTTTGATCTTATGTGCTGTCGAATGGTCATTTTAATTGCCCAATATGTTTCCATGTATAGTTTGTGTGTTTGGAAGAGAAGGGGAAGATGAAGGGTGCTGGCGCGAAACATTTTAATGACCTCATCTTTTGTTTTTAGCTTCCTGTCTTTTGTTAAGGTGCCAGCTCACCTGCGTATCGACGAGGAGTGTTTCTTTAAAGGCTCTGCTGCGTGGTAGTGACTCAGGCTTCAACGCCATCATCTAATCTGCTCTTTGCTACCACCCGCAACTAAAGGTTGAACAAAGCATTTGAAAAATGTTTCACATGTATCTGGAGGCGGGTTGTGTGACATGTTCTGCTGTTGTTTTGGAGTGAAACCAGGCTGCACATGGGCAGATTGCCTCATCCCACTGGTCTTTGTTATCACCCACAATCGAGCTAGGTCATCAGCTGACCCTGGACACGGCCCCATGTGTTCTGTGTTGTTTAGGCTTCCATTGGTTGTGTGTAAAGCTAATTATGGAACTAACTCCTCAGGTACTGGCTCTTTCCCTAATGTGATCACTGTAAATATGATTATTGTACAGATGAATGTGAATAGTAGCACTATTATTGTACATGTAGAATACTGTGTACACTGTCACTCAACAGCCCCCCCCCCCCTTCCCCCCAAAACTCAAGACAAAGAATCAAATGATGTAAATAATACTCCAATTCAGAGGTCAACTCTCAAATAAAAATGGTTTTAACTGTTGCCTTTGTGTTCTTACTCTCAAACAGTTTGATTTAAATTGCTGCTACATTTCAAAGATCCCCAGAGATATATAAGACAAAGTACTCCACTTGGAATAATAATCCGAGTCTGATTTGGGGCTCGTTCCACGTAAAAAGTGAAATCCTGGACCACGATAACAAACTCCTGCTGGGGAGCGTCTTCTAGTGTCGGCCTCTGCACGTATGTCTTCCTGTGCTGAAGCTCACATCCACGTCACAATAAGTGAAACACATTTGAATGGATCAGTGATGTATTATTGTGTATTATTCTGCCTCACCTATTGAATCAGCAGATTCCTCATTTCTACCGTGTTGCCTCTCTTGTGAACACGTTATGTTCTGCTCCAAAGCAGCATGAGCTCATGTGACCGTGGTGGAGCCTCACTAGCTTTTTACATCTGCAGATTGTATTCATGCTTCAAAAATCATAAAAGTGGTGTTCACTTGTGAAGAGTGCTTTGCTGAACAAAAGAAGTAACTTTGTTTGCCTCAGAGATTATTTCCTTAAATTACCCACTGACGTCTGGGCTGTCCTCCAGGATGAGGTAATCATGCAGCCCTCTTGTTATTCTGACACTCGTTCATCATCTTCATCATCATGAAGCCTGCCTCTCTCGTAACACACACACACTTATTGTTGCTGTAGTTGCAATATTAAACTGCTGACAGGAGGTTTTTCAACTTTCTGTTTTCAAAGTGGTCTGAATGTTCTGGCCACTTGCTAATCTGGAGGAATATGTGCAGTGTTTTGGGACTTGCCAAGACGTCACGTGAATATGAGAATGAGTCAGAACCGTTTATTTACAATTATGTTTCACATACAAGGAATTGGTCATGGTGGGTGGTGCCTAACATTAGACAAACACAATGCAAGAAATGTCAAATGTAATAGAAATGGAAACTTCTCTCTACATAATGCACATTGATTATATAGAGATGAGAATGCATTCATACATTTTATTTAAAATATAAGAATAAAAATGTAATGTAATGTAATGTAGTGTAGTGTAGTGTAATTACGTTGTGTGCCCGCAGACCCGTCGCCAGACCTCAGTCTTAAGGGGGGCATATGAAATGCATGGGAGGGCACACTTATTATTAGCCTACAGTACGTATACTTATAATAATCGTATACTATTCGCGCAGCACGTAATCATCACATTAAACATAACCAACAGCAATATGACCAGATAGCCTATAGCCTACACCACATTACATAGAAGCAATTTTATGAATATCCATAAAACACTTGACTATACAACATATTAGATGTAACACCAGTAGCATCTCTCAAACATTGCATTTTAAAGCAGTCAACAGAGAGATATGCATTGCCATGACACACACACACACACACACACACAGACTTTGAACCTACCGGTACTTTGAGTGGAGGCAGCGCTGTCCTCTCTCCAGTCCCTCCTGTCAGTACAGCGGGAGGCGGCGTTTCTCCGAGCAGAACCTCCTCATCAAAGTGTCCTTCCACTCGGACTTAAACTTGTGAGTGAGGTCCTTTTCAAAAGCAAGCTGAATCAGCTGGGCCTTGCGTTTGTGCAGCATACTGCGCCGATGCTCTGAGAAGACGCTTTTGAGCGTGGAAAATGAGTTTTCACACATTGCTGTGGAAGCTCCTAAAGTTAGGGCAAGGGTGTAGGCTGTGAGAACAGTCGGCATAGCCTGGAGTGCACAGTTGAATGTGCTGAGGATGTTAGCTATTGTCCATTTTCCATCTTCGGGGGTAACCGGGGTGTCAGTCATTTTCTTCACCAGGAACTCACGAGCCACAGTATATTCAGATTCAACCACATCAGTTCCAGCTAATACCAGGAGAGGGGTTACCTTTGATGGATCCAGGAAATTATCCTCGGCCTCTGGGTTCAAAGCAGCCAGTGCGCCAATGAGCTCGCTACTGCGCTCTCCAAAACGCGCATTCATCTCTCCTTGCACAGCATCGATAACACTGTAAAACAATCTCATGAACTCAGTCTTTTCGTCTATGTCACTTTGTGGCTGACCAACTGTTTCTTCAACTGCAAATCCGCGGAGGTTCTTGTTAATTGTGCGTCTTCTCTTGCTTGGACCAGGGTCGGTCACCGGCACAGCCTTGGTGGCCGATGCTGGAGGAGCGCAGAGGTCCCACAGTGCAGAAAACTCGTTTTCTGTGCGCAGTGTCTTCACGCAGTCAGAAGCGCTTTTCACAAGTGTCACCGCAGTGAACAAATCCATATCTTCGGCCTGTAGTAGTCTGTTAGGCGGCTCAAAAAGTGAAAACAGTTTCATAACAAGGTGCGCAATTAAAAGAAAACTGCGCTGCGTAATGGCACGAAGCAGCCCCGTAGCCTCAACGCGCACCTCCGCTCCAAGGCCTCGTGTGTTTTCCACCTCGGTCAGTAATGTGGATATGTCGTGAAAACTCTTCACCACAACTTTGACCGTTGCCAAGTGGCCAGTCCATCTCTGGTCCAAGAGACGTTTCAGGGTATCGCCTTTGTACAGAATAGCCACGGTTGGCTTCCTGATGAAGTTGTACAGCATGTTGCATACACCAAAAAAACCCTCGACAGCTGCTTCGCTGGACATCGCATGAATCACAACCAGATGAAGTTGGTGATTAAAGCAGTGAATATATGGTATGTTACGATCCAGCTTGTTTTGGAGCAATTTCTGCACACCACCATGCCTGCCAGACATGAGTGATGCGCCATCATAAACCTGACTCAGGATTTTGTCCGTGCTGAGTCCGGCGCTGGTGAGCTCATCAATGATGACACCTGTCAGAGCCTCTGCATCACCTTTCTCAGATGTGGCCATTACCAAGAGGCGCTCACACACACCATAGTTTTCGTCAACAAAACGCACAACTACAGATATATTTTCTTGGCCTAAAGGATCCCGTGTGCCATCCACTTTAATTGAATACCAGCTATCGCCGACTTGTCGCACTATCTCTTCTGTCACGAGTTTGCTCATCATTTCGATAATCTCGTTTTGTATCTGTGGGCTGGTATAGCGTGCATTCTGTGGGATTGTTTTTGTAATCCTTGTCAGTTCGGGATCTTTGCGCATGGTGTACTCAAAGAGAGACAAAAACAGCCCCATGGAGCTATTATCATCTAGCACACTGGCAAAACCAGAATTATCTCCACGTAACGGCAACTGATTCACCACTAAAAACTCCAGCATATCAATTACGGCTGACATGTAGTTTCTGTTGCGAGCCAGTTGCTCTGAATTTAAGAGAGTGGAAATCTCTTTTCCTGTCTCTCTACGTTTTTCTGAATCTCTCCACATTGCTTCACATGCTAAATGTTCTTTTGAAGCTGCATGCTTATTTAAGCCCTTGCCTGTTTCGATTGCATGTTTCCAATCATTGAATCCCTTAATGGAGAAGGACGCGTCCGATGATGCAGATTTGAATTTCCTGCAGGCATAACAAAATGCGGAGTCCTTTTCCACCGAGTACTCAAGCCAGGCCCTGTTCAAATACCAGCTAGAGGAAAATGATCGCTTTTTTGAACCAAACATTTTAACTGGATATTTCTTCAACACAACCTGTTTGGGTTTGTCTGTGCCGAGGTCACTCACACCCACTGATTCAACAGGCAGTTGTTGTGGCCCAAATGCTGCCCCAGTCGCGGTTGCACTTGACCTGCCAGGCCCAGGGTCGGGCTCCACGGAGCTAGCATCAGGCTCAGACTGTCGTCCAGGGTCTCCTTCTCCAACATCAGGCGTCGGTGTCGTTTCAATTGTGGCAGAGGAGACTGTTGGTGGGCTTTTCAACCACTTACGGATATCCATCTTCTTATATACTGTCTATGATCTGAAGCGAGTAAGCGAAAACTCATCCAGTTTTTAAAAATTCGCGGTAACTGTTGAGCGGGTACACTGACGTAGGCAACGTCACGTACGTAGCCTAACGTTCTTTTTAGTAAGGCCGTGATAGGATGTTGCAGTGTAGATTCCCATCAATCAAACAAAATCACACCATTGTTTCTTTATATATTAATGTTTTAATGATAACGAATGCAACATTAATGCAACACAAAATTAGCAACTATGATTATATAAAATTACTGTATTTTTTAAGAGATCTGTGCCTCAATTGGGGGGGCACAAGCATTTTTGGGGGCGGGCCCGGCCCCCTATGGCCCGCCCATGAGTGCCCGTAATGTTGTCCTGTTCTCCGGAAAGATAACCTGACGAAGAGGAAGTTCGTGTTCGGGTCACAACACTGAATGAAACTCGGTAAAACTCGGGTTTCACGTGGGCGACAGCGCGCTCATAAATAGAGATGGGAGGCTGGTCCGTGTACGCCTGTACTGCATGGAGGAAGAGGGCCACTACAGCTGCTGCTGCAGCGGGGAGGAAGCAGGACTACACCGGCAGGACGTGTTGATCCTCCAGCTTCTCCGGAGAGAGAGCCAACAGCAGCGACTGATTCGGGGCTTCGCCGCGGCGCTCCTGCTGCTGGTCTCCGGCGTGCTGGCGCTGCTCGTGACGCTGGTGCTCGGAGGGCGAGACCGGCCGGCCGCGGACAGCCAGGTAACCGAAATGTGTCGTCCGTCTGACAGCTCAGAGCACCGGGGCGGTCCGTGTCCTCCATCGGACCACACATATTACCGGGGCGGTACAAGTGGACCGACACCGGCTCTGGTGTGTATTGCGCTGTATTTGCTCTCTGGACCGCGACACCAGCTGCTCGGGGTTCGGGTTCGCGTGGCCTGTCTCTTAGTGTCAGGTCTGTGATAGTCCGGGATCGGGTCCAGTCCTCTGACCCTGAACCGGATCAGGATGGACGGTGAATCCCTGCAAGGAGCCCCTCTCACAATGCTCCCAATCTCACACCTGACTATGATTTAATCAGGATATGATTTACTTGAAAGAAGATGAATTATCATATTGAAATATAGTTCTGTATTAAGGATATGAACATGTCTCACGAACAGCTTGTGTTACTGAGCAGTATCACACAAGTTATTTGTTTTCATAATATAATAATAGAACAATACTGCTGTTATGCTGCTGCAGACACAAACATGTCATAGCAACATTTAAATTAACCCATATACTTCAAATATTATTATATGATGTGTAATTAGCAATAGCAATGGGGTCAGTTCCTATTTTATAGTTGTGTTTGTTTCCTGACAGCCGATGATGCAGCCTTACAGGCATTCATCAGGTAAATATCTTGTTCAATATTCTATAGACATAGAAGTCAGGAAAGATCAAATGTGCAAATCATTCCTCGATGTGTTGAATAACACTTTGAATCTGTCTTGTAGGGGTCAGCGCCCAGCAGCAGGATTTCAGGAACCCACGTGCCATGCTCACAGGTAACAGGACAAGCCAGGACCACTGTACTATATATATATATATATATATATATATATATATATATATATATATATATATATATATATATATATATATATATATATATATATATATATGAGAGAGAGAGATTATAGTAAGACTGGCTCGATTTGGAGAGCTGGAGGAAGAACCAGGACGAGCTTTGCGCTCTGCAGCGTGTGCACAAGGGAAACCTCGTGCCACCTCCACGTGGTGTCCACCTGGGCTGCTGGTGAATGTAGCATTACGCAGTGCGTTCTATAATCACAGAGAACGCTGGTCTCTGCTGGCGGGGCCTTTTATATAAAAATACAACGGTATACCTTCTGAATTTAAGTTTCTCGCTTCCACCGAAACACAATTAGCTTGTTAACTCATCGTTGAACACACACCATTCTAACTGGACAGAAACAAACTCAAACTCACAAAACCTGTTTTGGTTAGTCTTTCCACTTTTCAATGGAAATAAATTCACCAAGTAAGGCATTAAAATATGCCGTCTCCACACACTGTATCTCTCTCTAAAACCTTTACAAGGCAGCACATGCATTCTCGACCTCTTTACAGCAGAAGGATTCTGCTTCTGTTCTCCAGCAGTCAGTGTTTGCTGCAGCTGAACACTTCTGAAATTACAACATGACTTACTTGACACTCATATTTCTGGGATGCCAATTTCGCTGTTGGAAACGTAAGAAATCAGGAAGTCTTGTGGCGTCGCGTCCCACTGCTACCAGAGCTGAATTAGCACATAGGTGTTCCTCCCACCATCACTGCCACTGGATGAAGGACAGAAACTCAGATAAATAAGATAAGATAATCCTTTATTAGTCCCCCAGTGGGGAAATTGCAGGAAATAAAACAAGTAATAAATATAAGTAAACAGTAATAAAACAGTAAAAAATAATCCAAAATATAACTAAATATAATTATATATACAGACAGAATAAACAAGTATTTAAAAATGTATTTATACTGCACCAGTGGTTAAAGGGACCCAAAAAAAGTGATTGCAGTGTTTTATTTTTAGCTCAGTTTGTTTGTAGTCTTAGAGATAAGGTTGGCAATAAACCCTGCCTTTCTTTGAATAATGTGACAAATGTCACGTTATGTAGAAATGATACGGAAGCAGGAGCACTTATATGACCTCATTTGACCTCTCTGCTCTCATCCCTAGCTCCTAAAGACAACAATGTCAGTGACGAATATCTGAAATGGGAGAGGTACGCCGGAAATGCCTTCTGTCATGGAGGTTTCAACTACTCCAGTGGGAAGCTTATGGTGCCCAGGAAGGGCATCTACAGAGTCTTCCTGCAGATCACTTATGAGAGCAAGAACAACCTTGAGTGTGATGATGATGAGCTGAGACTCTCCAACTCTGTGTTTCTGATCGAGGATGGCTACAAGAGCAACGTGCCTCTTCTGTCATCCGTGGACTCGGTGAGCTGCAGCATGGAGCAGTGGACTAAGACTCTCTACACGGCCGGCCTGTTCTCCCTGGAGGCTAACAGCAGCCTACACGTGACATCATCACACCGCGACCTGATCGTTGAATCAGAATCAAAGGTGTTCTTCGGTGCTGAACTTCTATCTTAGTGATCAGCTAGATGACCTGAATCTGATCCTGAATTAGTTTGCACCTTCATGGAGATTGAAGGGTAGGTCTCAGTGTAGTTTTCTGGTACCTTTTAACTACGGCTCGTGAAAGATGTAAACCCACTGTTGAATTAGCAGCAGCAAGAAGCTAATGTATCTGCTCGACTTTGTTATGTTTGATCTCATTGAAGCTATAAGCTTTTTAACTTGTTATTATCAGCTCACATACTAATGGCTTAAAGCAGTATTGGAGAAACCTGCAAGAGTGCACTACATTTTGAAGGTATCCATTGTAAAAATGCTGCCGAGTGTTGCAAACTGTTTTCCAGTGAAGGTAGCTAGCAGCAACAGCCCCAAAAGTTGCTAAATCTAGCAAGAGAATCACTAAGTCAGCAACATTGACAGCCATCCCTTCAGGCCTCCCCTCCCCAAAAAATGATCCTCATGGACTTAAACAACAGGTGGCGTTCATAGACCATATAAAACATGGACGTCGTCTCCGTGATATGTCCCACAGGTATATATCTATCTATCTTGGGGCGCTGTGATGAACCCGGTGGCAGCTTGTGGCATGTTGTGTCCGGTTATGGATGTAATGTACATGTGTGGAGCGTATACACACTGTACAGTGCCAGAAACAGCTTTGAACATGTGTCATGAATCAGGAGAAATATGGGAGAATTGTGAAAAGGTGGAAAACCAGCCAATGAAAAACAGGATTCTAGCAAGGTTAGCAGGTGTGGTACTGGAGGGTAGAGAGGCAGGTAGACAGGCAGGTAGACAGGCTGGTAGACAGGCAGGTAGACAGGCTGGTAGACAAGCAGGTAGACAGGCTGGTATTCAGGCTGGTAGACAGGCTGGTAGACAGGCTGGTAGACAGGCTGGTAGACAAGCAGGTAGACAGGCTGGTAGACAGGCAGGTATTCAGGCAGGTAGACAAGCAGGTAGACAGGCTGGTAAACAAGCAGGTAGACAGGATAGTAGACAGGCTGGTAGACAGGCAGGTATTCAGGCAGGTAGACAAGCAGGTAGACAAGCAGGTAGACAGGCTGGTAGACAGGCTGGTAGACAGGCTGGTAGACAAGCAGGTAGACAAGCAGGTAGACAGGCTGGTAGACAGGCAGGTAGACAGGCTGGTAAACAAGCAGGTAGACAGGATAGTAGACAAGCAGGTAGACATGCTGGTAGACAGACTGGTAGACAAACAGGTAGGCAGGCTGGTAGACAGGTTGGTAGACAGGCTGGTATGCAAGCAGGTAGACAGGCTGGTAGACAGGATTGGGCAAGCGTGCTACAGTTCAAGCTTTTGTCAGAGCATCCGATATATTAATTGCTGCTGGTTGCAAAATAAAACTCCAACACAATATGTGAACAGATTGTAAAGCCCTTTTATGATTTGTGATTTTGGGCTATACAAAATAAATTGTGAATATAACAAAAAAGAAAGAAATGACCTAACCTTGCTTTAACAATGATTCAACTATGATACATTAAAGAGCAGCAATATTTTCTTCACAACTTCTATTCCATTCAATTCCATTCAGTTTATTTTGTATAGCCCAAACTCAACAATTACAAATTTTCCTCTGAGAGCTTTACAATCCGTAAACATAGACATCCCTGTCCCAGGTGTGAAAGTTACATTTGTACCTTTAATTAACTGTCAACTATATTCATTTATTAATACTTATTGTATGTGTTTGAAATATGAATTAGCATGTTATCATGATCTTTAGTGCAGGAATAAAACAAATTGAGGGGAAAAAAAGTTACAATTTAAGAAAATATGAATTCCAACTTCTCATAGGGGAGGAGTCTCAATCCATGAAATATCTTTGCGATCTGGACAGTTGATCAGACGAAGCCAGGGAGTCAGCATGCATTTCATCGCACCAGCGTCTCGGGTTATTTGGATATTTGGGTTATTTTGTGCTCAGCATTAAAGAAACTTGAATAAATTGTCCGATTGTGTTGTAACACCAGACACAGCACAATCACAGTTTTATTTCTGTTGCCATGGTTTGATAAGGAAGAGTATAAACGGTGCTGTTACCAGCAGACTCAAACCCAATTACATTTTATGGTTTGTCCGAACATGTTATGGTGTATTTAGTAATAAAGAGGTGAATTGCAGAAGTTAAAGTACGTGTGACCACCAGTCTGACCAGCTGTGTGAGGTCACAGCTGGCTGCATGTCTGAGTCCAGATGCTAGAGCTGTGGAGCTGCTGGTGGCTTTTAGAAGGACCGCTCCACCTGCTGGTGATGCCTTTAGCTTCTGGAAGGTTCCTCTGTTGATTATCACTTACAAGACGCTTCACAGGCTCCTTCACCAACGGTAAAGATGTATTAATTACTTAATTGTGTTCTCTGAGTTGGTGCTATGCAAATTGCCATTTTCCTGCTTTGAAAGTTATATTATTAGTGATCTTTCATGTGTGTTGTGCTGAGTTTGTGAAAGAAAAGTTAGCAATAAACGTAAATGACAAAACACCAAGCTATTTCCTTTTTTCAGTGGTAGTAAAAATTTGAGGGCTCGTTTCTGGATGAACTTTTGAGACGTTCCCAAAATGCTTCTTCACTTCTCACTGACTCCGTTTGGGGGCTGATTGAATGGACAGAGGAGCATGTCTGTAACAACGAGAGGCCGAACAGCTCCACAGCTAAAGGTGAAGAGAAGAGAGTCCGAGAACTAACTCTGATAATGATCATTGTGTCATCAACATGAATCACATTTTGGAATGTGCTTCTGAAGTTGCTTCACCTCTCCTGGCTGCTGATTAACGTAGTCTTAGTCACAGGAAGTTCCTCCGGATATTCAGACTTTTTGTGGCATATTTGGCAACCTTTGGCAATTTGGAGTGATTTACAGTCATATTAAGTGTCTTAGTTATCATTACATTCCATTGCTAGCTTAGCAATTGTTAAGTTCAAAAATCTTTGGGCGATTGTGCGAAGAGAAGTCACGGATGCAGAACGTTATAATAAAAATATATTTAATAAAAAGATGATGAACAGCATTTCAAATTGAATCACACTAATAACTACACAAAATATACAAAATATAGACAGAGATCAGAGATCCCTCTCGAATAAACAACAGTGCTCAGGACTTCAATCAACCCCCGCACAGGCACATTCCTGAGTGCGTCCTCCTTATTTGCTCCAATCTTCAGGCTGCATAACTGTTTGTGGGCTCCTGGTGTTTTCAGGATTCATTCCACAATCACCTAATACATTCCATATCACTTAATACATTCCATAATTCTAATTGATACATTTGTGTAATACATACAGTGTCATTCATTTGATATTTGATAATCCATACAGAGTTAATTATTTGTCTTGACCCTCCAACATAAACTTTCTAGCTCTCACTAGGAGCACTATAAAACATACTTTTCTTACACAATGGAATGTAATAACTCTGATAATGATCATTGAGTCAACATGAATCACGTTTTGGAATGTGCTTGTGGAAAGTGTATTTTGTGTTACTCAAGAGTAATGCATGAATTACTGTTCCCTATTTTTCAATAACAGAGTGCAAACGAATGGCTCTTACTGATAGCACTTTGTAGTTGAACTTTATTGATGAAATTGTACCTTCTTGATTCTTGTTGTTCTGATTCTTGTTTGTATTCACGGTGGAATCACTTATTGTAAGTCGCTTTGGATAAAAGCGTCAGCTAAATGAAATGTAATGTTGGTGTCTTTTGGGGCTTTGATGAGACTAACTGGCTGTACAATACAAAATGTATTTACTAACACACCCTAATAATCAAATCATAAAACTCACTAAACTATACTTGCACTGACTTTCATTTTCCATACCACACTGTAAATACCTGAAATAGTGGAGCTAGGTACAAAATGTGTAGGTGGCAAGTGAAACCCAGTGATCAGGATCAGATATAAGATTCTCATGTTAAGGGCATGAACACACACTTGGTGAGTATTGTCATGATCATGGTTGCTCAGTAACAACCTATAGGGCCCTATGAAATAAAATTAATAAGTATTCAATATTGTAAAGTTAGTCTAATACATTTAATACATATTCAATTAATAAAGAACCTGCGTGGTGAAACATTATCTTACTGCAGTCTTTTTAAGTCTTCAGGTTTTCAGGTCTATAGTTAGGGCTGGTTCAGGTCTATAGTTAGGGCTGGTTCAGGTCTATAGTTAGGGCTGGTTCAGGTCTATAGTTAGAGCTGGCTCAGGTCTATGGTTAGAGCTGGCTCAGGTTTATAGTTAGGGCTGGTTCAGGTCTATAGTTAGAGCTGGTTCTGTCAGGGACCCGCCAGTCCGCCCGCAGCCTGGGCACGCGGAGGTGCCCGAGACTTCGGCGCGCGCGGCCAGGGAGCTGCGCGCCAGGCGACGGGGACGAGCAGGGCGCGTGCCGGCGCACACCTGAGAACAATTAGCGTTTTCCCCGCAGCTGGAGCTCGTCAGAGCGGCTGCCGGGGATAAGAGCAAGCGAGCAGACAGTGTTCAGCGTGAGTGCGTGCTCGGAGGTAACGCTACACGTGTTGGACTACTGCGGAGAGGAATTCCGGCTATCCAAGGAAACCCGTGAGTTGAGCAACACTGCCATTTAAGGAGGCAGGTGTTGCCGGGAACATTGCTGGTGGACTTATCTGTCGCTGTCCGTTTTTGAGACAGTGTTTTTTTGTTCTATCGTTTTCGTGAGTTAAGCAACACTGCCATTTAAGGTGGCAGGTGTTGCCGGGGACATTGCTGGTGGACTTATCTGTCGCTGTCCGTTTTTGAGACAGTGTTTTTTGTTCTATCGTTTTTGGACTGTTGCCTTCTTGTGTTGAATAAACAACGCCAGGTCACTGGCTAAACTGTACACCGTCTGTTGTCGTGCGCTTGGGGTCCGAGAAAACCATAACAGTACGCACTCACCATGGAGACCCCAGCCGACATAGACCCGGAGTACCGGAGGGCCCTGGAGCAGCAGTATTTGCTGACAGACGGTCACTCCCACCAGCTGGAGGCGGCAGCGACAGCCATACAGACCCTCCAGGACCAGGTCCAGAGCCTCGGCGCGTCGGTGGAGAGCCTGGCGCAACTCCAAGCGGCATCGGCAGCCCAGCACTCGGAACTACTATTACAGCTGCGGGCGCTGACGGAGGCCCGCTCCACCCCCCCCCACGAGACCAACCCGCGCAGTTGCAGACACCCGGTCCACTCCCGGGGGAGCCGTCCCGGGCTGGACCAGCCGGGGCGGGGCCGGCATCTCCGGAACCATGCCTGGCCAGCCCGCAACCGTTCGGGGGGAACTTCGAGACCTGCGCCGTCTTCCTGATGCAGTGTGAACTCGTCTTCACCCATCAACCCAGCCGGTTCGTGTCGGACGCCTCCCGTATTGCATACATCACGAACCTGCTCACCGGTCGGGCAGCGCAGTGGGCGGCCGCTTCCTGGACCAGGGGGGTCGGGTTCCGGCACTCCTACCAGGAGTTCGTGGGAGAGCTCCAGTGGCTATTCCACCATCCGGCCCGAGGCCCAGAACCCGGGTCCTAACTGGCCGGTATTCGACAGGGGAATGGCAGGGTAGCGGATTACACGGTGGAGTTCCGACTAGCTGCGGCAGAGAGTGGGTGGAATGACCCAGCACTGCGGGTCACCTTCCGGGCAGGGCTCAGCGAGGCAGTCCGGGACCAGATCGCGACTCGAGAGGAGCCCACCTCTTTTGATGAACTCGTCGCTCTCGCCCTCCGCATCGACGAGCGTTTCGAGGCGGGAGCGGACCTCCAGGAGAGGGGCCCCGAGCCCCCAGAGCCCCAGAGCATGGGAGAGGCCTCCCGGGTTTTTCCGACTGGACTCTCCAAGCCGTGAAGGCTCATCCTCGTCCCAGGCGACGAAAGGGGAGGAGCCGATGCAGCTGGGGCGCACACGTCTCAGCCCGGTCGAGCGGGAGGCTCGATTCCGGGCGGGGCTGTGCCTGTCATGTGGCCAGAAGGGCCACCTCCTCCGCAACTGCCCCACCCGCCCAAAAGACCAGGCTCACTAGGACCACGGGAGGTTCTAGTGAGCCGCCTTTCCGGTTCCCGAGCGTCTGCGCCACAGTCCGGCGGTTGAGTGTCAGCCTGGCTTGGGCTGATCAACGAATTGAGGTGGGGGCTCTCATCGATTCCGGGGCGGACGCGTGCTTCATGGACGGCGCGTTCGCGGCACTGGCCCAGATCCCGACCATGGAGCTAGAGGAGCCGCGGGAGGCGTTCGCGCTGGATGACCGGCGGTTGGCCCATGTCTCCCAGTGTACCCACCCCATTGCCCTCATGGTGGCGGGCAACCACGTCGAGACCCGCCAGTTCTACCTGCTCCAGTCTCCGGCAGCTCCGGTGGTGTTGGGACACCCCTGGTTGGTGCAGCACGAACCTCGCATCTCCTGGGCATCCGGAACCATACTGGAGTGGGGGGCTTCCTGTCACGCTCAGTGCCTCCGGTCCGCGCCAGGAAGGCCGTCCCAAGGTGCTCCCCGGGTGCCGCCCCCAGACCTGGCGTCGGTTCCTGCGGAGTACCATGACCTGGGGGAGGTTTTCAGCAAGGCCCGGGCTCAGTCTCTCCCCCCACACCGGCCGTATGACTGCGCCATTGACCTCCATGCTGGGGCCCCCCTACCCAGCAGTCGCCTGTACAGCCTGTCGATACCAGAGAAGGCGGCCATGGAGGACAACATATCAGAGTCGCTGGCAGCGGGTTTGATTCGACCCTCATCCTCCCCGGTGGCGGCAGGATTCTTCTTCGTTAAGAAGAAAGACGGCAGCCTCCGCCCCTGCATTGACTACAGACAGTTAAATGACATCACAGTCAAGAACAAGTACCCCCTTCCCCTCATGAATTCCACCATGGAGCCTTCACCCAGGCGACCGTCTTTTCTAAACTAGACCTCCGAAGCACCTACCACCTGGTGCGAATACGGGAGGGGGACGAGTGGAAGACCGCCTTCAAGACGCCCGGGGGCACTACGAGTATCGGGTGATGCCATTTGGATTAACCAACGCCCCGGGGGTCTTCCAGGCGTTGATGAATGACGTGCTCCGGGACATGCTGGAGGAGTTCGTGGTGGTGTATCTGGACGACATCCTGGTGTTCTCCAGGACCCTCGCCGAGCACTTCAGCACGTTCGCCGGGTACTCCGGCGCCTCCTCCAGAACCAGCTGTACGTAAAGGCGGAGAAGTGCCTGTTCCACTCCGACTCGGTGGACTACCTGGGGTTCATCATTGAGAAGGGGCAGGTCCGGGCCGACCCCCAGAAGATCCAAGCGGTACTGGACTGGCCCACACCTGCCTCACGGAAGGAGCTGCAGGGGTTCCTGGGGTTCGCCAACTTCTATCGGCGGTTTGTTCGCAACTATAGCGGCGTGGCGCAACCCCTGACCAGCCTGACATCCCCCGCCCAGCCATTCACCTGGTCCTCCGCGGCAGAGGCAGCGTTTCGGGACCTGAAGAGGCGGTTCACCAGCGCCCCGGTGTTGCTACACCCAGATCCTGCGAGACAATTCATCGTGGAGGTGGACGCCTCGGACGCCGGTCTGGGGGCGGTCCTGTCTCAGCGTGAGGAGGGGGATCAGAAGGTGCATCCATGCGCCTTTTTCTCCTGACGCCTTCTTCCCGCGGAGATGAATTACGACATCGGGAATCGGGAGCTGCTGGCAGTGGTGGCTGCCCTGGAGGAGTGGCGCCATTGGCTGGAGGGGGCAGAGCAGCCGTTCGTCGTGTGGACCGACCACAGGAACCTCACGTACATCCGGGCAGCCAAGCGACTAAACGGGCGACAGGCACGGTGGGCCGGCTTCCTCAGCCGGTTCAACTTCTCTTTGACCTATCGCCCGGGGTCCCGCAACATGAAGGCGGATGCCTTGTCCCGGCGGGATCAGGGTGCAGGGCCGGCCACGGAGGAGCCGGCACCCATCGTTCCGGGAGCCCAGGTGGTTGGCCGGGTGGCCTGTGGAGTAGAGGCGGTGGTGAGGAGGGCACTGCGCAACCATCCAGCCCCAAGCGGTGTACCCACAGGACGGCTGTTTGTCCCAGAGGTGGTCCGGGGCCGGGTCCTCAAGTGGGGCCATGCCAGTCAGTTGGCCTGCCATCCCGGGGTCCACCGGACCTTCTCCTTTCTGGCCCGGCACTTCTGGTGGCAGGGCATGAGAAGCAACGTAAGGGAGTACGTGCAAGCTTGCCCCATGTGTGCCCGCAGCATGCCCTGCCACCAGGCACCGGCCGGGCTGCTACAGCCCCTGCCCGTCCCGAGCCACCCGTGGTCCCACGTAGCCTTGGATTTCGTGACCGGGCTGCCACCCTCCCGGGGAGAGACCGTGTTGCTGACGGTGGTGGACCGGTTCAGCAAGGGGGTCCACCTGGTGGCTCTCCCCAAGCTTCCCTCGGCGGCGGAGACGGCGGAGCTGCTGATGGCCCACGTGTTCCGGCTCCACGGCCTCCCGCAGGACATCGTGTCGGACCGGGGCCCACAATTCACCTCCCAGGTATGGCGGGCATTCTGCAAGGGGTTGGGGGTCTCTGTGAATCTCTCTTCTGGCTACCATCCACAGACCAACGGGCAGTCGGAGAGGGCGAATCAGGTCGTGGAGTCGGCGCTCTGCTGCATGGCGGCCAGGAACCCGTCCGCCTGGAGCCAGTTCCTCCCCTGGGTGGAGTACTCTATCAACTCCCTGGTGAGCTCCGCCACTGGTATCTCCCCGTTCGAGGCAGCCCTGGGGTACCAGCCACCGCTATTCCCAGCGCAGCAAGCAGAGGTGGGGGTCCCGTCCGTACAGGCTCATCTGGACAGGTGTCGCCGCGTATGGGAGACCACCAGGACTGCCCTTCTCCGGGCGACGGACCGGAGCAGCAAGGGGGCCAACCGTCGCCGCACCCCCGCTCCGGTGTACCAGCCAGGGCAGAAGGTGTGGCTGTCCACCAGGGACCTCCCCACTCAGCCGGATGCCAAGAAGTTGGGCCCTCGGTTCGTGGGGCCGTTCGAGGTGACGAGGGTGCTGAGTCCGGCGGCGGTGAGACTGAGACTGCCGGCGTCCATGCCGATCCACCCGGTGTTCCATGTCTCCAAGATCAAGCCCGTCGCCCGCAGCCCTCTGGTGCCACCGACTCCGGACCCCCCGCAACCCGTGATGGCGGACGGACACCCCCAGTGGACAGTTCGCAGGGTGCTGGACGTTCGACGGCGGGGGCGGGGGTACCAGTTCCTGGTCGATTGGGTGGGGTATGGCCCGGAGGAGCGGAGCTGGTTGCCCCGCCGGCACATCCTGGACCCGGGGTTGCTGGTGGACTTCTACCGGGCCCAACCAGGGAGGCCTGGCAGGTCGCCAGGTGGCTCCCGTAGACGGGGGGGTACTGTCAGGGACCCGCCAGTCCGCCCGCAGCCCGGGCGTGCGGAGGTGCCCGAGACTTCGGCGCGCGCGGCCAGGGAGCTGCGCGCCAGGCGACGGGGACGAGCAGGGCGCGTGCCGGCGCACACCTGAGAACAATTAGCGTTTTCCCCGCAGCTGGAGCTCGTCAGAGCGGCTGCCGGGGATAAGAGCAAGCGAGCAGACAGTGTTCAGCGTGAGTGCGTGCTCGGAGGTAACGCTACACGTGTTGGACTACTGCGGAGAGGAATTCCGGCTATCCAAGGAAACCCGTGAGTTGAGCAACACTGCCATTTAAGGAGGCAGGTGTTGCCGGGGACATTGCTGGTGGACTTATCTGTCGCTGTCCGTTTTTGAGACAGTGTTTTTTGTTCTATCGTTTTTGGACTGTTGCCTTCTTGTGTTGAATAAACAACGCCAGGTCACTGGCTAAACCGTACACCATCTGTTGTCGTGCGCTTGGGGTCCGAGAAAACCATAACAGGTTCAGGTCTATTGTTAGGGCTGACTCAGGTCAGGGCTGGCTCAGGTCTATAGTTAGGGCTGGCTCAGGTTTATAGTTAGGGCTGGTTCAGGTCTATAGTTAGAGCTGGCTCAGGTCTATAGTTAGGGCTGGTTCAGGTCTATACTTAGGGCTGGCTCAGGTCTATAGTTAGGGCTGGTTCAGGTCTATAGTTAGGGCTGGTTCAGGTCTATAGTTAGGCTTGGCTCAGGTCGGCCCTGGTCCAGCCCCTAGATATGCTGCTGTGGGCGGGGGCGTGGTTAGCGCACCTGCGACGGGAGAGAGGGAAGGGAGAAAACACTCGAATCAGCTGTGGCTTATTAGCCACAGCTGATTCTACTGAGTGGGCCAGGCTAGTTAAGCCCGGCTGGGTAATCAGTCGGGAAGGTAGACCGGTGACAGGAAGAGCATGAGAGAGCTGCTGTGTGAGAAACCTGAATAAAGAACCGATGGAACCTGTACGAGACGTCATGTGTGCGTATGTGCTTCCCTCCACTGCTACAGCTGCTATAGGCCTAGACCAGGCACGTGCACAGATAGACCCCTAGTGGTGCTCAAGCACCTGCCCTTTTGCCCTGAATGAGAAAAGTGCCCCTTCTACTGGAGCCCAATTTCTTCTTCATTCATCAGTATTTAAGAATAAAAATTACTCTCTGTCATCAATTCCCCCCAAATGTGTTTTGATATCTGACGGGGCATTTATTTGAGTTCTTGTGAGAATTTCGCCCCGACATGCTCCGTGGCGCTCACAAGCCCCGCCCCCCCCCCCCCCCCCTCCTCCACTTAGTGCTCATGCAGTGAGCGCCAGGCCAAACGGGTGCAGCCTACTTCTCCTCTGACCCGCAGCATCAGACTAACAGGTAATGACGGTGTTTGTACAATCCCCACGTTGTTTGGCGATAAATTAACCACAACATTAGCGCCACAACATTACGTCACAACTGGTCCGATGTTTCCTAAAAAAATAAACAAACAAAAAACTCACGAAATCCGTGATTTCAAAGCCTTGTATGTAAGTCACTCTTGATTATTATGCACAACATTGATTTATCTCATTTACAAAATTTGCAGCATAATGCCAAGAAAAGACAGACTCCAAAAGCAGAAGGACAGGGAACTGCAGCAAGCAGCTCAGGGTAGCAGCTCTCTTTTATCTTGGATCAGGCCATCAACTAGTAAAACAAATGAGGGAGAATCAGTAACCCTACCTGGTCCATTTGGCTCAATATGGCCTTGTTTTGTCTGTTTTTGCCTGTTATTCATTTATTTATTTATTCAATTTGATAATTTGAGTTAGTTTGTTAACAACAATAAATCTATAAGTTGAAAATATCCTACTGTGTTTTTTATTTATTTATTATTATTATTTTTAATTTCATAAATAATTTTGGCGATGGTGCCCTTTTTTTTTAGTTTGAGCACCTGCCCCCCAAAATGTCTGTGCACGTGCCTGGCCTAGACTGCTGGGGACATCTTAGGATACACTGAGCTCCTCTCTCCTCTCCTCTCTCTCCTTCTGTATAAATGAATGTCCATAATCCACATTACTAACTCTACTTCGTCCCCGGAGTCTTTGTGCTCTCTCCTAACAGGTTGTCATGGATCAGGGTTTTATCTGGACCATGATTGTGCCTACTGACGTGGCCCTGCCGTGCTGTTTTTCCTGAACCAATGTGAGGTCCCGGGACAGAGGATGTCGCTGTACAGATTGTAAAGCCCTCTCAGGTAAATTTGTTATTTAGCCATACAAATCAATTTAAACTGAATGGACAATTTCAGGGCTGGTGTAGTGTCAGCTGGGATCGGCAACAGCCTCCCTGCAACCCAGAATTGTCATAATGTGGATGTTTTCTTGTGTCCCGTTTTAGTGTCCTCTGTGTTCCCTCCACTTCCTGCCTCTGTGATTGTCTGCCCTGTCTGTTTATTGTCCAATCACCTTCCTCTTGTATTTTAGCCCTGTTTGTCTTCTGTCCCCTTGTCAGATCGTACTCCGTGTTACCTGTGTGTATCCTGTGAGTATGTCTGTTTTGTCTTGATCCCTGTTAGTTTCTTGTTTGATTTCCATCTTGTACTTCAGTTATGATCCAGTCTTTTAGAGACCTTGCCTTGTTTTTGGATCAATAAATTGACTTTTGAACTGTTGCTGGGCAATTGGGTCCTTTTTTGATACCCCCCCTGACAATAGGATCAGGGGTTTGGATAATGGAATAGAATGAATGGACAATTTCCTGGGGAACGGCCAGAATATCTATAAAATGGGTAAAAAGATATCCGGGTCAAGACGATAGCTGATAGGTTCTGAGAATGCATGTTGGCCAATTATTCCCACCTCTTTTGCTCTTACATTGACCGTTTACCCAAATCAAATAAGCCCGCTGAAACATGATTGGTCAATACTCTAAATACAAACGGAAATTGGATCGTTTCTGTTGCCTACAGATTCTGTATTCATATTTAGAATCTGTTCATAGCGATTAGTGGCACCCTAATGTAACAATGACCCTACGATTACCACCACATTCTAGAATAATAGAGACTATGATGTTCTTGATGAAGTTGCCTTTTGGTGCAGTACCTTAAAGCACTTCAGCTTTCAACCTTGGTGGTTTGTTATGTACCATGAATTTAAATAAATCTTACATTGTATTAAGTCACATACATTTCATTCATTCAGCATGGTTAAGGAACAGGCAATACATATTTTGACAAAATGTTTAATAATACAGGATGAGGTAAACAGAGTCACAACAGAATAAGTTAAAAAAAAAAAGAAGAGAATTCCTCCTGTGAAATGAGCACAAGAGAGCAGGACACATGACAGAATACATTCATCTGCCAACCAGAATTATTAGACGTCGTTCCCACTTCTCACTGTGTGCAGGTAATAACACTTGTTTTCCTCATTTCACTTCTCCTTTACTGGCAGATGTTTTGCATTTTCAAACTTTGCGCTCATTTTACAAAAACCACAAAAAGGGAGCATGCATGTACATATATCGGATGTGGGAGAGCACATGATCTCTTTTGGAAACATATTGGTGGTCCAGTTCTCCTACAGACAAACTCCGTTGCATCATAACCTCGTAGAGAGCAGGACAGGCTACTAGCTGTAGCACATGCAGCACTAAGACTGAGGACACTTTGAATTGTTGACAGACAGAACAGCGACAGGCATTAACATTGTAAATTCAAAAAACAGTTGAAGGCAAACCAAAAATCACACAAACAAGCACACGATTAAAAGCCATATTTTTATGGCTTGCATGCCATATGTTGTGTCTGGATATTTTGTAGAGAAGAGCACATTCTCATCATTTTAAGACAGTAGGACAGGAGTGTTCATGTGTATTTGTTGCACAGGTGTTCATGTTGCTCAAAGGGACATCTTCTGTGAGGGGAAAGGGTGAGAAGCAAAAAGTCTTGGGAAAGTCAAGACAAGTAAATGACATGAATCAATCAAGCAAACAATTTTTTTGTTTGACAAAAGTTCCATTCAACTCTGCACAAAATGTTACCTTTGCATAACATGGAGTTACAATCTTTCATTAGCATTAAGGCAAATTTGCTTCCCAAGATTTCAGGAGGATTAGACAAAGCATCAATTTTATTGGCTGTTTTATAGTTATTGTTCTTTAGGAAGCTAATGTTTGTCCTACTTCCTGGATAATAAAGATAAAACTTACAATAAATGTAATTATGTTCATGTAGTATTGGAAGACAGTGGAAGGGGATTTCTGCAGCAAATCTAGGAAGCAGCCACATCTTCAATTTTTATTAATATACGTCAGCACAGCCTAATGACGTGTTTGTCATGAGGTGGTCAAACTGACCAGCTGTCTGTTGGTTTTCACTTCTTCCTCTTTGAAAAGGACGATCTGTCCTACAGAAACTGTGGTGAACAGACTTAACTCTTCATTACTCTTTGATCGGGAGAATCAAGGAAGCGTGGTTATTGCATGCTTGTTTTATCCATACGCTGTCTTCTAAAGACACTATGAACACCTAAGAGACAAAGACACTTTTTAAAAACAAATCAGTTCAACAACATAACTTCAATGGAAATAACTTTGCAGACAGTGTGGAAGGTCTACCTGAACTATTGGGATGCACAACAATAAATAAGTAATAAATAGGAAAATAAAACTATCTAAAAGTAACCAATCTCCACAGGGATTTTCCTGCACTCATTGTAACAATGTCTCCATTATCACTGTCAGTGTCATGTGAATATACACACAGGTGAGTGTGTGTTTAACGTGACCCGTTTGCGAATGCTTACTGTGGAGGAATGCTATGGAAAGTTACAGGTTAGTGGAAGAGTGTGAAAATGAATGAAGCGAATGAAAAACCCTCATAGCTTCAGTAGTTATCACACATGCGCATGTGTGTGTGGGTTCTTTAGCTGAGAAGCTCCAGGTATGTGACAGGCACTTTTCCTTTTTGGTTTCCTCTCTCTCCAATCAGCCAGTCAGAGTCCATTCCCGGCAATGTGTAAACTGTAATGAGCTGCAACACAGAACATGGACACGTCAAACCTAACGTTCAAAACAACGTGTCTCTTTGCACACGGTGAGAATAATCACTGGGTATAAGTAGCTGCACAGCACTCATCCCCTCGGGTCCTCATCAGATCAGAACCATTTATTGCCATGTTTGTTTTCACATTCAAGGAATTTGTCCTGGCGGCATACATACATTTAACATTTAACAATACACATTTAACAGTAAACACAGTGCAATAAATGAGAATGAATGAGTATTTACAATTGAACAGTAGAATATCAAAATAAAGTGCATAGAATGTGCATGGAATGAAAGTGTAGTGTTAAAGTGTTGAGTGTATTTAAATATGAGGGTATGTGCAGGGGAGTGTCCAGTGGGAAATTGTCTGGGGGTGACAGAGTCAGTCAAGTCAGTGGGGGACCCGGGCTCTGTTGATGAGCCCGACGGCAGACGGGTCAGAAAGAGCAACAGAGTGCATGCAGGGCATGTGGTGGATTAATGGGACAAACATACAACTTTCACTCAGCAGACTGGGGTTTGTGTCCTGTGAGAAACCTATTTTTACACTTAGCTGACTTATTATCTTCACCAGAACAATGTGTGTGTGTGTGTGTCACGTAGGCTGATACTAATACACTTAACTGAGCTAACAGCAAGCAGAACTAAAAACAGACTGAAGCTGCATTGATTCAAATGAGAGCGAACCTGTTGGGTGAGACGAGAGAGTGAAGAAACGCATCTGATAGGCTTGCAGTCTATAGGGGGGAAATCGTGGCTTGTCTCATTTAATCAAAGATTACAGCAGTGGTTGTTGATCAAGAGATCTGCACTTTACAGAGTGCATTTCCTAGGTATTTCCAGTTGTCAGTCACAATTCGGTTAGGGTTAGGCCAGTGATTCTCTACTGGTGGGTCCTGTTTTCATTGGGTCGCAGGTCCATGCCTGGGCGAAAAGAAATTGTAAGAAAATCATGTACTTTTATTTTGAAGGGGAATTCTTATTTTGAAGGAGTTCCGTCTATTCACAGGCCTTAATGCTGCGTTCACGCCTCGCTTTCCTGCCTTGAGTTTACTCGCCTGTCTATTTGGGATCATACGCTTCATCCGCGCTAGACGCTCCGGAGAGGAGGAGGGGCTTATCGCCATGGGGGGCTTATCGCAGAAATAACCACTATTACTGCTCTGTATATGTTGTGGAAGTCCCACAAACGTCGGAACATCAAACATCCTCGTGTCTGGGTTCATAATATTATCCGTGAATGAGGCACACTTTCTCATGTCGCATCTTCACGCCTCCCGGCGGAAATGCGTGTTACTCGCCTCCGTACGTGTCCGTGCATTGACTTTGCATGTTATCTACTCGCAACGCTTCTGTGTGAACGCAGCATCACTCCAGACTTTGAGACTCTTGTCAGGAGCAAACATCCCCAGTTCTCCCAGTATGAATCCCTCCAGACTCAGGTCCATGTCAGTGTTACAGCTCAGGTTGAAGTGATGCTGCTTCATGTTTTTCAGTATTTAGGTACTGATAAGTAATCAGAAGAAAAGTTAATGTTGTGTACTTGAAGTCCGCCCGCAGCCCGGGCGTGCGGAGGTGCCCGAGACTTCGGCGCGCGCGGCCAGGGAGCTGCGCGCCAGGCGACGGGGACGAGCAGGGCGCGTGCCGGCGCACACCTGAGAACAATTAGCGTTTTCCCCGCAGCTGGAGCTCGTCAGAGCGGCTGCCGGGGATAAGAGCAAGCGAGCAGACAGTGTTCAGCGTGAGTGCGTGCTCGGAGGTAACGCTACACGTGTTGGACTACTGCGGAGAGGAATTCCGGCTATCCAAGGAAACCCGTGAGTTGAGCAACACTGCCATTTAAGGAGGCAGGTGTTGCCGGGGACATTGCTGGTGGACTTATCTGTCGCTGTCCGTTTTTGAGACAGTGTTTTTTGTTCTATCGTTTTTGGACTGTTGCCTTCTTGTGTTGAATAAACAACGCCAGGTCACTGGCTAAACCGTACACCATCTGTTGTCGTGCGCTTGGGGTCCGAGAAAACCATAACAGGTTCAGGTCTATTGTTAGGGCTGACTCAGGTCAGGGCTGGCTCAGGTCTATAGTTAGGGCTGGCTCAGGTTTATAGTTAGGGCTGGCTCAGGTCTATAGTTAGAGCTGGCTCAGGTCTATAGTTAGGGCTGGCTCAGGTTTATAGTTAGGGCTGGTTCAGGTCTATAGTTAGAGCTGGCTCAGGTCTATAGTTAGGGCTGGTTCAGGTCTATACTTAGGGCTGGCTCAGGTCTATAGTTAGGGCTGGTTCAGGTCTATAGTTAGGGCTGGTTCAGGTCTATAGTTAGGCTTGGCTCAGGTCGGCCCTGGTCCAGCCCCTAGATATGCTGCTGTGGGCGGGGGCGTGGTTAGCGCACCTGCGACGGGAGAGAGGGAAGGGAGAAAACACTCGAATCAGCTGTGGCTTATTAGCCACAGCTGATTCTACTGAGTGGGCCAGGCTAGTTAAGCCCGGCTGGGTAATCAGTCGGGAAGGTAGACCGGTGACAGGAAGAGCATGAGAGAGCTGCTGTGTGAGAAACCTGAATAAAGAACCGATGGAACCTGTACGAGACGTCATGTGTGCGTATGTGCTTCCCTCCACTGCTACAGCTGCTATAGGCCTAGACCAGGCACGTGCACAGATAGACCCCTAGTGGTGCTCAAGCACCTGCCCTTTTGCCCTGAATGAGAAAAGTGCCCCTTCTACTGGAGCCCAATTTCTTCTTCATTCATCAGTATTTAAGAATAAAAATTACTCTCTGTCATCAATTCCCCCCAAATGTGTTTTGATATCTGACGGGGCATTTATTTGAGTTCTTGTGAGAATTTCGCCCCGACATGCTCCGTGGCGCTCACAAGCCCCGCCCCCCCCCCCCCCCCCCTCCTCCACTTAGTGCTCATGCAGTGAGCGCCAGGCCAAACGGGTGCAGCCTACTTCTCCTCTGACCCGCAGCATCAGACTAACAGGTAATGACGGTGTTTGTACAATCCCCACGTTGTTTGGCGATAAATTAACCACAACATTAGCGCCACAACATTACGTCACAACTGGTCCGATGTTTCCTAAAAAAATAAACAAACAAAAAACTCACGAAATCCGTGATTTCAAAGCCTTGTATGTAAGTCACTCTTGATTATTATGCACAACATTGATTTATCTCATTTACAAAATTTGCAGCATAATGCCAAGAAAAGACAGACTCCAAAAGCAGAAGGACAGGGAACTGCAGCAAGCAGCTCAGGGTAGCAGCTCTCTTTTATCTTGGATCAGGCCATCAACTAGTAAAACAAATGAGGGAGAATCAGTAACCCTACCTGGTCCATTTGGCTCAATATGGCCTTGTTTTGTCTGTTTTTGCCTGTTATTCATTTATTTATTTATTCAATTTGATAATTTGAGTTAGTTTGTTAACAACAATAAATCTATAAGTTGAAAATATCCTACTGTGTTTTTTATTTATTTATTATTATTATTTTTAATTTCATAAATAATTTTGGCGATGGTGCCCTTTTTTTTTAGTTTGAGCACCTGCCCCCCAAAATGTCTGTGCACGTGCCTGGCCTAGACTGCTGGGGACATCTTAGGATACACTGAGCTCCTCTCTCCTCTCCTCTCTCTCCTTCTGTATAAATGAATGTCCATAATCCACATTACTAACTCTACTTCGTCCCCGGAGTCTTTGTGCTCTCTCCTAACAGGTTGTCATGGATCAGGGTTTTATCTGGACCATGATTGTGCCTACTGACGTGGCCCTGCCGTGCTGTTTTTCCTGAACCAATGTGAGGTCCCGGGACAGAGGATGTCGCTGTACAGATTGTAAAGCCCTCTCAGGTAAATTTGTTATTTAGCCATACAAATCAATTTAAACTGAATGGACAATTTCAGGGCTGGTGTAGTGTCAGCTGGGATCGGCAACAGCCTCCCTGCAACCCAGAATTGTCATAATGTGGATGTTTTCTTGTGTCCCGTTTTAGTGTCCTCTGTGTTCCCTCCACTTCCTGCCTCTGTGATTGTCTGCCCTGTCTGTTTATTGTCCAATCACCTTCCTCTTGTATTTTAGCCCTGTTTGTCTTCTGTCCCCTTGTCAGATCGTACTCCGTGTTACCTGTGTGTATCCTGTGAGTATGTCTGTTTTGTCTTGATCCCTGTTAGTTTCTTGTTTGATTTCCATCTTGTACTTCAGTTATGATCCAGTCTTTTAGAGACCTTGCCTTGTTTTTGGATCAATAAATTGACTTTTGAACTGTTGCTGGGCAATTGGGTCCTTTTTTGATACCCCCCCTGACAATAGGATCAGGGGTTTGGATAATGGAATAGAATGAATGGACAATTTCCTGGGGAACGGCCAGAATATCTATAAAATGGGTAAAAAGATATCCGGGTCAAGACGATAGCTGATAGGTTCTGAGAATGCATGTTGGCCAATTATTCCCACCTCTTTTGCTCTTACATTGACCGTTTACCCAAATCAAATAAGCCCGCTGAAACATGATTGGTCAATACTCTAAATACAAACGGAAATTGGATCGTTTCTGTTGCCTACAGATTCTGTATTCATATTTAGAATCTGTTCATAGCGATTAGTGGCACCCTAATGTAACAATGACCCTACGATTACCACCACATTCTAGAATAATAGAGACTATGATGTTCTTGATGAAGTTGCCTTTTGGTGCAGTACCTTAAAGCACTTCAGCTTTCAACCTTGGTGGTTTGTTATGTACCATGAATTTAAATAAATCTTACATTGTATTAAGTCACATACATTTCATTCATTCAGCATGGTTAAGGAACAGGCAATACATATTTTGACAAAATGTTTAATAATACAGGATGAGGTAAACAGAGTCACAACAGAATAAGTTAAAAAAAAAAAGAAGAGAATTCCTCCTGTGAAATGAGCACAAGAGAGCAGGACACATGACAGAATACATTCATCTGCCAACCAGAATTATTAGACGTCGTTCCCACTTCTCACTGTGTGCAGGTAATAACACTTGTTTTCCTCATTTCACTTCTCCTTTACTGGCAGATGTTTTGCATTTTCAAACTTTGCGCTCATTTTACAAAAACCACAAAAAGGGAGCATGCATGTACATATATCGGATGTGGGAGAGCACATGATCTCTTTTGGAAACATATTGGTGGTCCAGTTCTCCTACAGACAAACTCCGTTGCATCATAACCTCGTAGAGAGCAGGACAGGCTACTAGCTGTAGCACATGCAGCACTAAGACTGAGGACACTTTGAATTGTTGACAGACAGAACAGCGACAGGCATTAACATTGTAAATTCAAAAAACAGTTGAAGGCAAACCAAAAATCACACAAACAAGCACACGATTAAAAGCCATATTTTTATGGCTTGCATGCCATATGTTGTGTCTGGATATTTTGTAGAGAAGAGCACATTCTCATCATTTTAAGACAGTAGGACAGGAGTGTTCATGTGTATTTGTTGCACAGGTGTTCATGTTGCTCAAAGGGACATCTTCTGTGAGGGGAAAGGGTGAGAAGCAAAAAGTCTTGGGAAAGTCAAGACAAGTAAATGACATGAATCAATCAAGCAAACAATTTTTTTGTTTGACAAAAGTTCCATTCAACTCTGCACAAAATGTTACCTTTGCATAACATGGAGTTACAATCTTTCATTAGCATTAAGGCAAATTTGCTTCCCAAGATTTCAGGAGGATTAGACAAAGCATCAATTTTATTGGCTGTTTTATAGTTATTGTTCTTTAGGAAGCTAATGTTTGTCCTACTTCCTGGATAATAAAGATAAAACTTACAATAAATGTAATTATGTTCATGTAGTATTGGAAGACAGTGGAAGGGGATTTCTGCAGCAAATCTAGGAAGCAGCCACATCTTCAATTTTTATTAATATACGTCAGCACAGCCTAATGACGTGTTTGTCATGAGGTGGTCAAACTGACCAGCTGTCTGTTGGTTTTCACTTCTTCCTCTTTGAAAAGGACGATCTGTCCTACAGAAACTGTGGTGAACAGACTTAACTCTTCATTACTCTTTGATCGGGAGAATCAAGGAAGCGTGGTTATTGCATGCTTGTTTTATCCATACGCTGTCTTCTAAAGACACTATGAACACCTAAGAGACAAAGACACTTTTTAAAAACAAATCAGTTCAACAACATAACTTCAATGGAAATAACTTTGCAGACAGTGTGGAAGGTCTACCTGAACTATTGGGATGCACAACAATAAATAAGTAATAAATAGGAAAATAAAACTATCTAAAAGTAACCAATCTCCACAGGGATTTTCCTGCACTCATTGTAACAATGTCTCCATTATCACTGTCAGTGTCATGTGAATATACACACAGGTGAGTGTGTGTTTAACGTGACCCGTTTGCGAATGCTTACTGTGGAGGAATGCTATGGAAAGTTACAGGTTAGTGGAAGAGTGTGAAAATGAATGAAGCGAATGAAAAACCCTCATAGCTTCAGTAGTTATCACACATGCGCATGTGTGTGTGGGTTCTTTAGCTGAGAAGCTCCAGGTATGTGACAGGCACTTTTCCTTTTTGGTTTCCTCTCTCTCCAATCAGCCAGTCAGAGTCCATTCCCGGCAATGTGTAAACTGTAATGAGCTGCAACACAGAACATGGACACGTCAAACCTAACGTTCAAAACAACGTGTCTCTTTGCACACGGTGAGAATAATCACTGGGTATAAGTAGCTGCACAGCACTCATCCCCTCGGGTCCTCATCAGATCAGAACCATTTATTGCCATGTTTGTTTTCACATTCAAGGAATTTGTCCTGGCGGCATACATACATTTAACATTTAACAATACACATTTAACAGTAAACACAGTGCAATAAATGAGAATGAATGAGTATTTACAATTGAACAGTAGAATATCAAAATAAAGTGCATAGAATGTGCATGGAATGAAAGTGTAGTGTTAAAGTGTTGAGTGTATTTAAATATGAGGGTATGTGCAGGGGAGTGTCCAGTGGGAAATTGTCTGGGGGTGACAGAGTCAGTCAAGTCAGTGGGGGACCCGGGCTCTGTTGATGAGCCCGACGGCAGACGGGTCAGAAAGAGCAACAGAGTGCATGCAGGGCATGTGGTGGATTAATGGGACAAACATACAACTTTCACTCAGCAGACTGGGGTTTGTGTCCTGTGAGAAACCTATTTTTACACTTAGCTGACTTATTATCTTCACCAGAACAATGTGTGTGTGTGTGTGTCACGTAGGCTGATACTAATACACTTAACTGAGCTAACAGCAAGCAGAACTAAAAACAGACTGAAGCTGCATTGATTCAAATGAGAGCGAACCTGTTGGGTGAGACGAGAGAGTGAAGAAACGCATCTGATAGGCTTGCAGTCTATAGGGGGGAAATCGTGGCTTGTCTCATTTAATCAAAGATTACAGCAGTGGTTGTTGATCAAGAGATCTGCACTTTACAGAGTGCATTTCCTAGGTATTTCCAGTTGTCAGTCACAATTCGGTTAGGGTTAGGCCAGTGATTCTCTACTGGTGGGTCCTGTTTTCATTGGGTCGCAGGTCCATGCCTGGGCGAAAAGAAATTGTAAGAAAATCATGTACTTTTATTTTGAAGGGGAATTCTTATTTTGAAGGAGTTCCGTCTATTCACAGGCCTTAATGCTGCGTTCACGCCTCGCTTTCCTGCCTTGAGTTTACTCGCCTGTCTATTTGGGATCATACGCTTCATCCGCGCTAGACGCTCCGGAGAGGAGGAGGGGCTTATCGCCATGGGGGGCTTATCGCAGAAATAACCACTATTACTGCTCTGTATATGTTGTGGAAGTCCCACAAACGTCGGAACATCAAACATCCTCGTGTCTGGGTTCATAATATTATCCGTGAATGAGGCACACTTTCTCATGTCGCATCTTCACGCCTCCCGGCGGAAATGCGTGTTACTCGCCTCCGTACGTGTCCGTGCATTGACTTTGCATGTTATCTACTCGCAACGCTTCTGTGTGAACGCAGCATCACTCCAGACTTTGAGACTCTTGTCAGGAGCAAACATCCCCAGTTCTCCCAGTATGAATCCCTCCAGACTCAGGTCCATGTCAGTGTTACAGCTCAGGTTGAAGTGATGCTGCTTCATGTTTTTCAGTATTTAGGTACTGATAAGTAATCAGAAGAAAAGTTAATGTTGTGTACTTGAAGTCCGCCCGCAGCCCGGGCGTGCGGAGGTGCCCGAGACTTCGGCGCGCGCGGCCAGGGAGCTGCGCGCCAGGCGACGGGGACGAGCAGGGCGCGTGCCGGCGCACACCTGAGAACAATTAGCGTTTTCCCCGCAGCTGGAGCTCGTCAGAGCGGCTGCCGGGGATAAGAGCAAGCGAGCAGACAGTGTTCAGCGTGAGTGCGTGCTCGGAGGTAACGCTACACGTGTTGGACTACTGCGGAGAGGAATTCCGGCTATCCAAGGAAACCCGTGAGTTGAGCAACACTGCCATTTAAGGAGGCAGGTGTTGCCGGGGACATTGCTGGTGGACTTATCTGTCGCTGTCCGTTTTTGAGACAGTGTTTTTTGTTCTATCGTTTTTGGACTGTTGCCTTCTTGTGTTGAATAAACAACGCCAGGTCACTGGCTAAACCGTACACCATCTGTTGTCGTGCGCTTGGGGTCCGAGAAAACCATAACAGGTTCAGGTCTATTGTTAGGGCTGACTCAGGTCAGGGCTGGCTCAGGTCTATAGTTAGGGCTGGCTCAGGTTTATAGTTAGGGCTGGTTCAGGTCTATAGTTAGAGCTGGCTCAGGTCTATAGTTAGGGCTGGTTCAGGTCTATACTTAGGGCTGGCTCAGGTCTATAGTTAGGGCTGGTTCAGGTCTATAGTTAGGGCTGGTTCAGGTCTATAGTTAGGCTTGGCTCAGGTCGGCCCTGGTCCAGCCCCTAGATATGCTGCTGTGGGCGGGGGCGTGGTTAGCGCACCTGCGACGGGAGAGAGGGAAGGGAGAAAACACTCGAATCAGCTGTGGCTTATTAGCCACAGCTGATTCTACTGAGTGGGCCAGGCTAGTTAAGCCCGGCTGGGTAATCAGTCGGGAAGGTAGACCGGTGACAGGAAGAGCATGAGAGAGCTGCTGTGTGAGAAACCTGAATAAAGAACCGATGGAACCTGTACGAGACGTCATGTGTGCGTATGTGCTTCCCTCCACTGCTACAGCTGCTATAGGCCTAGACCAGGCACGTGCACAGATAGACCCCTAGTGGTGCTCAAGCACCTGCCCTTTTGCCCTGAATGAGAAAAGTGCCCCTTCTACTGGAGCCCAATTTCTTCTTCATTCATCAGTATTTAAGAATAAAAATTACTCTCTGTCATCAATTCCCCCCAAATGTGTTTTGATATCTGACGGGGCATTTATTTGAGTTCTTGTGAGAATTTCGCCCCGACATGCTCCGTGGCGCTCACAAGCCCCGCCCCCCCCCCCCCCCCCCCTCCTCCACTTAGTGCTCATGCAGTGAGCGCCAGGCCAAACGGGTGCAGCCTACTTCTCCTCTGACCCGCAGCATCAGACTAACAGGTAATGACGGTGTTTGTACAATCCCCACGTTGTTTGGCGATAAATTAACCACAACATTAGCGCCACAACATTACGTCACAACTGGTCCGATGTTTCCTAAAAAAATAAACAAACAAAAAACTCACGAAATCCGTGATTTCAAAGCCTTGTATGTAAGTCACTCTTGATTATTATGCACAACATTGATTTATCTCATTTACAAAATTTGCAGCATAATGCCAAGAAAAGACAGACTCCAAAAGCAGAAGGACAGGGAACTGCAGCAAGCAGCTCAGGGTAGCAGCTCTCTTTTATCTTGGATCAGGCCATCAACTAGTAAAACAAATGAGGGAGAATCAGTAACCCTACCTGGTCCATTTGGCTCAATATGGCCTTGTTTTGTCTGTTTTTGCCTGTTATTCATTTATTTATTTATTCAATTTGATAATTTGAGTTAGTTTGTTAACAACAATAAATCTATAAGTTGAAAATATCCTACTGTGTTTTTTATTTATTTATTATTATTATTTTTAATTTCATAAATAATTTTGGCGATGGTGCCCTTTTTTTTTAGTTTGAGCACCTGCCCCCCAAAATGTCTGTGCACGTGCCTGGCCTAGACTGCTGGGGACATCTTAGGATACACTGAGCTCCTCTCTCCTCTCCTCTCTCTCCTTCTGTATAAATGAATGTCCATAATCCACATTACTAACTCTACTTCGTCCCCGGAGTCTTTGTGCTCTCTCCTAACAGGTTGTCATGGATCAGGGTTTTATCTGGACCATGATTGTGCCTACTGACGTGGCCCTGCCGTGCTGTTTTTCCTGAACCAATGTGAGGTCCCGGGACAGAGGATGTCGCTGTACAGATTGTAAAGCCCTCTCAGGTAAATTTGTTATTTAGCCATACAAATCAATTTAAACTGAATGGACAATTTCAGGGCTGGTGTAGTGTCAGCTGGGATCGGCAACAGCCTCCCTGCAACCCAGAATTGTCATAATGTGGATGTTTTCTTGTGTCCCGTTTTAGTGTCCTCTGTGTTCCCTCCACTTCCTGCCTCTGTGATTGTCTGCCCTGTCTGTTTATTGTCCAATCACCTTCCTCTTGTATTTTAGCCCTGTTTGTCTTCTGTCCCCTTGTCAGATCGTACTCCGTGTTACCTGTGTGTATCCTGTGAGTATGTCTGTTTTGTCTTGATCCCTGTTAGTTTCTTGTTTGATTTCCATCTTGTACTTCAGTTATGATCCAGTCTTTTAGAGACCTTGCCTTGTTTTTGGATCAATAAATTGACTTTTGAACTGTTGCTGGGCAATTGGGTCCTTTTTTGATACCCCCCCTGACAATAGGATCAGGGGTTTGGATAATGGAATAGAATGAATGGACAATTTCCTGGGGAACGGCCAGAATATCTATAAAATGGGTAAAAAGATATCCGGGTCAAGACGATAGCTGATAGGTTCTGAGAATGCATGTTGGCCAATTATTCCCACCTCTTTTGCTCTTACATTGACCGTTTACCCAAATCAAATAAGCCCGCTGAAACATGATTGGTCAATACTCTGAATACAAACGGAAATTGGATCGTTTCTGTTGCCTACAGATTCTGTATTCATATTTAGAATCTGTTCATAGCGATTAGTGGCACCCTAATGTAACAATGACCCTACGATTACCACCACATTCTAGAATAATAGAGACTATGATGTTCTTGATGAAGTTGCCTTTTGGTGCAGTACCTTAAAGCACTTCAGCTTTCAACCTTGGTGGTTTGTTATGTACCATGAATTTAAATAAATCTTACATTGTATTAAGTCACATACATTTCATTCATTCAGCATGGTTAAGGAACAGGCAATACATATTTTGACAAAATGTTTAATAATACAGGATGAGGTAAACAGAGTCACAACAGAATAAGTTAAAAAAAAAAAGAAGAGAATTCCTCCTGTGAAATGAGCACAAGAGAGCAGGACACATGACAGAATACATTCATCTGCCAACCAGAATTATTAGACGTCGTTCCCACTTCTCACTGTGTGCAGGTAATAACACTTGTTTTCCTCATTTCACTTCTCCTTTACTGGCAGATGTTTTGCATTTTCAAACTTTGCGCTCATTTTACAAAAACCACAAAAAGGGAGCATGCATGTACATATATCGGATGTGGGAGAGCACATGATCTCTTTTGGAAACATATTGGTGGTCCAGTTCTCCTACAGACAAACTCCGTTGCATCATAACCTCGTAGAGAGCAGGACAGGCTACTAGCTGTAGCACATGCAGCACTAAGACTGAGGACACTTTGAATTGTTGACAGACAGAACAGCGACAGGCATTAACATTGTAAATTCAAAAAACAGTTGAAGGCAAACCAAAAATCACACAAACAAGCACACGATTAAAAGCCATATTTTTATGGCTTGCATGCCATATGTTGTGTCTGGATATTTTGTAGAGAAGAGCACATTCTCATCATTTTAAGGCAGTAGGACAGGAGTGTTCATGTGTATTTGTTGCACAGGTGTTCATGTTGCTCAAAGGGACATCTTCTGTGAGGGGAAAGGGTGAGAAGCAAAAAGTCTTGGGAAAGTCAAGACAAGTAAATGACATGAATCAATCAAGCAAACAATTTTTTTGTTTGACAAAAGTTCCATTCAACTCTGCACAAAATGTTACCTTTGCATAACATGGAGTTACAATCTTTCATTAGCATTAAGGCAAATTTGCTTCCCAAGATTTCAGGAGGATTAGACAAAGCATCAATTTTATTGGCTGTTTTATAGTTATTGTTCTTTAGGAAGCTAATGTTTGTCCTACTTCCTGGATAATAAAGATAAAACTTACAATAAATGTAATTATGTTCATGTAGTATTGGAAGACAGTGGAAGGGGATTTCTGCAGCAAATCTAGGAAGCAGCCACATCTTCAATTTTTATTAATATACGTCAGCACAGCCTAATGACGTGTTTGTCATGAGGTGGTCAAACTGACCAGCTGTCTGTTGGTTTTCACTTCTTCCTCTTTGAAAAGGACGATCTGTCCTACAGAAACTGTGGTGAACAGACTTAACTCTTCATTACTCTTTGATCGGGAGAATCAAGGAAGCGTGGTTATTGCATGCTTGTTTTATCCATACGCTGTCTTCTAAAGACACTATGAACACCTAAGAGACAAAGACACTTTTTAAAAACAAATCAGTTCAACAACATAACTTCAATGGAAATAACTTTGCAGACAGTGTGGAAGGTCTACCTGAACTATTGGGATGCACAACAATAAATAAGTAATAAATAGGAAAATAAAACTATCTAAAAGTAACCAATCTCCACAGGGATTTTCCTGCACTCATTGTAACAATGTCTCCATTATCACTGTCAGTGTCATGTGAATATACACACAGGTGAGTGTGTGTTTAACGTGACCCGTTTGCGAATGCTTACTGTGGAGGAATGCTATGGAAAGTTACAGGTTAGTGGAAGAGTGTGAAAATGAATGAAGCGAATGAAAAACCCTCATAGCTTCAGTAGTTATCACACATGCGCATGTGTGTGTGGGTTCTTTAGCTGAGAAGCTCCAGGTATGTGACAGGCACTTTTCCTTTTTGGTTTCCTCTCTCTCCAATCAGCCAGTCAGAGTCCATTCCCGGCAATGTGTAAACTGTAATGAGCTGCAACACAGAACATGGACACGTCAAACCTAACGTTCAAAACAACGTGTCTCTTTGCACACGGTGAGAATAATCACTGGGTATAAGTAGCTGCACAGCACTCATCCCCTCGGGTCCTCATCAGATCAGAACCATTTATTGCCATGTTTGTTTTCACATTCAAGGAATTTGTCCTGGCGGCATACATACATTTAACATTTAACAATACACATTTAACAGTAAACACAGTGCAATAAATGAGAATGAATGAGTATTTACAATTGAACAGTAGAATATCAAAATAAAGTGCATAGAATGTGCATGGAATGAAAGTGTAGTGTTAAAGTGTTGAGTGTATTTAAATATGAGGGTATGTGCAGGGGAGTGTCCAGTGGGAAATTGTCTGGGGGTGACAGAGTCAGTCAAGTCAGTGGGGGACCCGGGCTCTGTTGATGAGCCCGACGGCAGACGGGTCAGAAAGAGCAACAGAGTGCATGCAGGGCATGTGGTGGATTAATGGGACAAACATACAACTTTCACTCAGCAGACTGGGGTTTGTGTCCTGTGAGAAACCTATTTTTACACTTAGCTGACTTATTATCTTCACCAGAACAATGTGTGTGTGTGTGTGTCACGTAGGCTGATACTAATACACTTAACTGAGCTAACAGCAAGCAGAACTAAAAACAGACTGAAGCTGCATTGATTCAAATGAGAGCGAACCTGTTGGGTGAGACGAGAGAGTGAAGAAACGCATCTGATAGGCTTGCAGTCTATAGGGGGGAAATCGTGGCTTGTCTCATTTAATCAAAGATTACAGCAGTGGTTGTTGATCAAGAGATCTGCACTTTACAGAGTGCATTTCCTAGGTATTTCCAGTTGTCAGTCACAATTCGGTTAGGGTTAGGCCAGTGATTCTCTACTGGTGGGTCCTGTTTTCATTGGGTCGCAGGTCCATGCCTGGGCGAAAAGAAATTGTAAGAAAATCATGTACTTTTATTTTGAAGGGGAATTCTTATTTTGAAGGAGTTCCGTCTATTCACAGGCCTTAATGCTGCGTTCACGCCTCGCTTTCCTGCCTTGAGTTTACTCGCCTGTCTATTTGGGATCATACGCTTCATCCGCGCTAGACGCTCCGGAGAGGAGGAGGGGCTTATCGCCATGGGGGGCTTATCGCAGAAATAACCACTATTACTGCTCTGTATATGTTGTGGAAGTCCCACAAACGTCGGAACATCAAACATCCTCGTGTCTGGGTTCATAATATTATCCGTGAATGAGGCACACTTTCTCATGTCGCGTCTTCACGCCTCCCGGCGGAAATGCGTGTTACTCGCCTCCGTACGTGTCCGTGCATTGACTTTGCATGTTATCTACTCGCAACGCTTCTGTGTGAACGCAGCATCACTCCAGACTTTGAGACTCTTGTCAGGAGCAAACATCCCCAGTTCTCCCAGTATGAATCCCTCCAGACTCAGGTCCATGTCAGTGTTACAGCTCAGGTTGAAGTGATGCTGCTTCATGTTTTTCAGTATTTAGGTACTGATAAGTAATCAGAAGAAAAGTTAATGTTGTGTACTTGAATCTTTTTTTTAATTTAATTTATTTTGAGTTTGTGGGTAAAAGCTGCTCCTCAGGACACTGAATGTTTTCCATAGTGCAGCGTTGGTCATAGATTCAGTGAGTGGGTATTCTCAGCTAAAGTTACAACATTTTAGTCTTTTTGAAACTACTTCTCAGTAGTTTGACTAATAGCATTGTTGAAGTCCAAATAACATACATAAACAACATAAGAAAATAACGGTCTGGAAAAGGGTGGGGTATTTGAGGTCATGATCCTTTAAATGTTTATCAGGGACACTGCTGACTTAAATCAGGGGTTCATAGCAGAGGGAGCCATAGCAAACACAGGCCGACCACTATCCTAAGAAAAGCTGTATACACTTAATTAACCTTCAAGGGAAACGCCAGATGCATTAGTGAGGCTCGTCATAAGACTTGGACCTCGAGCAGTTTCTGGCTAGTGGCCAATAGCTGTTATTCAAGCCACCAGCTGCAGGCAGCTGATGAAACCTCACCTCATCAGCTAAGAGTGAGAGCTCACTGGAGTCAGCAGCATCGTAATCGTAAAGGACTTTGGCCTTGCGGGTTCCTGTAGCCGGTGCCTGAACTTCCTCAATCTTCAGTGTGTCTGCCTCCACGGGGCTGCTGAGGCCTTCTGATGCAGAGCCTGCGCTGGCTACGGTCTGAGTGGAGTTCAGTGCAAATGCATCGGGAAGCCTGAGGGAAAGCAGGCAGTGATGATCAGAACATTGATACCAAATACAAAGGTACAGAAATAACACAAAAACAGTATCAGCACACAGCTGGAAACCAAACAGACCATAGGTTGTACTCGTCACTGGAATACATGATAAATCATGATTTGACATGTATTAATAAAACAGTTCCAAAGACTAAGCTCTTTAGAACTGTTCTATTCCTAATGCATTCACAAGAAACGGTCAAGTCTGGTCAGAAAACACAATTAGGGTCTTATCGACTGTGTGGGTGTGTCAAGCACACCTGCCATGTACAGCAGCACCAACCAGGTGGCATATGGATCAGAGGATCTGTGTGCTGATGAATTAACACACTCTGCAAATAATAATAATAATAATAATAATAATAATAATAATAATAATAGTATTATTATTCAACCAGGAGAGTCCCAATGAGATTAAAAATCTCTTTTTTCGAGGGAGACCTGGCCAAGACGGGTAGCAGCATTAAAAAACACATAGTTACAGACAGAAAACACAAAACAAGACAACTAAAAGCTAAGAGACAGTGACGTAACAAATTTAATAAAAAAAAAAGAAGACATTTTTGGGAACCTGCCTCTATTTCCTTCATTTTAGATTTACATAAATGTAGTAAATGAAATCAGTTCAATAATATTTTAATTGTATATAGTGCTTTTCTGAATACTCAAAGACGCTTTACATAGGGCAGAGACAAACAGAACAAAACAAAAATAGAAAGACAATGAAGCAAACAAAACAAACAAACAGAAATGTTTTGGTACAAAGGAAAACTGAAGAAGCTGTGTGGAATGAGTCCTGTAGTGAAGGGTAGGGAGCAGGGGTTAGGGGGGAGAGGGGGGGGGAGACCTGCACTTGGTCCTGATGGTCTTCAGAGTGTTTGCATCGGCGGACCTGAGGCAACGAGTTGGGGCATCAATGGGGAGGAGGTCTGAAAGGTAGGGCGGGGCCAGATTGTTTAGGACTTTGTAAGTGGTGAGGTGAGCAGGCGGGCGGCAGAGTTCTGAACATATTGGAGTTTGTTGATCATTTTGTAGGGAGAGCCGTAGAGGATGCTATTGCAGTAATCAAGTCTGCTGACCTTCACATGTCCATTCAGTGCATGTGTTCAAGCCCAACACAGACTGGACTTTTCACAGAGTAAGAAAAACTGAACTGAACTGGAAAGCACTTATTGATAATTAATGGTATGTTAAACAAATAAAATGAAATTTTTGACATATTTTCATAGACTTACTGTAACATGTACTCTTACAAGTAGCAGCTCAAAACCATATACTTTACTTTTTTTTAATAAAGTAATCAAACAAATATTGAAAAGAATGAATTGCTCTATTGGTTCGGCCCTCCACAACAGTCCCAGTTTCTCATGTGGCCCCTTGGTTAATTAATTGCCCACCCCTGGTCTAAGGGGAAGGATGTAAATGAGGAAGAGGAGGGGACCAAGCATGGAACCTTGGGGGACACCATGGGTAACTGGGGAGGTGGAGGATTTACAGTTGACGAGTACAGCGATTGTGGCTCAGTGGTTAGCAAGGCTCCACTAGTCCATGTTGTTGTGTCCTTGAGCAAGACTCTTAACCCTCATTGCTCACCGTTGCTGTGTCTACAGTCTACTGTATATCATGTAACTTTGGATAAAAGCCTCAGATAAATGTAATGTAATTTATGCTAATGAATTGATGTCGCTCTGAAAGATAGGAGGTGAACCAGGAGAGGGCAGTGCCAGTTATACCAAGGGAGTACTGGAGACGTGAGAGGAGGATGGAGTGGTTGATAGTGTCGAAGGCGGCGCTGAAGTCAAGAAGGATGAGGATGGTGAGGAAGCCAAAGTCAGCAGAGAGAAGAATGTCATTCAGGATTTTCAGTAGGGCGGTTTCTGTGCTGTGTTTTGAACGAAAGCCGGATTGGAAGGGTTCGTAGAGATTATGGAGATTAAGGTGGGACTTGAGTTGTGATGCAACAGCTCTCTCAAGGACTTTGGACAGGTAGGGGAGGTTGGAGAAGGGACGGTAGTTGTTGGAGATGTCAGGGTCAAGACCAGATGTTTTTAGCACGGGTGTGACAGCAGTGAGAATGAAACAATGGTCTTCTAGCTCTAATACAACTAAGCCAAATCAGTGAAGTATGGAAACAACAGCAGTTGTTGTCTGGATGATGCAGAGTGGGACTAGGACCAAACAGGTTGGCTATTTAAAAAAATGTTTTTACAGTTAATTAGCAAAATGCAGATGGAAATAGACTAATACAAATTGCCTGGTGAAGCTGTTAATCATTGATTAATTAATTTATCACTCAATTCATTCATTCATGCATTTCAAGAATGAAACACAAACACAGAAAGAAAGGGATAAAAGTTGTAAAGAAGGCCATGACGCACAGGATCAATGAGGTAATCCTATGAAGGCAAATCCCTGTCATAATTTGAGAGCGCAAATGAGCTCCCTGCAAGTGCGCGCAAATCAAACAGTCGCGTGTGTAATTTACGTTGACGAGCGCTTTTACATCACTCCGCGAGTAAAAGTGTGTGTTTAACCTGCTCGCTCGCGAAGCTTTAACCTGCGCTCTTGTGTCTGTTGCCTGCCATCGCTCGAGTAGATTTTCTTCTTGAGAGTAAGTGGGCGGAGCCAGTCACCATTGTATCTCTACATGGATATGAAATACATATACATCTAGGAAGACACAGATGAACACAGTCTACAGCACCCAGTGACTGACCCATGTGGGTCTACAGACATGTGGGTGTCTGTAGTAATATTAATACATTTGGGTTTATTCGTGTCTTCCTGGATGTGTATGTATGTGATATCCAGCCAATCCAAAGACGAGGATTGTAACCAATTAGATCTAGAGATACGATGGTGACTTGGCCCGCCCACTTCCTGTCAAAAAGAAAATCTACTCGAAAGCGAAAGCTTCGCGAGCGAGCAGGTTAAAGATTAAAAAGGTTAAAGAGGGACTTTTGCTCGCGGAGTGACGTGAAAGTGCTCGTCCAAGTAAATTACACGCAATTATGACAGGGATTTGCCTTCATATAATCCTTTTATCTCCTGCATGAACAGCCGAGTACGGAGTCATGCGACCCGGCTGCTGCCTCTCGAGGCGTGCGAGTCCACCAGAAACAAATGTGGTTCTGAGACATCGACACATACCAACAAGAACTGCCTCATTTCAAAGAACCGCCCATGTAACCAACACAAAGTCTCATGGTCTGGAAAATACCAATTTGCAGCATTTACTATTTAAATTCAATATGGATTTGGGAAGCTTTGGAAAGCAAATGTGTGGGACAGTACAGACACACAAGACGACGAGCCATACTCACACGATCTCATAAGGACTGAGGGCATGGAACAACGAAAGGGATTTATCAGGACTTGAAAAAAACTAAAGCAAACCCGGACAGGCATCATAAGACCTCATTGGAACGGAGGACAAATCCATGCTGTTGTTTTAATCTTGTATTTTAAACAAAGATTAACTTAATTCATATTCATAATGGAATATATTACATATGAATCTACATGCATTTTCACAGTATGAGGATTTAGGCATGTTGATCAATAATGAAGGCATAATTTAAAGCTACTAAATTACAAAATGTTGTCCCTTTGAAGAATCTTATTCAGTATATCATGAGTTTAGATAGACTGAAGTAATTTATCTGATTCAGATAATTACTTTCATTAAATATTTCCATAATTTTAATGCTGTTACTGCTCTGCCTGATAATTCAAAAGATTATTAAAAAATATACAATAAAACCATACAGTAGTTATGCTGTTCCACTTAAAAGCTTTGGGTTAAACACAAAAAAGGATGCAGCCTGCCGCATATCAAAATAACCAGCAGCCACAGAGAGCTTGACAGATGATGAGCAGCAGTCAACAGATGCCCAGTGCATTCTGGGTGAACTCAAACAATGGCACTCGAGCTGTACCTGCACCAGGGCCCTGATTGTGACGGTACACGACGCAGTCCAACTAACAAGGAAATTCTGAGGCTGAAAATAACAGCAACCAATGCCCCAGGAATGCACCAACTTAGTGCATTGTGGGTTAGAATAGTCTTGATTGATCCCATTTTTAATGTTGATTAATCAATCCCTAATCGTTAACATGTTTCGGGTTGGCATACAGCTTGTGTACTTACAGACCTGCAACTAGTACATATGCAATGCTGTTATTGAGTAATGTGATACTATTACACAGTAGAAGGTAGCATATTAGCATTGCGTACTGTTTGAAGTACAGGATGGTCCCGCCTCTTAACCCCGTTCTCTCACATCTGTTCTCACCTTCCCAGCTCGTTCTGTAGTTCCTGCATGTGGAAATTACACTGCTTATAGTAAGCTGCCTGGGCCTCCACAAACTCATGCAGGCAGCGCAAGTGGTTCACCTGCAGAGAAGCAACAACACAATAGCCATTGTTCAAAACCTTTTGAAAACAACTTTGAAGGACGTGTTGTTTTTTAATATACCACAGGTAGTGTGTGTGTGTGTGTGTGCGCGCCTACATGTGTACTACTGATGCCCTCCAAAAGTAGCCGTGTGACCTCTGCTTGGCGGTCAAACTCGGTTTGGGCCACTCGCAGCTCGTGTTCAGCCTGAAACAACAGGAAGCGTATTAGTGACACATGTATTTGCATGGAGACATGCTTGAATATAATGACCGGTCATGACTAATGATACGCCTGGTGGTTTAATATTATTTAACAGGAAGTCTCAAGTGTTTTCATGGCCCAGAACCCTGAGGAGAGACACATCTATGGATATCAAGCAGCAGTCACAGGGGCTGCATTGTTTGAGCAAGTTGTAAGTGTCAGATGTCTGAAAGCCTCTTAGCAATGTGTGGCTGATGGAGGCCACGCTAGACAACACATAGCATGACCTCCTTTATTTGAGGCATACTGATTCTGGAGACCAGGCAGCAAACACAGTTCACAACCATAACATTGCCATACTTACTTTTTCCACTTCCTCACTCCAAAGCTGAGAGGCCGAAGCATATAACAAAAGAAGGAGAGAGAAATATGCAGTCAGTTATAACCAGGATTTTCCAGAAGGCCTTCCCTATGTGATGCCTGACCTCATTACTAAATGTGAAAGCTATGTTTTATAAGACATCGTCTCTGTCGTGGAAGGAGCAACACGCTTGTAGGATGTGTTTTCATGGTAAAGGCTGAGTGAATGGAGGCAGACCCTGGTTAGGGATGAAGAAGGATTAATTAATCCTTCTTCATCGTTTGCAGTGAACCAATCACGGCCGCATGCAGCTGCTGGTCACTTTGTTTCCTTTTCGTGTGCTTCGTGTGTAGAATCTATGCTGAGTCCTCGTGACTACTTCCTATTTCGTGGTGTGCATTCAGAGTTGAACTCAGTGCTGACTCAGTTTTGGAAATCCCCAAACTAGTCCCAAGCCCTGTGGAATGTTAAAAATGAAATTGTTTGAGTTGGCGGAGTTGCGGTTGCTGTTAACTTACTTGATATTCAATATTTAAAGCTGGATGTTCAAAAATAACAATAGTTTTATGGGCTATTGCTGTAATTCATTTGATGTGATTAGTGCACATTTTGGATTTCAATGAACAGTAACATTATATTGTAATAACAGCAGCATGAAAGTGCTAAATTCTTTTTTTTTTCTTCTTTTTTTTTTTAAAACAAGGCCGAAATGACCAGAAATGTCCAACAGACATGTGGACCGAGGCTTTCAATGAGAGCTATTAGCTCACTGCAGATATGTTGTATTGGTATATATGTCAGCCAATAAATAACGAGAAATGTCAGGACAGAAATGCTGAAGCAGGTTTCAAGTCCTTTAGAACGGTTCCAATCTTCATAAAGAGATGATTGTACATGTCCAGCTCTGATTAGTAAAACACAGTTGTCTCCTTACCGCAGAGGCACTGGCAGAAAGCACATAGTTGCGGGGCCTGGTCTCCTGAAAATCTGGAGCCATCTACGAAACAGTAAGGTTATTGAACATTTACACAAGAGCACACATGAAACCATACTCCAGAACACACTGTGGATCCAGATGCAGACACAAGCCTCAGAAAGCACCGCAGATATGAAACCAGGGCCTTGCTGAGTTACACGTTAAGCTACACAACAGCACTGTGCATTCATATCAAGGCTGATCATTCAGATTTTTGCAATTGCCCAGACACAAACGTGTGGCACATTTACTGAGACTCAGTACTCTAACTCATGTATCCCATCTTATTTATTTTATTAGCCTTTATTTAACCAGGTTGGTCCCGTTGAGATACAATGACCTCTTTTCCAAGGGAAGCCTGGCCATTACTGTAGACCAGTGGTTCTCAAACTTTTTTTGTCAAGCCCCACTTTGGAGGACGAAAAATGTTCGGGCCCCACCGCCCCTACAAAATTGTAACAAAATGTTTTTTATTGAAATAACGACATTTTGTGACTCCTCTATCTGTGCTTTTATTAATAATAGAACAAAGAAAATGTAAGTCACTTTCATGTAAACCAGATTGCTCCATCGGACAAAAACAAATAAAACGTGCAATCACTTTGTACAAAGTTGTGCAAAAAAAGAACTAATATTTGGCAAAAATAGCTTATTGTAATAGCCTAATTAACATGTTTTGTACTGAATATCTTTTCAGGATAATAACAATAAAGTTCAACCTGTGAAAAACTAAATAAAACCAGTTCAAAATATTTGGCAATAAAGAGTTTTACACTGCATATCTTTTCAAAACAACAATAACATGCAACCGGTGCAAAACTAAACTAAATTAGTGCAGATATGAGCCTGCTTTCCACTACAAATCTTTGTAAAACGGGGTTGTAGATTTGATACGGCCACTCTCAATTCATGCTCAAAGTTGAGCTTCGATCTGTATTTTGTTTTGAGAGAGGCAACAGCAGAAAAGCCGATCTCACAGAGGAAGCTCTGCGCGTCATCACAGCCGTCCTGCCGGTGCTGAATCAAACAGCTGCTGGTCCGCCTGAAGTCTAAACTCACGCGAGTAACACACCATTAGGTCTACAAGTGTGAGTCGCAACTCGCAAAGGATCTGTAGCGGTCGCGCATGCGGAACCGTAACTGCGTAATTTAAACCACAGATTTGAAAATGCGAAATGCATTCTGGGATATTGGCTGTCTCAAGTACGCACAAGTCTCATCCTATGCATCCCCAGTAAAATGGGCGGATCAAATCACATCCGGGCATTTTCACAATTATTTAAAATAAAAATAAAAAGATCTACATTTCCCCAACCCTCTCGCGCCCCACCTGTAATACCTCCGCGCCCCACTAGAGGGTCGCGCCCCACAGTTTGAGAACCACTGCTGTAGACACAGCAACGGTGAGCAATGAGGGTTAAGTGTCTTGCTCAAGGACACAACGACATGGACTGGCTGAGCGGGGTTTGAACCACCGATCCTCCGATTGAAAGTCAGACCTGCTAACCACTGAGCCACAGTTGCCCCCATGTATCCCATCTAAAGATCAGATAAACACTTTATCTGCTTTACACCGAGTTTGAAATCCCCAAAAACAATAACTACACAGTTATCTACAGATAAGACATTCAATTGTGTTTTTTTTAATAAACTCTGTGAAAACACCTGTAACCAATTACCTGCACTACTCGGACTACTGTTGTCTTTAATGTCCTTTTATATTTATCTTATTGTAAATGTGTATATATGTACAACGAGAGCTACGTGTAACCAGAGTCAAATTCCATGTGAGTGTAAACACACATGGCCAATACGAGAGTGAGAGTTAGAGGACAGTAATAATAATAATAACAATAATAATATACTGTATTCTCAGTCCAACACAGTAAATTTGTTCATGTCATCTTCAGGTAAAGTCTTTGTGTATGATACTGTTATGAGTGTATGAGTATGAGAATAAACACATTGCATATGTCTTCATAGTCTATATTTACTACATCATACAAGTCTCTGGATAACAGTGTTTCATACTCACAGTGGGCAGTTGGCATGTGGAAATAATTATGTATCTTAAGTGTTTGTAAAATTGTGACAAAGTGTTTTCTTTTGCAAGAGATGAAAGATATTTTGTATTTTGTGCATATTTGGTTTTGGGGTGTAGAGATTTGAAAAAGAGGGCCCTTGTTTTAGAAATTGTGAGTTAGCAATAGTGAAACAACTATTAACTTATTAACGTTAACGTCAACTTTATTAACATGTACTTATTGATTTAGAACCTAATGGTTCTAACTCAATACGTTAATGTAGTAAATCATGTGATCGATCTCTAATCTAGAGGTTCCTACAGACAAAGCGTATTTTATTTTGCCTATTTAATAAAAAAGTGTGAACTCTAAGTTTTAAAATAAATATATATTTCATGTGAAGGGCAGTTATGCGCTCCAGAGATGGGTGCGGTGCATTGCAGCGTGAGGCGTATCTGCTGAGGTCATGAAAGAAAGGTGCAGAGAGGTGACGCAACACAACTGTAACCCGTGACTCGGGCTCCATGTCACTGAGCTGAACAACCCCCTGGAAATATGAGGCGTTATTTTACAAGCTTTAAGCAGGAGTTTATCATGCACATGCTCACATGCAAACAGGTTGCAAAAGTCTCGCATTGTCAGTCAACTGAAACTCAGATAAAAGTCAGACTTTTTTATTCTGGTAAACAGTTATTGTTTTGAAGGCACAATCACTCACACAACAGAGTGAAAAGGGGAAGGACTTTAACAACTAATACTATATGACTTAATTTGTACTCAAGCAGTGGAAACAAAGTTACAGTCAGACGTCAGCACAAAAGCGTCGGGCCTCTGGCTGACGGTGCTGCACAACCACCTGCTGGCAAAACAATATCATGTCGTCAGCCTGAAGCCCTGGAAGCATCACAGTGAGCGCCACAGCTTCTTGTACCATTTTACAAAGAAGAAAGGAAGAATTTGTTTTGGTAAAATTCTATTCTACTATTGTCAATCTGTATTTAACATTGTCCTATTTTTAACAAAATATCTCATTCAGTCCTAACCCATGAGCCGTAATCAGAAGGATGTAAAAGAAACAGGACCTCCATTGTCTCTGTCCTCTATCTCCTCAGGCCCATCATTAACAATGGGACCAATCATAGAGGAAGGGAACATGTGATTCTCAGGCTAGTTCCAAGATCACCGAGCAGCAGGGGTCCATCAGTTCAACTCGGTTCTCTGTATCGTTTTGGTTTTGACCCATTTGTGCTGTGTCCATTTTTTATTTACCAGAATTTAATCTAAGATTAGCTCTATTTAGAGTTTAGCAAACTCAGATTCTCTTCCTTTGAGAAATACTCAATGTTCAGATTAATAGAGCATTATGGCCAAATAGACAATAAAAAACAAACATCACAGTGAGGAAACAACCTTTCAGGAGAGAACCATCATAAAACTCAGTTGGGTTGAACTCTCTTCAAGGAAGTTTATTATTTTGCTCAATCCATCTCAAAAGTATAAATAAATTTACATTGTATATTTAGGATAGTTTTCAAAGCTTGGTTAAAAATGATTCACAGTTCATTCATGATTTAATTTGGTTTAAAAAATAAATCATTGTTGGTGCAACTAAGTGCATAATTGCTAATATGTATATACTGTATATTGCTAATTTATAATCCAAATCTCAAATGCTGATATTGTGCTATAATCTCAATTCAGATCAAATATAGCAAATAGTCCAATATAGAAAGTTAAAGTCAATGTTCCTTAGACATTTGCATTTTTCATATACAGACACATGAATAATAATATTTATACAGGCATCTTTTTGGTTTTTTGCTGAGACCTTGTTGTGATGCAAGTGTTCAATAAACCATTAGATCCCTCGTGACTTGATAAACTGTTAAAACACAGCTGGTAGAATAGAATCTCAGAGGCCAGTATTTTGCTAAATGTGGTCAACGGCTGCTGATCCTTTCCCATCATATTGTTTAATATGCCACAGTTGTAGTTACAAGCCTTCTCCACAAAGAGTCAACTTCAGGTCAAACCTGTTTTTCCAGTCCATTGCTTAGCTTTTTTTGAAACCAATGATTAATAATTTATTGTCACCAATTACTGAATGGCACAAAAAATGTAATCAAAGCAAGTGAGACAGGAAAAACTCTGCAACGCGTGCATCATACTGAAAGTCTTTGAATGTATTTAATACTCACTTCACCATCGCACTGCAAAGGTTATGAACACAGACAGTTAGTCAGGGGCAATGCCAGCATCACCAGAAGCTTGGAGTCATTGAGGGCTATGGGTTGGGAGGCAAATCAGGACTCACCGCAGCCTTGGCCTCAGCCACCTTGGCCTTCTTCAGACGTGCTTTACAAGCATCCAGGTCCAAGCGGAGATTCTCCAGAAGACGTCTTTCTTTCTGAAATACAGACAGTGGCCCAAGGAGAAGCTGAGCAGAGGGCATCCACAACCACGCAATTCACAGCAATAAAAAGCAAGTCATGACGGGCCCATGGATTAATAGCCACAGATGTTCAGAAGACAGGCGACTGTGTCTCAGTGGTGAGCAGGGTTGTCCTTCAAATCAGCGGTTCGATCCCCAGCTCCACTAGTCACTTGTGGGCTGTAAACTGTGAAATTCAATATTTATTGTATTTTAACCACGTCTTCTAAACCTCTTAAGTGGATTTATACTTTCTACATGCTCTGTGGCTACTTCACAACTCATTAACACATCAAGACAAATCTAGCTCCACCCTCTGCTTGATCCAAAAGTTTCCAAAGATGCATCTTTGGAAATGTACAAAAACAAAAAACCCTGCTCCTCTAAGTGGTCCACACTTGCACACTTAAACCAAATAAATCCCCAGGCACAAACAGATGTCATATTAAAAACAATACATTAGGTCTTGTCAGAGGCTGAAGTAACATCTTCATGGAGAACGGTAAATATATCTGTCACGCCAGAACCTAAACGAAGATAAGTTGGACTGCACAAACTAGAAACCAGTAAGTGTACTAAAACCAGACTACGAAATTGTGTCTTCCATCCTGCTCAACAAGATAGAAAAGGTTATCAACCGAGACCACGTTCAGGCTTTAGCAGGAATGCTGAAAAAGTATACACAATTGTGAGGTTTAAAGTAACTAAAGTCCTTGTAGTGAGGTCATGGACAGTTGGAATCGATCCATCATGGGGTTTCAGTTTTGAAGGGAATCCTGCTGTGTATTGACCATCGCAGAGAAAGAGATTTTAAGTCGTTTCGGGTACATTTCAGCCAAAAATAAAGTCAATCCACTGGATCTTCCCATCTTCAGATGATGGCCGTACATGAAGACTTTTCTATTGGTTATTGTAGCCAACAGCAGAACAGGGAAAGCATTTTGTGTGTCCGGTGCTACTGAGGAGATTATACTGGAGGATAGGAATAGACTGTTCTCTATGGTCTAGCTGGAGAGGGTTCTATGGCACACAAGCACCACAGGACGTGATATCCAGCAGCAGGCAGGTGTAGCTAGTTGTTACACATGTTTCTGATAGAGGGAGCAGGACAAGAGAGAGGATGGTCTTTTCTCACACTTCGGGGTGTTGAAAAGCACAATACGTCATCTTTATGATGAATATTTAGCCAAAAGTCTTTTCAGTCCAGACAAACAGTTTGGGGAATGGGACAAACTATTATCCAGTTACATATGAATTGGTTACACAACTTCAAAGCTACCGAAGAATAAAAGGGATTCAGCATTTCCAGTTCTGGAAGAGACCATTATAAGAAAGCCCATCGACGGCCTTCAGTACCATAAAGCTAGATGGAAGGAAATTGAGCAAGCGATGGGAAAAGGAATACCATTTAATGCAATGATCTGTCATCCCTCAATATCATCCATTCCAGGAAAACAATATCCCATCCATGTATTATTATTATTATTAGTTGCATTGCTATTAGTATTACTAATACCATTACTGCTTTTGTCATTATTATTTTACTATAGCCACTGCTGCTGTTATTTTTGGCCATGATGAACTTTTTCATCATGGCTACTACTTATTACATGAATAATTTCTGTCATATCCATTGAATGTGCTGTCCGGGGAGAGGGATCCTGAAGGTGTCTTCCTTTTTCTCCCTTTAAAATGTTTTGGGGAGTTTTTCCTGATCCAACATGAGGTCTCGTGACAGAGGATGTCTATGTGTATCGATTGTTAAGCCCTCTGAGGGAAGTTTGTCATTTGTGACTTTGGGATGTACAACATGTATTTAATTGAATCCCATGGGTTATTAGTTCACTACAGATGTAACACTTAAACAGTTCCATCTGAAGAAGGCAGCTGACATTTTGAATTTGTTTGCATATTGGAGGATGAGTTAAGGACTCTCATGGTCAAGAAGCTGTGTTGAAGTCTGGTGGACTTTCCAGGAGATTAAGGACAAATTCAGTTTGCAGAATTGTAATTTGTTATATATATATTAGAGCAAAAATGAAGAAATAAAGAAATGTGACAGTAAAAAATTAGTTAGTCCAAGTTTTAAATGGCAAACATAAGGGAGTACATTAATAAACTATGCTTCAGTCTTAATTAATGTAATAATGACAATACATTGAACATTAAAACAAAATGGGAAACTGTAAATGGTAAATGGACTGCTTTTGTACAGACCTGTACGACACATGCACAGCGGGAGCAATTTGGGTTTAAGTGTCTCGCCCATCGATGCTTTGACATGGACTAATGGAGCGGGGGATCGAACCTCCGATCCTCAGATTGAAAGACGACCCTGCTCGACCACTGAGCCACAGGAGGATTTTTTGAGAAAATAGTTTAGAATGGTCCTTCAATGGCTCCATTTTGGACTAAAATCCTCCTGGAAACTGTCTTCTTAACACAAATATTGTTTGAGCTGAAGTACCTGATTAAACTGGTACAAGGAGAAATATTTGTGGCTATTGGTGTCTTGGAAAAAATCCCTACTAAGAAACATTGGAAAAATAAGTAGTGTTAAAGAATGGACAGATATGCTGTGCAATATGTATGTAATGGAGAGAAATACTGAGCCTGCAATAAAGTGGCTGGCATAGCACTTAAATGCGCTTCCATGGCACTAGGTAGCGCATTAATTACAAACCATATGTGCTGTATTATACTACAATGTGACATTTTGTAACTTTTTGGGTTGGTGTGCCGCAGGATTTATTATTTTATTGTAGAAAATGTGCCGCGGCTCAAAAAAGGTTGAAAAACACTGGGTTAAACAATACATAAATAATGACTTTGGGTAGGGCCAAAGTTAAGTCTCTGTGGGACTGTTCATTTATTGTGTCATATGTCATCCCTCTTACATTTACCCCACAGGTAAACGCCTCAGAGGTGAAGTGTCCAGGTGTAGGTCTCATTCCTTTGTGTGGGTGATTCATGTGTTTATGTGGAGTCAGAGCCGATCCGACCATTTCTTTACAACTAGAAAAAAAGAACTATTAACGTCTCAACTCTCACTTTGTGTAAATGCGCATCAGAAACACATTGCAATGTAATCTTTAGTCTTCTATTGTACATGTATGTTTGAACACATTACTGTTTCTTTAGATTTTATTGTTTTCATCCTGGAAATAGTTCATGTTCATGTGGTGTCAATTTTGTTTATGTGATTTCTGGTCATCTCTCTTACAAAAAAGGGTTAAAGTTATATTTTCATATATGTTTTGGATGATCTATGATATCGTAAAAACAGAGGCTCGACTAAGAACTGCTGCCACAGGACAGTCGGCAGCTTTGTACGAATACATCAAATGACATGACGACTTCAACATTTCTAGCGTTAGTAGAGTGGATGTAGTGTTTCAAACTCACTGAAATGGTCCTCCAGTCTCCTTCCAGAAAATTCCTGAGTGGGGTGAGAAAGCTGATAGCCGAGGTCTGGAGAAACTCCCTCTCTGCTGCTCCTAATCTCCTCTCACATTCCCCCACCTCGATCAAAGTACTCCCTGCAAGAAACCGATTGGATCCATTCACCACAGTCTTCTGTTCAAATTCCACTCTTCTCCCAGGCCTTCAACATGTTTTCTGCAGGTGCAGTGTGGGCATAGACAGCACAGTCTGTGAGACCCCCCTGGCCACCATGACTCCAACCTACTGACATCTGATGAGCTGCAACCGTCAAATGACTCAACATTGTTATGCAACTGATTTGCTTTGCATCTCTCTGACTGACCAATTTATAAAAATAATAATGAAAATATATAGGGCCATATTACTTATGTTGCACAAATCACGGAGAAGTAAAATATTATCAAAATGTTGCACGATTTTATTGAGCAGATAAAATGTGTTTATGCCTGACAGTTTTCCATTAGTGGTTTCCTGCCATCTCATTTGCAGCCATATATTTGACTTAAACTTCAATTTTTGCATCTTTTCTTAGAAGATCAAGAAGTAAATGATTTAGCACTGTGTGGTGGAGACAAGCACATGGACTTATAATAGTTCCTGTCAGTTACTGTAAGAATAGATCCAAAAAGGTGTTTGAGAGGAACCGTGCTCCAGTGGCACTTTGCCATCGACACGGCATGGTGCACAGCCTGCTGCTACATCACTGTGGCTGACAACGGCACAGAGAACAGGAACGCCTCCGTCTTGAGAGGTAGCATTCATTATTGTTATTCACAAAAAAAGATCACATATCAAGTGAAGGTGCAGCCCAAAAGTGTGTGAAACAGAACTCAAGGAGACAAGGAGGTGCACAGAATCAAGCTAGTGTATTACATTACATTTAGCTGACGCTTTTATCCAAAGCGACTTACAATAAGTGCATTCAACCACGAGAATAAACTCAGAACAACAAGAATCCAGAAAGTAAAATTTCTTCAATGAAGTTAAACAGTAAGTGCCATTTAAGTGCTACTAAAACTACTACGGTGCTACTTTCCTTATTCAAGGTATAGCCTAAAAAGATGTGTTTTTAGTTTGAGATGGAAGATGTAGAGACTTTCTGCTGTCTGGATGTCACTGTGGAGCTCATTCCACCATCGAGGAGCCAGGACAGAAAATAGTCGAGACTTTGTTGAGTATTTAGCTCGCAGTGACGGAGCTACAAGCCGATTGGCAGAAGCAGTGACGGAGTGAACGAACGAATAAAATATCGCCCTCCTTCACGAATTGCCACCTTAACGCGGTGAAGGAGTTTGAGTGGCTCAATGATCCTTTCGGGCTTGGTTGGCCCAGGGGTCTCCTGAAGCAGCTGCGGTGGTCACGGATGCTAAAACTCTGGCACGGGAGGAGTTTGGGGAGGCCATGGAGAAGGACTTTCGGTTGGCCTCAAGGAGGTTCTAGCAAACCATCCGACGACTCAGGAAGGGAAAGCAGGGCCTTCCCCAGGCTGTTATCAGCGGGGGAGGGGGGCTGCTGACCCAGACGGAGGATATCATCGGGCGGTGGAAAGAGCACTTTGAGGAACTCCTAAACCCGGTCAACATGTCCCCTGAACAGGGGGCAGCGCCTGAAGACTTGGGGGTGGATGAACCCATATCCCTGGCAGAGGCCACTAAGGTAGTCAAAAAGCTCCTTGGTGGCAAGGCGCCGGGGGTGGATGAAATCCGCCCTGAGATGCTGAAGGCGCTGGACGTTGTTGGGCTGTCTTGGCTGACACGCCTCTTCAATGTCGCATGGGGGTTGGGAACAGTGCCCATGGACTGGCAGACCGGGGTGGTGGTTCCCATCTTTAAGAAGGGGGACCGGAGAGTGTGCTCGAATTATCGGTCTATATAGTCTGCCCAACCAGTCTACATGTGCTTTGTGGACTTGGAGAAGGCTTTCGACCGGGTCCCTCTGGGCTTTTTGTGGGGGGTGCTGCGGGAGTATGGTGTACCGGACCCGTTGCAACGGGCCATCTGGTCTCTGTACGCCTGCAGTAGGAGCTGTGTTCGTATCCTCGGCAGTAAGTCAGATACGTTCCCGGTGGGTGTTGGCCTCCGCCAGGGCTGCCCTTTATCACCGGTCCTGTTCGTGACTTTCATGGACAGGATATCTAGGCGAAGCAGGGGGGCGGAGAAGGTCAGGTTTGGGGTCTCGGGATCGTCTCTCTGCTGTTTGCAGATGATGTGGTCCTGTTTGCCTCCTCGGACCATGACCTCCAGCATTCACTGGGGCGTTTTGCAGTCGAGTGTGAAGCGGCGGGGATGAGAGTCAGCACCACGAAATCTGAGGCCATGGTGCTCTGCCGTAAACCGGTGGATTGCTCCCTCCGGATGGGGACGGAGAGCCTACCCCAAGTGAAGGAGTTCAAATAGATCGACAGGCGTATCGGTGCGGCTGCAGCAGTAAAGCAGGCGTTGCACCGGGCCGTCTTGGGGAAGAAGGAGCTGAGCCGGAAGGCGAAGCTCTCAATTTACTGGTCGGTCTACGTCCCAACCCTGACCTACTGAAAGAACGAGGTCTCGGATACGTCCGAAATGAGTTTCCTCCGTATAGTGGCCGGGCTCAGTGTAAAACAAAGTTCTATGATAGCTGTGCGGTGTTCTGGTGTCACACTGGTTCTCACAGACATGTGACACAGGCCAGCTAAATAGATCAGGGCTGTTTTGGCACAAACATACTAAAAGTAGTTCAAAGGTTTGAAGTGATGCAGCCACCCTTGGTTGTATTTTTAAAAATGCTATTATCAATACTTTTCGAAAGGAAAAGTGTAATTCATGACAACTACAAAGCTGATGCATGCACAAATGAGAAGCCATTGACAGGTGACCGAATGAAACGGAACGTTACCTTGATTAAAAGTACGGATTTCTCTGGCTTAGAAAATTGTTGGAAACATTTGGGATAATGCAAGTACCTAACTTCACAAAACATACAATATAGGTCTAGTCGCTTCAAGACATTTCAAAGCATACAACTTATACATTATACCTGGATGCATACTTACCATATGGAGTTCCAGGACCAAATTCCTTTGCTGCATCCATCATATATTGACCCAGCAGCTCTCCATTGGTAATTCTGGATGGTGCCTTCCTATCCAACTTTTCATAGAGGAACTCTTCAATTCTGGCACCTACAGAGAAAGTCAAGGAGAGTTCAGTATATGGTACCGCAGGGAAAGACAAAAGGGCTTAACATTTTTATTTCATTTATCCCTCATGTTGATTAAGTAAGAACTAAAGACACAAATATGAACTAATGTGTCATGTCTATGGCTGTGAATGTTTTGTCCTGATGGGCAGGTGGCACCTTGCATGGTAGCTCCTCCCATCAGTGTGTGATAGGTGTGAATGGGTGTGTGATGATATGTAGAGTTAACGAGCGTTGAGCAGTCAGAAAGTCACCATACAAGTACAGTCCATTTACCATGTTCTACTCCTCAGCGGTGGGGACAGAGTGCCTACCACAAGCGAAGGAGTTCAAGTATCTCGGGGTCTTGTTCACGAGTGAGGGTAAAATGGAGCGGGAGATCGACAGGCGTATCGGTGCGGCTGCAGCAGTAAAACAGGCGTTGCACCGGGCCGTCTTGGTGAAGAAGGAGCTGAGCCGAAAGGCAAAGCTCTCAATTTACTGGTCGGTCTACGTCCCAACCCTCACCTATGGTCACGAGCTTTGGATCGTGTCCGAAAGAACGAGGTCGCGGATACAAGCGGCCGAAATGAGTTTCCTCCGTAGAGTGGCCGGGCTCAGCCTTAGAGATAGGGTAAGGAGATGAGTTTCCTCTGTAGGGCTCAGCCTTAGAGATAGGGTAAGGAGCTCGGACATCAGGAGGGAGCTTGGAGTTGAGCCGCTACTCCTTCGTGTCGAAAGGAGTCAGCTGAGGTGGTTCGGGCATCTAATTAGGATGCCTCCAGGACGCCTCCTTTTAGAGGTTTTCCAGGCACGTCCAACTGGTAGGAAGCCCCGGGGAAGACCCAGGACACGCTGGAGGGATTATATCTCCCAGCTGGCCTGGGAACGCCTCGGGATCCCCCAGAATGAGCTGGTAGATGTTGCGGGTGAGAGAGAAGTCTGGGTCAGCCTGCTTGACCTGCTGCCTCCGCGACCCGACCCCGGATAAGCGGTGGAAAATGGATGGATGGATACTCCTCAGTGGAGTGTTAGAACTCGGCTCTGCTCTATGAAACTTTTAGTTCGTAGCTCATTGTTTTGAATTCGTTCCATGAAGCAAGCTAACAAGTGAGGCTTGAAGTCCCAAACTTGACTTGAATGAACGATATAAATCGGGTTAAAGGTTCAAGTAGTCAACATAACAGAGCGTGCACACTATTCTTAAGCGGCAGATGATGTGGTACTCTGTTATTTCTTTATAGAAGCCAATCAAATAAGATGTGCATTTGGGTGGAGTCAGATGACAGTAATTATAGATCATCTTAGAGAAGCTATGTCCATTGGCATGGGTGGGCGATCTGGGTTAAAATGTACTAATATATTTCCATCCATCCATCCATTTTCATCCACTTATCCTGGGTCGGGTCGCGGAGGCAGCAGGTCCAGCAGGCTGACCCAGACTTCTCTCTCACCCGCAACATCTACCAGCTCATTCTGGGGGATCCCGAGGCGTTCCCAGACCAGCTGGGAGGTATAATCCCTCCAGCGTGTCCTGGGTCTTCCCCGGGGCCTCCTACCAGATGGACGTGCCTGGAAAACCTCTAAAGGGAGGCGTCCTGGAGACATCCTAATTAGATGCCCGAACCACCTCAGCTGACTCCTTTCGACACGAAGGAGTAGCGGCTCAACTCCAAGCTCCCTCCTGATGTCCGAGCTCCTTACCCTATCTCTCTAGCCGGCTCCCCCGCCATCTGATCCAACTCACCACCAGGTGGTGATCAGTTGACAGCTCTGCTCCTCGCTTCACCCGAGTGTCCAAAACAAATTGCCGCAGATCAAATGACACGATTACAAAGTCTATTATTGATCTACGGCCGAAGGTGTTCTGGTACCAGGTACACTTATGAGCCACTGTGACGACCCTCTCTCCCACTGGCCATTGTCCCTGCCAGTGTTCAGGTGGGCATGGCAGAGAGGGTCATCAAAAGAGTGGACACACCTTTGCTCGTTAGCGGCAACAACTTAAAAGGCTCTCGGGTCTGTGCTCTCTCTCTCTCTGCCCCGATGCACCAGGTTGGACTGGTGACAAGATCACGGTTTGGTTCTGTTTTGTGAAGTAAATAAACCGTTTTTCTGTTAGACCCAGTCATTTTGAGTGTATCCCCATTCTTTGTCATGGCTGTGCAGCCAGGTTTGTGACAGCCACCTTATGCTCAAACATGGTGTTTGTTATGGACAAACTGTGGCTAGCACAGAAGTCCAACGACAAAAAACCCCTCGGGTTCAGATCAGGCAAGCTTTTCCTCCCAATCACCCCCGTCAGGTTTATCTGTTATTGCCCACGTGAGCGTTGAAGTCTCCCAGGAGAACTATGGAGTCGGCAGGCAGCGTCCTTTCCAGGACCCCTCCCACCGACCCCAAGAAGGCTGGATACTCCGAAATGCTGTTCAGTGCATAAGCACAAACAACAGTCAGAGCCTTACTCCCCTCAATCCGCAATTTTGGATACAACCTAATTAAATCTTTTGTAATTTGTAAATAACGACGTACGTAAGTGTGCACATGATGTTTAGCAACAGAAATAGCATGTCAAGCTAGGCAACGGCATCTACCACCAAAGATTGTGAATGCAACCTAACAAACATACTGGCAAAACATGTACATGGCTTCTTGCACCGTTGAGACACCGTATACAGCTCTGATGGCGGGGGAGACCTGTCTATCACCTTGTAGCTCCACCTAAAAGCACCCCCTGCTTTATGGTCTATTTGACTCTAAATGGAGCATACTTTACTAAATGAACATCATGCTATATTGATGAAGACCTGAAACAGACATAAACTCATGTTTACAATGTTTACTGAGGGAATAAATCAAGTCAGTGTCCTAATAATTAAAAATCATGGGTTTCCACAGCACGGCACCAAAAGAGGGAGGCAGAATACTTACCAGTGTGATCAACTGTAGCATGGGGAATCAAAAAGTCACACGTTAGAGCTCCCCGTTCTCCGTTGCATGTCATTTTATTTCACTGAAAACCTATAAATAATAATATGTAGTATCTGACCTCTTTGAACTGAAGGATCATTGGTAATACATGAGGTATTTTTTGCAGTCTTTTTATTGTTAAATTAAGGGTCGTAACAGTGGTTTTGCATTTTGTTGTCTTTTAACTACAAATTTATTTGCATTACCTTTTTTGTAGAGTTTTTGACCACTAGTGGCGCTGTGGAGCAATATTTTTATGGCTGGGTAGCAGTTTTGTTTGGATTGTGACCCACAAGAGAACACATGCATGTGACATGAGACACAGATGGTCCTTGTGCCCAGAGAAGTGCAGCAATGTGCCCAAAAAAGTCATAGAAGAAGAAGACTGACAGCTAGTAAACACGGATCTAAACAATGCCCAATATTGAATATTTAAAACAATTGGCTTTGCAAATATTTCATGAAGGAGAAATGAATTAAACACTTGTTAAACCTTAACTTCACACTCTATTTTGGTGAGAAACACTGAACGTAAAAGGGCATCTTTAAAGTCTGCTCACAATATCAGTGATATTAGCAAAAAGGTGACTTCACAATTGTATCTAGATAGACAAGTTACATTATTAATCCTTTTTTGGCTACATCAGCATTTATACATACAGGTAAGCCATACAATATACAAATAGGGGGAAAATATAAGAGAAACATACAGTTTGGCCAAAAGCTCAAACATGTCAAATACAATGGATACAAGTGAGGACCTTTATCATCATTTTGTAATATGAAATAACCATGTTAATATTAGATATTAGATCATGATAATTACAATGTCATTAGTATAGTAAACTGTTTATAATCAGTTTATAACAAATTATATAATTGTGTATACTATAATTAGTATTTGTTCATGTTTACAAATTATTTGTAAACATTTAAGACATTGTTTGTAAAATACCTTTAAACAATGATGAATGGGCCAGAAACCAATCATTAACCATTGACAAAGTATTAACTGTCTGTCTAAATAATGTTTAGATGCTTTAAACATTCATTTACTTTTTAATACAGTATTATAGCTATCTGTTGCAACTTTATAATAGCCATTCAAATATAAATATATATATATATATATATATATATATATATAATGTTTATATTTGTGTTACAAACCATTAACAAATTGTTACAAATATCTGGTCCATCTCTTTGTTATGTTTAAACAATGTACAACAATGTAAAAATGTATTTAGTAATCATTAACAAATAATTACTATAGCATGCAGGAAATGCAATAATAAACTGTTAAAATAACAGAAATAAAGAATGTGTTATAGCATTAATAATTAGTAAACATGAATTATCATGGCATTGTTTGTTCAAAGTAAAGAAGACCAACTAACTAAAGTTGAATAAACTACTCATGTCCAAACGCATGAAAGATGGTTTTAACATAGAGTGATGAGAACATGAGCCCAGTAAAAGGCAGAGGTTACTTGGGTTGGGCTGCAGCAGGGCCTCCGTCTGTCTGTAGATCTTCTCAGTCCACAGTTTGGTGCAGTCTGCGCGGCTCAGCAGGTTCTCAAAGTGGGCGTCCAACTCCGTCTTCTCCGCCTGGCCCAACTTCTCCTCTGTGAACTGAGGCAGACCACGCACGCACGCGCACACACTAATCAGTTATCATACAAATCTATAGCGAATCAACGTGATGGCGTGACGTCATGGATGGTCCGGTTCACCTGCCAGCACCCCCCCCCCCCCCCCCCCCCCCCCCCCCCCACCTCTCTCTCGCTTGTCCGAATGAGAACATGAGAACAAGTTAACACGTCGATTACATTGAGCTACGCTCTTTACCAGAGTCCGTGATGAGTTCATGGTCTGGCTTGGCCATGAGCACAACGTCTGGACCAAACCGGCCTTTAGGCGCTACGGTTACAGCTCGGCCTCACCGAGCTACGGTGGAGTTCGTCGTTACCTGCTCGATGAATATTGCATTTCGTTCTGCTTGCTACGCAATAAGGGTCTCTCCGTTAGCAAGAGCTAAGATGCTGTTACGTTACCGGTCGCCAGTACGGCCAGTAACAGCTGGCTGTCAGAACGGAATTAAGCTTCTGCCAAAGGGCAGATGTTTGTATTACCTGCACAGCTCGCGTGAAAAACAGTCCGGCACCGGAGGCTAACTTCTTCACGTTGAAATCCATTCTGTCCGTCTGTTAGCTCGTAAAGTTACACCCGACGCAGACTAGCTTACTCTATCAACAGCGGCTGGACGTTCTGGCTCACGACAGTAATCACGTGACCATTACCACTTGTCACGTGACACATATAGCAATCTGACTCAAATATTTAAAAGCAGAATTGGACGAAGTGGACTGACAATGGTATATAATATAATACCACTGACAATAACAGCAGTGACTTCACTTCAGCTTAACTCTTTCATGAATGTCTCGTATTTTCTATTTTGTTCATTTACGCAATACCCAAATTGGCCAGCAGATATCGCTGTTTTGATATGTAATGATTAAAACATCAAATTGATTAAAAGTATTTGCAGCACATTATATATATAGTTATAAAATAATTATAATATATATAACCCACAACATAATCAGAAGATGAAGATTCAAGGTGTGTGCCCTTTTCAGATCAACGTACCTTTATAATCAGACTTTTGGCATCCGATTTGCTTTCGCACTCTTGTTGCAGTGAATGGCAGTTCTTAATTTTTTATAAAGTGAAAGCGTAATTGCTGTAAAACCTCCAATTGCACAACAGACTAAAAATGTATACTGGTTAGTGGTTCTCAACCTGGGAGTCAAGACCCACAAGGGTGTCGCAAGTTAATTTCTGCGGTTCGCCGTATGGTTTTTAGAAGAAGAAAAATATACAACAACATATTAGAAATAAAATAACTCAAAGAAGTTGAGGACATCTGCTATAGTGGTATAGTGGTACAATGGTGCGGATTGTAAATGGTGCTGGAAAGATTCATGTAACAGGTTGGTTCATAAGCAAGAGGTATGGATGGATGGATTTGTATTTGCCAGTGATTATATGCGTTTTAAAAACAGTGTGCAGCGAGAATAGACTGGAAGACTGCAGTGTAGAACTGGATGAGCAGGTGCAGTACCTCCGGGGCTGGCAGGGTGTACAATACATGGTAACACCGGAGAAAATATTACAAACTGTTATTTGATAGCTAAAGTTGTATAATATGAATCCAGGTAGTAACGCTACTTGTGTTGTGATACCTGTAACGATTCGCCTCTTGGGCCATATGCTCTAGTTTGCGATTTATTGCTGTCTTTTTACAATGGTCCCTGAATGCACCATTTTGCGCAGCGAGGACGTGATGACGCACACCTCGTCGAGTCGGGTCTGATCACATGTGAGTTTTGTTGACAATTAGTTATTTTGTGAATATTCCGTGTTAAAAGAGATGTGCAGTAAGCTTTGGACATATTAGTTCACCGGGATTAGCGTCTCCACCGGGAGTAGCGTCTTTACCGGGAGTAGCGTCTCCACTGGGTCCCTGCTAGCTAGCTAGCAGGCTAGCTGCCAAAGAGATGAGCTAGCTACGTCAGCTCCGATAGTCTCCTGGAAGTTAGCTAGGTTCACTTAAGATTACGTTGCTGGCCGTCTCGTGTGCTAATGGACTACCTTTTACACTTCTCTGAGTTCACTTGTGATTTTACAGCACTGCTTAACGGAATATCTCTTTGCTTCTTAGTTACTGCTCCGGTACGGTGACTGTATGCCAGCCGGCAGTCATGGCTTGGAAGTCGAAGACCCGCAATCTGCAGGTGGTTGACACGGAGCTGAGTGCGGACACGGTGGAGTGGTGTCCGGTTGCCTCGTGCCATGACGTCCTGGCCTGCGGGACGTATCAGCTCCATGAAGGGGTGAGATTTCACGCGGGCAGTCCCGGTACGTCTCATTCCCTGTCGTAGGAACAGAAGCGCACTTCTCTGCTCTCCGGCCTTTTTTCACCAATATGTGTTCACTATCAGTGGCCGCTGTCCCAGACGCAGTCTGTAGTCGTTATGTCCACAAGACAGAGTCATTGGTTCTGCTCGTTTGGACCACACTGGATTACTCAGACTAGAACGACATGCTTTACTTTACTTTTTATCGACAAGGAGGAGGCTGTTGGATTACCAACAGGTGGGAGGGACTGCACAGAGGCCCTGGTGCTCCAGGTGCTCCCTGTGGTCATTGGTTTGTGGAGGTTTGTTGGATGTAAACAGGAAGTCAACACTTTGACCTCATACTCATTTCTGCTGGAGTACAGAGTGCACATGTATTGTACATGCTTGCCCAGCCTTGTAAAGCCATACTCATTATAATAGGATTAATTGTACAGCCGGAGTTCTCCGTGACTTAATTGTATGACGCAGACAGGATTACATACTGAGGCAACGGTCACTCGGGCTCCTGTTGGTGTCTGACTGTTGACTAATGCTGTCCCTTTATCTACTTCCTGAAGGCAGGGGAGAAGGATGCCCCCCCAAGCCGGACTGGTCGTTTGTACCTTTTTGAATTTCGGCAGGAGGGATCCATGAGCCCTCCTCTCACTGAGCTACAGCACATTGACACAGCAGCCATTCTAGATTTGAAATGGTAAGAAATCCGTTTGACCAGTGTGGCAACTGATGCAGCGGTCTGCTTACTTCTGGTGGATTCTTTTGCATGTTCTCAGGTGCCATGTGCAGCTGGCCGGGGGCGCCGTGCTGGGAATGGCAGCTGCCACTGGAGAGCTGCAGCTGTACACACTGTCAGACAGTCAGGTGAAGAATGTGGTGTCTAATATTTGTAGGCATGAAACTGATGTTTGTGGACAGAATTAGCATTTACGGTTTTTGACAGAACAGATGGTTGCATTCTGACATCTAAACTGAATCTTACTGGTCCAAATGAGCATAATTCTAACCAAACTCAGTTATAATATCGATATTGTCTGCAGGTGTTTACTAATACTTTCCAATTTATTTAATTATGCAAGTTTTAAAGCACATCAAACTGCAGTGTAGGAAATGTTTAATTGAGAGAAATTGCATTGTCTAGCATTCCATTTAAGAAATGGTTAAACACCAGATTAGATGGAGGGCAACATAAAATGTTTCAGTGCTGCATAGAAGATGTTGTATTTGCCAGAATAATCAACCAATTTTAGGTTTTAAAGCAGAGTTTGCACCATTACGCCAAATCTGAGTGCCCTCGTATATTATAAAAAAGAAACAATCATGGTGGCCAAAAACCCCAGAACCAGTTTCTGTCAGATGCACAGTGTAATTGCAGTCTAATACAACAGTGTTGTTTTGTATTGCTATTTTTCAAGCTGTAGTATTTGGTTTGTGCTGGACTGCATTATGTTCTGAAGACTGAGGAGTTTGTTCTGGATGGATAAAGACCTTATTGCATGCTACTGTCCAATAAAACACTTGACTCTGTGTCAACATCAAAACTGTAAGCTTTACCGCTTCAGCCTGTTTAGAGACTGCTGATGTAAAATGATGTTAACCTCTTCCTGTGTATCATAAGACATAGTGTGATGTGGTGCTCTGAGTCATCATTAATTCATGTGTGTATCCAGTAGGAAGGCGGACGTAGACTGCACCCTCTGAGCAGCTTGGAGGTGGGAGCAGAGCGACTGGCTCTGTCATTAGACTGGTCGACTGGAAGAATGGACAGGTAACAAATGAGGCCTAAGCTCTGTTTTTCCTTCTAATGGTTCATGTCAAATATTGTATGAAAACCACTGTCCATCAAAACCAATTGTAGATTTAGATTATTATATCATTACATTACATTTCATTTAGCTGACGCTTTTATCCAAAGCGACTTACAATAAGTGCATTCTACGGTTACAAACAAGAATAAGAACAACAAGAATCAAGAAGGTACAATTTCATCAATAGAGTTCAACTACAAAGTGCTATCAGTAAGAGACATTCCAGTGCTACTATAGTGCTACATCCTTTATTCAAGGTATAGTCGGAAAAGATATGTTTTTAGTTTGCGACGGAAGATGTAGAGATTTTCTGCTGTCCTGATGTCAATGGGGAGCTCATTCCACCATCGAGGAGCCAGGACAGAGAACAGTCGAGACTTTGTTGAGTGTTTAGCTCGCAGTGACGGAGCTACAAGCCGATTGGCACAAGCCGAGTGGAGCGCACGAGCTGGGGTGTAAGGTTTTACCATGTCCTGGATGTAGACTGGACCAGATCTGTTCGTAGCACGGTACGCCAGTACCAATGTTTTGAAGCGGATGCGGGCGGCCACCGGTAACCAGTCAAGGTCGCGGAGGAGCGGAGTAGTGTGGGTGAATTTCGGGAGGTTAAAGACCAGTCGAGCTGCTGCATTCTGGATGAGCTGCAAAGGTCGGATGGCACCAGCAGGTAGACCCGCCAGGAGGGAGTTACTGTAGTCTAGACATGAGATGACCAGAGCCTGGACGAGAACCTGTGCTGCCTTCTGGGTGAGAAGTGGACGTATTCTCCTGATGTTGTGCAGCATGAATATATCAAGTATATATCAAGATGAATATCAAAGTAAACTTGATCCCTATTTGTATTATTATTAAGTCATATCTCTGTAACTCAATACTTGTAAAAGCTTACATTTATCATATGAATTTTACATTGTCATTAACATTATGTACACACACCCATAAAACCCTCTTCTAAAAAAACTAAAATTGGCTACTTCTATGACATGAGTGTATTGGAGGCTCTGGTTGGGTGACCTTTTGTCAACACTGATCATGTCAAACCCGTTTGTGTCAACAGCAGTGATGTGCAGGTGGTGTGCAGTGACTCTGCAGGCTGCCTCAGTGTGGTCTCCCTGGCTGAAGGCACTCTGACGGCTCTGTCCCAGTGGAAGGCCCATGACTTTGAGGCCTGGATCTCAGCCTTCTCCTACTGGGACACACAGCTGGTTTACTCTGGTAACTTTCCTTTAAATCATTCATTTGCCACATTTTTCATAAATACTTGCAGGTCCCTGACCCCAAGCTGAAATTGTATTAAGGGCCCAAATTTATTTTCTTGTGGCTATCAGCCTTCCTAGGTTAACGTAATGTCAAGATGGTTCTATGACCGGATTACCTCCAGTGACTGTGTGGTAGGGATATGCATAGGTGCTCCATACCTTTTTAAAGTCGGGGTTGGTAATGTTGAAAATCCAACTTTTTTCAAAGTAGCTAGCAGCAATACCTCCAAAAGTAGCTCAATTTAGAAAGAAGTGCTGAATTCTTGATTTATTTTTTATCTGCCATTACTTTAAACAACATGGTATCAATTGGAGCCCAACTGATACTGACGTTTGGAGCTTACTCCCAACATCTCCATTTGAGAGTTCACAAAACAACAATACATCATAGTTAATAGATGGTAAAATGAACAGAACACTTCATGGCAACTATCACCCATTCATACACGTTCATACACTGATGGCACTGATAACACCAATCTAAATATGCACACACCAATGGCACAGCCTTCAGGGTTCAGTATCTTTCCCAAGGACACTTATACATGAACCGCCAAACGTCTGATGAGAACCCGCTGAACACAAAACAAAGGTTTTAGGAATCTTCTATTAGATCAGAAGCTTCTTATTTTCCTCAGTCATTTTCTAACAGAAATTAAGTTTGCACAATATATGTTTTAAACATGACAGAATCTTGTGTGTGTGTGTTCATGCTTCCTCAACAGGTGGTGATGATTGCAAACTCAAAGGCTGGGATCTCCGGCTGGGTCCCTCCTGCCCCACTTTCACCAGTAAAAGGTAGAGTCCATAGCAAGGTTTTGGTCTGTTCGTTTAGGCAAAGCACACTGACAAGTTCTGCTCTGTTTGCTTGAAGACACTCGATGGGTGTGTGCAGTATACTCAGCAACCCCCACCGGGAGCACATCCTGGCTACAGGCAGGTAAATGTCCCAGTGAACCTCTGTGGCGTTGAGTGTGAATTACCTTTTACTTCCTCGTCTTTGTTCTTGTCCTCAGTCATGTGACTGTCTGAGCATCTGAGTGTTCTGGGCTTCTCTGCTTGCAGCTATGATGAGCAGGTTTTGCTGTGGGACGGCAGGAACATGCGGCAGCCGCTCAGTGAGAGTCCACTGGGTGGTGGAGTGTGGAGGCTCAAGTGGCATCCGACCAATCAGCACCTGCTGCTGGCAGCCTGCATGCACAATGACTTCCACATCCTTCACTGCCAGCAGGCGCTAGGTGAGTGTGGAGGAGGGAAAACCACGAACAGAACTTTGCTATTCCTTTCTTTTTTTTTATTTATTGTGTAAGGCTGCATGATGAATATACTGTCACTGCAAGGACTTCATAGACAATGGAAAAATTAGAGCGGTCTTCCTCGCTGTATTTCCAAGCAAATTGCGCATTTGCAGTTACGAAAGGTTTTATAAATGATCGTTTAATTTGGAACCTATGAACTGTTCTATAACTGAGACCCCTGCTTAAAATTGAGCAATTTGTTTTTTAGTTCTTGTCTGAAACACTGTTTACCTGTCATTGTCCAGAGGGCAGTGGGGGAGAGTGTCCTGTCGTAGCCTCCTATACCCTCCACAACTCGCTGGCGTACGGAGCTGACTGGTCCCGGCTGGCCCTGGAGGAACCAGCTCCCTGCTCCCCTGTAGCTGCAGAACCAAAGGAAAGCCTTGCAGAGTGTGGAGGTCACTTGAGGATTCAGTATGAATCTCCCACTGCCAGCTTTGACACTTCCCTGGAGGATGATGCAGGCCGATACATCCCAGAGGACATTGCAGCGCCGCCCTCTGTCACTCATACTGCAGGCCCTTCCCTGAACCCTAATGAGAATGCCCAATCACTATCTTATCTGCTGGCAAGCTGCTCCTTCTATGACCATATGCTGCATGTGTGGCGCTGGGACTGGACTCCAGATCAGGTTCAACTGGAATCGGAGCCATGTTGACCATTGTGGAACACTGGCTGCACTGACACCATAGAAATATCTTGTATCAAACATGTACCCAGTTAGGCGGACTGTATAGTCCAACAGCTCCCCAGACTCATCACAGATGGTGCAATTAGGAACACCTTATTTTCATAGTGACACTTGATTTTTGTAACCTTGTATTTAAACAAATTGCTTAGAATCCTCAGTTTGTCCTGTTGCAGCAAGATCAATACCACCAATTCACCCACAAACCGTTCCTTCATTATAGCTGTTTTAGGCACTTGGATTTTTTCGTTATGGAAAAGTGTTTACAAAAACAACTTGCTTGACTGCAATATGTGTGACTTCGTCCTCAAAAGGAAGTTCTCTTCATTTGCACCCTTCTACCTTCTCAGGATGTTGGGCTCCTGGATTCAGTTAAGTGTTGACATTTTGGAAAGATTGATAATTCAGCCCAGATGAACCTCCTCTTTATAAACCCTTTTGTATTTGCTGCTCCTCAGAAATCAGGTGGTACCACAGTAGTATAACAATTGAAATAAGCCACTTGAATTGCTGGTTAAAGTCATTACACTTCCTGGACATTAAAGCTACATTGTCATGTTATAGATTCATGTTTTAACTTGGAGGGAAAATGTTTTTAAACCAAGGGGTCTTTAGCAAAGTGAACTATATGGTAATGAATAAAGTCCTCTGAATAGGAGAATGTCAGTAACTATAAATAGCCTCAGGACAGGTATGTTCTTGTAACCTAAACATTATAAAGTTTACAATGACTAATGCACAACTCTACAGCATAGATCCATATGATTTATTTTGCCAGATCAAGTAATCACTTGTCGGAACACACATTTTCCTCAACATAATACACAGTCCCATATGTGAAGGTTTTGTCTCAGTTAGGGTTAACCCTAAAGTCTGCAGCTGTCAGTCTACCCAGCAGGCTGTGTCTTTCTTCATATACGCAACACTAAGTCCATCTTCAGCGCACATAGTTCTTGGGATACAGCTTGAAGAGCTTTCCCTCCTGTTTGGGCTCAAAACCATATTTATCCAGCTGTCCTTTGCTGAAAGTGCCTTCTTGAAAGTCTTTCTTGATCTGAGGGGCCACAACGTCAGCAAACACACTGTGTGCTGTGAGTGGAGGCTCTGTTCCTCGAGGAGAGCGATATGATACATAGGGTTTAAGCTTGAATCCTTCCAAGTTAGGCACCACAAACTCCGGGATCATGGTTCGTATGGACAGAAACTTCCTGCTGGAGAGCCTCAGTCCAGTGGGCCTTGCGCCCCTGCCTTTATTATGAGTCCTTGCTCCCCGCTTGCTGGTGAACTCAGCCAGTCTGTCTGCTCCTCTTACCAGACCCCTCATCAACATGGATAGCACACCCATCGTGCCACAGTGTCCCCTCCTTCCAGGACAGAGAACACCTGTGGAGAAGAAATCATTGATTTACACCCCTATTCAAGTGAAGACTGCATACGTACCCCAAAGAATACCCAGGCTTTGTTTTTCAAAACTGTATCCTTGAATACACGTGGGAATAAATAATGTTGACCATAGAAGCAATCATAAACTTGAAAAATATTTTCTGAAATGCTTAGATTATCACATTTAACATGACTGAAACGTTAATGCCACCAGATGTTAACGCAGTGTAGTAAAATGGGTTCAGGTCATTAAAACATGCGGAACATTTCTAGGTTAGCTCGTTACGAAAGCTAGCGTTAGCTCCCTGACGAGCACTCACGAGCCTGCTAACGCTGTTGTATCGTCTGCATGCAACCTTACTAAAATAGTCGTTACCGTTTAAATATAATATATATATTAAATTGCCCATAAGTTCATACATTGTTACAAAAGTCAACTCCTCTCACCTTGAGCTCACTGTTGGTCCGCTGAAAGCAGTGTGACGGGCTGCCCAAGAAAATGCTCAGTGATTGGCCGAAAGGCAAGCCCATGCACCAATCACAATCAGAGATATTAGTCCTGACCTGTCACTGATTGGTGCGTCAAGTCAACCACAGCTACTGAGAACGACTGAATTACCCTTCAAAATAAATGCTCAAAAGGTGCAAATAATATGCGCAAAATAAATTTGTATCTCGTTCAGTGTTAATATTGAGTATGAGTAAAACCTAGTTATCGAATTGCACCTTCGATGCTCTTCAAACACAGTCCACAATGCCTTCATCCCACCTAGGTCTCCTCAAAGTTTGTCAATACGAATTATATTTTGGTAGCCATTATCGGATATGGAGATGGTTTCACCACACTATTCTCGGGCATGTAGCTGATGACAAAAACTTTGACACAAGAAAGGTACGTAGGGGACTTTTTTAAGATTTTTCTGGTCGGGTTACCGTTAGTTCTATTGCTGAAGGTTTATTTGCTCGTTTTTATTTGTCAGTTCATACTCGTTTTCCGCTCGCAGTGTTGCGGACTGCAGCTGCGCCAGCGGACAGGTGTTTGAGAAGTAACGGGGACGTTACGTTATTATAAAGTCGAAGTTTTGTTCGCTAATTGTGGAATTGGATGTTGGCTTTCTACGTAATGTTAAAGTGTGAGCCGTGAGTAAACGTCAAGTTATAGAAGTGTGACTTATTTTGGTTTCAACCAGGAGTATGATGCTCCTCTTACATATCTGGCTCTGGTGCGCTCCTGCAAACGCACTGACGTCGACCGAAATAGGACGAGACCACGATTAGCATCCATGTTTCAACCTGGCATACATAACATGTTTCTCGAGCCGAGCTGGTGATCTTTAACCCAGATTTCTGAAGCCATTTGCTGTGTGACTGTCGATCAGATGTTCTTCTGTACGACGAGAGCAATGTGTAACCCGAATCAAATTCCTTGTATGTGTGAACACATGTGGCCAATAAAGCTGATTCTGAGATGGGTGGAGCAATGTTCTAGGGTTCGAGTCCAAGGCTATTTTGATCACAGACATCTTCTTAAGTCAAATGCACATTAATTTCCCTTGTGAAATGTACAGTTGCACTCAAAATTATTCAAACTCCATTGAAAATTAGGTTTATTGGCAAAATCTACAAACCTTCAGCATATGTATATGTGTATATATATATATATATATATATATATATGTAAATATATATATGTGTGTATATATATGTAAATATATATATATGTGTGTATATATATGTGTGTGTATATATATATATATGTATGTATATATAATAATAATTTTATTTTGTATAGCGCTTTTCTAAACACTCAAAAACCCTTCACATAAATTAGAGACAAACGGATCAAAACAAAACACAGAAAGACAATGGAACAAACAAAACTTACAAACAATATCCCCCGCACAAAAGAAAACCGGGGAAGCCACGCGGAACGAGTAGTGTAGTGGAGGGCAGGGTTTAGCACAGGGGTGGGCAATTAATTTTTACCGGGGGCCGCATGAGCAACCCGAGCACTGCTGGAGGGCCACATCGACAATATTTCAATTAAATTTTGCTCAATATTATTTTTGATATACCGTAAGATAAATAATAATAATAATTTCATTTAACCTAACTTAACTTTATACAAAAGCAGATTGCTTTTGATTGTTTTATTTAAACTCTTAATCCTTAAATATTTATATCAGGCTATGTGAAATTGAAATAAGAAAACAGAAACAATCATTGAATCACTGCAATTTATTTTTAACTTGTTCACACTTTAACTTTGTTCCACAAACAAGGAAAAACAACACACAACTTAACAAGTTTATAGAAATACTGCAATACAACAAACAATAACTTGTTATGTTTTCCACCTCATTTTACCTCTTCAGTGCGAATAATCCAGTCTGTTCTGGGCTTGAACAAGGGCATTGAAATCTGGCTGAATGTCTGAGGTGGCTATGCGAAGGACAGCTGAGAGGTGCTCATCAGTGATAGAGGATCTGTGTTGTCCATGTCCAAACACGCATTTACCTCTGTGAACAAGTCATTACCTGTGGTTGTCCCTTTAATTGACTGCATGGCTGCCAGCTCCTCCGTGATTTGAAAGTCTGCAGTTATCCCACGTAAGAAGATGAGCAGCTGGGCGGTGTCACGTACATCGCAGCTCTCATCCAAAGCCAGAGAAAAACAGTCAAAGTCGGCCACTCTGTTCTTTAGCTGAAGCTCCAAGTTTCCAGCGATGGCCTCAACCCGCCTCGTTACAGTGCGTCGGGAGAGTGACACGTTCTCAAATGCGCCCTTCTTCTCCGGGCATATCAGCGCATATCAACGGCTTTACCTTTAATTTCTGTAAAGAAATACTTGGCAGTCCATGTCTTGTTGAAAACACGGCATTCGTCATCAACTTTTCTTTTTTTAGTGTGAGCGGACATCTCGGGGGTAACCAGGCATCACTTGTCGCTGTGCACCTTTACTCACAGGTTACGCACGGATATACGTCCATAAATAACACTTTTCAAAATAAAAGCAGCACAGTTGTATTGCACGCACGACATAGATGTTTTTTTTAATTTATTTTGTAATTTGTGATTGCCGCTGTTCACCTTCACTCACAATCACGCACGCGCACACGTCCACACGGAAGTAATACAAATAACGCTTTTCAAAACAAAAGCAGCACCGTTGTATTGCACACTCGACATAGATATTTTTTTAATTTATTTTGTAATTTATGATTGGCCTCACGCGGGCCGGACAGGGACGCACAAAGGGCCGGATGTGGCCCGCGGGCCGTAAGATGCCCAGGTCTGGTTTAGCAGGTGAAGGGTAGAGTGGAGGGGTTAGCAGGTGAAGGCAAGTTTAAAGAGGTGGGTTTTTAGGGCTTTCTTAAATAATGAAAGGGTGGGAGCCTGACGGATGTGTATGGGGAGGGCATTCCAGAGGGGGGGTGCAGCAGCTGAGAAGGCCCAGTCACCCCTGGTTCGTTGCTTGGTCCTGATGATCTTCAGAGTGTTCACAACGGCGGACCTGATGCAACGTGGGCATCAAGGGGGAGGAGGTCTGAAAGGTAGGGAGGGGCCGTATGTATGTATATATATATATATATATATGTATGTATGTATATATACAGTACTGTGTAAAAGTTTTAGGCAGGTGTGAAAAAAATGCTGTAAACTAAGAATGCTTTCAAAAATAGAAGTGCTAACAGTTTATTTTCATCAATTAACAAAATGCAAAGTGAGGGAACAAAAGAAAAATCTTATTTTTGAAAAGCTTATATATATATATATATATATATATATATATATGCTTTCAAAAATAGAAGTGCTAACAGTTTATTTTCATCAATTAACAAGATTTTCCTTTTGTTCCCTCATTTTCCATCCATCCATTTTCCACCGCTTATCCGGGGTCGGGTCGCGGAGGCAGCAGGTCAAGCAGGCTGACCCAGACTTCTCTCTCACCCGCAACATCTACCAGCTCATTCTGGGGGATCCCGAGGCGTTCCCAGGCCAGCTGGGAGATATAATCCCTCCAGCGTGTCCTGGGTCTTCCCCGGGGCCTCCTACCAGTTGGACGTGCCTGGAAAACCTCTAAAGGGAGGCGTCCTGGAGGCATCCTAATTAGATGCCCGAACCACCTCAGCTGACTCCTTTCGACACGAAGGAGTAGCGGCTCAACTCCAAGCTCCCTCCTGATGTCCGAGCGCCTCACCCTATCTCTAAGGCTGAGCCCTACAGAGGAAACTCATCTCCTTACCCTATCTCTAAGGCTGAGCCCGGCCACTCTACGGAGGAAACTCATTTCGGTCGCTTGTATCCGCGACCTCGTTCTTTCGGACACGATCCAAAGTTCGTGACCATAGGTGAGGGTTGGGACGTAGACCGACCAGTAAATTGAGAGCTTCGCCTTCTGGCTCAGCTCCTTCTTCACCAAGACGGCCCGGTGCAACGCCTGCTTTACTGCTGCAGCCGCACCGATACGCCTGTCGATCTCCCGCTCCATTTTACCCTCACTCGTGAACAAGACCCTGAGATACTTGAACTCCTTCGCTTGTGGTAGGCACTCTGTCCCCACCCGGAGGGAGCAATCCACCGGTTTCCGGCAGAGCACCATGGCCTCAGATTTCGTGGTGCTGACTCTCATCCCCGCCGCTTCACACTCGGCTGCAAAACGCCCCAGTGAATGCTGGAGGTCATGGTCCGAGGAGGCAAACAGGACCACATCATCTGCAAACAGCAGAGAGGCTATCCTGAGATCCCCGAACCTGACATTCTCCGCCCCACGGCTGTTCCTAGATATCCTGTCCATGAAAGTCACGAACAGGACCGGTGATAAAGGGCAGCCCTGGCGGAGGCCAACACCCACCGGGAACGTATCTGACTTACTGCCGAGGATACGAACACAGCTCCTACTGCAGGCGTACAGAGACCGGATGGCCCGTTGCAACGGGTCCGGCACACCATACTCCCGCAGCACCCCCCACAAAAAGCCCAGAGGGACCCGGTCGAAAGCCTTCTCCAGGTCCACAAAGCACATGTAGACTGGTTGGGCAAACTCCCAGGACCCCTCCAGTATCCTTGCAAGGGTAAAGAGCTGGTCCACTGTTCCACGACCAGGACGAAATCCGCACTGTTCTTCTTGAATCCGAGGTTCGACAAACGGTCGGAGCCTCCGTTCCAGCACCCTGGCATAAGCTTTTCCCGGGAAGCTGAGTAGTGTGATGCCTCGATAGTTCGAGCACACTCTCCGGTCCCCCTTCTTGCCCTGTGGACCCACCACCCGCAGGGGCAGACATCGGGGTCGGGTGCTATGTAGACCGGGCGGCGGGCCGGGCAAGGGGCCTGGGCGAGCCGATCACCGGCGACATAGACTAGCTCTAGGGACGTGGAACGTCACCTCGCTAGCGGGGAAGGAGCCGGAGCTGGTGAGGGAGGTGGAGCGATACCAGCTAGATCAGGGGTGCCCACACTTTTTTGGCTTGCGAGCTACTTTTAAATTGACCTAGTCAAAAAGATCTACATCAATAATGCTAAATATATATCTATATAGATATATATCTATATAGATATATATTAATAAATAGCATTATTAATGTATAAATATACAGAGTATACTTTATATTTACAATATTGGCGTACCTTGCATAACTGCATAAACCTTTATGACACAATATAATTCTGTACATTTTTGGTCATTACATTTTACTCTGATGACTTGCACTGAATAGAAACAGCCAGGGTTATGCTGCGTTCACACTGAATGCGGCACGTATTATTCGCGAGTAGATTACATGCAAAGTCAATGCACAGACGCGAATGACGCGAATAACTTGGCCGAAAGATTTGCGTAGTGAAAGCCAATCAGCGTTGAGAAGCTCCGCATCATCACTGCCGTCCTGCCGGTGCTGAATCAAACTGCTGCTGGTCCGCCTGAAGTAGCGCTGGCAGCGGCCGTCATTCAGACGCTGTTGTGCGGCTACAGATGATATTATGAACCCGGACACGGGGGCGTCTGATGGTCCGACATTAGAGGGACTTCCACAAGAAGTTTAAAGCAGAACTAGTGGTTAGTTCAATGGTGGATGGCGGAAACGGTACCATTTTTACGGAGATAAGCCACGGAGATATCCCTGCCCCCTTTCAGCCGCGAGTAAAGCGAATGGCGCAAATTAACCACATAAAGTTGAGTAAACTCACGGGAGTAGCGAAGCGCAAATAATGCATTCAAGCGTCCGACCATGCGGGCGCACCGTCCGTGGTGATTGACATTGATTTACACAAATGCCGTAGGGAGGATCCTTTTTTATTTTTATTTTTATTTATTTTTTAATGGCATGGGATCTACCCGCACTACCCTGGCGATCGACTGGTCGATCGCGATCGACGTATTGGGCACCCCTGAGCTAGATATACAGTCAGGTCCATAAATATTTGGACATTGACACATTTTCCATTATTTTGGCTCTGTACACCACAACAATGGAGTTGAAATGAAAAAATCAAGATGTGCTTAAAGTGCAGACCTTCAGCTTTAATTTGAGGGTATTTACATCCAAATCAGGTGAACGGTGTAGGAATTACAACAAATTCAAATGTGGCCACCCTCTTTTTAAGGGACCAAAAGTAATTGGACAAATTAATATAATCATAAATCTAATTGTCACTTTTAATACTTTGTTGAAAATCCTTTGCAGTCAATGACAGCCTGAAGTCTGGATTCCATAGACATCACCAGGCGCTGGGTTTCGTCCCTGGTGATGCTCTGCCAGGCCTCTACTGCAACCGTCTTCAGTTCCTGCTGGTTCTTGGGGCATTTTCCCTTCAGTTTTGTCTTCAGCAAGTGAAATGCATGCTCAATTGGATTCAGGTCAGGTGATTGACTTGGCCATTGCAGAACATTCCACTTCTTTGCCTTAAAAAACTCCTTGGTTGCTTTCGCAGTATGCTTCGGGTCATTGTCCATCTGCACTGTGAAGCGCCGTCCAATGAGTTCTGAAGCATTTGGCTGAATATGAGCAGATAATATTGCCCGAAACACTTCTGAATTCATCCTGCTACTTTTGTCAGCAGTCACATCATCAATAAATACGAGGGAACCAGTTCCATTGGCAGCCATACATGCCCACGCCATAACACTACCTCCACCATGCTTCACTGATGAGGTGGTATGCTTTGGATCATGAGCAGTTCCTTTCCTTCTCCATACTCTTCTCTTCCCATCATTCTGGTACAAGTTTATCTTCGTCTCATCTGTCCATAGGATGTTCTTCCAGAACTGTACAGGCTCTTTTAGATGTTTTTTGGCAAACTCTAATCTGGTCTTCCTGTTTTTGAGGCTCACCAATGGTTTACATCTTGTGGTGAACCCTCTGTATTTACTCTGGTGAAGTCTTCTCTTGATTGTCGACTTTGACACAGATACACCTACCTCCTGGAGAGTGTTCTTGATCTGGCCAACTGTTGTGAAGGGGTTTTTCTTCACCAGGGAAATGATTCTTCTGTCATCCACCACAGTTGTCTTCTGTGGTCTTCCAGGTCTTTTGGTGTAGCTGAGCTCACCAGTGCGTTCTTTCTTCTTAAGAATGTACCAAACAGTTGATTTGGCCACACCTAATGTGTCTGCTATCTCTCTGATGGTTTTGCTTTGATTTTTCAGCCTAATGATGGCTTGCTTCACTGATAGTGACAGCTCTTTGGACTTAATATTGAAAGTTGACCGCAACAGATTCCAAACACAAATACCACACCTGAAATGAACCCAAGACCCTTTTATCTACTCCTTCTAAATGAAATATCGAGGGAATTACACACACCTGACCTTGAAACAGCTGATCAGCCAATTGTCCAATTACTTTTGGTCCCTTAAAAAGAGGGTGGCCACATTTGAATTTGTTGTAATTCCTACACCGTTAACCTGATTTGGATGTAAATACCCTCAAATTAAAGCTGAAAGTCTGCACTTAAAGCACATCTTGATTTTTTCATTACAACTCCATTGTTGTGGTGTACAGAGCCAAAATAATGAAAAATGTGTCAATGTCCAAATATTTATGGACCTGACTGTAGTTGGGCTCACCTCCACGCACAGTGCTGGCTCTGGAACCAAACTCCTGGAGAAGGGTTGGACTTTGTTCTTTTCTGGAGTCGCCCAGGGTGAGAGGTGCCGGGCGGGGGTGGGGATACTCACGAGTCCCCGGCTGAGCGCCGCCGTGTTGGAGTTTTCCCCGGAGAACGAGAGGGTCGCCTCCCTGCGCCTACGAGTTGCGGGGAGTAAGGCTCTGACTGTTGTTTGTGCTTATGCACCAAACAGCATTTCGGAGTATCCGCCCTTCTTGGAGTCGGTGGGAGGGGTCCTGGAAAGGGCGCCGCCTGCCGACTCCATAGTTCTCCTGGGAGACTTCAATGCCCACGTGGGCAACGACAGAGAAACCTGGCGGGGGGTGATTGGGAGGAACGGCTTGCCTGATCTGAACCCGAGCGGTGTTTCGTTGTTGGACTTCTGTGCTAGCCACAGTTTGTCCATAACAAACACCATGTTTGAACATAAGGTGGTTCATAAGTGTACCTGGTACTAGAACACCTTAGGCCGGAGATCAATGATCGACTTCGTAATCGTATCATCTGATCTGCGGCCGTATGTTTTGGACACTCGGGTGAAGAGAGGAGCAGAGCTGTCAACTGATCACCACCTGGTGGTGAGTTGGATCAGATGGCGGGGGAGTTGGCCAGAAAGACCTGGCAAGCCCAAACGTGTAGTGAGGGTGAACTGGGAACGTCTGGCGGAGGATCCTGTCCGGGAGGTCTTCAACTCCCACCTCCGGAAGGACTTCTCACACATCCCGAGGGAGGTTGGGGACATGGAATCCGAGTGGATCATGTTCAAAGCCTCTATTGTGGACGCGGCCGCTAGGAGCTGTGGTCGGAAGGTCATCGGTGCCTGTCGTGGCGGCAACCCGAGAACCCGGTGGTGGACACCGGGGGTGAGGGAAGCCGTCAAGCTGAAGAAGGAGGCCTTTCAGGCTTGGTTGGCCCAGGGGTCTCCTGAAGCAGCTGACAGGTACAGGCAGGCCAGAAGGACTGCAGCTGCGGTGGTCACGGATGCTAAAACTCGGGCATGGGAGGAGTTCGGGGAGGCCATGGAGAAGGACTTTCGGTTGGCCTCAAGGAGGTTCTAGCAAACCATCCGACGACTCAGGAAGGGAAAGCAGGGCCTTCCCCAGGCTGTTATCAGCGGGGGAGGGAGGCTGCTGACCCAGACGGAGGATATCGTCGGGCGGTGGAAAGAGCACTTTGAGGAACTCCTAAACCCGGTCAACATGTCCCCTGAACAGGGGGCAGCGCCTGAAGACTTGGGGTTGGATGAACCCATATCCCTGGCAGAGGCCACTAAGGTAGTCAAAAAGCTCCTTGGTGGCAAGGCGCTGGGGGTGGATGAAATCCGCCCTGAGATGCTGAAGGCGCTGGACGTTGTTGGGCTGTCTTGGCTGACACGCCTCTTCAATGTCGCATGGGGGTCAGGAGTGCCCATGGACTGGCAGACCGGGGTGGTGGTTCCCATCTTTAAGAAGGGGGACCGGAGAGTGTTCCCTCATTTTGCATTTTGTTAATTGATGAAAATAAACTGTGTATGTGTGTGTATATATATATATACACATATATATATATATATATATATATATATGTATATAACATATATATATATATATATATATATATATATATACATATACATACATATAATATATATATATATATATATATGTGTATATACGTGTATATATATATATATATATATACATACACACACATACATATATATATTATATGTATGTATATATATATGTGTGTGTGTATATATATATATATATACACATATATACGTATGTGTATATATATCAGGTGGTACCAGCAGAAGGGTGCTCTACCATAGACTGAAGATGCTCGTAATGAAGGGGTTGAATAGCTGTGAGACTGCAGTGGTCATTAAAACTGTCATTTGGTGTTAAATCAGTAGACCCCACTTATCACACAAGTTGTGTTGAGCTATTTAAATTGTCCTTGTTTGAGTTGTTTTTGAAAACATTTTGCCAATAAACCTTATTTGCAATATGGGTTGATTACAGTTTTTCTCGATTGCTAAGACACAATTCCTGGAACAAATCTTCACACACAATTTTAAAAACTCACACCCAACAGTCCAAACATCTAACTTCTGGGTCCCAATCAGTCTTTACCCTCAGACAATACACACAAGCTGTCAAAACACAGACTACATTAGTGTTTGTTACACACAGGAGGGATTAATTCAACACACTGCCACCAAAATGTCAATAATAGGGTTTATTCACAGCACTTCCAGATTGAGCACATATACAGGTTCATCAGCATCGGCATCAATATCAGCATGATCTTGTCTCAGGTCAGGGTCAGGCCATAGTATTTCACACATTATGTCTTCTCTCGCCAGGCAGCGTGGGAAATATCCCCTTGTGTGTCTGATCCAACCCTGGATAGATTCCAGAGAAATATCCTCACATGCATTCACCATTGCCTCCAGGAGATTGTGCTGTGTGTATGGGTTGCGGTCATAGACTCTCCACCGCCATGCTGAGAAAAATTCCTCTATTGGATTCAGAAAAGGGGAGTATGCTGGCAGAAAAAGGACCCTGAACCTGGGGTGGTCATTGATGGCTGGACTAGTTGGCCAGCTTCTTTCATTGTCCTCCCATGTACCACCACATGATGAACAACAGTGGCACAGATTTCATCAGAAATGACTTGTCTTTGCTGTCCTCTGCCTCTCCCTCTCCCTCTTCCTCTCCCTCTCCCTCTCCCTCTCCCTCTCCCTCTCCCTCTCCCTCTCCCTCTTCCTCTCCCTCTTCCTCTTCCTCTCTCTTGTCTCTCAACCTCTGCATGGTTGGGATCCATTGTTCCAAAGGACATGAGCATGCCTCTAAGCTCTATTTATTGACCCCCAATTCTGATTGGTGTGTTTTTTGGTGACAATTTTCAGGCTGAGTGTTTTCACCTTGAGAAGTGTGTGGTCTCTGAGTTTATGTTATGATAACTTGAGTTAATTATATTGAGAGCATGTGTTTGCTGAATGAACACGTAGTGTAAAGAATGATTTATTTGGTCACTTTTGTGTAAGGTTTTGCAGAAAGTGTTTTGAATATTGAGACATGTGTGGACACAGGTGAATTGTGTTTTTCGTTATGGGAAATGTGTGTGTGCTTCTGGGAATGACGAAAAGGTTTGGGTGTTTGTGCTACAGGAACCAGGTTTTGTGTTTTAGCAATCGAGAAAAACTGTAATTTGTCTCAACTGTATATGTCTGTAGTTTAAATTCTTTTCTTTCATTTAACACATGTAGAGCGTGTAGTTTTACTCTGCATTATCTTTGTTAAACAGAAATGGAAGATGATGATGAAGAGAAAAGCTGCAGTATATACCCGGTATGTTGTTCCTTTGCATTGCACTTGTTTGGCCTAAAGAGTGTGTGTGTGTGTGTGTGTGTGTGTGTGTGTGTGTGTGTGTGTGTGTGTGTGTGTGTGTGTGTGTGTGTGTGTGTGTGTGTGTGTGTGTGTGTGTGTGTGTGTGTGTGTGTGTGTGTGTGTGTGTGTGTGTGTGTGTCTCACCTCTCCTGGAGAAGCAAGGCACAGAGATAGTATCATTGTTTAGGCTTAGTTTATTGATTTGTGGTTGTTTTGGTCCTTTTGTATTTTTTTTATTTTGTAATGTATGTTATATGCTGTGTCTCTGTCGTCATTTTCAGTCTCTTCGTAGTTGTTTGTAGTTTCTTTGTAGTTCTTTGGTATCTCTTTGAGTGCCATCATGTAGGTGAAGGCCAGGGAGGCCCTGCCACTTTGGGCCCCAGGCCCTGTGTCTGTAGACCCATTTAGTATTCCTGCCATGTCCTTGTCCTCAGGCACACATTTGTTACAACTGCTCTGACTGAGCCCATGTACAGTTGATTTAATTCTCAGCTTGGTTCCTGTTCTTGATGTTCCAGAGCCTGGTTCCACTCGGCAGTGAGATCAAGGCCAGGATGACGCAGTTCGTGGAGGAGAGGACCGAGGCGAACATGGTACCAACCGGCCTCGTTCACCAACCGCTCTTAAGGGAGACCCCTTCTACAGTTTGTTGTATCATACGCTTCTGAACATTCTTTTTAAAAATGAGAATATTAGTCGTTCTAATTTGCATACATATCATACAGAATTTCAAACATCTTTCATTTGGTTGACAAAATGGAGTCAAAGGTTTTTTACACAGGGAATGGTGCATATCTCTCCTTATCACTGCAGACACCAGAAAACACTGTCAGCACCAATTTATTATTAATACAATGTTATATAAATCAGGCTATGACTCAAACACCTTTGGAGACTTATATATTTTAAAATGTCATTCATATTGAAGAGACTACAGGTGAATCGGGTAAAATGAAATGTAACTAATAGATATCATCGACATTAAGACAAAATGTGCTAAATTTGCTCAAAAACGTATGACACCTTGCACATACATCCGAAGTGGTGGGAATGTGTTATGGGTGCATGGGTGTGCCAACATGTCTCCATAGTGCCGCCTACACATTTTCAAAGTTGCTGGACCCAGCCCATACACGTCCTGTAGGTTTAGTAGGCGGAGCTACTGCAAAGCGTCGTGGTGATGGACCCTGAACAGTCCGCCTGGTTGAGTCTCAGCACCATTTTCAATGTACTTTTAAAAACTCCTCCCAGAGATTTCACCAGATCGACTTCAAATTTGATCACTACAATCTTAAGACGTTTTCGATGCTAAATTGTGAAGCTTTTTAATTTTCATAGAACTATGTTGTGGTGGCAAAGCAGCGTCTCTTTCATGAAACAGGAAGTTTCCCATGCTGGAGTCCAGACCTGAAGACATCTACAGGTCAATATTGACTCATAGTCCTAGCAACTGGATAATGATTTATACCTTTACATACTCCTCCTAGCAGGTAGGCTAGACCTTCATTACGCTGTGGTGGTTAGCAGCGTTGCCATGGTAGCGTGGGGAATTTAGGTGTTTTGCAAAAATAAATTGTTGTAACTCCACTCCGCATGGTCACGTCTTTTTCATATTTAGAGAGTCCCAGGCTGAAGACATCTCCAGGCCCATTGTGCATCAAAGTGCCACCTACTGTCAACAGGAGGATTCAGTTATAATAATATAATAACTTTATTTATATAGCACTTTTAAAAACAAAGTTTACAAAGTGCTTCCACAGATAAGCTTAAATGGCGGTAAACAAACACCATAAAAGCATTGAATAAAACAAAACAATTAGCCAAAAAGAACAGTAGAAAACAAACAAATATCTAAAATATACAAACAAAACCATGGGAACAAAAGAACTGCATAAAAGATCAGATAAAAGAACGACATCACTTAAAAGCAATTCTATAAAAATGGGTTTTAAGAAGTTACTGATTCTGCCAGCCTTATCTCCTCCGGTATGTCGAGGGGCCCCGATGGCAAAAGCACGGTCACCCTTTGATTTAAGCCTCGACTTTGGAACGGCCAGGAGGGCCCCACCCGAGGATCTAAGGCTGCGAGTTGGCTCATATGGCGTTAACATTTCTATAATGTAATCTGGGGCCAGACCCAGGCAGGCCTTAAAAGTGATCAATAAAATCTTAAAATCAATTCTAAAACCAACTGGGAGCCAGTGGAGAGAGGCCAGAACTGGAGAAATGTGATGTCGTCTGTTAAAACCAGAAAGAAGCCAAGCTGCTGCATTTTGGACTAGTTGGAGGCGGGAGATAGATTTATGATTCAGTTGGCGTATTACTCTTAGCGTGTTACTCTTACTCCTAAATGTGGTCAGTGTAATGTTTTGACCTCCATGAAGCTTTTGAGTTTTCATACATTATTCTCCATGAAACAGTAGGTTCCTTGAAAACAACAACACTCGGCACACACATTTACAGTGATAGCATTCATTATGGCCGTTTACCTGCCAATTAGGACACTGGGATTCATCAGTCTACGAACACAGGCACAAACAAGCCTGCGTCATGTACCTGACATCATAGACATTTCTTAAAACATCGCTAGACAAATTGAAGAACGAACAAGAAAGATATTGTTTGCACATGGCTTTTATGCATGAATGTAATGAGATTTGTCTTGAAGTGCACTGGAGAACAGGACTGGTGGCGCATGAGTGACTGGTGTTTCTGCTCTTGTCATTCAGGTCATTTCAAGTGCTTTTTAGAGTTGAGCTCACTTGAATGTGTTGTGTGTTTCCTTCCAGTGGACGGCTGTGCTGATGGGAGCTGCGACAGTTGTTTCTGTCGTCGGAGTTGTTGTGTTCCTTCTTTACAGAAGATACAAACAGTCAAGTCAGTGCCTTTTCACGCAAACTGTCCTGTTTCAGAGAGCATTAGTATCTAGAATGATGCAGTACGCAAAGATGTGCAAAGTACACCCCAATACCCAGCTAACGTATTAATAGATGTTGGATCAGGGTGATGATTGTTCCAATATTGGATGTTTTTATTATGTCAGAGACAACATAAATGTTCACAGGCCATACAAGCATGCATTTTAAGGGTTATGTCTCAACTGATTATTTGTTTTTGTTTTAATTTAACCAGGATCAATAATGTTGTAGATGGCGAAGGTTGTTGATAATGTATGTCATATTCAAAAAAGAAATTAAGTTGTCAGTGAATTAGTTAGACTGCAGGTGAATCAACCAGATCCAGTATGTGGGCCGCGGGTTGCTCATGTTCTGACAGCAGAGGGGGGCTGTGTTTCAGAGGCCGGCGCTCCACACTATCGCTTTAGGAAGAGAGACAAGGTGATGTTCTATGGCCGAAAGATCATGAGAAAGGTCAGTGCCTTCTTCAACATCGTCCTCAGTGTTGCTGCTGTTACAGACATTGAACACACTTTGCACAGGGCCACGTCTCTTTATGAAAACCCTGGCAACCCGTTGAAAACCCAAAAGCTAGTTTAAGGCTACAGATTTAAAGCTAAGATAGCTATTGCCACTGTATCCTGACTGTAGTACATGAGACAGATAATCTATCACAACAAGCAGGTTCCTCTACGTAAGAGCTTGTGCCTCTTCGGGGAGTGCTAAATATCGTTTCTTTATCCAAAATTAACGGTTATACAGTAACTTTATACTTTACACTGTGCACTATGCGACTTCCGTTTTAATTTCCTATGCTTCAAAATAAAAGCATACAATTTCAAAACAGGAAACCAGATAGATTTTCTTACGGGAGACAAAACACATGCAACAAAAAACAACAAAATTGATTGACAAACAGTTTTTAACATTAGAACACAAATTTAGTTCCCTACACCCCAACTATCTGAATGAAAAGCAGTTCTGTTCTCTGTTCCCTTGAGCTTAGACTCACAGTTTATCATTTCAAATCTGTGCAAAATTGATTCTGGCACCCAACAACACACCGTCTGGAAGTGTAACTTGAGCCCACTGTGACGTTGGGTGTCAAAGGTTCTATTGTAACAGCGTAATCATTTTTAAGGAACAGTTGTCTTTATGTGACAACCTGTGATCATTCTGCAAGTTCAATTAACTGTAAATATCCCTCTCTGTTGCTGATGTTTCCATTACATTTCAACTGATACGTTGTTGGTATCTTTCTCTGTTGGACAGATGGACAATTTTTTTGGGGGGCGATTTTTACACTTATATATATATATATATATATATATATATATATATATATATATATATATATATATAGTACTGTGCAAAAGTTTTAGGGAGGTATGGAAAAAAATGCTGTAAACTAAGAATGCTTTCAAAAATAGAAGTGCTAACAGTTTAATTTCATCAATTGATTTAGATTTTTCTTTTGTTCGCTCACTTTGCATTTTGTTAATTGATGAAAATAAACTGTTAGCACTTCTATTTTTGAAAGCATTCTTAGTTTACAGCATTTTTTCACACCTGCCTAAAACTTTTGCACAGTGCTGTAAATATGATGCAAACATGTCAGATCATTACATTTCATTTAGCTGACGCTTTTATCCAAAGCGACTTACATGATATACAGTAGACCGTAGACACAGCAACGGTGAGCAATGAGGGTTAAGTGTCTTGCTCAAGGACACAACGACATGGACTGGCTGAGCCGGGGTTTGAACCACCGACCCTTTGATTGAAAGACTGACTTGCTAACCACTGAGCCACAGTCGCCCCCAAAGATCCTCAAACTTGTCCTGTTGCAGGTCCAGACGTTGTCCTCCGCCCCGGCCTCTTCCTCAAACCCAGCTTCCCGTCAGCGAGTGAGAAAGAGGACCAAAGTCCTGTCTATAGCTCGCAAGTGAGTCTCCTTTTCTGCATTTCTGCAACTTTTCAGCTGAAAAGTTCATTCTTTAGTTCAGAAACAGTGGTTTGACAACTCAAAGTACACTTACTTGGACCTTGAGGTGAGATTATTTTATCAAAGAAGATAAGCTGCTACCCGCGACCCTAAACAGGATAAGCGATTCAGATAATGGATGGATGGATAAGCTGGTATTTTAAAATACAATGGAACAGGTAATATACATAATCAGAGCCAGCTCCACTAAATATTGGATATTTCTTTATATTATACAATATCTAAACCCTCGTTAACCTGAGCAGTTGTTCAGAATTTCAATTTAAAAGCAAAAATAAATAAACATAAATGTACAACAAGAAAGATTTGTTTGGAAAAGAGGTACGTTTCAAAGAGAGAAACTTGGTTTAGAGAGTTGCAAATCAAAGTAGTACATTGTTACCACTCTGAAGAATACCTTTTTGACATGAGTGTGTGTGTTTGTTTTAGGATCCTGCGCATCCGGAGGGAGCCCCCCACCCTGCAGCCCAAGGAGCCTCCTCCCTGTCTGCTGGAGGCGGACCTGACTGAGTTTGATGTGAAAAACTCCCATCTGCCATCTGAGGTGCTGTACATGCTGAAAAATGTCAGGTAAGGAAAATGTGTGATGCTTAGTTTCCATCTTGCACATGAACAGGAGCAGTTTCTATGCAGCCCCATAGCGACTTTCTCCACACAACATTACATTACATTACATTTCATTTAGCTGACACAACATAGTATCTAGATTTAAAAGTGGTGTGGAAATGATGTACATCCTCTTGGGAGACGACTGTGGCGCAGTGGTAGAGCGGACAGTCTTCAATCAGACCAGGTATCAGATCGGTACTCGGTATTGGCCAGGGTTAGTATCAGTATCCAAAAAATTGAATCGGTGCATATGTAGCACATCTATGTCAGAAGCAAAATTGGATTAGTTTTAGCGTAATTTGAACAGTTAAACTGGAATTTTCATAGTGTTGTAAATGTTGTAACTATTGTCTAATTATCATTATACATTGTGTGCACATGGGTTGTCACCAGGGTGCTCGGCCACTTCGAGAAGCCTCTTTTCCTGGAGCTGTGTCGTCACATGGTGCTGATCCAGCTGCATCAGGGAGAGGCGCTCTTCCGACCGGGAGACACCGACGACAGTATTTACGTGGTTCAAGATGGCCGCCTAGAGCTGTGCATCCATGAGAGTGTAAGACCCGAGGACCACCGCCTACTGCTTCTCACTCAGCGACGGATTAGTACTTGTGTTCTTTGCTCTTTTGTGTTTACTGGTGTTTACTGTACGCTCTCATGTTGTGTTTTCCTGCTGCAGGACGGTACAGACGCTGTGGTGAAGGAAGTTCTCCCCGGAGACAGCGTCCACAGTTTGCTCAGTATCCTCGACAACATCACTGTACGTCTCCATCCTCTATTTTAGGACAGATCATTAAACATTACGTTGCTCATTATATAGAGGGAGCTGAGTGCTTTGCCTGATGGATATTTCTAGTTTATGGCACTAGTTCCGTTTTTTGTCCGTAATTTAAGAAATCATATGCTAGTTTGACAAATTCATACAAATGTCTAATAAATTGCACCCTCACTGGTTGGAGGCACACATCTGAGAGGCGCCATCTCTAGTCAGACTGGTTTTCACTCAATGGGGACCTTCATTTTGGGCAAATTCTGTCTTATCATATTGTGTTTCAATCATTCAGCACTGCCCTTCTTTTTATTCATGTCCACATCTTGTATGTCTTGTCGTTCAATTTCATTCTGCTTTGTATTACTCACCACCTCCTTGTTTCTTCACACTGTAATCAGGGCTATCCTGCACCGTACAAAACAGTGTCTGCCAGAGCTGCAGTTTCCTCCACTATCCTGCGTCTTCCAGCTGCAGCCTTTCAGGCAGTCTTTGAGAAATATCCTGAAACTCTGATCCGTGTCATCCAGGTAAGTGTTCACTGACATACAGAAATACAGAGCCCCTTTTTGCATGGGACTTGTCATGGTTGTGCGTGGCTGGACCCAAAAGCAAGGCCACGGAGCAGGAGTAGTACACAATTAACTTTATTACAAAGGAAGAAGAGGTGTGAGATCCGTGACGGTGTCCTCTACGGGCTGGTGGCCGCTTGGGTCAGCTAGGCAGTGACCAGGGGAGCAGAGAGGCTGAGGCAGGGGAAAGAACGGGTTACCAGACAAGGTAGTAGTAGTAGTAGTAGTAGTAGTAGTAGTAGTAGTAGTAGTAGTAGTAGTAGTAGTAGTAGTAGTAGTAGTAGTAGTAGTAGTAGTAGTAGTAGTAGTAGTTGTTGTTGTTGTTGTTGTTTTGGCGGCAGGAGGGGGAAGGGAAGGCCACACCCAGGCAGACACACACACACACACACACACAGGACAAACAAGGGACCAACAGGAAACACAGTAGAGGGGAAAACAGGCAGAATACTAGGAGGGGAGAGAGGCACAGCTTACCTGGTGAAGAAGTTGGGAGGCTGCGTTCACAGCATTTTGAATACAAATTCAGGATGCTCATACACAGCATGGAGACCGTTCACACCAGAGCAAGACATCTCTTTGAGTATTCTATAAACATAAATAGGCCGACATAAGATAATACTATTTATAACATTAAATCTAAACATCATATAGTGCAATAGTTTTGATAAAAGTGGTTGTTTCACAGAGCCATAAGCAGTGCTGTGTGTTTGTCCTCTGTAGATAATCATGGTGCGCCTCCAGAGGGTGACCTTCCTCGCCTTACACAACTACCTCGGCTTGACCACGGAGCTCTTCAACACGGTACTGTTTTACGGTTTGGACTGACTGGGACTTTCCAAAGCTGCTCTCTGATATGCAACACTGTCTTAAAGCAGAGTCATGTTGAACAGCAGGTGACGCACACCAAGATACCAAGACGATAACCACATTCTGCATAGCCGTAAAACAAAGCCCACCCAGTGGATGTGCAGATAACAGTTGCTACAAGCAGCAGGGCAAGAGACAGATGAGGAAATACCTTACATCTGTAGCAGACCCAGGCATGATCATTTGAGAGAGAATACAACAATAATGTAATTTATCAAAGGTCAAGTTATAGGAATGATTTTAAACTGAAGTTGGGATCATGATGCTTACAGCATACAGGACAGTGGTTTGGAGTAGTACGCCCTCCTCAAAGTTTGAATGATAATGCTTAAACATATGTATGTATATCATTTAATAAATATAATACAATCCTAATAATAATACGAAATGTAAAAAAGTAATTATCAAGAGAGGGGACTCTTTTGATCAACGTCCGACTCTTTCTATATGTTAGCTTAACCCTACGCATATATTAAGCCAATCAAGCTAATGTTTCAGTCCCTCTCCACAGAAGTATTTATATATATATATATATATATATATGTGTGTGTATATATATATATATATAGTATATATATAGTATATATAAGTTGCAATCATTTTAGAATATGTATATATAGAGTATATGTGACAAATAAAGTTAAAACTTCATATCTTTCATGGTATCAATTAATAGCTGAATTCCAATATATACATTTAACTGTAGCACATATTTAGGTCAAGAAGGTTTCCGAATCTCATGTTACATTTCATTCATATTGATTCATTTTGATTCATGTGTGTTGCAGGAGAGCCAAGCCATCTCCTTGGTGTCGGTGGCCCATGTTCTAGGTGATGGTCATCCACACAGAGGCCTCCGCAAGCAGCCTTCCCATTCTGATGACGTGGGCTCTGACAAAGAGAACGCAGGTCAGGAACACAGCGTTCTCCCAACACGTCACGTTCGGCAGCAGCATTGTGTGTGTGGTCATTTTCTCTTGTTCCACCCTACAACAGAAAGGTCCGGCCTGTCTGACATGTCCACATCCAAATACAAGAAGGCTCGCTCTGTCTCCACCCCACTGGCTGTTACAGGTATACACACGCATGCACTGTATACCATATATAATTATTTTACATTTTTCTAAATCTGCATACTACTGGATTATCCAAATACATTAAAGATGTTTTTAATTGAAGTTCCTAGAACATGTAGAAATACAAACATTTAGAATGGCTTTAGTATGTTTTCATTCTTATTAGCTGATGTCAAAAAAAGCTTTTCAATCAAATTTTTATTGTTTTTGCAGGTCACCAATAAAACGTGTTGCTATTATGAAACCAAATCACCAATAATGTCCCACGTCTGCGACTAATGTTCTCATACACAAGGTCTACTATGATGTGTTATACATATCAAATGATTAAGACCACTTGCAGTGACAAAGTCCAGCAAACAAGTCACCAAACCTGAATCAAATTATTTGATTTTTTTAACTAACAAACTTTGGCTCCAGTCGACCTAGAAGTGACCCTGGATAGTAGTGAAGGACAAATGTGGTTCCGAAACCATTCTGGCTATATGGGGTGCTGAATTTCCTCAAAATAAATTTTTATATAAATATACTAACTCATTTATACTTGCAAAATTGAAAAAATACAGACATATGACAGTAGAAAATTAGCTAGTCCAAAGAACATAAGGAACCTAATAAATTGAACACAAAAGAGGTAAATGCTAAATAGACTGTAACCACTCAAAGCTCTTTAACACAGCATTACATCATTCACCCATTCACACACTGATGGAGGGGCTACCACGCAAGGTGTTACATCATCATATCATATACAGTAAGGGACATAAGTATTTGGACTGCAACACAATTTTTCTAATTTTGCCTATTTACACAGCTGCAATGGATTAAAAAAAGCATCAATATGTGGTTGAAGTGTAGACTTTTAGCTTTATTTCAATGGACATTTTTACACAGTCCCCCACATGTTCAGAGGCTCAGAAGTAATTGGACAAACTGAGATAATAGTGAATATAATGATATTTTAAATACTTGGAGGAAAATCCTTTGCAGTCAATGATAACCTGAAGTCTTCCACCCATCATCACTAAACGCTGAGTTTCCTCCCTTGAGATGCTTTGCAGGCCTTTACTGCAGCCTCCTTCAGCTGCTGCTTGTTTGTGGGTCTTTCTGCTTCACTTTTATCTGAAGGAAATGAAAAGCTCAGTTGGGTTGAGATCAGCTGACTGACTTGAATAATATTCCATTTCTTTGCCTTGAGAAGCTCGTGGACTGGTCTCACAGTATGTTTTGGGTCACTACCCATCTGTACTGAGAAGCACCGTTCAATCAGTTTTGCAGCATTTGGCTGAATCTGAGTAGATAATAAAGCCCCAAACGCCTCACAACTCATCCTGCTACTTCTATCAGCTGTGACATCATCAATGACCACCAGTGACCAGCTCCATTGGCAGCCATACCGGCCCATGCATAGCACCGCCTCCACCATGTTAACCAGAGGATGTGGTTTGCTTTGGGTCCGGAGCCGTTCCTTTCCTTCTCCACACCTTTCTCTTCCCATCATTCTGGAACAAGTTCATCTTCCAAAGAACCTCAAACTGGTCAGGTGTGATGTAAACCTCCTGTATTCAGATTCATGAAGGCATCTCTTGATTGAAGACTTTGACAAAGACACGCCTCCTCCCTCCAAAGTATTCTGGACCTCAGTATTCATGTTATGAAGGGTTTTCTTCACCAAGGACAGAATTCTGCTGCGTCTTCTTTACATGTCTTCTGGGCCTGAGCTTTCCCAGAACATTCCTTCTTTTTAAGAATGTACCAAACCAAGAACCAGGAACCTCGGTGTGACCCTTGACAGTCAACTCTCCCTGACTGCCAACATTACCACAACAACTCGTTCCTGCAGATTCATGCTGCACAACATCAGGAGAATACGTCCACTTCTCACCCAGAAGGCAGCACAGGTTCTCGTCCAGGCTCTGATCATCTCGCTCCTAGACTACTGCAACTCCCTCCTGGCGGGTCTACCTGCTGGTGCCATCCGACCTTTGCAGCTCATCCAGAATGCACCAGTTCTAAATGAAATGTGATGTAATGTAAAATGCAAATTCAATGTTGAATCATCTCCAAAACATTTTATCTGCTTAGTTTCTAATGAAATAACAAGGGAACAGGTCACACCTGGCCATCAAACCATTTGCTAGATAATTATCCAATTACTTCTGAGTCTCTGAAAATGTGGGGGACTGTGTAAAAATGGTTGTAATTCCTAAACGGATAGTTTTGTTATATCCATTGAATTATAGCTTAAAGTCTACACTTCAACCACCTACATTGACTGCATAATATCAAATATGTGTAAAGAAAATAAGAAATGTTGTCGCAGTCCTAATAGTTCTGGCCCAGACTGTACATCTGTCAGGCCGGGACTCGAAGCAGGAATCAGATGCAGAGGGGTCAGTGAACAGGTCTTTATTGAAACAAAGTACAAATCAAAATCACTCCTAAGGAACTCAAAATCACTCCAAAGGAGGAAAACCTAAAGCTGTAAACATTAACGGTAACAAACCTAAACTGAAAGTCACTCCCCTAGGGAGGCTGGAACAAGGCTAACTAAGTTCTTGAAAAAGGGCAGAACTAAGAAGGTTTAACTGAAAATCGCTCTTAACGAGGCAGGCAAAGGCGTATACACACAGTGGCGTGGATCACGGCTGTGGGCTTGGCTTGGGTAGTCCTGACCAGAGACGAAGACACTGAGGCACAAGACAAGGGGAAGACGCAGACTATAAGCACATGAGGGTAACGGGGAACAGGTGGACACAATTGGGAATCACGTGAGACAATCAGACAGGTGCCACACGAGGACGGGGGAGGGGCCACAGCCACGGTGTGACAGTACCCCCCCCCTAATGGTCGACTCTTGACGACCCAAGACAGGCCCTCAGAAATTCCTCCATGAGAGGCTTATCCAAAACGAAACGGGACTAGGTCTATGGCGCCGTCATACGGCCGGTGTGGAGGAAGTGACATGGCCCTGGACTTACTAAACCCCCCTCGGTGGCGATGGTAACCGGGAGGGCACGGCGCTTAGGTCGAGGGTCTCAGGGTCTGTGGCGGAAAAAGAATTACTGCAAGTTAGGTCCCTCCCCTGGGCCGAAACCGGTCCGCAGTGGTTCACGCAATCTACCCCCCATCCTATGATTGTCCCGGTTTTCCAGTCTACGTGGGGGTTGTGTTGGCGTAGCCAAGGACTACCAAGGACCAATGACTGGGAGGGCGATTCAAACAGGTAAAACCTCAGGAGTTCCCTATGTTCCAGGACCTGCAGCCCCAGAGGTTCTGTGGCGTGCGTGACCCTGAAGAGTCCTTTGCCGTCGAGGGCCCTGGCCCTGAGGGACCTGACCAGGGGCTCTGCTTTCAACCCCAAGGACCTCGCCAGACCCCAGTCCATTAAACTTGCATCGGCTCCGGAATCTATGAGGGCTTTAATGTCAGTAGTCATGGCATGGTGCGTTACCTTAACCGGTGTCAGGCTGCGCGAGGTGAGATCTGTGACGGGGGGTCGTGTCACCGCCCGGGGCTTCTTGGCTGGACAGGCGGCGACGAGGTGGTTGGGCTGGCCGCAGTAAAAGCAGCAGCCCTCCTGCCGGCGTCGTCGTCGCTCCTCTGGGGTTACCCGGGTCTCGCCAAGCTGCATGGGTTCCTCTTCCCTGGTGATGGGAGAGGGAAGACTGTGCCCAGGCGGCACATCCCGAGGGACCCGCCCGCCCGGGGTTGGGGAACGTGGCGACCATTCCGACGTCGGACCGCTACACCGCGGTTGCCGGAGCCCACGAACCCGATTGTCCGTCCGGATAGCCAGTGCGATGAGTGAGTCCAGGTCCTCGGGCAGGTCCAGGGGCAGCAATAACTCCTGGACGTAAGCCGTCAGCCCTTTCAGAAAAATGTCATACAGGGCGGCGTCATTCCACCTGCTCTCTGCCGCCAGGGTGCGAAAGCGGATGGAGTAGTCACAGACCGAATCCCCACCCTGTGTTAATCCGCTCAGTTCCCTGTCTTTTTCACTATCGGTGGATACCGGTTCAAAAGTTCTCCTGAGGGCCGTCCGAAAATCGAGAAGCGAGGAACAGAGCGGAGAGTCACAGGCCCACTCCGCGGTGGCCCACGCTCTGGCTCTCCCGGTCAGGTGGGAAGTCATGAACGCCACCTTCGCCCGGTCCGAGACCAACATATGCGGAAGCAGTTCGAAGTGCATTGCACAGTCCACAAGAAAAGCCCTGCACAGTCCTGGTTCCCCCGAAAAACGCTCCAGGGGGGCCAACTTGAATCCCATTCCGGTCATGGGCGCGCCCTGGGTTGGAGCCGCCGCTACCGCTGGGGGCTCCGGTGCCGCGGGTGGCGTGGCTGCCTGCCGTAGGTGGTGCATCAGCTCCCTCACCTGGGACGACAGCTGACCTAGCTGCGTTACCATCGCTGTTTGAAACTCCTCCTGCTGGGAGATGCGGGCCTCCTGGGCAAGAATCCTGGCCGTCCACTGGCCAGCCTCTGCTGAGTCCATCCTGGCCTCAGTGTACTGTCAGGCCGGGACTCGAAGCAGGAATCAGATGCAGAGGGGTCAGTGAACAGGTCTTTGTTGAAACAAAGTACAAATCAAAATCACTCCTAAGGAACTCAAAATCACTCCAAAGGAGGAACTCAAAAATCACTCCGAAGGAGGAAAACCTAAAGCTGTAAACATTAACGGTAACAAACCTAAACTGAAAGTCACTCCCCTAGGGAGGCTGGAACAAGGCTAACTAAGTTCTTGAAAAAGGGCAGAACTAAGAAGGTTTAACTGAAAATCACTCTTAACGAGGCAGGCAAAGGCGTATACACACAATGGCGTGGATCACGGCTGTGGGCTTGGCTTGGGTAGTCCTGACCAGAGACGAAGACACTGAGGCACAAGACAAGGGGAAGACGCAGACTATAAGCACATGAGGGTAACGGGGAACAGGTGGACACAATTGGGAATCACGTGAGACAATCAGACAGGTGCCACACGAGGACGGGGGAGGGGCCACAGCCACGGTGTGACAACATCATTATGTGTGTGTGTGTATATATATATATATATATATATATATATATATATATATATATATAGCCTACTTTGGTTTAACTATCAGCATAAAATACTTCAATCTACTTATTGTGCGTGACAAGTTTTTGGAATGAATTATGTAGCCCTTGATCGTTCAAGTAACCATATATGGTATTTTTTCCTCACTACCGCCTTCGTGATTATTTTATTAATTTAATTAAAAATGTTCGTACCGGGTTGTTAATTTTCCTCAAAAAGATTATCCACTGATTGACAAACATCTGTATTAATGTAAATCAATGTTTAAAAATAATTTTTTGGTCACTAAGCATCCTTTAATGGACCTGGAAGTTTTGCAATCAGGCTTAGAAACTGTGTCTGCCTCACCATTTCAGCACCACACACACACACACACACACACACACACACACACACACACACACACACACACACACACCTACTCACAACAGACAGCCCTGTCCTCTCATTCTGAAACTACATTGATAGTCTCATGTACCTCAATGCTTCTCTTTTCGGCCTCTTATGGTGTGTTCACACCGAACGCGACGCAAATTTTTCGCGCGACCAGATTACATGTAAAGTCAATGCACAGACGCGTTTGGTTGCGACAGACGCGAAATTTCGCCGGGCGGCGCGGCGCGTTAGACGCGTTTGGCGCGGCGCGTTTGACGCGAAATTCGCGTGAGTTGAAATTTTCCAACTCGGGCGAAAAATCGCTTGGCGAAAGCCAATCAGCGTTGAGAAGCTCTGCGCGTCATCACCGCCGTCCCGCCGGTTTGAATCAAACAGCTGCTGATCCACCTGAAGTAGCGCTGGCAGCGGCCGTCATTCAGACGCTGTTGTGCGGCTACGGATGATATTCTGAACCCGGACACGGGGGCGTTTGATGGTCCGACATTAGAGGGACTTCCACAAGAAGTTTAAAGCAGAACTAGTGGTTAGTTTAATGGTGGATGGGGGAAACGGTACTGTTTTTACGGAGATAAGCCACAGAGATAAGCCCCGCCCCCTTTCAGACGCGTTAAAGCGAATTTGCGTTGACGGGAATTAACCACATAAAGTCGAGCGAGTAAACTCACGCGAGTAACGCGGCGCGAAATTTCGCGTCGCGTTCGGTGTGAACACACCATTACAGAGAGGGAGGTTCTAAAGGAACTGTCTGCTCTAGATCCCAAAAAATCAGCTGGGCCTGACAACCTTCCTGCATTTTTCATTAAAACTGCAGCTCCCATCATTGCAGCACCCATAACCGAACTCTTCAATCTCTCACTCCATACGGCTGAAATACCTTCAGACTGGAAAGAAGCCATTGTCCTGCCCCTGTTTAAGGGTGGTGAGCAGTCCGATCCAAATAGCTACAGGCCTATCTCCATCCTGCCCTGTGTGTCCAAGGTATTCGAGAAGCTTGTGAACAATCAGCTCACAGACTATCTTAATACTTTTGGTATACTCTCTGGTGTACAGTCTGGTTTCCGTACTGGGTATGGGTGCACAACAGCCACTTTAAAGGTGTTACATGACATTACATCCGCACTTGACATCAAACAACACTGTGCTGCTATATTCATCGACCTTGCAAAGGCCTTTGACACTGTTAACCATCCCACCCTCATCAGCAGACTGAATAGTATTGGGGTCACAGGTCGCTCGCTGGCTTGGTTCTCTCACTATCTCTCTGACCGGGTGCAACGTGTAAGGTTCGATAACTCACTCTCTCACTCCCTCTGTGTCACAAAGGGTGTTCCTCAAGGTTCTATACTTGGCCCATCACTGTTCTCCATCTATATCAATAACGTCCCCCTAGCTGCTGGCAACTCACTCATTCACCTTTATGCCGATGACACAATCTTATATGCCTTTGGTCCTTCTCCCTCCTCTGTCCAATCTACGCTCCAAGATAGCTTTCTCCAGGTACAACATGCCTTCTCACAACTGAAACTGTCACTCAACACAACTAAGACAAAAGCCATGTGGTTTCATCGGAAGGGTGCCCCCTCTCCGCCTCCTTTAATCATCTCCATCTGTGAGGGGGCAATCTTGGAGCAAGTCTCCATCTACAAATACCTGGGTATCTGGTTAGACACTACAATATGCTTTTCACATCACATCTCTCGGTTACAGTCTAAGGTGCGGGCCAAACTCGGTTTCCTTTATCGCCACCGCCACGCTTTCACTTCCTCTTCCAAACTCACGCTTATAAAAATGACCATTCTCCCCACACTTGATTTCGGTGACACTATCTATAGAACTGCATCGAAGGGCACTCTTGCCAAACTGGACACACTCTATCACTCTGCCATCCGTTTTGCTACAAATGCCCCCCTAAATACTCATCACTGCAGTCTTTACTCTCTGGTAAATTGGCCATCACTTCAAACTCGTCGTCATATTCACTGGCTCACTCTCATTTACAAGACCATCCTTCATCAGACACCCCCCTATTTATCCCGCCTGCTGCATAGGCTACCCACCACATATAACACCCGGTCCTCTCTCCACATCCTGCTTACAACCCCTCAAACTAGATCCACACTTGGTCTTGCATCTTTCCAGTCAGCTGCTGCCATTGACTGGAATGCACTACAAAAACACCTCAAACTGGTCACATTAATTTCCATCCCGGCCTTCAAACACACCATCTCACACCATCTCACAGATTCCTGCAAATGTTTCCCCTCCATTTAATTCTTCGCTTAGTGTCCTGTTTATACATCTATGCCTGCTGATTTAATGGTGTTAATTGCTTATAATGCTTAGTTTTGTTTCTTTTAACCCTGTTTTTATGTCTTTGTATGTTTTTATGTCATCACATGTTTGTGTTGTTTCTTTTTGTCAGGCCATCACTGTAAATAAGAACTTGTTCTTAATGATCTGCCTGGTTAAATAAAGGTAAAATAAAAAAAATAAAAAACTTCTAATTTGACAATAAACTATTTGTAGTCAGGGAGCCCCCTTCTAGATAACAAAGGTTTACACAACATATTTTAGTTGTAAAGAAACTTAAAAAAAGCACTTTTTGGATGCTGCTCCAGTAAAAAGTAGCAGCAACAGTAACAGCAAGTTTCTACACAGCAGCCTCTAACACACATCTAGGACATGCTCGTCCATCTGGCTACGATAATCGTGTCAATGAGTATTATTGCAGATACTAAACCCTAAGGAGCAAAACAATGACAATGTTTTTGTATTATGCAGGTGAAATGTCAGCCGACCTCAAGAGAGTATATGAACGGACTCAAGTTTCCAAAGAAGACACTCTACCTCACACTGTGAAGGTCTCTGGAAAAAGATGTTTTTTATTGCACTTCCTGCTGGTTGTCAGTTACACAAATATATTTTAGTATAGTTTGTAGTGACTGGTCTTCAGTTTGCGCCTAGATTAGTCTAATGCAAATTAACAATATTGTGCAGCCAAAAAGAGATGGTAAAGCGTTTCAGAGCATCAGAATCAGAACCATTTATTGTCATGTTTGTTTTCACATTCAAGGAATTTTTCCTGGTGGAAGGTACATAACATTTAACATTTAACAATACATATTTAACAGTAAACACAGTGCAATAAATGAGAATTAATGAATGGATGAATGAATATTTACAATTCAACAGTAGAATATAACAATAAGATAAAGTGCATGGAATGTGCATGGAATGTAAGTGTTGTGTGAAAGTGGCGAGTGTATTTAAATATAAGGCATGGGGCGTGTGCAGGGGAGTGTCCAGTGGGAAATTATCTGGTGGTGACAGAGTCAGTCAAGTCAGTGGGGGACCCGGGCTCTGTTGGGGGGACCCGGGCTCTGTTGATGAGTACGTCAGTCCTTTTCATTTGTCCAAGGAAACTGTCCCCATCCTGACAGACACATTAACAGATGCACTCTGCTCTGCTACTGATCCGCAGTGTTTATATTTGAGACTTAGCCTAAAAAAATGCTGTGTATTTAAGCTGTACATTACAATGTTCCACAGTAGAAACAATGGATCCCTTTAGTACACTGCATAGGTATAGACCGGGTGTTGTTACTTAGAATAAGCATTTAGTTTGTGCCTTCGTGTCTTTCTGATAAACACTTTTCTGTCTCTGCAGTCTATCCTAAAGAAGACTGTGACATTGCAGCCCGCTCCATCTGCTGTGTACCACTATAGTGATGCTGGAGGAGGAAACGTCCAGCATAATAAAGTTAACGCCATTTTCCAAGCTGCCAAAAAGGATCTGCTGCAGGTCATCCAAATAGAGGTAGAGTACACTCTTGATTTGGCTGTGAAACTGTTCAGCACACACAATTCACCTGTTTTACTTTTTCAATTACATTTATTTTGTATAGCCCAAAATGACAAACTCCCCTCAGAGTGCTTTACAATACATACAACAGCTTCTGTCCCGGAACCTCACATCAGATCAAGAAAAACTCCCAAAAACCCTTGAAGGGTAGAAAAAGGAAGAAAGCTTCAGGAGAGCAACAGAGGAGGACCCTTTATCAGGATGGACAGAAGTACAATAGATGTCATGTGACCAGAATGAACAACATAACAGAGTTACAACACATTCAATGAATATGACAGAAACTATTCATGTAATGAGTAGTAGTAGCATGATGAAAACGTTACGACGACCGGAAATATCAGCAACAGTGGACATAGTAGAATAATAATGATAATAAAAGCCGTAATGGTATTGGCAATGCAACTAATATTAATAATGATAATAGCAGGAGTTGTCGGGCAGGACCAGGGTCCAGATAAAACCCTGATCCATGACAACCTGTTTGGAGAGAGCACAAAGACTCTGAAGAAGAAGTAGAGTTAGTAATGTGGATTAATGGGACATGAATTCATACAGAAGGAGAGAGAGGAGAGGAGAGAGGAGCTCAGTGTATCCTAAGATGTCCCCCAGCAGTCTAGGCCTATAGCAGCATATCTAGGGGCTGGACCAGGGCCGACCTGAGCCAACCCTAACTATAAACCTGAACCAGTCCTAACTATAGACCTGAGCCAGCCCTAACTATAGACCTGAGCCAGCCCTAACTATAAATATGGTACCATGAGCTCTCTAGTGGGGTAATATGGCACTATAAGCTCTCTGGTGGGGTAATATGGTACTATAAGCTCTCTGGTGGGGTAATATGGTACTATAAGCTCTCTAGTGGGGTAATATGGTACCATGAGCTCTCTAGTGGTGTAATATGGTACTATAAGCTCTCTAGTGGGTCAATATGGTACTATAAGCTCTCTAGTGGAGTAATATGGTACTATAAGCTCTCTAGTGGGGTAATATGGTACTATAAGCTCTCTAGTGGGGCAATATGGTACTATAAGCTCTCTAGTGGGGTAATATGGTACTATGAGCTCTCTAGTGAGGTAATATGGTACTATAAGCTCTCTAGTGGGGTAATATGGTACTATAAGCTCTCTAGTGGGGTAATATGGTACTATAAGATCTCTAGTGGAGTAATATGGTATTATAAGCTCTCTAGTGGGGTAATATGGTACTATAAGCTCTCTAGTGGGGTAATATGGTACTATAAGCTCTCTAGTGGGGTAATATGGTACTATGAGCTCTCTAGTGAGGTAATATGGTACTATAAGCTCTCTAGTGGGGTAATATGGTACTATAAGCTCTCTAGTGGGGTAATATGGTACTATAAGATCTCTAGTGGAGTAATATGGTATTATAAGCTCTCTAGTGGGGTAATATGGTATTATAAGCTCTCTAGTGGGGTAATATGGTACTATAAGATCTCTAGTGGAGTAATATGGTATTATAAGCTCTCTAGTGAGGTAATATGGTATTATAAGCTCTCTAGTGGGGTAATATGGTACTATAAGCTCTCTAGTGGGGTAATATGGTACTATAAGCTCTCTAGTGAGGTAATATGGTACTATAAGCTCTCTAGTGGGGTAATATGGTACTATAAGCTCTCTAGTGGGGTAATATGGTGCTATAAGCTCATTAAGATATGATGGTGCATCACCAATTAAGGCTTTGTAAGTGAGGAGAAGGATTTTAAATGTGATTATTGATCTTACAGGAAGCCAGTGGAGAGCAGCTGTCTTCTTGGTTTTGTTTGTACAGGAGCTGCAGCATTCTGGATCAACTGGAGAGACCTAAGGGACTTATTAAAGTAGCCTGATAATAAGGAGTTACAGTTGTCTAGTCTAGAAAGAACAAATGCATGAACACATTTTTCTGCATCATTTTTGAATCCCAATTCTTATTTTACGTATGGAAGAATTAAACAGCAACAGTGAAATACTATTAAATTAGTGAAATATTATACTGCTGATGAATACAGTTTGTTTAGGTGACTTGGCAACAGTTTGTAATCATGAATCCATATTTGTTGAGGTAGTTAAAACTGACTTTAGAGAGACTTAAAATGTCCCTGTGTTTTTATATGTACTATTATTTCATCAGAACCCCAGCCTGCTGGAGGGGAGGGTGAATCTTCGGCAAGTCAAAGCCGGTTCTGTTGTGGCCCGCCAGGGAGACCAGGTCAGTGTGCCGGGCCAACACGGACAGAAACTCACCTCTCCATGTATTGCTCTCTGTAGGACAGTTTATTAAAGCACCAAATAATGTGTTTCTTTTAACAAACACTGGCCATGTGCCAGGCTGAAGTTTCTGTCATCAAATAAAACCCTTAGATGTATCCATGCAATCGCTTCAGAAAGGCTAAATAAAAACTACATAAGCCTACTGTCTCAAAAGGAAAGAAAGTTAGTGCATATTAGGGCTGGTGAGTGGGCGGCTCTTATACGGAGGTTACAGCTGATAAGGCCGTCCTGACCCACAGTGTCGTTACTGTAGTGTAGCATCAACCCTCCGGTCCCTCGGCAGGTTAACACGGTTAGCTCTGTCAGCTCTTACTCCATTATGCTGTTAGCATCGTTAGCTATGAGGCCCTGGTTTGCTGTCCACATGTTAAGAGCCATTTAGATGCAGTGGAAATACATCCAATGTCTGATCTTGCCCCTTCAAATAAACTTAGGTTTTGATAAACAAAATGTAAATGTATTATAGGGTCCTTGTGGATTTTTCTTTGCAACAAAGATTTTGTTCACATTCACTGTTTCTCAGAAAAATGGTGTGTATTCTTTAGGTCTAGTAAAACGCATTGGATGCATTTCCTTCCACTTCAAACCATGCAAAGCAGATTTTTGTGAAACTTTTGAAACCGGCATTGTTTTTCCTCATGTTTAGTTGCTTGCAGATTTCTTTGTTCCTGCCTTTGTTGGCACACTTGTTGAATTATCAAAACCTTTCAGTGGATCAGTAGAACAGTGTTCTGTTCGCAGGAAGGTGTATCATGTCACCCGACTGCGTATAGAAAGGTCCTTTGGAGCCTTCTGAGGTGCCACTGATTTAACAGAAGTTGATTGATCTGAAGTTTCCTCAATCGCTTAACAAAAGAGTGGAACACCACACAGGACATATCTGGAGCCAAATATTGTTGACTCTCATTGAACACCATTACATTCACATTTCCCCAGGCTGTGAGGAACCACATTCTCATATTTCCTCTCCATATCTCTAACAGGATGTGAGTGTGGAATTTGTCATCTCTGGGTCGCTCCATGTTTACCAGCGTATGATAGACCGTGAGGAGGACACCTTGCTGTTCATCACCCACCCAGGGGAGATGGTGGGTCACCTGGCTGTTCTCACGGGGGAGCCCCTTATCTTCACGGTTCGAGCTCACAGAGACTGCACCTTCCTCTCCATATCCAAGGCCCACTTCTATGAGTAGGATCCAGCTCGCAGAGAAAACATTCAGACGTTTCTTAGGGGTTTCAAAGTTGCTTCTGCCCATCACCCCTCTAGGATGCAATCAAATCTGTGTTTTTGACTTGGCAGGATGATGCGCGAAGAGCCCAGGCTGGTGTTGAACGTAGCACACACTGTGGTGAAGAGAGTGTCACCATTTGTCAGACAGATTGATTTTGCCCTGGACTGGATGGCTGTGGAGGCTGGCCGTGCCGTCTACAGGTATCTACTTTATGAAGCTGTTGGAGAGAAAGCACAAAGCCTTTTACAAATTAGGAATATAAATTCATACAGATATGTGAAAGAAAATATAATAAATATAATTGTATCATGTTTGGTTACTTTCTGATTGCCTGATTGTTTTTAGACAGGGGGACAAGTCAGATAGCACCTTCATTGTCCTCAGTGGCCGGCTGCGCGCTGTCATTGCAAAGGATGATGGGAAGAAGGAGCTGGCTGGAGAGTATGGCCGAGGGGATCTGATTGGTGTGGTGAGTGGTCAGAAACTACCGACGAGACAAATCTAAAGACGCATTTTAAGGCAATGCACATTGCGGTACAACACCTGTCTCGTGGATTGTCCAGGTTGAGGCCCTGACCCACATGAACCGAGCCACCACGGTCCACGCTGTCAGGGACTCAGAGCTCGCCAAGCTACCTGAAGGAGCGCTGAACTCCATCAAGAGGAGGTATCCTCAGGTCGTCACCAGGCTGATTCACCTGCTGGGACAGAAGATCCTGGGCAACATGCAGCAGGGCAACGGACCCCTGGCTGGTAGCTACTCCCTTTTGTTTCAGGATCGGGCTGAATGGATATACTTAAATAGAAGAAGATTACCAGTTACAGCGTTTCCCCTATTTTTTTACAGTTTTGGGAGGAGGGGACACACGACACAAACACTTAAAGCAGTGGTTCTCAAACTTTTTCTGTCACAAAAATGTTCACGCCCCACCGCCCCAACAAAGTTGTAACGAAAAGGTCCATGCTGGATTTTTATCGCAATAACAAAATGTTTGACTCCTCCATTTTTGCTTTTATAAAGCATAAGAATAAAGAAAATTGCAATCACTTCAAAGTAAACCAGATTGCGCCATCAGACCAAAACAAACACAATGCGCAATCACTTTGTTAAAGTTCTATCTGTGCAAAAAAGAACTAATAGTACTAACTAGTTACTACCAAATAGCTTATTGTGACTTGTTGTGGAAAACAATTAGACATATTTTTCAACGCTCTCTGTCCGCTGGTGTGTGTCACCTGTGTGTGTGTGTGTGTGTGTGTGTGTGTGTGTGTGTACACACGTGTCTTTGCGCATCGGGGCGGAGCTCCACTGCGTGACGCAGAGCAGAGTTGTAAATGTGCGACCATGTAGAGACAGAAATGCAATGCCCTCGTGTAGATAAGATCAATAGCATAAGTACGTTTAGTTTGTCTATTGAAAGAAAAGGTTTTTTAGGAAAGGGAACCTTAAATTACTTCTGTTGTGATCTGGAGCTATAGAGAAAATGAGGGCGCCCCCTAATATAATGTTAGGGGAAACACAGAGTTATCAGATGGAGATTTTAGTATGAAATGAGATCCAAATCAAGATATATAAAGGAGTGTAGATTATTTTTTATGCACTGAAGCGCACCCAAGTTGTGGCTTCTTGCAGGTTATGTAGCCACTGTTAATGTGTGTAAACCAAAGTTTACACACATTAATCAACTATATCTAACATCAGGATCAAATGTTAGACAAACCACATGCAGGACTGATATGTGGGGTGCAGTGCCACTGTGTTCACCTTTATTTTATCACCTGAAATCCGACTGCTCGGTTATAACTCCATATTCAGCTTTTTTATCAAGTCCTTTTCACAGTCTTTTTCACCTTTCAATTCAATTCAGTTTATTTTGTATAGCCCAAAATCACAAATACAAATTTGCCTCTGAGGGCTTTACAATCTGTACACATACAACATCCCTGTCCCGGGACCTCACATCGGTGTTTGCTGAGCTGTCCTTATCACGTTTAGCTGGGATTGGCACAGCTGTTTGTATGAGTATTTAATAACAACCACATCCGCTTATCTATATTCACCTCTACCCTATTAACACTTAACACATGCTAAAAGTGACAGAGCCTCATTCTGCTGTGCAACACTATACCTATAGATAGATGCAAGTTAAAAGAGCATATATATGCAATACATACAACATTTTAATGTGAAATATCCAATGAGTAAAACACTCTTCTGCCCTGCAGCTCGAAGTCTTGCCCTCCACACCCCCACCAGCAAGTGGGATGCTGGAAATCCAGCGTCCAACTTGTCCACCGTGTCCATCCTGCCTGTGTCTGAGGAGGTCCCCCTCACTGCCTTCACTCTGGAGCTGCAGCATGCTCTTAGCGGCATTGGTACACACACACACACACACACACACACACACACACACACACACACACACACACACACACACACACAATGCTTTTTCCACTTCTACAGGTTACCTGAAGCACCATGGTTCACAGAATATGTTCAACATGAACACCAGTCATTTTCAGACCACGTTTTATTTAATAATTAACTATGACACTACATAGAACAAACATGTACATATTTTATTTGTTATGCCACCGGGATGTCCCTCCATACTTACTTCTTGGAGGAACTTCTTTAAATTTGGCACAATTTATCCAGACTTAAGGATGAACAGATTATAATTTAGTGGTCAAAGGTCAAGGTCACTGTGACCTCGAAAAACTTATTTTTGGCCTTAACTCAAAGACTTATACTAATTATGATAATTTCCCACTTGTGTCAATTAGGATAAAATGATTAATCAGAATCAGATACAACGAGATACATGTGACTATTGCTTAGCTGTCATTTCAGAAGAGTTCACAGAGCTGCCTGTTGGTGTGTGTTGATGCGGTGCTGTCCCCATTGTAGCGTTCCACAGACAGGAAGGAAATGACAAGCGAGGGAGGGAGGGAGGGAGGGAGAGAGAGAGAGAGAAAGAGAGAGAGAGAGAGAGAAAGAGAACAATAGATTTTTTCATACATAAAAAAAAACATCCAACATCCCTCCCACCACACAAAATAATGACCCAGAGATAAAAAGTAAAGAAAATAAATAGATTCCATGTCAGTCATCCTTGGATCTCAAGTCCTATGTAGCCGTATGAAGCCGTTGGCTGCCTCTCATGGCAAGTTATTTTCTCCTCATTAATACACTTAATATTAGGGGGATCCTCATTGTTTCACTTCGATGTGATGTGTCTTTCGGCAGCAGTAATAGCAAGGCTAACAAACAAACAACTCTTTATCCTTCAGGAGGGAAGATTGTGATTGGTTAAGTACCCCATAATTGTAATTGCAGGAGGTAAAGATATTTCCCGTAATATCACTTTTCCAAACATCAAAATTACTTTCCAGGTCCACAGCATTACCAAAAAGTGATGATGAAATTTAGCACAGATGAAGAGTAGGGAAGTGAAAAAATGTATTGCAAACACAATATCTAGGTTTAAGAGTTAGGAGGATCTACTTTAGAATCTGCATTATGATACATTTACTAGCATTTCATTCAACAATGTCATAAGTCATATTTTAAAAACTCATCTGATGTGTTTCTATTTTCTGAAGGTCCCGTTCTACTTCTGACCAGTGACATCATCAAACAGCGCCTAGGCTCTGCTGCTCTGGACAGGTACATTTTGTTTGAGGGATTGAAACATAAATATATAAGTACTGCGTTCATATTTCTTGAAGATCATGAGGCATTGCTGGTAATTTATGTTTGGTTATCTCTGAAAACAAGACATTGATTCAGAATGTCAATATACACAGTAATACAACTGTTAGTTAATTTTAAGTTACATACTTCATGCGAAATAGACTTGTTTTACAGATGTTATGTAATGTAAATAATAAACAGGCATATCCAAATGTTTTATTTTATTTTAAAGTGTCCATGAGTACCGTCTGTCCAGTTGGCTCGGGCAGCAGGAAGACATCCATCGCATTGTCCTCTACCAGTCTGACCCGAGCCTCACGCCCTGGACCCAGCGCTGCATCCGCCAGGCTGACTGCATCATTATTGTGGGACTGGGTGAGCAGGAGCCCACTGTGGGTGAGGTCAGTCAGCTGCTGTGGCTATTTTAGCAGAAAATACCCAGTATTTATGAACTGCCATTCTGCAGTGGACGTCCTCGATGAGCTAAGTGGAAGCTATATGCTCTTCTTCTTCCTGTCCTCCACCTGTAGCTGGAGCGAATGCTGGAGGGCAGTGCAGTGCGTGCTCAGAAGCAGCTGGTGTTGCTGCACAAGGAGGATGGCCCGCTGCCCAAAGGGACGGCGGAGTGGCTGAACATGCGGAGCTGGATCTCCAGACACCATCACCTGTCCTGCCCCCGCAGAGTGTTCTCCCGGAGGAGTTTACCTAAACTGGTACGAACTGCCAACCAATGAATTCTTTCATGGGCAATTCTGGACCAGTTAAAAATGTTTTCCTTTTATTTATTTTTAGAGAGAGTTGTACCAGCGCGTGTTTGAGAAGGATCCAGACCGTCATTCTGACTTCTCTCGTCTGGCCAGGATTCTAACAGGAAACAGCATTGCCCTTGTCCTGGGGGGAGGGGGCGCCAGGTACTACACAAACACATCCAATACCCCAGCATTGTAAAACTTAGGTTGTGGTCGAATGGTCCAGAAATGACCAAACGTCTGGCCCTAACCACTTTTCCATGACCTGGAAAACGTCACAGGGTCAAGGAAAGATGGGAAGGAGAATTCATGAGGAGTGAGGAAAAGACAACAGTGGTATTTAGAGGATCCAACTCTACTTTCACTAACTACGTAGTTCTTATGTTAGTGGCGTCAGTCTCATAGTATTACTTTATTGACATAAACAACCTGGTTCATAGTATTACTTTATAAACATAAACAACCTGGTTCATAGTATTACTTTATAAACATAAACAACCTGGTTCAAAGTATTACTTTTGTTCACGACATAAACAATCTGGTTCATAGTGTTCCTTTATTAACATAAACAATATTAACCGCCCCCTATTTACCGTTGTACCGTTAAATAATCATGGTTTCGGTGATTGACGCTTCCCCCCTTTTGAAGTAGGACGGGCACGCGCAATCATCCTGATTACTGACGTCTGGTTTGAATTAACAAGACCGTTTGAGCGGGAGTTGAACCACGTACGAGGAACGGGGCCCAGAAGTGTTGACTTAATAGTGTTTTATTGTCCTGTGACAAAATAGTTGATTGAAAAGATGATAATCAGAAACATGACTCAGACTGAAGAGCTCTCTCAGTTTAACTCTTTCATCAAAGCTTCTGTAGCTGAAGTCAAATAAAATAATGAGGGCTGAAGCTGTAATACAAGACCAGAGAGAATATCAAATACAGCAGTTTGATCACTTTACAGCAGTTTGATCACTTTACAGCAGTTTGATCACTTTACAGCAGTTTGGTCCCTTTACAGCAGTTTGATCACTTTACAGCAGTTTGATCCCTTTACAGCAGTTTGATCCCTTTACAGCAGTTTGATCACTTTACAGCAGTTTGATCACTTTACAGCAGTTTGATCACTTTACAGCAGTTTGATCACTTTACAGCAGTTTGATCCCTTTACAGCAGTTTGATCACTTTACAGCAGTTTGATCACTTTACAGAAGTTTGATGACTTTACATCAGTTTGATCACTTCACAGCAGTTTGGTACCTTTACAGCAGTTTTCAAACAGCACTTATCATGGCGGCCTCTTACAGTAGATACTTCTGGGTCATTTCACTCAGTTAGGAACCTTTTGTAGCAAAAAGGACTATTCAACCACAGCCTTAACTTCAAGGAGCAATTGAGTAGTACTCCATCAATTTAAATCAATACATATGTGTGCAAAAGATGTATATTCCAATAAGAAGATATAATCTCATTGTTTCTATTCTGATTGACATGTTTCTGTCTCTCACTGCTCTGCATTGTCCTGGAGCTGACGAGGTAGGTGGTGTTCCTCTCAGCTATGATCGGACACTTGGTAGACACATGAATAAACTGTTACTGCACCCATATATTTATATTTACTACTATCCTCCAGTATTTGATTGGGTTTATGTTGTTAGTGGCACTTGTTTATTGACCTGTAGCTCTGTAAACCACTTTACTTCCAATGTATCCATCTGAACAAGTCATTTAAAACAGCGGAAACTGTAAATCAACTGTTTCTTACTTAAATTTTACATTACATTCATTTAGCTGTTTTTTAAGCTTTTAACCAAAGGGACTTACAGTAAGTGCATTGAACCATGTGGGTACAATTCCAAAGGTGCAAGGATTATACAAGTTCATCAATTGGACCATTTAATTGCTATTCTGTTGCAAAGGCAGCTTTGGTCCAAAGCAGTCAGGCAGCTGGATTCTGGATGAGGTCAGATGGTGTGCAGACATCCAAAGTCACAGAGAAGTACAAGCGGGTGGCCATTTTCAGGGATGTTTGATAAAAGGATGTCTAATTAAACTGGTGGAGCACAACAACGTTTCATTTCATCAGATGAGTGAAAATATCACTGATAGCATTTCCATATCCTTAAAAGACATCTGGCTGTAAATATGAGACTGATGAACTTGTCAGAATCAGCTTTATTGGACATGTGTGTTTACACATACATGGAATTTGATTCTGGTTTCACGTAGTTCTCATCGTAAATATATATATATATATATATACATATTATATACAAGAAACAAGATAAATATAAAAAAAGACATTAAAGACAACAGAGACAAAGAGCTAACTTTTCTTTGATAATGGTTGATCAAAATGAGATTGCATGTGATGTGATGTGATGGAGAACTCTCTTTTCAGGGGTTGCTCTCAGGTCGGGATCCTGCGGGCTCTGAATGAGGCGGGGATCCCGGTCGACATGGTGGGCGGCACCTCCATCGGCTCCCTGATGGGAGCGCTGTATGCTGAGGAGAAGAACAACAGTCGCATGAGGGTCCGGGCTCGGGAGTGGGCCATGGTGTGTTGATGTTATACTGAAGATAGGAAAGCTCTTACAAACAAAACCTGTTTCACTCTATTTGAAAATGCTCTTGACATCTGCTCTAATATTTATTTATACACTTCACTTCTTGACACTTAAATGATATTTCTGAGAAATACATTTTTGGGGAAAGCTAACACTTTTCTTCATTTCCCTTTTGTAAATTTGATTCATTCTCAGGATATGACCTCTTACTTTAAGAAGATCTTGGATTTGACCTACCCGGTTACCTCCATGTTTTCTGGAGCTTCCTTTAACTCTGGCCTGAGCTCGGTCTTCAAGGGCAAACAGATAGAGGTAAGGTGAGGGCTTCTCCAAAAGGACCAGGAAGAAGGGATTTTTAGATTTTAGCCAAATTTAAGGGAATGTTAGTATGGATCCAAAGCACTTAACGAGGAAAGGGTTACCTGCCTCTAATACATCTGCTGTGTGTGTTTATCATAGTGTATTTTATGTAACATTATGCATTATCGTCTGGGTTCAGTTGCCACAGCTAAAAGTGTATTACTTCTTTCCGCCTTTTTTCACACCTGAAGTGAGCACTCTGATTTATTATTCTGGGAGAATATTTACCCGTTTGCCCATTTCCTTGTGTTAAAACAAGTTATTACAAAGTGACAGTGAGATTGTACTGTTCAATAATAATGGTCTGATACTTAATTACACATTATATTTCTGCCTTTGCTAGGACCTGTGGCTACCATACTTCAACATTACGACAGACATCACAGCTTCCTGCATGAGAGTTCACACTGACGGTCTGTGCAACGTTTCTTTTAGAAAACATCCAGCTACTTTTTTTGAAGATGACACATTTTCTTTATAAATTTACATTTTTGGAAACTCCTTTAAAAAAATATTTCCCCCCCCCAAAAAAGTTGCTAAAATAAATTATTTAAATGTTTACCTGGTGGTGGAGAATCATGGGCTGCAAGGCAAATTAATTTATTAAACAATATTGTAATAAATGAATCATGAAATAACACTATTGTGGTCCCTTAATAACTTGGATATGTAATGTAAAGCATGTTCTAATAGTTGCTGAAGTCTCTCCACTACTTGTAACTAACCTGTTCACCGTTCTCGGCTCTCTTCTCTAGGTTCCTTGTGGCGGTACATCCGAGCCAGTATGTCACTGTCTGGTTACCTGCCACCACTTTGTGATCCCAAAGATGGACATTTACTCATGGACGGAGGATACATCAACAACCTGCCTGGTGAGAAACACCAACATGGTGCTAGTGGCATGTTCTCACATGACTGGCAAATAGATAATCTTTTTTCCAACTATGTGTTAATTGGTTTTCACTTACTGACAACAATAGTAAAATATGTCAATCAAATCAACGTGTGAAGCAGAAAGAGGTGGCATTGCTAAATAACTGCTTGAAATAAACCTTCTGATCTCTCGGTATGTCAAAAGTTTTTTTGGGGGAATGTTGTGTTTTTGGACAGTTACTCAAATGAAACAAGCGCTCTATCATTATGCAGGACCTCGGTCTGTTCGTAGTCGGAAGCCTGCGTCTGATTTACCAGGCACAAAGTCCTCATTACCCCATATTGGACTAAAGCAAGAACAAACCTGACATTCACCCAGATCTGTTTTCATAGCATCACAGAAGTCAATCACACATGTAATAATCAAATACCTGTAGAAAGTGGTTCTCTGCTGGGCTTCCCAGTAACGCCACAGGAGATGAGGGGTAGAGAGCTCCATCACTCCAATAAGTAGAATCGTAATTTGATTTGACTATGTCATCTATATATGGTTGTATTTGCTGTGGTCTGTGACATTAGAATATGTGGGCATGCCTTCTGACCAGGATTACTTCTCTGCTCTCCGTTTATTAGCGTAATGGAAGATTTTCATTTCATAACCCGATGTTTTGCATTGGTTTGAGTTTCCCAAGTGACTCAAAAGATCACTTCAGAATCAGAACCGTTTATTGCCATGTTTGTTTACACATTCAAGGAATTTGTCCTGGCATAACATTTAACAATACACATTTAACAAGAAACAGAGTGCAATAAATGGGAAGGAGTTCATTCATATTTACAATGAACAGTAGAATATAAAAATTAAAAATTAAAGTTAAAAAAGTGGAATAAGTGTGTTTCTCTCATTTTTGGCTCTAGCTGATGTGGCTCGTTCTATGGGGGCCAAGGTTGTGATTGCGATTGATGTTGGAAGTCGGGATGAAACCGACCTCACCAACTATGGTGACTCCCTGAACGGCTGGTGGTTGCTGTGGAAACGCTTCAACCCTCTGGCTGAGAAAGTGAAGGTACACTTTTATGTCAGAAGTCCTCTGTATTTATTTTGTTTCCATTTGCCAAAAATGATTCATACATGTAAAGTGGTAAAATGTCAAAGTTATCATCTGCTTAACTTATTTTAGAGAAATGGTGGTGAGTCTGTATGAGGATGGGAAGATCTCTGTAAATACACCAGTGCCGGCCTTCACAGCCCCGCTAGACTCAGCAGCCTTTCCCTTCCAGGTCCTGAACATGGCGGAGATCCAGACCCGGCTTGCTTACGTGTGCTGTGTGCAGCAGCTGGAACTAGTAAAAGACAGTGAATACTGCGAGTACATTCGGCCGCCCATCGACCACTACGGCACGCTGGAGTTCGGCAAGTTTGACGAGATCGCTGTGAGTTCCCCCTCTGTTTCTCATGTCATCCATGTCTCTTCCATCTGCCGGCTAAAAGCTTTCCGCTACCCTCCTTCCCTGTGGCTGCAGGAGGTGGGATACCAGCACGGAAAGACTTTATTTGATGTGTGGCAGCGCAGTGGCGTGGTGCACAGCATGCTTAAAGACAGACACCAGGAGGAGTTCCACAAGACCAAGACTGGCCATGTGAGTACAAACTGCAGACAAGAGTCTAGATTACTAGGGTTTAAGCCACGGTCATGTTATTTTGTTTCATCATATTTCATACCAGCATAGACTTTGTGTTTATACAATTCAGACCCCGTCTGTCAGGGGTTTAAATTTTGTGTTTAAATTGCACAAAAGATGTATTGCATGTTGCACATATGCTGCCAATCTGCAAGTCTTTAGAACAAATAGTTTTAAAATTATGAGCATTGAAAAACAAGACACGCTCCTAAGAAGTTCATTGGTCGTTATCTCCTAAACGGAAAGAGATATCAGAAAGCTTTTAATTAAGTTATGATGATACAGCTCCAAACAGGTCAAGTTTGGTATGAATCGGACTGTCAGGCCGGGACTCGAAACAGGACTCAGATGCAGCGGGGTCAGTGAAACAGTCTTTATTAATACAAAGTATTAAATCAAAAGCACTCCTAACAGAGGAAACAAAAACACTCCAACGGAGGACACAAAGTATTAACTCAAAATCACTCCTAACGGAGGAAAACCTAGAGTGGTAACAGTTAGTGAAAAAGAAACGGAACTGAAAATCACTCTTGACGAGGAAGGCAAATACATACACACTGTGGCGACGATCAAAGCTGTGAGCTTGGCTAGAGTAGTCCTGACCATAGACGGGAACACTTTGGCACCAGACAAGGGGAAGACGCAGACAATAAACACATGAGGGAAACAGGGCACAGGTGGAAACAATTGGGATCAGGTGAGACAATCAGACAAGTGCCACACAAGGAAGGGGGCGGGTCCGCCGCCCCGGTGTGACAGTACCCTCCCCTCAAGGGTCGACTCTGGACGACCCAGCCTGAGCCCTCAAAAAGTCCTCCATGAGGGGCCCATCCAGAATAAACCGGGATGGGACCCACTGTCGCTCCTCCGGCCCGTACCCCTCCCAGTCCACCAGGAACTGCTTGCCCCGACCCCGGTTGCGTACCGCCAGTAGCCGCCTGATCTTGTAGACGGGCCCCCCGTCCACCATTTCAGGAAACGGAGGGGCCGGGGGGGCCGGGACCATGGAGCTGTCCGTGACTGGCTTGACCTGGCTCACGTGGAATGTGGGATGGGCGGGGCAGGCGAAGGCGAACCGCTGCCGGCCCGATAACCTTGGTAACAGGGAATGGCCCCACGAAGCGCGGTGCCAGCTTTCTTGACATGGCCTTGAGGTTGAGATGTTTTGCCGAGAGCCACACCCGCTGGCCTGGCTGGTATGCTGGTGCAGGTCTTCTCCGCCGGTCCGCGGCCCTCTTGACCCGATCCCCCTGGTGGATGAGGAACTGCCGGGCGGCCGCCCAGATACGCCGGCAACGGCGCACCATGGCGTGGGCGGATGGCACCGCCCCCTCCAGCTCCTGGTCCGTGAAGACCGGTGGGTCATAGCCGAACACACACTTGAAGGGGGAAAGTCCTGTAGCCGAGGTGGGCAGGGAATTGTGGGCATACTCCACCCAGACCAAGTGCTGGCTCCAGGTTGAGGGATTCTGGGACACCAGGCACCGGAGGCCGGATTCCAGCTGCTGGTTGAGCCGCTCCGTTTGCCCATTCGCCTCCGGATGATATCCGGACGTGAGGCTTGCCGTAGCACCAATAAGCCGACAAAACTGGACACGAACTGGGGCCCCCGGTCTGACACGATGTCCCTAGGAAAGCCGTGGACTCGAAACACATTGTTCATCATAATACTAGCGGTTTTCTTTGCTGACGGCAGGGAAGGCAGGGCTATGAATCGTGACATCTTTGAAAAACGGTCTACTACTGTGAGAACGGTGGTATTACCTTTGGAGACCGGGAGCCCCGTGACAAAGTCCATGGAGATGTCGGCCCATGGTCTGGAGGGAATGGGAAGTGGCTGAAGCAGGCCCATCCGTGGCCCGGAGGTTGTCTTATTCCTGGCGCAGATTGAACAAGCCTTGACGTATTCCTGGACATCCCTCTCCATGGACCGCCACCAGAACCTCCGAGAGATGGCGAATACCGTCCGCCGAACTCCCGGGTGACAGCAGCGAGGCGTGAGCCCAATGGATCACCTGCGGGCGCAACTCAACCGGGACAAACACCCGACCCTCAGGACACCCGCTAGGTGGTGGACCCTCCCCGTTTGCCTGCTTAACCTCCTTTTCTATCTGCCACGTTACCGCCCCAACCACACAGGTCCGTGGAAGGATAGACTCTGGTTCCTTGGCAACAGGCTCGGGATCATATAGGCGTGACAGGGCGTCGGGCTTGACGTTCCGGGATCCCGGCCTGTAAGAAATGGAGAAGGAGAAGCGATTAAAAAATAGCCCCCATCTCGCCTGGCGAGAATTCAATCTCCTGGCACTGCGAATATACTCCAGGTTCTTGTGGTCAGTCCAGACCACAAACGGGTGCTCAGCCCCCTCAAGCCAGTGCCTCCACTCCTCCAAGGCCAGCTTGACTGCCAACAGCTCCTGATTGCCGATGTCGTAGTTCCGTTCCGCCTGGGACAGACGCCGCGACAGGAAGGCGCAGGGGTGCATCCTCCCGTCCCGTTCTGCCCGTTGAGACAGGACCGCCCCTACCCCCTCATTGGAGGCGTCCACCTCCACCACAAACTGGCGCCGAGGATCCGGCATCGTGAGAATGGGCGCCGTGGTGAAGCGAGACTTGAGGTGCTGGAAGGCCGCCTCCGCCTTCGGGGACCAGAGGAACCGCTCCTTCGTGGAGGTCAGTGCATGGAGCGGGGCTGCTATGGCGCTGAAGTTTCTGATAAACCGCCTGTAAAAGTTAGCAAACCCGAGGAACTGCTGAACCTTCTTGCGGCTATCAGGCAGAGGCCACAGCGCTGACTTTAGCCGGATCCATCTGAACCTTTCCAGGGGCTATGATGAAACCCAGGAAAGAGATGGTGTCGGCATGGAACTCGCTTTTCTCTGCCTTAACATAGAGATCGTTCTCCAACAACCGTTGGAGAACCCGGGAGACATGGTCCTTGTGTGTGGCTAAATCCGGTGAATAAATGAGGATATCATCAAGATAAACGTATACAAACTGGTCTAAAAACTCCCTGAGCACATCATTGATTAAAGCCTGAAACGTTGCGGGAGCGTTGGTAAGCCCGAACGGCATGACTAAATACTCGTAGTGCCCACAGGGAGTGTTAAACCCAGTCTTCCACTCATCCCCCTCTCTAACCCTGACCAAATGGTAAGCGTTGCGCAGATCTAGCTTAGAAAACACCCTCGCCTGTTGTAGTTGGTCAAAGACGGAGGACATGAGTGGCAGAGGATACCGATTCTTAATGGTAATGGCGTTTAGTGGGCTATAGTCAATACAGGGCCTGAGTGACCCGTCCTTTTTCCCCACAAAAAAGAAACCGGCCCCTGCTGCCGACGAGGAGGGACGGATAAGCCCCGCCCTCAGTGACGTGTCAATATATTCCTTCATGGCCACCCTTTCTGGCCCGGAGATGGAATATAACCGACCCTTGGGGATGGCGGCGCCCGGAATCAAGTCTATGGCACAGTCATAGGGTCGGTGTGGAGGAAGTGACATGGCCTTGGCTTTGCTAAAGGCCTCCCGGAGGTGGTGGTAACAGGAAGGCACGCCACTCAGGTCGGAGGTCTCAGGTTCTGTGGCGGAAACAGAGTTACGGCAAGTTAGTTCCCCCCTGGGCCGAAACCGGCCCACAGTGGTTCACACAATCACCCCTCCATCCGATGATTGTCCCAGTGTTCCAATCCACGTGGGGATTATGTTGGCGCAACCAAGGGCTACCAAGGACTAATGCCTGAGAGGTTGAGTCAAACAGATAAAACCTTATGAGTTCTCTATGGTCCAGAACCTGCAGCGTCAAAGGTTCCGTGGCGTGAGTAATCCTAAATAATCCTTTCCCGTCGAGGGCCCTGGCCCCGAGGGGTCTGTCCAGCGGCTCTGCTTTCACCCCCAGGGACTTTGCCAGGCCCCAGTCCATTAAACTGCCGTCGGCCCCGGAGTCTATGAGAACTTCAATGTCCGTGGTTATGTCATGGTGCGTTACCTTAACCTTTGTCAGGCTGCGCAAGGCGAGGTCCGCGACGGGGGGTTGGATCCCCCTCCGGGGCCTCCTGGCTGGACACACGGCGACGAGGTGGTCAGGCTGGCCGCAGTAGAAACAGCAGCCCTCCCGCTGACGTCGTCGTCGCTCCTCCGGGGTTACCCGAGTCCCGCCGAGCTGCATGGGTTCCTCCTCCCTGGCGGTAAGAGGGAGAAGACTGTGCCCCGACGGCGATTCCCGGGACTCCCGCCTGCCCAAGGCTGGAGGATGTGGAGCCCACGCCGCCGTAGTCCCGCCGCTCTGTGGTACTCGAAGTTCCCGAACCCGGTTGTCTGTCCGGATGGCAAGCGCGATGAGCGCATCCAGGTCTCCAGGCAGATCCAGGGGCAGCAACAGCTCCTGAACGTAGGTCGCAAAGCCCTTTAAGAAGATGTCGTGCAGGGCGGTGTCATTCCACCCGCTCTCTGCCGCCAAGGTGCGAAAACGGATGGCGTAGTCGCATACTGACTGCCCTGCGACAGGCCGCTCAGCTCCCTTGCCTTCTCTCGGTCTGTGGACACTGGGTCGAATGTTCTCCGAAGCGCCGTCTTAAACTATGGAAACGAAGAGCACAACGGCGAATCGCGAGCCCACTCGGCCGTGGCCCATGCTCTGGCCCTTCCGGTCAGGTGGGAGATCATGAAAGCCACCTTTGATCTGTCCGAAACAAATGTGTGTGGCAACAGTTCGAAATGCATGGCACAGTCCACAAACAATGCCCGGCATTGTCCTGGCTCCGCCGAGAAACGCTCCGGGGGCGCCAACTTGATGCCCAACCCGGTCATGGATGCGCCCTGGGCTCGGGTCGCTGTACCGACTGCGGGCTCCGGCGCCACGGGTTGCGTGGCTGCCTGCCTCAGGTGGTCCGTCAGCTCCTTTACCTGGGACGCGAGCTGACCCAGCTGTGACACCATCGCCGTCTGGAACTCTTCCTGACGGGTGAGGCGGGCTTCCTGGGCTTGAATCCGGGCCGTCCACTGGCCAGCCTCTGCTGAGTCCATACTGGCCAAAGTGTACTGTCAGGCCGGGACTCGAAACAGGACTCAGATGCAGCGGGGTCAGTGAAACAGTCTTTATTAATACAAAGTATTAACTCCAAATCACTCCTAACAGAGGAAACAAAAACACTCCAACGGAGGACACAAAGTATTAACTCAAAATCACTCCTAACGGAGGAAAACCTAGAGTGGTAACAGTTAGTGAAAAAGAAACGGAACTGAAAATCACTCTTGACGAGGACGGCAAATACATACATACACACACTGTGGCGACGATCAAAGCTGTGAGCTTGGCTAGAGTAGTCCTGACCATAGACGGGAACACTTTGGCACCAGACAAGGGGAAGACGCAGACTATAAACACATAAGGATAACAGGGAACAGGTGGAAACAATTGGGATCAGGTGAGACAATCAGACAAGTGCCACACAAGGAAGGGGACGGGTCCGCCGCCCCGGTGTGACAGGACCAAGCGTGTTGGAGAAAAAAGCAAAAGGATGTTTTTCACATAATACAAACGGCGGAAAATCTAAGTAGGCGGAGCTTAGTGGTCTGAGAGGCTTTTTTGTAGAGCAGGTGGAGATGGACATGTGTGAAGTGTATCGGACAATCCGGGTGAGGGGCGGCGCTGGTCCAACTTCTAGGGGGCGCTAGAGAGCATTTAAAAAAAATAATAATAATAACAATAGGGTCCTTGCAGGACTGTCTTCGACAGTCGCTCGGACCCTAAATATGACGCCTATATCATACATCTATTTTCACCAGGCCTGACAAGCGTTTAAAATTTGGTACGGATTTGAGTATGGCGAATACCCCGAATATGCGGCCAAAGATCTAAAATAAAAATCGGAAGAATTAAAGCTGCGAGCTGTTGTGAGCGAGTCCTCGCTCGGCAGTCGGGGGCGCCTGCACGTGCATCATGTCTCGTATGTGAACCTTAGACCAAGTCATCTAAATGTCATGGAATTCCGATGACGTTTAGCTGATTTCCTTTTGCCAGTAGTTGGTGCTATGACAATAGTTGGGGGATGCAATGTGCACATATGCTGCCAATCTGCAAGTGTTTAGGACAAATAGTTTTAAAGTTATGAGCATTGAAAAACAAGACACGCCCCTAAGAAGTTAATTGGTCGTTATCTCCTCAACACAATGAGATATCAGAAAAAGTGAATTAAGTTATGATGATACAGCTCCAATCATGTCAAGTTTGGTATGAATCGGACCATGCGTGTCGGAGAAAAAAGCAGAAGGGTGTTTTTCACATAATTCAAAAATGATGGAAAATCTAAGTAGGCGGAGCTTAGTGCTCTGGGAGGCTTTTTTGTAGAGCAGGTGGAGATGGCCAAAGATCTCAAGTAAAAATCTGAAAAAGAATCCTTACAATAACAATAGGGTCCTTACAGGACTGACTACGTCAGTCGCTTGGACCCAAATAATAATAAACCTAATAATAAACCTTAGACTAACAATAAGGTCCTTGCTGGACTAACTGTCAGTTGCTCGGACCCTAATTAACAATTCTATAAGAAGAATAGCATAGAATCTGCAAATATGTCTAACACATTTATCTTGTGTTCTTCTTTCAAGTTCTCCTTCTTCTTTTTCATACATGAGGGGTTTCTCGGTATCGTGTCCTATCTTGTAAGGGGACATTGTTTCGGTGAAGGTGTGTCTTCTGTGCCTGGGGTTATTCCCTCAGAGACCCTGCAGGCCACTGTGCTGCTCACCAGGAGCTGTGTGTAGCCCTCAAGGGGATGAAGGTCCCCAGACAATATTTCAAAGGGAAGTATGCTTGGTCCAGGGCTGTCGCCAGGTGGTCTTTGCAGTTGCTTCTCTGGTGCAATGGGGTGCAATCCACAAGGGCAGGGGCACCCGTGGGGGCTGGAGTGTACCCTTAAGAGCCTGCAGAACAACGTCCTAGAGCTGAGGGCAATTTACCATTTTGCCAAACGTAACCTTGGTTCTTTGAGGGAAGAGAGAGATTATTGTTATAATAATATTAAACAGTGAATGCATGCACGTAGTTGTGTGCCTTAAAGAAATATCTATGTCAACTGCTCCATTAGGCTTAGTCCCTGCAAATGTGGAATATGTGTGGAGAGATAGTCTCTTCTCTCAGAGAACCAAGATTACAATGTAATCAATTGTTCTAAATCATCAGTATCAACAAAAACAGGGAGATTAGAAATTGAAGCGGATTTAAAGTCATCTTTGTAATGATGGGGAATGTCTCTTTCAGGTGGTTACCTGTCCGAATGCCTCCTTCACAGACCTGGCAGAGATGGTGTCGAGAATCGAACCTGTGAAGAAGGCCTTAATTGATGGTTGGTTGTCAGTAAAATATTTAAATCACAAACCAATGCATCAGAAATGGGATATATACATTGAAAGAAATCATAATACCAAAGCCTACTTTGACTTGGTGGGTGTAGCTGTAAGTAGTATAAATAATAGGTGCTCATGTTGTCTTATTTAGAGGAACCGTCTGATGAATACCAGACAGACTATGATGAGGAGGCGGTGGAAAGCGCTCTGTCTGACTTTGAGGCGTTCACCGCAGGCAGTGAACACACTGAAGAGGAGACAGGAGACACAGCTGAAACTGTACGTATGCAAACCAACACCATTTATTTGTTGTAAATCAATGCCGATTCGTCACCGCTTTTTTTTCATCGGCACGGATGCAATCATCCTAAAGGAAACGGAAGACAGAGATGACTTTTCATTTGTTTTCCTGTTCCACAGGATGAGGAGATTCAAATCCAAGTTCGACAGCGTCCGAAGAATACCCTGCAAAGTGGGGGGTCATAACATCCATCAAATCCATGACTGCCTGTCAGGGCTGCTGAAGATGCTCCACTACAAGCACATTTCAATTCAGTATTTCTGGAAACCTTTGATGGTTTCACTGAGTTTGCATTACAAACATGTAGCCTGTACTCGTATCCAGTGAGCAGACAGGTAGCATGCTCAGTGTCTTCCTCAAAGACACAAAACAGCTGATGGATTCAGTGACTCAGGGGAGGTAGTTTTAACTGGGTGAAGAGCCTCAGTGGGAATTGTACCACAACGAATGCCTTGAAAAGATTGGTATCCTCCTACAATCACACCATGCACAACTTAAAAATGCACTGAAATCATCTTTCTTGTAACATAATATTTTCTAATATGCAGTGGGACAGTTCTATGCATAACTGGTTCCTACCATATTAAGCTCAGAACCATAACGCACTTATTATTGTATACTGTAAAATTAGAAATACAAATGTTCTATGTGCCTAGAATGGCACTTTATGTATAGTAAAAGGACTGTACTTGTATTTCTCTTTTCTAGTCTTCAGACCACTCAAAGCCCTTTAACAAAGCCGTCATTCACCCATTCATACAGTGATGGGAGGAGCTACCATCAGGAGTATCTCACATTCACACAAGTGATTCATTGTTCTAGGTTTTTATGATTGAAAGGCACAAAAGGAAAAAGTTTAAGAATATTGTGTCTTGGATCATGATCAAAATACCATGTTTGTTTATGTTAATCATTTTGTGTTAGATGATTTAAATAAACGGAATTCTAAAATAAGTTTGTTACTTATTATTTGTTAAATAGTTACACAGAATCATGTAGAATCATTGAGAATATTTCATTATTTAGTGAATACACTACTAACATATCCACTGATGCCACGATTAGGGAAAAACTGAAAGGAAAAAAGTATAAATGAATGATTCTGCGGAATCGGAAATATAATAAAACTAATTACTGTCAGTCAAGATGTTGAATGTTATCTACTGTAGAACTACAGTGCATCTGGAAAGTATTCACAGCGCTTCACGTTTTCCACATTTTATGTTACAGCCTTATTCCAAAATGGATTAAATTCATTTTTGTCCTCAACATTCTACACTCTCTCTCTCTTATCCTTCTTCTGTCTATTCTGTTTCATCATTTACGTCCTCTCTCCCCGGTATCTCTTTCCCTTCAAGAACAAATGCCTTAATATTAGTAACAAGTTATTCACTTTTGATTGTTTTATATATATATAGAAAGTTACTTTAACAGTTCTGAGTATGTCTTTGATATTTATCAGTATCTTGATAAAAATCTTATCAGCAAACTGACACGATTGTAAGAAAGTATGTATAGACATTGGAGGAAGGTGTCTTGTGGGTTGGTGGTGGGGGATGGGGATGTCACCGTGCTGCAGAGTTGAGGATTTTGACAGCTGAGGGGAAGAAACTGATCCTGATCCTGCTGGTCCTGGAACAGAGATTCCTGTCGCGCCTCCCAGAGGGGAGGAGGGCCAACAGTCTATGGCCGGGTGTGAGGTCTCCCTGACGATGCTGTGCGCTCTCTGCAGGCAGCGCTGGAGGTGGATGGTCTCAAAGGCAGGGAGGGGAGTACTGGTGATGCGTTCTGTGGTTTTCACCACCCTCTGCAGAGCTTTCCGGTCTGAGGCAGAGCAGTTGCCGTACCAAACTGTGATGCAGTTTGTGAGGCTGCTCTCGATGGTGCAGCGGTAGAAGTTCACCAGGATCAGAGGAGACGTGGATTTTCTTCAATATCCTCAGAATGAAGAGATGCTGGTGTGCCTTCTTTTTGGTCTTTTTGGTGTTAAGGTCCAGGTTGCCGCCAGGTGCGGGACGTCCTCCCTGTAGGCCGACTCATCGTTGTTAATGAGGCCCACCACTGTGTCGTCTGCAAACTTGATGATGGTAATAGAACCATGTACAGGCGTGCAGTCCTTGAACCTTGACCTTGAACCTCTTCAAGCATCTTAAAGTCATAAGGCAGCAGGCCCACATGCTGTTCATCCACTGTACACTCAACAACGGGAAGGTCAGGATTGTATACATGTGGTCCTGGTCCCCCTGGGTCCCTTTATTTGAGGTTGTTGACCCCTGAGGAGTGGGATGTGCTGGAGACACATCAAAGTACATTTACAACGGGTCTTGGATGATAGTATCTAAAATTGTCATTAAAATGTTCTAAATCAAAATTTGAAATAGATGCAGGACTAATTAGTTTTATCAATAGATGAAAAAAGGAATTTGTAAGTGTTAAGATTTGAGAAGTAGGAGCTAGTTTAGTTTATAGTTCTGTATACAGTAAGTCTATTTGTATCAGCTGATTTGCCTGCAGGATGTGGTTCACATGTCAAACTGAAACTTCATGTTCAGTCAGCGGGTCAGCCCATTATGTTTCCACCATACTTATAATAATATAATAACGTTTATTTAATACAGATAAAGAGATACTCATACCATGGTAAGTCTATTCAAGCCCATATATTTTAATAGTTAATTAGTTAATTTATATATTTGTGCATAACTTACACAAACTTGTGGGCTTTACTCGATTATAATTTAATTGAATAGAATATAATTACTATGTTGCATGAAAATAACGGCCAATACAAAATAAATTATGAAAATATTATAAATTAAATTATACAATGATTAGTCTCCCAATGTTCTAAAGGTTGAGTCAAGCTCACCACATCTGTAAAGTCCGCAGTGAGTTTGCTAATTGTGAATATATGGAATAAGGATAACATTTTTATCTGACATAATTATTAGCTCATATGCTGCATAATAATTATTCAGTATGTTTTCAACCTCAAAGCTCTTGCTGGTTTATTTCCTGTATGTTGTCTAAATATAAGACGCGTGACGCAGACGCTTTGCTGCTGTTATTTTGGTTTGTTCTCTGCTTTCTGTCTGTTTCCATGCTGCTGATGCCGAGAAAGAGGAAGTGAGAGCCTCCAGCGCTGAGAGGAGGAAGTGGAGTTCAGTTCCCTCAACACTCTGAACAGAGACAAGACGATTATTCTCTCAAACGGTAAGACATGAACTTCATTTCTCATCTGTATTTGTCTGAGTCTAAGATATTCTTTCACTGTTTTGTCTGTCGCTCCGTCGCTAAATGACGTTGTGAGAGAATACTAGAAAATAAATAGACCCAATAAAGAGTTTGAAAAACTTAAAAATTACTTAAAATACCCAACATGGTCATCTCAGTCAAAGTATCGTGTGTAGAAGTTTAGTACACCTAGTAATAATCAAACGTTAGCAAAATTATACTATTCTGGCATCCTTCTTTATTAATCATTTTTACATGAAGGTCACTTATAAATAGATGAACTATTTGAGGTTTCTGATGCTGTTTAATTATTTAAATATATACAGTATACTGTGGTGATAGTCACCATTTTTTACCCAGAAGTATCAGGAAAAACTCCCCAAAAAATAGAAAAACCCTTTCGAAGGGAAAAAAAAGGGGAAGAAACCTTGTGATGTCATCAGCAACAACAACTATAATACATGTCTGTTTAATCAATGTGAAATGTATGAAACACAGGAAGTGAGATGTATCAGCATGCACACACACACACACACACACACACACACACACACACACACACACACTAAAGACCTAAATAATATACTGCTTTTTAGTTCAGAACAGATACATTTCTGCGTCTTCTGTTCAAGTTAGATGAAATATGATAATCTGAATGTGTATTTGTTTGTTTCTGGTTGCAGATCTGATCAGAGGTGTTACAGAATGGCTCAAGGCTGCCTCAAGTGTTTAAAGTACACCATGTGTTTCGCCAACTTCCTGTGTTTTGTACGTATGTCTCAATCATCCAGCACATTCGGTCATGGTACATGTTCAAAATAATGATTTGATAACTGCCACTGAAGGTGGTGCTGTACACATCAAAGAACCGACAGTCAGGGCTGAGGAAGAATTGTGACCCTTTATGGAAAGCTAACTTTGCTATTTTCCATCTAGGACTATAAATGTTCCCATGTTTTTGTGTAAGTGACTAATTGGGGCAAGAGGTTTTGAAACTGGTTGAGTATTGAGGGAGACTCCGGTCCACTAGCAGGGCTTGTTGAGGCCACTGACTGACTCCGGGAGTCACTACAGGTGTCTGGCGACAGCATGGAAAGAACCCGACAGAGAAATAGAACGTTGATCCTGTTTGTCAGTTGTCTCACTCTGAAAAGTCTTGCATCAGATCCACATCAGTGAAATATTCAGACATTGAAAGTATTTTAGAGAACCTCACCAGCACGCCTCTCTCCAACTCTCACTCCCGTTTCATGGAAACAAGTCACGTGTCACAGAAACAAACAGAAAGCAAAAGGTTTTATTTCTCTGTATGGTTATTTCCATAATGTTGTAAAACAGTTATAATCTGTCAACAATCCCTTTCACGTGAGCAGAAACATGGAGAAAGAGGGTCCAGGTTGAAGAAGTATAATCAGTCAAATGTACCGAAAGCATTGAAAGTACTCATTATGAAGAAAGGAACGCTCCTCAGTGTTACAATATAATTACATACGGTTATTATGAATCCTTATCATTGTCTAATAATTCAAATAATCCAGATGTGTGGTGTGGTGGTGCTGAGCCTTGGCGTCTACATGATGGTGAACTTCAAGATGGCTGCCCTCACCCCGACCCTGGCCAACTTCAACATAGCCAACATGCTGCTGATCAGCGGCATCGTCATCACCTGCGTGTCCTTCCTGGGCTTCCTGGGCGCTCTGAAGGAGAACCGCTGTCTCCTCCTGACAGTAGGAAATGTTTTATTCATTTTAGGGTTCTTTATTAAACTGTCTTTTTAAACACAACCCCCCTAGTGGCAGCACCTCTTGGAGAGAGGAAAAGACTGGTGTCAACAGTGGATGATTTCACAGATTTTGTTTGATAATGAATAATTTGATAATGAAAGGCTCATTTAGATTCATTGCAAAACACCAGCAAATACTACTTCATACTACTAAACACCTACTACTACATACTGCTAAAAAGGAATGAAAGCCATTGCTATCAACTTTAGCTACTTTGTGGTGAGCGTTAGTTGGCATGCTAGGATGCTAAGTCCCTGCCCATGTGGGGGGTGCTATTTGACATGCTAGGATGCTAACTCCCTGCCCATGTGGGGGGTGCTATTTGACGTGATAGGATGCTAACACCCTGCCCATGTGGGGGGTGCTATTTGACATGCTAGGATGCTAACTCCCTGCCCATGTGAGGGGTGCTATTTGACATGCTAGGATGCTAACACCCTGCCCATGTGGGGGGTGCTATTTGACATGCTAGGATGCTAACACCCTGCCCATGTGGGGGGTGCTATTTGACGTGATAGGATGCTAACACCATGCCCATGTTGATCCCCCTGATGAGCACGAGCACAGACAGAGAGACTTTGAGACTGTAGCATGAACGAACCTGTCAGCGTTAAAGCAGGAAGTCGGTCCGCAGATGGTGAAGGAGGTTCACTGGGGACCGTTTGGGTTTATTGACCCATTGGACCTGCAGTATTTTTAACCGTCGGTTGTGGAGAGCAATATTCCTTTAATTCTGTAAATAATCTGTGGACCTGTCATGTATTTGAACGTATCTCAAAGATGAAACATCTAATTCTGTTGACAGTTTTTCCTGCTGCTGTTCATCCTGATGCTGATGGAGCTGACTGCAGCATGCTTGCTGCTCATAAATGAGGATCAGGTAGGTCCCACCGGCTGGCGCTCAGAGGAAACACATATAAACTATGTATAATTTGCCAATCTCTCATCACTATTTAGATAAGTAAAATGGTGAAAGATGATCTCAACAAGGGTTTGGAAAAGGCAAAAGGAAGGCTCAACAACTCGACGGATGTGATGAGTGACTGGGACATGATTCAGGAGAAGGTGAGCGGATCAGAGCAGACAGCTGACAGCTCACATAAACGTCTGCTGCAATACATCGTCATGAACCTTTTTAATAATCGGTTTCAGCTTGATTGCTGTGGAGTCCATAATTCGTCCGACTGGGGAGACAAAGTGCCAAAGTCCTGCTGCCTGAATGATTGTAGTCATTACAGAACAAAGGTAGACAATGCACAAAGGCTTCAATAAGGCTTGTTTGGATAAAGTGCAGAGGTCAGAGGTCAGAGGTCACCTTTGTGCAGTTGATCTCAACTTCATGCTCTTTGTTTGCAGGGTTGTTTGGTGACGTTGCAGACCTTTTTTGAGGAGAATTTCCTAACCACTGGGGTTTCTGTCATTGTCCTCTGCATTATCGAGGTAAGCTGAGGCATATTTACAATATTTAAATACTTTGTGCACATTTTTGGAGCTCCAAGTGGCCAAAAACAGATCTAATAGTAGATCCAAATGTGTTTTCTCTGCTTGTTTGTTGACAGGTGCTGGGCATGTGTTTCGCCATGACGCTCTTCTGCCACATCAGCAGATCCGGACTGGGCTACAAGTTATAGACAATATTATCAGTGATCTGCGTGTATTGCGGTTAATATTGTTGTACAGTTGTCCTTTGATCAAATCACATTGGCAGAGTTCTAGAAAGGGGATGTTTCTGGAAAAATATTGTTCAAGATCATACAATTATTTAGTTGGGACAATGTGATTTTAATAATCTTTATGAACCCATACATTTTGAAGATATTTCAGAAAACTCTGGCTTTGTGTAATAGTGAGTGAGCTATATGTAAAATATTTAATGCCGAGCTGTGTGACATGTAACATATTCAATATATGAATGAATATACTTTTTTAAAATCCTACTGTCCCACTGAAGCATTGTCTAGTATTAAAGACGACACTGTGTACTCCATTTTGACTAAATTCATGTAGTCAGATAGCATTTCCTGTTTCGAGCTCCTCCTAGCTGATCACTGATCTGTAGTGGAGCCACATGTGTTCACCACTTCCTCTTTCATGGTTCAACCATCAGCTAGTTCCTCTAATGATGTCAGACATTTGTTTTTCCAAATATTATCGTATGAGAGGCACCCTCAATATATAAGTCTAAGACTTTGTAAATGAGCGTTAGTCATTTTGTAATTTGTAAACCAATCATGCACTTCAACTGATTGCACAAAAAGTTAAAAACAAGCAGGTAACACAGATGAATGTATTTATTTAAAGAATAAATCCTGCATCAATATTTTAAGACAAAACTAAAAAAATACTAAGATTTCCTTTACACTTTAAAATAATTGTTCTTTTTGAAACATCACACAAAAAAATAGACAAATAACATTTTTGTAATACATTTTTTTTTTTTAACTGTACACAGAATATACCATTTATTGCAAACTGAAACTATAAACACAAGTATTTCAATTCCCCTAGAGATATGAAAACACACAAAATAAAACTACTCTGATGATACAGCTCTCTCCTCTGAACAAACTGCCGTGTTGAGTCCATAAGCAGCACAGTAGCGTGGACACGAAGCGGTCCAGGTCAATGATCCAGTCGCTGCCTCCTCCTCTACACACTAGAGGAACACAGGCCTCTTTGGGAGGCTCCCACTCACAAGTGAGCCAAAATGATCCCACATCCTTTCAGAGTCCTCTGACAAGTGATGACCTCTGACATTGTTTTACAGGAAACCTGGTCTAACTTAGCATTGTGCCATTTAAAAAGATCAAACACAACCCATTTAGAAAAGGTGGGTTTCTTTTATTGAGCAGCCATGAGGCCTCAAATACTTACAAGATTCACTTCAATCGCAAGGACAGGCTCCAGGACACAAGTCACCGACACAGGATTGTGTTGCCACCAATAATGAACTCATTAACCCTGAAAACGTGAACCAAGTCGCTGAAAGATTTCACACCTAGTTTGTACTCAAGATGTTCAACAGACAAGCCACTCCAAACGCAGCTGCAGGAGACCTCTAGAGGAGCAGACAGTACCGGGACCCGAAGAACAAACGGGGGGCCGGACAGGATGTGAGTGTTGCAAAGAGTGATGTCTCTCTATAAACATTTATTTGAGAACATCTGCAAAGACATCAATAAATAAGAGAAAGACAAAAGTGAAGTCTTTCCCGACCTGTGTTCACAACCACGATCCACCGATAGAACTGGAATGAGAAGGAACAGTAAGGGTACCCAGCCCCTATTTTCACAACATTGAAATATCAAGGACTAAAGGTCTCATCTGCCCTCAGTTCAATAGTTGAACGGCCACATACCACAGAGACACATACCCCCTCATAGCTGCTGGTGTGAGTAAACACCACATGACTCAGTAGTACTATTCAGCCAATACCTCCATGATTACCAAGTAGGCCAGAGAGCAGTAAACTATTGATCACATCCCCCCAGAAAAAACACTGTTGCAAGGAAATAGAAGGCAACCTACGTTCACTGAGAACACGCTGTTGATGGCTTTGAATCCAGGACCAAGAGGAGAATAAGTTCTCATGAACACCGTAAAGAGTTGAGGCAATCTGAAGAGCGGTTGCTCTGCCTCCACCCAACAAATCATCGAGGTGTTCTTGTTGACCAACTTGACAACTGGACAACAGCACAGGACCACAAACTGCCCATTTGAGAGGCGTCTGTGACGGGAACCTGTTCTCAACATGTAAATGGAACCTCAGGCATGTTTTAGAAGATAGTCGAGGGCTGAGGAGAGAAAAGCTGCCACGAAGTGGAGAACGTTCCACTCGTGTCACGGATCACAGAGGAAGTCAAGATGAAACACCACTGCTTCAGGTGAAGGAGACATCAGCACCCAGTGAGGGATTATCTTTAGAATAAAATATAAACTTGCTGTGATGAATGAAATCCCATGGTTACTTTTGTTCCTACCAGGAGCAGAGTTTCATACAGGACCACATCCATGTCAACGTGGCCCAGGCAGTCCCCCAACAAGGGGCCAGCGATGTCTGCTGGCTCCCGGGGCCTTCTCACTGTCAACCTGTGCTCAAAGCAGCGAGGACACCGACCGCCACACACCATGACCGGACCGCGGTCATCACTGAAGAGGCCGGGGCCTTTCTTTTCCCCACACCTCATGAGCAGCAAGGCAGCTGCTCTGATGCCTTCAATCTAGAGCGAGTACAAACGTATTGCATGAAGCAGAACACACCAAGCATGGAGCAATGGAAGTGTCTGCCTCACCGAGTCCCTTCATGAGACGACAGCAGCTTGCCACGCCGAAGCCAGAGGTCACACCGAGCAGCAGAGGTCACACCGAGCAGCAGAGGTCACACCGAGCAGCAGAGGTCACACCGAGCAGCAGAGGTCACACCGAGCAGCAGAGGTCACACCGAGCAGCAGAGGTCACACCGAGCAGCAGAGGTCACACCGAGCAGCAGAGGTCACACTGAGCATGAGCAGCCTGAGCATCAGAGGTCACACCGAGCATCAGAGGTCACACCGAGCAGCAGAGGTCACACCGAGCAGCAGAGGTCACACCGAGCAGCAGAGGTCACACCGAGCAGCAGAGGTCACACTGAGCATGAGCAGCCTGAGCATCAGAGGTCACACTGAGCAGCAGAGGTCACACTGAGCAGCAGAGGTCACACTGAGCAGCAGAGGTCACACTGAGCATCAGAGGTCACACTGAGCAGCAGAGGTCACACTGAGCAGCAGAGGTCACACTGAGCTTCAGAGGTCACACTGAGCTTCAGAGGTCACACTGAGCTTCAGAGGTCACACTGAGCTTCAGAGGTCACACTGAGCTTCAGAGGTCACACTGAGCAGCAGAGGTCACACTGAGCAGCAGAGGTCACACTGAGCAGCAGAGGTCACACTGAGCAGCAGAGGTCACACTGAGCAGCAGAGGTCACACTGAGCAGCAGAGGTCACACTGAGCATGAGCAGCCTGAGCATCAGAGGTCACACTGAGCAGCAGAGGTCACACTGAGCAGCAGAGGTCACACTGAGCATCCTGTTCTTCTCTCACTGCTGCAGGGGGAGAGCGGGGAACGAGGGCTTGGTCCGCATGGGGAAGTGCCATTGTTTGACCTCTGTGAGCCTCTGTATCCCAATGCACCGGAGGCAGGGCAACTTTGTGGGTTGCCACTCCATTACAGTGATACAACCTCTACACATCAATATTCTTTACAGAGGTTACAGCTACAGTACTGGAGGAGTGGATGCGTGACCATGGAACTGTGACATCTCACTCAGTAGATGTTTGACAGCAGTAAGAATATACGTTCAGGACCAGGCAGAGCTGTAGGAAACCCACTATAGGTAGCAACACAATTAACCATTAACATTAAGACTGCAACTTACTATGGTCTGTCAGTTGCATGTTAGGCTGAAAATAACAATCAATTAAAATAACATATACGCCATCTCATCTGAACCCTGTGATCTGCAGCCTGATGACATTCTGGTAAAAGTCCAGAAAAGACCAAGTGGAATGAAGTTTTGGGGTTCTATGTTCTGTAGAGTACCTTACAATGGACCGTGTGCTTTGTTGCCCAACAGTGAGACCACGTAGTTGCTGCAGATGGAGCAACACTATGCTATGCATCTATTGAGAGCCCTTAACCTGAAGCATCCTAATAGAGTATATACATGCTGTTTTTTATCTGCATCAGAATTGATTGTTAATCTTCTGCAAGGCGTTAGTGGCCTGTGATGTTTTAAAGGGGTTTTCTCTGAACTGACAAATAAAATACTTTGGAAAATCTTGTATTTTGGAATCAGAATGGCAAGTTAAATTATCAAACAAACCCTTCTGTATACATTGCCAAAATATTGGTCCCAACAACGTAATCCTGTGTTCAATCTGCATGTATGAAAACAAGCTGAAAGACATCCCAGAAGAAGGTGATGGACATTACAAGTCGCTTTTAGTTACTTTGCAGACGAGTGAACCAGATGCACGAGGCCTGTTCTGTCCCATCAATAAGCTTTAAGACTCTGAGTGTTAGAGATATGCATTGTAATGTACTCCTCTGGCAGAAGGAAGAGCACATTACATTTTGAACTAAAGCCACTTCTGCTGGGTTAACTGTTCAACTTCTACATGTCAAGTGCTCCTTTTGAGTTCAACTCGTATTTTAGTCCATTGTGGCGTCAATGGGAACTCGGGTCCCAGATGAATTTGGTAATTTGAGTATGTCTATCCAAATTAGACCAGTCATTCTGAGGCATTAACCCCTTTGTGGAAGAAACGGTCATTTTGATTTGCAGCGATCTGCCACGTTTTACAGCATGTGTAGTAGGGCTGCACCGAACGCCTTTCATTAGAAATTACAAATACATAACCCTTAACATAATCCTTGGACACACAAGGAAATAATGTGAAAAAAGGTTTTTTTTATCAGATTAAACGATTTTCTCTTTGTTTATTATTACACCAACTGTCTTTAATAAATCAAGGTTGTTGGGTGCAGCAAGCGGGAGAGCAAACAGAATTTCTTAAATATTTTTCAATGAATTTAGACTTTTGGAGACAACTGGAGGCAGACTGGATGTGCTATCTTTTACCAAACATATCTTCTTCAGACCCCTAGTGCCACCTCTCAGATCTCCTCTCACCCTGACTGAAAGGAGCGCATGACGAGTGAGCATTTGAAATATGTAAGCTGATCAGGGACCTGAACCAGCAGCTCCAGCATTATGGCTGTTGGACTGATTTCAATCTTTTGGCAACGATTACTCAAAGGACTGAGTAGAACTGTTTCACTACTGAAAATGGACAACCCAATTTAGCAGGTTATGTGCAAAACATCCATTTGAACCTTTTCCTCAAAACAAGTGAAAATTCATCAGAGAAGGTCAGAGTGTGAAATGATCAAAGGCATTTTAACATCCTTCTAAAAACAGTCAGCAATGATTTCACCTAATGAGCAGATATTTGTTTCTTGTATAAAACGGACAAGATGGTTCCCTATCAGACTACAATGTCTTATAGTTATTTCTACAGTTACTGAGGGCTCCGCGAGGCAGGGAGTGAGTTGCGGGTCGTGGTCTGCCAGGACAGTCCTCCTGTGGCCTCTCTGCCCCGTGCTGTGGGGGCCTAGAGGGGCATCAGTCTGGTGGTGTGGAACAGAAGGGGGTTCAGGTCCTCAGCGTGGGCGGCCCGATGGAGCGACGGCTCGGAGCGACTCCGCTCGATTTTTGGCAGCAGGTCTTGAACCTGCTCGATGGCCACGAGGATCTGAGGAAGGAGAACCAAATGGAAGGCAACTGTCAAAATGTTGTTAGAAGTAAAAACTCCACGGAGAACAAAGACATTTATAACATTTGAAAGAGAGGCCGTTCCATACCTTCTGGAGCATGCGTGTAAACTGATCAATGTGTACAATATACGAATAAAAGCTCAATGGAATAAAAACACAAGAGAATGTCATAACAAGTTAATACATTGTGAGATAATTATTAATTATACTGTAAACTGAACACAAGTTGAATATCCATCCATCCATTTTCACCCGCTTATCCGGCGTCGGGTCGCGTAGCCAGCAGGTCCAGCAGGCTGACCCAGACTTCTCTCTCACCCGCAACATCTACCAGTATCCGACCTCGTTCTTTCGGACACGATCCAAAGCTCGTGACCATAGGTGAGGGTTGGGACGTAGACCGACCAGTAAATTGAGAGCTTCGCCTTCCGGCTCAGCTCCTTCTTCACCAAGACGGCCCGGTGCAACGCCTGTTTTACTGCTGCAGCCGCACCGATACGCCTGTCGATCTCCCGCTCCATTTTACCCTCACTCGTGAACAAGACCCCAAGATACTTGAACTCCTTCGCTTGTGGTAGGCACTCTGTCCCCACCCGGAGGGAGCAATCCACCGGTTTCCGGCAGAGCACCATGGCCTCAGACTTCGTGGTGCTGACTCATCCCCGCCGCTTCACACTCGGCTGCAAAACGCCCCAGTGAATGCTGGAGGTCATGGTCCGAGGAGGCAAACAGGACCACATCATCTGCAAACAGCAGAGAGGCTATCCTGAGATCCCCGAACCTGACATTCTCCGCCACACGGCTGCGCCTAGATATCCTGTCCATGAAAGTCACGAACAGGACCGGTGATAAAGGGCAGCCCTGGCGGAGGCCAACACCCACCGGGAACGTATCTGACTTACTGCCGAGGATACGAACACAGCTCCTACTGCAGGCGTACAGAGACCGGATGGCCCGTTGCAACGGGTCCGGCACACCATACTCCCACAGCACCCCCCACAAAAAGCCCCGAGGGACCCGGTCGAAAGCCTTCTCCAAGTCCACAAAGCACATGTAGACTGGTTGGGCAAACTCCCAGGACCCCTCCAGTAGTCTTGCAAGGGTAAAGAGCTGGTCCACTGTTCCACGACCAGGACGAAACCCGCACTGTTCTTCTTGAATCCGAGGTTCGACAAACGGTCGGAGCCTCCGTTCCAGCACCCTGGCATAAGCTTTTCCCGGGAGGCTGAGTAGTGTGATACCCCGATAGTTCTAGCACACTCTCCGGTCCCCCTTCTTGAAGATGGGAACCACCACCCCGGTCTGCCAGTCCATGGGCACTGTTCCCGACCCCCATGCGACATTGAAGAGGCGTGTCAGCCAAGACAGCCCAACAAAGTCCAGCATCTCAGGGCAGATTGACACATCGCTTTACCAAAGGAGCCTTCTGGCTCCCCATGTCGTGAAGTTGTGATTCCACAGTTTGGTCGGATTTGCTTCAAAGCCCGGCGCTCTTCCTGGAGCTCGATCCTCCCAACGTGCTTGTGACCAATCATGGGGCGGAAGCTTCAGCCACCATCTGTTCCATCTATTCCTCCAAAGTCTCACAAGTCACCCTGACAAGGTGCATGTGTTGAGCAGTTGTAGGGAGGATCCTGTTATGTGTGGCTCTATGTGCATGCGTGTTTGCAGACTAATTAAACCCCATATTAAAGTACCGGGACTAATTATGTAAGGAGCAACTATTTAACATGCTAAGAATTTCAAATCCAGCAGCATCTCCATAAAGATTCTCGTTGACCTATCTTATAGTCATGAATTTAGTCTCACATTCAAGACTTTATCAATTTGGAACTGAGTGATGAGATGTCCTCTAGACCAGAGTCCAGTTCCTGTAAATTAAGGACTAGAACAAGAACTAGAAGAGTTCCTGTACTGAAAGAAGACAAGGAGAGAACTGTACTTAAATGATATTGCACAATGTGACACACTTATGACACTGTTGAACTTTGTTTGGTTTAGTTTATAATGTAATAATTTTCTCAATATATAATAACTTCATATTATGCACAAACCTGTTATTACGTAATGGATAAAGCTATTACATTAGGAGTTGCTACACAGCGTAAACATCACACACCTGTGGAAACAGGGGTCTCTCGTCTCGCTTGAACTTCAGACAGTCGATGATGAGCCTCTTCATGGACTTGGGTGAGGTACTATACAGCTTACTGAGGTCTGGAGACAAGTAACCACGTCCCACCATGAAGATGATCTGAGGAAAACATCAGAGGAAACTGTGACTGAAATGTGAGAGGGCTCTTCTTGTAGGGAAACAGTGCTTAAATTACTATATCTGTTTTTAGTATTATTATTTCTGATCAGCATGCATGGGAATAAACTACAATATAATATGCTGTTAGTTCTGTTATTTAGACAAGCAAGACTGTGTTGCCAATCAGCTGCTAACAGTTGAACGGCGCTACAACTTGGCTCAAACATTCATGGTTTCCAGAGGATGAGTCATGGTGCTGACTTTCTATCTCGATCTTCCAGCAGATCAATATGTCCACTTAACTTAAAACTACAAAAACCAAAGTACCATGGCATTTGCTGCAGATATTGATGAAGCATGGAATATTAAAATGAAAGCTGAAACAAATAGTCAAACGACAGAAAAAGAAATCAGCAACTATTTTGATAATTTGTTTGATAATAAGTAAAAACCCCACCAAAAAAATGTATTTGCTGCTTTTCTTGGTTTGTTGTTAATCCATACCATATTTATGGACCTTTTGACCATTAAACTATTAGATTAATCAAGAATATAATCTTCAGGTGGTGGCTGGGGTTTTGCTCCTGTGCCACCAGTGTGCATACCTCTCCTTTTTTCCTCCTTCAAACTAATTGCTTTGTGTTGTGTAATAAAGTGACAGCCTTGTGGCAAACTGCCTCACATGCTTGTCTTTGGCAACTGGCTATAGACGTTTAGACAGTGGTAGGCAGGGAACCCAAATACACTACATCTAACCACCTGAACTCAGCACACTATATTCTGATTTGGGTATTGGATGATAGTGGATCACCAGCTGTTCCACATGACTGGAAGGTAAAGTGTGTTCTTAACAACAAATCTGAACCAGGTATACTCTCCTTTAGACCACGTCATCGCTGTTATTAATCTGACCCCACACACACACACACACACACACACACACACACACACACACACACACACACACACACACACACACACACACACACACACACACACACACACACACACACACACACACACACACACACACACACACACACACACACACACACACACACACACACACACACACACACACACACACACACACACACACACACACACACACACACACACACACACACACACACACACACACACACACACACACACACACACACACACACACACACACACACACACACACACACACACACACACGAGGAGTATTGTCATGTAACCTGGTCTCTGTTGTTGATGATGGAGTACGGCAGAGTCCCTGACATCAGCTCAAACAGCACTACTCCGTAGCCGTATACATCAGACTGGAATGTGTACGGGTTGGTGTCCTGCATTCGGATCACCTCAGGAGCCTCAGGAAGAAATGAGCAAAAGACAAAGGTAAGCATTTCATTTGTGTGAGGACCTCGTGGTGAATTCAACTTTAATTTAGCGGTTATGCTAAATATAGAGCAATTGTATTTATGCTAAAGTACTTGTTTTAAAGACGACAATATAACAATAATCACCCAAAGAAAATGGTTTATGTTTCTATCATATCATCACAGTTATTGAGAATTTTGTGTCTGTTATTATGTCATCACCTGGCGACATAGTGTATGCTACATTGCGGAGAGACATAAAGAAGTAAAAAGTCCAAAACAAATAAAAATTGTTGGTATAAACAGACTTCTGTTATATTCAGTCCCCGTTAAAGCAGTACTAAACTCAGCCAAAGGAATCATGTGACAGCCTCTACTCTGTAAACCGGTAAACAGGTCACAACATTGAGCACGGCCCAAACTGTCAAACTAAAATATCAAAAAGCAGATGCTGAAGTTGCTAAATCCAAATAAAAGAGAAGTTTCATATTTAACAAAACTAAGGTGGCCAAGTATGGCTGATTGACGAAAGAAGATGAATTATGTTTACTAAAAAAAAAGGGGAAATGCTGGTCTGGCAAAAGCTTCCCATGAATATGGTAAATATTGACCACTTTGGTTGTCTAATGTCATCAAATGTATCATAGTTTTGTATTCCTCACAGAGTGTCAGTGGGCGTCCTTTATCCAATCAAAGTGATGATAAACAGCGAGAGGCTCACCATCCACAGAATGGACCCACTGGGCTGTTCCACCTGTTGAGAGCCGCTCCACCGAGACTTCACCGTGGCCAAGCCGAAGTCACCGATCTTTACAGTCCAGCCCTCGTGGAGAAAAATATCTAGCGGCAAAGCTCAGGAAACAGTACAACAAACACCTGGAACGTATTAATGGTTACCACACACAAGAAAAGAAGAAAGAAAGTAGCACACATTGAGAGTGTTTTTGATTTATTGAGAGAATAACCACAAAAACACTGTCAACATGTGCTTTTTGTACACTGCCCGTTACACCAGCAGTTCCTCACACCTCCAAACATTTGGGGTAAATTTACAAATTGTTATTTGGATGAAGTGATCACATATTGGTAATCTAAATGGTTTCCTACTCACCAAAGAAATTATTCAAACCTAAAAACTAAGAACAATGAAGAAGGCCAAGTTCAGACCAAGAGTAAGATGAATGTGAAGAAACAGAACTACATTAGCCTGGAATTCAAATTGCAGCCATAGGCCAGGTTTTCAAACCCCTGGGTTACTTCAAAGTGATGAAAAATACAATCCATGTGAGGGAACCCGTATGCTTGGATAACAGCAGACTAATAGTGCGTGACTCTTGACAGGTCTGGACCAATCAGGAGAAGAAAACACTAAAAAAAAAAAAAGAAATGGGTGAATGCAGCAAGTTCTCATAAATCACTTGTACAAGCCACTTAGGAACAAATCTGTTCCTCCGACCTGTTGGTGCATGAAGCCCGTTGTGCTGCGGCAATGCAACATGTTTTGTAGGGTTCACCCACACAATGCTTACACATTCAAGTCACTGCTTCATTTCAAAGCCAAACGTACCGTAGTGTACATGTCTGCATATTAAAGATTATGATGCAGGTTTGTGGTTAACGGTTTGCTAGCTACAGAGCACGTTGTTCAAATGTGTACTTGTGGTTATTGGTTGAGTCTTCAATGATCTCAGCACAAACACCTACATTGTTAAATGATACTACTTAAGCAGTATTTGGGGTTATACCAGAGGGGGACGGAGGTTCCATGTGTGTCTCTACTGTTTCATTGCACACAGGTTGAACACCCTCCTCTCTGAGGGTATTTAAACCTGGCAATGCATGAGGAATATTGTCAGAATCTTCCCTCTTCTCTCGAAGGAGGAACAGTCTGAACCATTTGGCTAAATGCACCATGGCTTCTGTTTGTAGTACGACTCATGTGTGATGACCTGTAACCTTGTCACAATCTTTCTATATCTTATCCGGTAAGAAATTGTTAAGAGACTAACGTGCTTAAAGTACTGTTGATTTCTCACAAGGAAACTACGTTGATTTCCACCACAACAAGACAAGGATACTGTTGGACTTCAGGTCTCGATGAATGATGTTCTTCGCATGAAGATAACTGAAAGGGGAAAAACATCACTGATTTCATCTGAAGGGACAAGGCAGAGCACCATGCTTCCTCAAGACTTGACTCTACTTATTGCACCCTGCACAATGTTAGAAAGCCACAAGCTCTCAGAGGTTCTCCTTCAGTATTAATAGCCTTTACTTTCACCATTACTGCGAGAGTGCCTCTGCCTTAACACTGACACAATCAAATCATACTTTTCAGACCATAGCTGAACCATGTTAAACAATAATAAATAATTTAATCCCATTAGGAAAGTTTAGGAAAAGTAAATATAATACATCTCATGGAATCCTTTCTATCTACTAAACTAACTTTTAACTAGAAATAAATTGACACTTGATGCCTAGTAATTCAAAAAGGATGTCAGCAACGGTAAGTTGGAATCCGGCAGCCGGTCTTACTCCATGCCCTGGGCTGTTTGTCTGGCCACATCAATGCGCCGCATGGTGTCAAACTTGGTTTCTGTGACGTGCAGATGGCGGTACAGGCTGCTGCCTTCACACCACTGTGTGATGATGGCAAAGTTGGGCTTAGTCATGTAGCCCATGAACAGCAGGATATTGACGTGGCGGGTCTTCCTGCAGAGAACAGAAATCACAAACACCGTCTCATCCATGATCAGATTAACATATTGCTAATATATGTTGGTTGAATCCAAGTGCTGGCCACAGAGTTATTAGAATATCCCGAGACTATTTGTTTTCGGCTGGACTACAGAAAACGGGGGCGACACATAATAAAGTCTGTCCCTGCCTGAGTTATTGATGACGGGGTTACACCATTGGACAATTGAGGTGTGGAGTTTCCTATTGGCCATTGCTCTTTCAAATTGAATGGGCGGAAACATGTCATGTACAACTACAACAACGTATTAGGAGAAAAGGGGAATGAACACAATATTGCCCCAAAATAACTGCCTAAAGTAACCAGATCCTGTAAAAAGCATTACATTCTCATCAGCGCAACTAGAAAGCCATGATTGAGAAGAGTCAAGTGACAAAGATTCAGCAAAACTATCTGTTGAACAATGTGGCCACATGCTGGGGTTTCATCTAATCAAACAGATTCTTACTGATCACAAAGGTTGCATTGCTAAAAGCCCATTGATGAAGCGTGTAAATACATATTTATCTGAAGAAAAGGTTGTTTTAATGATGACTGCGCTTTCTTTCAAATAAGTAAAACTTCAAGTGATGTAAGAAAAACAGCACTTCTCACCGCAAGACCTGCATTTCGTTTTTGAAGGCCTGCAGCTGTTCAGGGGTTGGCTCGGTGACTTTAAGGATCTTGATGGCTACGTCTCCGTGCCACTTGCCCTTGAAGACGGTTCCAAAGGAGCCAGCGCCTATTCTCTTCTGAACGGTGACTTCTCGAGAGTGGACCTCCCAGTAGTAACTCGAGTCTCTGTAGCCGCCTCGGTGCTGAAACATCACATGTATTGAATGTCTTGAACTTCAATTCACAGCACAAGTCAATCATTATGGGATTAGCACTTCAAAGGTTTTGCAGTTACTACGAACTCTTAATAAACCCGTCTGAAGACACCCAATGACCTGCGGATGAGGTCAAAGACTACATACCACTTTCTTTTTGTCGTCGGACGAGGAAGGCTTGCGCTCTTTGTGCTCTGAGGGAGACTTTGGCGGTCTCCTCCCGGGAGAGCCGAGAGAAGACGGTGGGCTGGTGGAGGGTTTTGGTGAGGGTTCAGGACCTGCAGGGATGATAAAGAGTACTTCAACAATAACACCACATGCAAAGTCACAAATGAATAGAAATTCTGAATAGAGAATAAAATATAAATATAGAAATAAATACGTACCCATTGTGTTGTTGAATTTTAGTGCTTCCTAAAAAGGAGGAGATAAATAAATAAATTCACGTATGTTTTTATAACACAGGTAAGAAAAACAGTGTTGAGGTCGACTTTATATACACCAACATTTTCAAGTACTCAAGCTCGGTGTTCCAACTTGTGGTGTTGGAACTAAAATGATATCAAAATGCTTATCAGCAACGAAAAGCAGGCAATCGTTAACACTGGTCACCTTTTCAGTTGTTAGACATTGAACAGGTACAATTGGATCCTCTTGTGAAACATGGAGCAAGCAGCCAGCACTGACCTCTATAATGCTGGTACCAGCTGGGCCCACTGTGCTGACCATATGAACATTGGGAGTGGAGGTGGAGCGATGCCTCTGTAGAGACTGGCCATCTCCACCCGGCATGGGGAACCGAAACGCTGAGGTCGGGGACAGGAGGTCCATCCTGAGTGAACAAGTAAAACAGTCACAATGTATATATGAATATCCGTTTCACAGACAAGACTATACGGCCCCCCTGAAGCTTAGTTTGTACTTGCAAGACTGAGGCTGGAGCGAGGCGTGTGTGATCGTTCACTGATAAAGCACTAGTTCATGTCCAAGGGTGATTATACAAAGTAGGCCACTTAGTTTTGAGATGCTTTAGAAACAGGAAGTCTTAAGAATAGTTTACCGATATTCAACCTTTGTTTCTTTGCATGCGATACTTGACTTCTTTCTTTATGGGGTAGGCCACGAATATGAGATATGGATCTATAGATAGTCACAGCTCCTCTTCGGCATTGTGGAGGCTGGTTGATGGCCTTGCCGGTTACACCTACAGTCTATGGGTTACACTCGTTGTCTTCTTGATTCTTCACAGGTCATTTTGGTGTTTTGGAGAATAATGCAGCGCAGGCGGTGTGAGTGCCGTCATACACGGAGCTCACACGCCGTCTGTGGAGGCTGACGCCACGGCGCAAAGCACCAGCATAAGCAAAGCTTGAATCTACTTTGTTTAGTATAGGCGCTTACCCAGCAGGCTCTGGGGTTAAGGCTAGGTTGCTCTGCGATGGGGAATTTTCTGCCAATAGTATCCGTGGGTACTCATCTGTGCAGGGCATAGTATCAACCCTGGACAAAACATAGGAGAAAAGGGATAGCACAAGAGACATGATGAAAAAACGTGTCAGACAAAGGAACACTCATAAGGACTTAAAGTTGGTGAGGCTCTTGTTATGACATATCTATATGCAACCCACACAGACTGCCGTTAACTGGTTTATATTTTTACGAGCTATAATGTTAACCCAATGATAGTATTGTGCCTAATTATTTTTGATTTTTAAATTTGAATTTTGACCACTTTGTATTTCCACTGCTCAGTCAAGAACAAAAACAGGGACCATTATCTGATAAGCACACCAACTAAGCAAACTTGTGGTTGGGGTTAATTTCTTTCAGAAAAATGAAATACATTTATCAACAACGTTTTATAATATGACAGACAAAAAACAAGCACACAGACATCTATGGGACAGGCTGATGTGATCTTCATCAACTGGTAATACATTTTACACCATTATGTTCATCTGTAGATCCTAGTCCTTGATATGAACACATGTTTCAGGTGTGTTTCAAATTTGTCTTTAGTCTGTTTTGAGTTGTGTTGACTCCTGACCTCAGAAACAGTTATGTTAACTATAAAACAAAAACGATACAACTGAGCAAGCTGGGGAAAACATGTGGTTAAAGCACTGGAAAAAGAAAGGAGGTTGCCTTTGAGTTGAGATTATCTTTCATCGTCTAAAACAGTTTCCTTATTTTATATGTGAAAACAAATTCCAGTAGGAAATTCAGCCCACCCATGCTGTAGAACACGTCAAACGTAAGGCACGGGGGCCAAACCCGGCCCGTCACGTCATTTTAAGGTCAAAGTCTATGAGAAAAGGATCGTACTTCTCACTTTTATTTCCTCAGTAAACATTGTTTACATGGGTTGGATGTTAAAGTCTTATTCACAACAGCATGATGTTCATTTCGTAAATTTGGTTGCAAAAAAGGGTTTTGTTCAGTTGTACTTGGCTCCCCCCTCTTGTGCCACTTCTGGTTGCAAATAAACATGGCGACAGCATGAAAGGTATGATCACCATCGTTTTTGGTTTGTCACAGACCCATTTTTAGTGGGTCACGGCATTTGCATGGGCAAAAAATAATAAATCCTTTTATTTTGAAGGGAATTGTTTTTCAGCAGAGTGCCATCTATTCACACTCCTCAGTGCTGCGTTCACAACACACTTTACTTGTGTGAGTTTACACACCGGACTATTTGTGATAGTTCACTTCATTCCACATTTATATTTGTGCATGAAAGCACTGCCGAGATAAAGAAAGCTGTGTGTTGTATTACTTTGTGTCCTTAAGATGCACTTTGGGGTTTTTAATTGAGTGTAAAAGGGAATATTTCAAACTAGTTTTTTTGTGTTGGCATGTGAGATTCTGTACCATTTCAGGCTCAAACTGCACCATCTTTTCATTAAATCCATTTGAGAAGTTAAACATGTTCCTTGCTTTGGATCTCGGTTCATTCAGGGGTGATGGTTCAGCCAGACCAGTAGAACCAGTGCCCCAGACCACATGCATGTTCTTATTAGCTCATAATTATTTATTAAACCAGAGTTATGTCCTTCTCAACTGTAATAAAGGCACGTAATATAACAACGAGCATTTGATCTTTGTCTTTGTTATTTTCTTCTGTTTTAAGTTTGATCTTTGATAGAGTGATGTGGGTTTCTTAACCCAAAATCAAATGGATTTATGTCATAACAGATACATTTGCTTACATATATTGTTATTTATATAAATGCATGTACACTTGAATAAACAATACAAAGACAGTAGATGGAACACGTCTCCCTCAACTCACCGTTTGGTCACGGTATCCATGTCCACACACACAGTAGGGACCTTGCTACTGCAGTGCTGGTGGAATTTGTAGCAGCATGTCTGACATCTGAAGCCGTTAAAAAGAAACTTGTGGCAAAAATCACAGTAAGCCAATTTGAAGAAGGTTTTCCGTACCTGTACGGATAAAGAGGTCAGACTAGTCACTTTTACACCAGCAATGTAATTATGAACCAAAATATATCAGGTGGCACGCCAACCTGATGGGTTGGCATTCTGTAAATAAAAGGTAAGCCATAATTATGTACTTACAAAGTTGTGCATGGTGAGGGGAATATCATCCAGGACCTCGACTAACAGCTCCTCTCCAACCAGTGGAGTGATGTCTGTGTCCCAATCGGTCAGTCTCTTACGACTGGAGAGGCAAAGACATAAACACATTTGTACTGTGTTGGAAAGTGAGATCATGACTGTTTCAATCTTTTTTGTTGTTATTCTCTGGGGAAATATATTTGAACATATGATGTGCACTACATTTGAGAGACAGGAGCAGTCAGATCATCAGACAAGTTGTACAAATGCAAACGGTTTGACCTGTAAATAAAGTGGTTTAGATCATCTGGACAAACTGAATGTGAGTGCACCTGAAATGTTACGAATAATCCACACAGGAAAACAGTGTGGACACAACTATGTCTGATTATCTGACTGCTGGGTTTTCTTGCCCCGCCTGACTTCTTCATGGATCAGTCGCCATGTTTACAGATGTCCACAATACACTGGGTGAGTGCAATGTTACTACTTGAGACTGATGGAAAATTAGATCCAATAATTCCCCTTTTAAAGTAAGTCAGTCAATCTCTCACACCCACACCTTATAATAATTCTTAATAAATAACCTTATACTTTGCCTTAAGTCCTAATAATTGGCGATGAGGAAAGCAACCCATTATCCCTATAAGGTGTGGAAAGACATTCAGCGGACAATCTTACCCTTCTAGAAGACGAAATACAGCACAGCAGTCTTGGCTCAGGCCTCTCACTTTAAGTGCTTTGTCTAGACTCTCATACACAGTCTGTCCTTGGCGAACATTCACCTGAGTACGGGAAACAGTATTTAAACAAATGGAACTTTGAAATGACATGAATTGGCCAGGTACACACAGGTAGAAAGGATGAATATTAGAAGTACTGATAAGCAGAAATGACAGCTGCAAATTTAGTTAATTTTGAAATATAGATAATTCATGTTAAGACAGAACTTTCTGCAGACAAGAACTTAAGTCCATTGTACACCGATCTCTTTCCCCCAAAATGTTACGTTCCTATTCTGACCACAACAGAGCTCTTATTGACAACGTAGTGGGTTGACTGTCAACCACAGCTGCTGGTTCCATGGTGATATTACTGCACAATTATATGTCATAATTATATATGCATTTCTAACATAGTAATACAAAACAGATTTGGTACATAGTGTACCACAGTGAAAAAGCACAGCAGCAAAACACAAAGATCTCAGCCAGACTTCCACTGTGACGTGAAAGCAAATGTTGCAAGTTCTACTGAAAGGCGTGAAAGGACATATAGCAGGCCTCGCTGAGCGCCATACATTACTTGATATTTGACAGTACAGAGATATGGATAGCATGAGTCCATTGTCTCTACATAATTACAATGCTCATCCATTTTCACTAAGATTACAATTTAGCACAGGACAGGCCAATTTAGCGATATTTTTTTCTGATTATGAACACAAGACATCTACATCTGATAGGAATAATAAGCTGAACAAACGCTGGTGGCAGGCACCATCTGTGAAATCTGACACCAACTGTCCACTAGCTTATTCATTAATTAACATGCTCGAAGAGATGTCACATTTTGTGTGAGTAATTACACTTACAAACCAACAGTGCTGGCATCATTGTTTACAGAGGTGGCAGTATTCAGCTATCACTTCTTAATCTTGTTACAGCATACTCACATTGATGTATTCTGTATATCAAGATGTGCTTATTAAATGTTCTGCTGATTCATTGATTAAGAGCGGTATAAGACAATCATCTCACCACTGTCCGCTGTTTGTTGGGGAGGTAGACTCGGATGGTGCCCCCACCTCGGGGTACATCCTCCGGACTAGTCTCCCCCGAAGAGGAGTAGGAGGAGGAGGTGGAGGACATGATGAGAGATCGGACGAGCTGGGACACAGAGCACTTAGACACCCACAACCTCAGGAGCGCTTCATACACAGTGGAATCCACAAGAGTTTGCCCTTTCCTAGTTTCCTGCAACAACATGGACACATTTCAGTTAGGACATTGTTGGCGGACAAATGCCATTTTCTGTTCTAGAGATTATGATGATACCATGGGTTGAGGATGTAGATGCCTCGCCTACGTAATCAACCATAAGAAACCAACACTAAGCACAAAGCCTGTTCCAAACACCCTTGACACTGTACATGATTGCAAAAATGAAAACAAACACGAGCAGGCAGAGCTAAAAAGCACATCCAAACAAGCCAAACTGTTTCAGTAGTTTTCCCCAGCAACAACACAAATGTGGATTCTATAATTAATATGCAAATGACAGTATACACATAAACACAAGTTATGATGAAGAACGTTTCTGGCAGATTTGAGTTTCTTATGACTTTTGAATCATAAGCTAAATGACGTTACATTGAATGAAAAGGGGTTAAGGGGGTATGTGCTGCTCTCTCATGCCATCATGTGTATAGAAAGTGGACACATTAAATGATCCCGACGAGCTGTGAAAGGATCACACTTAGTACCATCTGGACACAAGCACTGTCGCGGACGAGGAAAACAGTTGATGGTCTACTTTTTTAATGACGTCTGACGATACGAACGAGAATAGATAACGTCAACGCAGTGCCGGAGGAACTCACTGGACCTGGTTGAACAGCCTCGTATGAGCCGCCTACAGCAGCTATACAACGGGCCGATGTGCAGGACGGCCTTTGAATCAATGCTGACAGTCAAAGTGCTAACTCCTCGCATGCTAATCCTACCTAATGTTAGCCATTAGCTTAGCATGGGATTTGCCTGCGATGCAATCTGACATTTGTACTTTCGGAAGGCCGTGTTTGACTCGGGCGACAGCTAGCCCTGGAAGCCGACTAACAAACCAACTTTGACGGCAGACTGGTGGTAAGTGGGTCAAAGGAGACGTGGTGGCCGGACAGCGTTACGGTAAAGCGAACAGTTATCAAACCTCTCGGTTCCTCTCAGACGGGCTGCCCAGCAGAGATTATCCGGAGTCTCGTCTACATCACTCTTCTGTGGAGGGCTGCGTGCTAACGTTAGCCCGTTGGGGGTTTTACCACCGCGTCAGCTTGTTGCTCCCTTCTCACGTCTTCCCCAAATATACAGCAGTGACGTATTCACCCAAACACGAGTAAAACAGCAATGAACCGCTGTTGATACAACGCTATATGTGCCAGGTTAACAGCGAAACCTTCTTCCGTCGGTGTGTTTAATACAGTTTGGATAGAAGTTAAACGCTTACCTGTAGCAGCCATCTTGAATTCTTTCAAACTGAAGTCGGATGATCTGTCAAGAACTTCAGTGAAAGCGGAAAACCTCCGAAATGCTCCTTCTTCATTGGTTGATTCTTAGCCGCTTGAGGGAAAGCACAGCGCAATGCCCACCATGCTCAATGGGGGGCGCCAGATCCCAACATGAGGTTCTGCTTGGACGCACATAGGGCTCGGACGACAGCAACAGAGTAATTACGATTACACTCGTGAGTGTGATGAATAATAATCGCTGTATTAAATGTGGATTATTAGCCCACAGGATGACGTACACGTTACAGGTTGGCTAGACTGTCAGTGAAAGCACAGAGTTTTCTCCAGGAAAGGAGAGAAAGAAAGAGCAGAGAACAGCGTTGGCCAACAACGAGAAGGTGTGTGGGGCATCTTAGTGAAGCTGGAGAGATTTAAAGATATCGACATGGCAGCAAGTTGGAAAACACTGAAACAGTGGATGGGACCTTTACTCATGCTCGTCGTGTAGCTGTGGTGGAGCATTTTAGTCTTTTTGCTTTTACTCAATGGAAGAAGCCGAGTGCTTTGTCCACAGTTGTTAACGCTAGTTGTTAGTTTGTCCCTTTCACTGTGCCTTGGTCCATATTACCTAGTGCCTCAACCTGCATACAGCCGTGACTCCACCCACACAGCAGGTGGCGCTACACGCAGGGCTCAGTTTTCGACGGAAGAAGAAGACAGCTATCCCAGAGTGCAATGCTGCTGCGGTGTTACCAAACGAAGCAGACGAGATGCCGAGGTGATTCGTTTGTGCAGCCGCTAAGACTCAGCTATCAGGCCGGCACTGCGCCTCCTTCAGCCGCTCCAGGATGAGCGCCATGCGGACCATCCTGAGCTCCGGTGCGCTGCTCGCTGTCCTGGGGCTCGGCTATGGCATGTGGGCGATCATATCTCCTGGAGAAGAAAGGCGGAGAGAGCTCATCAAGGTGAGTCCTCTGAATAGCACGCAGGGTGTTACGTGACATGTGTACCGTTCGTGTAGTGCCAGTACACTAGTGCATCCCTGTTCGTGTTTATGAATGTGTATCAAGTGGAATTCAACAGCAACGAAACAATTCTCTGGGCAATATGGTCGACATAACCACACATGTGTGCAGAAAGCTCAAAACATGTTTCATTGACAGAACACATACTAAACTATCATATGTGGAGGATAAGTTGGAGTCCCACAGCCAGGAAGCTGTTCTGAAGTCGGCTGGTACTGCAGCTGGTACTGTGTATCTCTTTCCAGGCAGCAGCAGGTGAACAGGGTTGGGGCTGAGTGGGTTTAGTCTTTTAATATAGTAGCACTGGAATGGCTCTTACTGATAGCACTTTGTAGTTGAACTTTATTGATGAAATGCTATCTTCTTGATTCTTGTTGTTCTGATTCTTGTTTGTAACCGTAGAATGCACTTATTGTAAGTCGCTTTGGATAAAAGCGTCAGCTAAATGAAATGTAATGTAATCTCTTCCTGGATGTGTATGTGTGTGATATCCAGCCAATCCAAAGACGAGGATTGTAACCAATTAGATGTAGAGATACGATGGTGACTGGCTCCGCCCACTTACTGTCAAAAAGAAAAACTACTCGAGAGCAAGCAGGTTACAGACACGCGAGCGCAGATTGAAGCTTTGCGAGGGAGCAGGTTAAACATTCACGGGAGGAACTGATGCTCGCGAGAGAGAGACTTTTGCTCCCGCGTGGATGTTTGATTTGCGCGCAGAGAGGTGCCACCACTAGAGGGCCAGAAGTCAGAGAGGTGCCACCACTAGAGGGCCAGAAGTCAGAGAGGTGCCACCACTAGAGGGCCAGAAGTCAGAGAGGTGCCACCACTAGGGGCCAGAAGTCAGAGAGGTGCCACCACTAGGGGCCAGAAGTCAGAGAGGTGCCACCACTAGAGGGCCAGAAGTCAGAGAGGTGCCACCACTAGAGGGCCAGAAGTCAGAGAGGTGCCACCACTAGGGGCCAGAAGTCAGAGAGGTGCCACCACTAGGGGCCAGAAGTCAGAGAGGTGCCACCACTAGAGGGCCAGAAGTCAGAGAGGTGCCACCACTAGGGGCCAGAAGTCAGAGAGGTGCCACCACTAGGGGCCAGAAGTCAGAGAGGTGCCACCACTAGGGGCCAGAAGTCAGAGAGGTGCCACCACTAGGGGCCAGAAGTCAGAGAGGTGCCACCACTAGGGGCCAGGTGTTCAACACTAGAGTGGAGCTGGGGTCTGTTTGTGAGGAAGTCAATGAGCAGCTGAAGGGTGAGGTACTCGAGGCAGGGTCAGTGATGACATCAGTTCGCTGGTTGAAACATGTTCTTGGGACAGGACCAGGGATGTCATCAGGCCCAGCAACGTTACTCATATTCACTCTCAGCAGGGTGTTTCTCATATCCTCTGAGGAGGCTGACAGTGGCCGGTCCTCTGGAGATCCTTCTTTTTCAAAATATATCTCTGTCATCGTCAAATCAGTGAGAAAATTACCACAATGTTTTATGTATACAAGCCATTATTTTTATTTATGTTATTATATAATATCTCATTATTGATGTTAATGTTATTCATAAAAATTCAAAGGTAAATTCCTTGTATATAAAATATTGACTCTAAATGAGCTGATAGTAAACAGTTGGCTCCAGTTTTCAGTACACTCTCATTTGGTCTTGTTTAAGTTTTAACAACGAATCAAACAAGATGGACACACTTTAATTACATAAAAGGGGCATCAATCTTCTTGTTTGATAAGACCTGGTTAAGCTTTAGTAACTTCTTCGTTACAGATTGGTTGCAGATATTATAGACTGAATGTAAGAAGTGGACGTAGTCATGACGATGTGATCCAATGGTGTGCCGTAGCTATGTATAAAGGCTATTTTTTTACATCTGAAATGGACAAATGAAATATGCATGCTAATGTGTTCTATAATCAGCTTGTGAGCTTGTATTGAAGACTTGCAAATAAATTTGGTCAACATTGTATTTCATGTGTTCAAATATAGTAACTCAAACCTCTTGCTTACCGCCCATCAGAATCTGCCGGAATCAAATCCAGTGAGAATGGAAGAGACGAGGAAGAGGAACGCTCTTGTGATGCAGGCCCTGAAGGAGGCTGCTGAAACCAATGACAACGTTGCAAGAGGATTCAGAGGATCTGCAAAATAGCCGGGCCCAGCTCTGTGACACGCTTGGAAAAAGCTCTGTGTATTGAATTCTGCTGGCATATTCAAATAAAGATGGACATTATGTGCTTTTACAGAGAGATTGTCAGGCTGTGAAAACAATTTACCATCAGATGTAGAAATTGTTTATTAAAACTCTCCAAAGACAACCACATGTTTTCAGTCTATTTCCAGGCTTCGTTATGATCAGGTTCTAGCATTTATGTGTTCACATGTTAGATTAATTCAATTCAGTTTATTTTGTGTAGCCCAAAATCACAATATACAAATTTGCCTTGGAGGGCTTTACATTACTGACGCTTTTATCCAAAGCAACTTACATGCTATACAGTAGACCGTAGACACAGCAGTGGTGAGCAATTAGGGTTAAGTGTCTTGCTCAAGGACACATCGACATGGACTAGCAGAGCCTGGGATCGAACCACCGACCCTCTGATTGAAAGTCGGACCTGCTAACCACTGAGCCACAGTCGCTTTACAATCAGTACACGTCCCAGGACCTCACATCGGATCAGGAAAAAACTCTCCCCAAAAATAGAAGAAAGAAAGCTTTAGGAGAGCAACAGGAGGATGTCTTACTCTCCCTCTTCTGGCGGATCCAGCCCTAACTAAACCTGAGCCAGCCCTAACTATTAAGCTAAGCTATCAAAGAGGAAAACCTTAAGTCTACTCCTACATGAGGTGAATGTGTCTGCCCCCCAGACTGAAAGTGGTAGCTGGTTCCACAGAACAGGAGATAGATAACTGAAGGCTCTGGCCCCCATCCTACTTTTTAAGACTGGGAACCATAAGTAGCCCTGCATTCAGTGAGCACAGATCTCTAGTGGGGTAATATGGCACTATAAGCTCCTTAAGATATGATGGTGCATCACCAATTAAGGCTTTGTAGGTGAGAATAATTTTAAATTGAATACAGGGGTTATGTGATGTCTTCCTAGTCCTCGTTAGTACACAAGCATTCTGAATCAACTGGAGAGACCTAAGAGACTTACCAGAGCAGCCTGATAAGGAGTTACAATAATACAGTCTCGACGTAACAAATACATGAATTAATGTTTTCGCATCATTTTGAGACAAGATGTACTTTTGTAACATTTTTTAAATGTTACGTAGGTAAAAAAAAAGTCCTTGCGATTTCTTTTACGTGGGAGTTGAAGGACAAGTCCCGATTAAAGATAGCTCAGATTCCTTAAAGGTGGTGCTGGATGCCATAGCAATGCCATCAAGGGAAACTAACTCTGGCTTGATCGGCAGATATAACTAAGTATCATCGGCATAACAATGAAAAAAAAGAAAAAAATGGGGCTGCCCTGAGCCAGCCCTAACTATAAGCACTGTCAAAGAGAAAAGTCTTAAGTCTACTCTTAAATGAGGTGACTGTGTCTGCCCCCCGGACTGAAAGTGGAAGCTGGTTCCACAGAAAAGGAGCTTGATAACTGAAGGCTCTGGCCCCCATCCTACTTTTTAAGACTCTAGGAACCACAAGTTGCGTGAGACGTGACAGCAGAAGTATGAGAAATAAGTGACGGGCTTGAAAGAGTTTGGTCTTCCGACTGAACTCACGCTAGAGCTTCATTTGTCATGATTTTCATTTATTTTTACAAATATCAATACTTAACAGTAATAACAGTAATGCCGTTGAGTCAAATGAAAATTAAAAAGATATGAACTTATAATTTGCACAATATTTATTGTAAATAAAGTGTCATACATTTAATAATATCAGAATAATTATGATATTGTTTCTAATATAAAGACATATCTAGAAGAACATTGAACATGTATGTAATTGTACTACTCAGTAAATAAACAGTTAATACTACATTTAATCATATCAGAAATATTATGATATTGTTTCTAATATAAAGACATATCTAGAAGAACATGAAACATGTATGTAATTGTACAGTAAATAAACAGTTAATACTGTACATACAGTTTACATGAACATACTGTATTCTATGTGACAAATGAAATACTTTAAAACTTTCAGAATGATTCTTTCTCGTTCAGCCTGAACCGTCAGTCGCCTTCTTGATTTCTGAGCAGATGCAAACAGCTGCTGACAGCTTCCTGTGTGTGTGAGGAGCTTCCTGAACCCAGCAGCACAGAAGAAGCAGATGGAGACAAACTACATCCTCTGTGCCGATGGGGACGGGACGGTCCTCGTCCTCTGGCTGGTGGGTGGGGCGGGTGGCGTCGGGGTGGAGGGGCAGGGAGGACCGTACTCATTGGGTCGTCCTGGGATGACGGGTTGGTTGACGTCTACCCTCAGCTGCCCCAAGAGTGAGACCAGAGGAGTCCTGCCCTGTGAGACACAAACACAAGAGATGAATACTTTTGAACTCAGCTACACAACCTTTACATTGATGTGTTGAATCTGGCCTCCAATGATGGAATTGTTTTACTAATACTTATGTAGTCTTGGAGAGTGATTACTTACTCAGCCCACTGAAAGAAAGGCAGCCGCCGCTCTCCATCTGGTCCTGTGGTCCTCCATCCTTCTCATTTGTTCCTGTTGTCCTCCATCCTTCTCATCTGCTCCGTCTTCAAGGAGACCCTGGATGTTGCTTCCTGTATCACGGCCATCGATACCTGAGTAAAAGAGACTTGGAGACTTTTCTTAAAGTTAGTAATTTTTACCACACATCTGTCAGGTTCAGCCACTTTCACCTAACTATTAAAATAAGCAGAGAGAGAATGAAATGAACAGTCTTTTAATACCTGTTAAGTGACACTTTCAGGGGACTCGTGTTATTGCTGGTATTAAATGTTGTTCTGTACTTTATAAAAATAATATACACAACAGAATCACAACCATTCACAGTTTCACAGACTTAATGCCGAGAATACGAACACAGCTCCAACTGCAGTCGTACAGAGACCGGATGGCCCGTTGCAACGGGTCCAGCTCCCCATACTCCCGCAGCACCCCCCACAAAAACCCCAGAGGGACCCGGTCGAAAGCCTTCCCCAAGTCCATGAAACACATGTAGACTGGTTGGGCAAACTTCCAGAACCCCTCCAGTAGTCTTGAGGGTAAAGAGCTGGTCCATTGTTTCACGCACTGCTCCTCTTGAATCTGAGGTTCGGCAAACGGTTGAAGCCTTCTTCCAGCACCCTGGCAAAAGTTTTCCCGGGAGGTGGAGTAGTGTAGTTGCCAACCCCGCCAGAGGCAAGGGAAGACTGTCTGGTGCTTTATCAGTCCTGCCAGACATAAAGGTTTTGCAATCCTGCAGCAAACAGGCTGTCGGTCTCAGTCCGAGTCGCTATCCTCATCCCACTGCCAGTATCTTATGAAGGATCCGAGGTCTGATGTGGAGGCTGCAGACTCTTCTGACCTCTGGGGGGCTGGGGGCGTCATGCCAAAAGGGGGGATGAGAGGGAAGGTTGAGAGGATGTCCAGGTGGAAAAGGGACTTAGATGCTGCAGGTCCTGTCAAAAACTCTGAGTTGGGAACCGCAGAGTGAAAGAACCATCTTCATCTTTTTCTTCCTCCTCAGCAAAGCTTCTTCAGGACGTTCCGAACCAAAACCTCTGCTGCAGGATGCTACCTATTGCCAACCCCGCCAGAGGCAAGGGAAGACTGTCTGGTGCTTGATCAGTCCTGCCAGACATAAAGGTTTTGCAATCCTGCAGCAAACAGGCTGTCGGTCTCAGTCCGAGTCGCTGTCCGAGTCGCTGTCCTCATCCCTCTGCCAGTATCTTCTGAAGGATCCGAGGTCTCCCCCGTAGTCATCTCCTCTGGTCTTCTTGGTGGAGGATCCAAGGCCTGCCGTGGAGGGTCCAGACTCCCCGTAGTCCTCTTCTCTGGTCCTCTTGGCGGAAGGTCCAAGGCCTGATGTGGAGGGCGCAGACTCGTCTGACCTCTGGGGGGCTGGGGGCGCCACGCCAAAAGGGGGGTTGAGAGGATGGCAAGGTGGGAACTGCTGAAAGGGTCATCTTCATCTTCCTCCTCTTCTACCGCCTCTTCATCGTCTTCCTCTTCTTCGTCTTCCTCCTCTTCGTCTTCTTCCAAGGAGGAACAAAAGGAAGAGGCAGTGGAGCCATATCCGGAATCTTCGTTCTCCCAGTCTTCCTCGTCGTCCTCTCCCTCGTCGTCCTCTCCCTCGTCGTCCTCTGGGCGTTCTCCGTGGAGGAACTGGCGAAAGAACTCCCCCTGATCCCAAACCCCAAACACAAAATGACCATTGACAAATGCAAGCTCCAACTCACCGTCCCTACCTTCGTTGTCCATGGCGAGCCTGACGGGGCCTCTTGCAGGATGCTCCATGATGTAGTTCACACCAGCTGAGAAGGAAAGGTGAAAACCGTAAGGATTTCTCATAACTTTAAATATTTCTGGATTACATTGAGCAATAATCAAAGATTAAAAAAAGAAAAAATGACAGCATATCCATAACCTAACAACGACAGGCAACAGACAAGAGGCTGTGCTGTAAACATTTAACAGTAATATTAAACATGGTGCAGTTCTGCCTCTGTTAGTTTAAACAGATGAGGGAAACAGAATCAATTAATGCTGCTTCCATGTGACACTTAATGATACATCATTTTGTTATTACATTTTATTAAAAGAAATTGACATTTTGACGTTATGTATATATTATAAACACACACACATATATATATATATATATATATATATATAAAGAGAGATAGAGAGAGAAATATATTGCATGCCATTAATAATTGTTATTATTATCGTTTTACATATTGTCAGCAGTATTAGTGTTTGTCCCAAACAACAATGTAGCGTTCATAATTAACGAGCTTTAATCTTAAATTGCACATGAAGAGCTTCATTCTGGATGCGCAGACCAGGAGCCTTTCACTGCTCTTTTTTGTGCTCAATTTACCAACAGTTGAGTCTCGTGAGCTCTCGGCAAAGACATTTATTCTGCACCAAACAATTGTAAGGACTTCAGTGTGTGTGAACAAAACGATAAATGGTTTGCAATAAATGGCGTGAACGTATTTAATTTACATTGAGCATGTGCGTCCTGACGCACAGGGAAACATGGCGATATTAATCCAACATAACCTCTTTAGTTTATAACTCATTATTCTCTGTTTATGAGGCACATATCACAGCGCGTGTGGAGATGCTGGAGGCAGCACGCGCACATGCACTCTTGTCCCCCGAAAACAAAGTATATCAACAACGAGCAAAGTGCATTTCAATGTTAAATAATGTATTTAATAAAGTAAAAGGAGCAGATATGTGTACAATATGTCACGTTTCAACAGTCAAAACAAACCAACTCAGCGTCACCTGCAAGTCACGTGACGCTGGGTTAGATGAACGCCGCCGCGTTCCATATGGTTTCCATGATGCATATTTCAGAATTATATACAAAATGGCTTTGATGTTACATTTCGACGTTTTGATGTCTTAAACCCAAAATAACAGGGGTTTCGATCCTCTATACTGATTGTTAACACACTCCACACATCTCCCGCAAGTTTTAAGCCATTCTGTCGCTCAAATATCATTTTACAGGCCTGACAGCATTCTGGGACTTTTTAACCTTAAAACTCAAACAGTTTCACTGATTTCTAAACCGAGAACACTTTTAAGGATTTAAGGGGATACATTGATAATAAAAGAAGCTAAATTAAATGTAAAAGTGGTCTTACCTGCACAGCTCTCGTCCAACTCACAGCCCCTTCAGCAGGGCCTCTCTCTCGATGTCCTGACCAGTGAAGTCCTCTTTAAGGTCTCTGGTGGTCCTCTTTAGGGTCTCTGTCCTCTCGATAGTATCTCGTTTTCCAGCAAGCAGTTCAAAACTCAAAGAGTTAACTTTACAGTTTGGGTTCACAGGAGGGTTGTAGTTCGTGTCAAGTCCAAAGTGTAAAGGGAAGATTTAGAACCTCCACGGGCCTTAAGTAGCCTCGGTCCGGTTTCCATGGAATTGACTGACGTGCTTACGTCCGTGCGTAACTGCGTGTGTGCGATTGAGGAATAAAGAGACATATTCATTATTTTCCTCATATTTGTCAAATATATATTTTTATTTGATTAATACTCGAGTTATTTGTATTGTATTAGTCAGTAATATGTTGCTATTCAGTAAAGCTATGAATTGTAAACCTACATAACTCGTCTGTACAACACGTATTGTGATACAACACATCGGGATTGGAGGTTAGAAACGAAATAGAGAGAGAGAGAAAAGAAAAATAAATATGCTCTACAAATTTGCCTCTGAGGGCTTTACAATCTGTACACATACAACATCCCTGTCCCGGGACCTCACATCGGATCAGGGAAAACTCCCCCAACAAATAGTAAAAACCCTTTCACAGGGAAAAAAGGGAAGAAACCTTCAGGAGAGCAACAGAGGAGGATCCCTCTCCCCGGATGGACAGAAGCAATAGATGTCATGTGTACAGAATCAACGTAACAGAGTTACAGCACATTCAATGAATATGACAGAAATTATTCATGTAATGAGTAGTAGGCATGGACCACGACCCAGATGACCACGATCCATGTCAGCAGACGGAAGCAGAGGGGAGGGGCATCAGCAGGGCCGCCATGGCAGGGAGCAGGACCGGCTCCAGACATCCACGATCCATGTTGTTATGTTTGTCCATTTTACAAGTTGTTATATGTGTCCATGTTACATGCTGTTATGGCTGTTATATGTGTCCATTTTACAGGCTGTTACGTGTGTCCATGTTATAGGTGTCAGGCCGGGACTCGAAACAGGACTCAGATGCAGCGGAATCAAGAAAACAGTCTTTATTTAAACAAAGTATGAACTCAAACTCACTCCAACGGAGGACACAAAGTATTAACGTAAACACACTCCTAACGGAGGAAACAAAACCACTCCTACGGAGGACACAAAGTATTAACGTAAACTCACTCTTAACAGAGGAAAACAAAAAGTAGTAACAGTCCGTGACACAAGGAACTAAACTGAAAATCACTCGTAACGAGGATAGCAAAAACATACACACGGTGGTGACGATCGAAGCTGTGGACTTGGCGGTAGTAATCCTGACCATGGGCGAGAACACTTTGGCACCAGACAAGGGGAAGACGCAGACTATAAACACATGAGGGAAACAGGGCACAGGTGGAAACAATTGGGATCAGGTGAGACAATCAGACAGGTGACACATGAGGAAGGGTGAGGGCCTGCCGTCACGGTGTGACAATAGGTTGTTATATGTGTCCATGTTACAAGTTGTTATATGTGTACATGTTACAGGCTGTTATATGTGTTCATGTTACAGGCTGTTATATGTGTCCATGTTACAGGCTGTTATATGTGTACATGTTACAGGCTGTTATATGTGTCCATGTTACAAGTTGTTATATGTGCCCATGTTACAGGCTGTTATATGTGTACATGTTACAGGCTGTTATGTGTGTACATGTTACAAGTTGTTATATGTGCCCATGTTACAGGCTGTTATATGTGTACATGTTACAGGCTGTTATATGTGTCCATGTTACAGGCTGTTATATGTGTCCATGTTACAAGTTGTTATATGTGTACATGTTACAGGCTGTTATATGTGTACATGTTACAGGCTGTTATGTGTCCATGTTACAAGTTGTTATATGTGTCCATGTTACAAGCTGTTATATGTGTCCATGTTACAGGCTGTTATATGTGTACATGTTACAGGCTGTTATATGTGTCCATGTTACAAGTTGTTATATGTGTCCATGTTACAAGTTGTTATATGTGTACATGTTACAGGCTGTTATATGTGTCCATGTTACAAGTTGTTATATGTGTCCATGTTACAGGTTGTTATATGTGTACATGTTACAAGTTGTTATATGTGTACATGTTACAGGCTGTTATATGTGTACATGTTACAGGCTGTTATATGTGTCCATGTTACAAGTTGTTATATGTGTCCATGTTACAAGTTGTTATATGTGTACATGTTACAAGCTGTTATATGTGTCCATGTTACAAGTTGTTATATGTGTACATGTTACAGGTTGTTATATGTGTCCATGTTACAAGTTGTTATATGTGTACATGTTACAGACTGTTATATGTGTACATGTTACATGCTGTTATATGTGTCCATGTTACAGGCTGTTATATGTGTCCATGTTACATGTTATATGTGTCCATGTTACAAGCTGTTATATGTGTCCATGTTACAGGCTGTTATATGTGTCCATGTTACAGGCTGGTATATGTCCATGTTACAAGTTGTTATATGTGTCCATGTTACAGGCTGTTATATGTGTCCATGTTACAGGCTGTTATATGTGTCCATGTTACAGGCTGTTATATGTGTCCATTGTCAGGTTACGGAGTTGGACCCAAAAGCAAACCGCGGACAGGCCAGGGGAGAAGGTGTAAACAAAGGAGTTTTATTATAATACGCAGAGACAGGCACCAGAAACAAAGTCTATACTCCGCTCCGTGCTGGAGTGGCTCGTTGTCGCAGGCTGGTGACGTATAGACAGCCGCTTCTCTGCGCCTCCTTGAAGTAGACTGGTGACTCGTAGACAGCCGCTCCTCCGCGGCTCCTAGCTGAAGGCTCGTGAAAAGTAGATCTCGTGCTGGGTCGATGGATCGTAGCGTGTTGTGGGCCAGGCATAGCAATCACTCGACGCTGGACCTCCGGGAGGAGGCCACCTTTAACTGCTTCCTGATGGTGATGATCTGCAGCTGCGAGTGGCGGGCGTACTCCTCCCAGCTGCCCAGCGTCTGCCTGATTGAAAAAGAAAGAGAGAGACATTCTGGCCGTAACCAGGGTTACTGTGGCACCCCCTGGTGGTGGTGCCTCCAGGATCCTCACAGTACCCCCCCCTCAACGGACGCCTCCTGGCGTCCACGGAACTGCCAGGCAAGGGTGGGTGGCGGGGGAACGGCCGGAGGGCCGAAGCCCCTGGCGGGAACCGGCTTGAGGGGAGGAACCTGGAACACAGGGAAACGTAACTGGGCAGAGGGGGACAGGCCAGAGGACGGCCACCAGGCGGGGACTCCGGGGGACGGCCAACAGGCGGGGACTCCGGGGGACGGGCCGGGGGACGGCCACCAGGCGGGGACTCCGGGGGACGGGCCGGGGGGCGGCCACCAGGCGGGGACTCAGGAGGACGAGGCTCAGGACGAGACCTAACTGGACTGGGCTCGGGACGGGACTTGACTAGACTGGGTTCGGGACGGGACCTGACCGGACTGGGCTCGGGACGGGACCTGACCGGACTGGGCTCGGGACGGGACCTGACCGGACTGGGCTCGGGATGGGACCTGACCAGACTGGGCTCGGGACGGGACGTAACGGGACTCGGGGGACCGGGGATGCCGGGACACTGACCGGACTCTGGGAGCAGGAGTCGGACGGACCGCCGACGGGACTCGAGGGACATGTGTCGGCCGGACCGCCGACGGGACTCGAGGGACATGTGTCGGCCGGACCGCCGACGGGACTCGAGGGACATGTGTCGGCCGGACCGCCGACGGGACACGTAGGGTAGGAGCCGGGCCGGACTGCCGGCGGGACTCGGGGAGCTAGGGTCGGGACTATCCGCGGTGCGGTCGGGGAGACGGGGGCCGAGGCTAACAGCAGCACGGGTGAGGAGGCTCGGACCAGGGCTGACAGCGGCACAGTCGGGGAAGCCGGGACCGGGGCTGACAGCGGCACAGTCGGGGAAGCCGGGACCGGGGCTGACAGCGGCACAGTCGGGGAAGCCGGGACCGGGGCTGACAGCGGCACAGTCGGGGAAGCTGGGACTGACAGCGGCACAGTCCGGGGAATGTGGACCGGGGCTGACAGCGGCGCAGTCCGGGGAGTTGGGACCGGGGGGCTGGAGTCGGCCGGGACGCCGACCGGACTCGGGGACCGTACCCCCCCTCCACGGACGCCTCCGGGCGTCCACGGAACTGCCAGGCAAGGGTGGGTGGAGGGGGAACGGCCGGAGGGCTAAGCTCGCTCTCGGCGGTCGGCTCCAGGAGGGAGACGTGGGATGTGGGAAAGACTTCCATCGCCGCCGGGACACGGGGAACTGGAGTCGGCCGGGACGCCGACAGGACCCGGGGAGCTTGAGTCGGCCGGGGCGCCGACAGGACACGGGGAGCTGGAGTCGGCCGGGGCGCCGACAGGACACGGGGAGCTGGAGTCGGCCGGGGCGCCGACAGGACACGGGGAGCTGGAGTCGGCCGGGGCGCCGACAGGACACGGGGAGCTGGAGTCGGCCGGGGCGCCGACAGGACACGGGGAGCTGGAGTCGGCCGGGGCGCCGACAGAACTCTGGGAGCTGGAGTCGGCCGGGCCGCCGACAGGACACGGGGAGCTGAAGTCGGCCGGGATGCCGACACAGGGACCGGGACTGGCCGCGGCGCTGTTGCAGGATCCGGGTCCGGTGCTGCCAGCCCGCCCGCCGGCGAGTTACCGGGATCGGAGAGGAGCTGATTCCCCGTGGCAGCAGCCCGGGCTGGGCGACCCCTACGCCGGCGTCGAGAGCCCGAGGCTCTGGCCTCCGGACCAGAACCCCTAGCCCGCTGGAGGCTAAGGGGCTCACCAAATGCCAGCTTGGGCCCCTTCCACTGGTCACTCCATGGGTCATAGTACCTGGGATCCTCATCCGAGTCCTCATCCGGGTCGTAAGACCCCCAGCCAAGGGCGTGGAGTTCCGCCAAGTACAGCCTGACCGGGCTGGACTTCCACATGAGCCAATGTCACACCAGGGAAAAAACAAAAAGGGGTTGCAGGCTGGGTCCGGATCGGAGCGGGTTACTCCGTTGGGGGGTCCGGGTTCGCTGAGTCCAGGTCGAGGTCGAGTGATTGTGTCAGTTTACGGAGTTGGACCCAAAAGCAAACCGCGGACAGGCCAGGGGAGAAGGTGTAAACAAAGGAGTTTTATTATAATACGCAGAGACAGGCACCAGAAACAAAGTCTATACTCCGCTCCGTGCTGGAGTGGCTCGTTGTCGCAGGCTGGTGACGTATAGACAGCCGCTTCTCCGCGGCTCCTTGAAGTAGACTGGTGACTCGTAGACAGCCGCTCCTCCGCGGCTCCTAGCTGAAGGCTCGTGAAAAGTAGATCTCGTGCTGGGTCGATGGATCGTAGCGTGTTGTGGGCCAGGCATAGCAATCACTCGACGCTGGACCTCCGGGAGGAGGCCACCTTTAACTGCTTCCTGATGGTGATGATCTGCAGCTGCGAGTGGCGGGCGTACTCCTCCCAGCTGCCCAGCGTCTGCCTGATTGAAAAAGAAAGAGAGAGAGACATTCTGGCCGTAACCAGGTTTACTGTGGCACCCCCTGGTGGTGGTGCCTCCAGGGTCCTCACATCCATGTTACAGGCTGTTATATGTGTCCATGTTACAAGTTGTTATATGTGTCCATGTTACAAGTTGTTATATGTGTACATGTTACAGGCTGTTATATGTGTCCATGTTACAAGTTGTTATATGTGTCCATGTTACAAGTTGTTATATGTGTCCATGTTACAAGTTGTTATATGTGTCCATGTTACAGGCTGTCATATGTGTACATGTTACAGGCTGTTATATGTGTCCATGTTACAGGCTGTTATATGTGTCCATGTTACAGGCTGGTATATGTGTACATGTTACAGGCTGTTATATGTGTCCATGTTACAGGCTGTTATATGTGTCCATGTTACAGGCTGGTATATGTCCATGTTACAAGTTGTTATATGTGTACATGTTACAAGTTGTTATATGTGTCCATGTTACAGGCTGTTATATGTGTACATGTTACAGGCTGTTATATGTGTCCATGTTACAGGCTGGTATATTTCCATGTTACAAGTTGTTATATGTGTACATGTTATAAGTTGTTATATGTGTACATGTTACAAGTTGTTATATGTGTCCATGTTACAGGCTGTTATATGTGTCCATGTTACAGGATGTTATATGTGTCCATGTTACAGGCTGTTATATGTGTCCATGTTACAGGCTGGTATATGTCCATGTTACAAGTTGTTATATGTGTACATGTTACAAGTTGTTATATGTGTACATGTTACAGGCTGGTATATGTGTACATGTTACAGGCTGTTATATGTGTCCATGTTACAGGCTGTTATATGTGTCCATGTTACAAGTTGTTATATGTGTCCATGTTACAGGCTGTTATATGTGTCCATGTTACAAGTTGTTATATGTGTACATGTTACAGGCTGTTATATGTGTCCATGTTACAGGCTGTTATATGTGTCCATGTTACAAGTTGTTATATGTGTCCATGTTACAAGTTGTTATATGTGTCCATGTTACATGTTATATGTGTCCATGTCACAAGTTGTTATATTTAAAAATAATCTTTGTTCATGTCTGATTCATCTCTGGCAACCTTCTGCAGCTGTGTCCAGACATCTAGCATTCATTGTATCCAAGAAGGACATATGTTGGTCATAACCCTTCCCCATCGATAAGGAAAATAGTCCCTTTATAGGATTGTGGAATGGAGAGCATGGTGGAAGGAGAGGCGACACCATCCTAACAGTCTGTGTCTGGGAGAGAATGATAGAACATTACATAGTCTCATCAAATTACGAAATGTTTGGGATTCCAGCTCACGGAAAGGTGAATAATATTAGATTTGTAAAATAAGAGACCTTTTTCTTGTTCGGAGGTGCTAAAGGCTGCATTGGGGACTTTGACTCCAGACTTTGATCCATGCTCTGATCTCTGACACAACAGCTTCCTGGAAATTAGGAGAGCTTTTGTTTTGAAAGGCCAGGCTGGAAGTGCACGTTCCCATTCCTCTGGTTATCTTCACAGCAGTCTGGCCGTCTCCTCCGGTTTCCTGATCCAACCCGCAGCGCTGCACAACTCAAGTGAACGGATTCCGCAGAGTCGGTGCTCCACCGACACGCAGAGGATGCCAGACGGAACACAAGCTGCCCCGTGACGGCGCTCAACGGCAGACACGGCTGACACGCGAGACAATATTAATATAATATAATAATAGCGGCCCATTTCAGCAGAACAGCAGCGCAGACGGGATGCCCGGGGACGGTATTTACCTCCAGTCACAGGCCACCGCCGGTAACGTCATACTCATCTGGTAAACTGAGTGGAGGCAACATGGGATTCCTGCACCAGCTCCATCTCCTGCTGTGGAAGAACATCTCTCTGAAGAGGAGGGGGCCGGTAAGACAACACCTCTGCTGACCCACAGTGAACGGAGCGGCCGAGGGTCGTCGGTCCAGCGGAACCGCGGCCATTATCCGGGCTCTGTTACGTTCGCCCAGCACACTGTCTCTATGTGCACACGTTAACAACCCCGCAGTGAGCTTAATGTGGAGCATGAAGCTGATGCTGATGCTGGTGATGGTGTTGTTGGAAAGCAGGAGCCGCTCTCTCCAGTGCCCATGTCTAACAGGTTGTTGTATGTGGATTGAGTACAGTTGTGTAATCCCAGTCTCGGTTTTTAAAAAGGCCCACACAGATAAACTCAGGGTGTGCTGTCATGAGGTAGTTACAATTTCTTTGTTCATCATACCAATGCATAAGATGCCATAAGATGCATGAAAAATGCATAAGATGCCAAACAATGGGCTGATAACGGTTGTAATCACATGATTCCAAATAGGAGCATGTATAAACTAATTTAACCTGTGGATTGTCAAACTCCACTTCAAGCATCACCTGATGAGCAATATTCTGGAGACTGCATTTAAATATCCTGTAGCCTAATATTTGTGGGAATAGGAAGATTATAGAACTTGATGTAAATCCTACAGGTTTAGTTCTGACTGTAGGATTAAAGTTATTATCAGTAACCACAACAATATGTTGGTTTTAGAATGAATGACCGCATCTATGCTTATGGTACTCCTTCACTAATTCAGTGGCTCCTGTCTAGATGCCAATAACCTTTGAACCATAGGGTTACTTGATATTTCTGGCCCTTTCAAATGTGGAAGTTATTAACTCAATATAGCAGGAGGTTAGTGGGCAAAGGACTGCAAGATGTACTGCCAGCTCTTAAAAAAACTAGTAGTGAACCCTGAGTTAAGATTTCTTCCAAGGTCAAGAATTAACATTCAAGATCAACCGTGCTTCGGGTTTGGAATTATACTTACAGGTAATTATGCCTCCAGGGTTGAGAACCTTGTAGCATTGTATTGGTCGTTGTAGGTTTATGTTTCCCTCATAGGCGATGTGATCAGGTAACAACATCACTTTTGAATTGTGTCCGTTGGTTATAACAGATGAGAGATGTTCAAATGGCAATCTCCAGATATTTAGTATAATCCAATGTGATGACCCTCACATCCATGCTATCTGAGTATGCTTGTGGTGATGCCTTAATCCTATCCGGGTATATTATTAGCAAGCAGACAGTTCATTTTAGTGATGTTTGTGCTGTTTTTCAAAGCTGACGCTGAAGCTGTCCTCAGGCCACCTGCTCTTTATAACCGCCTGATGCCTTTGCTGGTGTCCTAATAGAGGGGGTGGGGTGCGCGTGGGGTGGGGTGCAGCTATTTTTAGCCCATTACCTTCAGACATAAAACTCTGAGGAGGCAAAAGAGATGTAGTGGGGCGCTTCTGTCATAATAATAGTAACAGCTGCGTCATTTCTGTCTCTTGATTTAAAATCCAGCTGCTCTGGTTGTGCCTCACTAAAACTGTTCATAGGTTTGATGAGAGCAGAACAGTCAGCACTTAGCTGAGATAGCATCAATCTCATATGTTGGTCCCTACTTAAATATGCAAATTCATGCATACATAAGCAGCGCATAAAAATACCATGTAGCATTTTTTTTTTATTGAAGGTTAACATAACTGTACATAAGGGCATATTTTGGATTTGGCAATTGGGACAAATTGTTAGCTGTATGTCTTCTTCACTTACTCTTAAGAACTTCCACAACAACATGTAGTGTTGTGTGTGTGTGTGTGTGTGTGTGTGTGTGTGTGTGTGTGTGTGTGTGAGAGAGTGTGTGAGTGTGTGTGTGTGTCTGTGTGTGTGGCTGTGACATGTGCCGCTGTTATACAAATATATACGATACAAATATCATGCAGCACATGTGTGGTAATGTAACTGATGGGACTGAATAATGAGGCTGTTCATTGCTGGAGAGCTGAAAGCCGTCCAGTTTTGATTGGTTGGTGCATCTCTAACCTTAATATCTGCCATCTGCTCTGTAAAATACTTTTTTCAGCTCTTTTTTAAATTTTATTTTTAGTCCGCTTCATCTAAAATATATCCTGGGCCTATTTTCACCTGAAACTATGTTCATTTTGCCCTGAGGTTCTTAACAAACCACTCAGAACGCTTTAACACTACATGTCATCGTTCACCCATTCACACCCATTCATACACTAATGGGAGGAGCTACCATGCAAGGTGCCACCTGTCCATCAGGACTAACTAACATTCAAACACTGATGGGAGGAGCTACCATGCAAGGAGCCACCTGACATCAGGACTAACTAACATTCATACACTGATGGGAGGAGCTACTATGTAAGGAGCCACCTGTCCATCAGGACTAACTAACATTCAAACACTGATGGGAGGAGCTACCATGAAGGTGCCACCTGTTCATCAGGACTAACTAACATTCATACACTGATGGGAGGAGCTACCATGTAAGGAGCCACCTGTCCATCAGGACTAACTAACATTCATACACTGATGGGAGGAGCTACCATGAAGGTGCCACCTGTTCATCAGGACTAACTAACATTCATACACTGATGGGAGGAGCTACCATGCTAGGTGTCACCTGTCCATCAGGACTAACTAACATTCATACACTGATGGGAGGAGCTACCATGCAAGGTGTCACCTGTTCATCAGGACTAACTAACATTCATACACTGATGGGAGGAGCTACCATGCAAGGTGCCACCTGTCCATCAGGACTAACTAACATTCATACACTGATGGGAGGAGCTACCATGCAAGGTGCCACCTGTCCATCAGGACTAACTAACATTCATACACTAATGGGAGGAGCTACCATGCAAGGTGCCACCTGTCCATCAGGACTAACTAACATTAGTTCGAAAGAGCTGCACCTCGCCTGGAATCCAGACGAGAGCAGGCGGCAGCAGCAGGGGGCTTTGACAAAAAACTGCGGTCAAGTCAGACAATTTTCAGCTGACTTCAAAGTATACACAGGAAGTCACAGAAAAAATGATGTCCTGTTAGTGCTGATCTGTCTACTTGTAGTTTATAGATCACGTTTGGATTTATTCACATGTGTTTATAAATATATATTCTTGTATAAATGTGTGTGTAGCTGCTTCCTTTATTCTTTTTATGTCTGCCTGTGAAATACATCACTACTGGTTTTGATGTGTTATATAAATAAACTAGTATAAATTAGTATCAACCACACAAGATATGTTTTCAGATAAAACATGAGACTAATAGTCAACAATCAAGCGTTGAGTATTACAACTACAAACGTGGTGTTTGCTGTCAAATCTAAGAGCCAATCAGCTCTCTGATCTGGCGAGAGTGCTGTACAAGTACAGGTCCATAACTAGTAAATAACATGTGCTACCTAAATGTGGCTCACTGAACACGTTAGTGAACTAACGTAGCCAAGCATTTCTCTAACATGCTTGACAAACTGGAAGTTTTTTACATAATTAGTCAATAAGTCTCTTTACACTCCAACATGGCTTGCCTGTCACACAGCCTTCATTTTGTTAATCAGATCATTCGGTGTGACAGATATCTGTCACCTTTTTTAGATAGGTACATAACATAAACACAAGAAAGCACATTCCATTTCTGTGTTTCTGTCTCTTTTACAACTTTGCATATTTCTCGTTCATTTTTTAATATCAGAACATAAAACCCTTCAGCAGGAGTGCAGTGTTTGGTTGGATGAGGACAGTGTGGGGCAAATACAGGCTCTAGGCACTAGAAAACCAGCAACAAAACAAATATACATCTGTGGGAAAGCTAAGCTGGTAGGGAGCAAGTATAATTTGATCTCAAGATAAGCAAGGGCAAGGGATGTATTTAAAACATAAACATTCATTTTGAGTTCTCTTTGTGTCCACTTAATAAATGTAAAGCCAACATTTACTCTCTTTTAGCTCTAGTTTGGTCCCCACCTCTTTAACAGCTAAATGCTCCACTATGTTTACTGGCTAGGCTATAACTGTGTCTATCCATCTGTAAATTGTGGTAAATGTCACAAAATAACAATAAGCAATGTACATATTCTTCCTTTTCTGACAAGGCTTGTGATCCAGTCGTATAAACAACATTAATATCACTTATATCATAGTAGTGTCAGTTAGTGTGGAAAGAAATAGAAAAACATCTGAGGCTTTGTCCATTCTACACTACACACTACACTACACAAATTTCCATTTTAAAACCCACATGGTTTGTTACGTTTATGCCTTGTGTTCACACTGCTTTGGTGTCTAAAGTCGTTTGATAATGCTACCATTACTTTGAAAACTCTGGGGTTGAAACCAAGGACCTTTGAGAGTGGACACCCACGTTCCACCGGGTTTTACCAATCACGGCGTGTCCTTCCTTGATTCGTCACACTGCCAAAGAAAAAAAACACATCAGCCTTGATTAGCGAGCTGAGATCAGGTAGTCTCCAGTAGCAGCAGCTAGATCTAGTCTTTGAATGATAGTCTTCCAGTGGGCTGGGCAAAACCCACTGGCCGTGTAATATCAATAACGTGATATGAGACTAGCTACAATCATGTATCAAAAACCTCATTGTGTAACAATAGTCAACCCTACAATATCAGTGCAAAATTGATGTTGAGAGTTTTTGTCTAAAATACTGTGATAATGTTCTCCATAATGTCCAGCCCTACTGGGTACCTATGGAGACTGCAGAGAGCCAGGCACACAGATTTAAAATGAGGAAAGAAAGGAAAGATGCACAACAGGAAAGTGAGAAGCCATTTGCAAAGGAGAAGAGAGAAAGGGATGGAATGAAAGAGAGAGAGAAGGGGTTTCGAGATGGAGGGGAAGAAAGAGAGAGAGGAGGCGTTTCGAGATGGAGGGGAGGAAGGACGAAGCTGCTGATGGATAAGACAGTGCCAATCTGTAGCAGAAGGTTAACTGAATTATAAATACTATCTGTAAATTCTAAAAGACTAACAGCTGGTTACCTGAGACCAGGCACTGGAGACAGGAGAGGTTCTCTTTAAACCCTGTGAGTTAACTGAGGAGCAGTCTTTATTTATGGTTTTTATATTCTCTCATAAGTAACACTAGAAAAATTGGTTTCTTTTACCGAAACAAGCCAAGATATGTATCATTTAAACATGTCAGGATGCACGTTGAATACAGCTTAGTTCTGTATTCTGTTTTGAGAGATGCAGCCGCAGAAAAAAAGGCTTTTGGCAAAACGGGAAGAATCGGCGAGTCGGCAAGAATCTTGGCAGTTGTGCATGCACAAACGTGCATGTATAAGCGTAACCTGTTAACGGCGTAACGTAAACATTCCCTCGAAAGTACAGGCATTTTGCAATGTATTTATTAATTAATGACGTTTTATGTCCGTGTACTTTGTACTCTGGCCTTTAGAAAGACACACCTGGTCTGGCCTTTAGAAGGATATACCTGATATGGCCTTTATAATGGCACACCTGGTCTTGGCTTTAGAAGGACATACCTGCTCTGGCCTTCAGAAGAACACACCTGCCCGCTTTGAATGTTTACGCAATGTTTCTATTAATAAAACAGCATAGAAATATAGTTCAGATGTTACTAGAGGCTCCAGATTCTTCACTTCCGCCTCCCGTTGTCTGTTGGATCGCATCTGATACACACAGGAGGTCAGAGCCTGTGGTGTTTGTGTCGAGCTTCGGCTTTCTTGTCGATTTGTGTGTCCGTTGACATTTTGTGTGAAACTAACCAATCAGGAAATCCCTAAGGATCTACCCACCTTACACCTCAAAAATACACTGGTTTTCAGTTAGATAGACAACACAGACAACACACCTACCCTGAAAACTTTGCGCTGGTAAAGAGTACATAGTACAAACAGAGTACAGTTTGTTCTTGTTCTGAAAACTGAAACTGAAACTGAAACATGCACATTGTGTAAACAGTAAATAGTTTGTTTTACATTACATTTCATTTAGCTCACGCTTTTATCCAAAGTGACTTACATGATATACAGTATACAGTAGACACAGCAACGGTGAGCAATGAGGGTTAAGTGTCTTGCTCAAGGACACATTGACATGGACTAGCTGAGGCTGGGATCGGAAGACATTGAAAGACAGACTTGCTAACCACTGAGCCACAGTCGCCCGCGTTCTGAAAACTGTTGACAGACAACACTTCTACTCAAAAAACGATAATACAAAATTTGGTATTTAAATTTATTTACATGTATTACATGTATAATACCATTTTTATTCATATATTCCACCGCTCATACTCTATCAGGATAAACCGCTCATATATGAAGGTAAATCCCTGTCATAATTAGAGAGCGCAAATGAGTTCCATGCGCGCGCGCAATTTACTTTGACGAGCGCTTTTACATCACTCCGCGAGCTAAAGTCTCGTTTGCAAGCAAAACTCCCTCTCACGGGAGTAAAAGTTCCTCCCGGGAATGTTGAACCTGCTCGCTCGCGAAGCAGGTTAAATCACCTTTCAGGTCAAAAACAACTCTGTTATTCAATTCAATTCGCCCAAAATCACAAATACAAAATAGGCCTCAAAGGGCTTTACAATCTGTACAATCTCATACGCCATCCTCTGACTTTTGACCCTCACATCAGAACAGGAAAAACTCCCCAAAAACCTTTAACAGGGAGAAAAAGGGCAGAAAGCTCAGGGAGAACAACAGAGGAGGATCTCTCTATCAGGATATGGAAAGAGCATTGATTATTGAACAATGGTCCTTGATAAAAGAAACCAACATGGACATCTTTGGTAGGAAACCGGAAGCAAGAAGTGGTCTCCTGTGCTAACATTCTTGCTTTTGTTGAATTTGAACAGTGAATTTGCTCAAAAACACAAGCGGTCAGATGCTCTGACCGATATATCGTGTATCCAGTATGGAGTTATGTCTGAGATGATATAGCTAAAACTATGAAATGTAAAACATATCTCAAGTAGCGGTGCATCATTTTGACGACCTGATCATCTAGCCGTCTGGGGTCAGCAGGTCAAGCTCAAACACAACACTAGATCACTCTCCTTTTCCTTTTCATGTTTGCTGCTGCCGTGAGCCCAAAGATGCTACAAAGCTACAGAGTCGGTGATGTTCTCTGTGGGTTCATCACTACGACCTGTTTCATATCACACATAGTGACAGGATTCATATTGATATAAGAATATTAATAAGGGCAGCATTTAGATAAGACAACAACAAAGCTGAAGCGGCAGAGTGATGGTGAGATGTCTGACCTGGAGCAAACTGCAGTATCAGACACATTCACAGAGCACTGTTGTTTGGCCAGGTTTCATTGGAAATAATCTATTTTGTCCTTTTCCCCTCTCAGTGGGTGCTGGCCTTTGAGATCTTCATCCCGCTGGTCCTCTTCTTCATCCTCCTGGGTCTGAGGCAGAAGAAGCCAGCAATTCCTGTCAAGGAAGGTAGGCAGACAAAGCCGAACACAGAGCACACAGAGTGAAAATTGCTGAGTCATGCCTAGATCTGTCATAAAGGCATGACATGTTCTCTGCAGTATATTGTCATGCAACAGGCAAACACATGTTTTTGCTACTTTGCCGCTGTTACAAATATGTGATTTGCCTTTTGTATCATTTATTCAGCTTTTAGTGTCTTTCACTGACCTTATTTTACGTTTGGTTCATGATGTAGCTTGTTGGCTGAAGCCATGTCAGCACACACTTTATTTTGATGCTTTATGTCTGTGGTTTTGCTTCATCTTTGTTCCATGTCTGTTGTTCTTTCTTTGCTTTTCTCTCTTGGCCTGTTTCTTTCTTCCTGTGCGTGATGCATGTTCTCAACGTGTTGGATGGACCAGTGTGTAAGTTTCAGCATCTCTCAGGCTCACCTATCCTCACAACTGACCCTGACATGATTCTTGAATGGCATTTTCCTCTCTTGGTTATCTAACCAGGGTGTGTCAATCCTGTTGTGTGGTTGTGTGTGTCTCTGCTTGTGTGTATATATACGCTGTGTTTACGTCTCTATGACCTATACCAATGGTTCTCAAAATGTTTTCCGTGATGTACCCCCTCAGCCGAGTACCCCCCCAGCCAGCATGTCCATGTGGGCCCCACAAGGGTTAAATACGGGCTACGTGGGTACTGAGTGGGCATGGGCTTGAACTGGGCAAATTTTGGAGGTCCCATGTGGTTTCACTTACATGGGCCCCACATGTGAAGCCCATGTAGGCTGGCTAAATGGGTCCCATAAAGTATATATGTGGGCTAAGTGAGTCTGGGCTAGAACTGGGAAACATGGACATGGGCCCCATGTGGCATGTAAGTGGGCTAAGTGGGCATGGTATGGGACTGGGAAAGACTACGTGGGACCCATTTGGTTTTAGTTACATGGGTGCCACATGAGGAGCCCACGCAGGCTGGCTAAATGGGCCCCATAAAGTATATATGTGGGCTAAGTGAGTCTGGGCTAGAACTGGGTAACATGGACATGGGCCCTATAGGGAATATAAATGGGCTAAGTGGGCATGGTATGGAACTGGGAAAGACTACGTGGGACCCATTTGGTTTTAGTTACATGGGTGCCACATGAGGAGCCCACGCAGGCTGGCTAAATGGGCCCCATAAAGTATATATGTGGGCTAAGTGAGTCTGGGCTAGAACTGGGTAACATGGACATGGGCCCCATGTGGCATGTAAGTGGGCTAAGTGGGCATGGTATGGGACTGGGAAAGACTGCGTGGGACCCATTTGGTTTTAGTTACATGGGTGCCACATGAGGAGCCCACGCAGGCTGGCTAAATGGGCCCCATAAAGTATATATGTGGGCTAAGTGAGTCTGGGCTAGAACTAGGTAACATGGACATGGGCCCTATAGGGAATATAAATGGGCTAAGTGGGCATGGTATGGAACTGGGAAAGACTACGTGGGACCCATTTGGTTTTAGTTACATGGGTGCCACATGAGGAGCCCACGCAGGCTGGCTAAATGGGCCCCATAAAGTATATATGTGGGCTAAGTGAGTCTGGGCTAGAACTGGGTAACATGGACATGGGCCCCATGTGGCATGTAAGTGGGCTAAGTGGGCATGGTATGGGACTGGGAAAGACTGCGTGGGACCCATTTGGTTTTAGTTACATGGGTGCCACATGAGGAGCCCACGCAGGCTGGCTAAATGGGCCCCATAAAGTATATATGTGGGCTAAGTGAGTCTGGGCTAGAACTAGGTAACATGGACATGGGCCCTATAGGGAATATAAATGGGCTAAGTGGGCATGGTATGGAACTGGGAGACACCGGTGCCCATTTGGTTTTAATAATATGGCCCCCACAATTGAAGCCTATAAGGAATATGAAACCCCTTTCAGAGAGAATTTGCATGACATTTGTGCAAAGAAAAGAAAATAAAGTCTACCTATAAGCCTTGTTTGATTTACACACAAAAACAAGACGTGCTTCCTCATTGTCTGCTTTTACATAGTGAGCCAGCTTTTAGTAAACTTAAAGGCTTGCAGCATGCCCGGTGTGTGAACAGCACCATCAGCCTCTATTCATCCTCTGGTCTTAGTTTACGGAGCAGCTGGACTGCGCTCACACACTGCCTCACACTATCCTCACACCTCTGGCCCAGATACAAATGATGGGGCAGAGTTTCCATCTTGAAAAGGCAATGTAAATGGGGCTTAGTTTTTCAGATATTGCCTCAAAACCGAGGGGTAGAAGAAAAATCCCTGAACGCTTTGCTGGGACTACAGCTTGCCTAGAAATGTTATCTTTGAAAATAACCATGCAAAATTTAGAAAATCAGTTGGAATGTCTTTGCATCTTAGCATAATAAAAAAAGAAATGGGTATCATTAGAACAAGAATGTCAGAAAAAATGCTATTTATAATTTCATTAATGTAATCACTGTCATTGCAGTATAAAACCATGCATTCTGGGATGGCAGCATTTCATTGTGTTCTGTTGTTTCTCTTTTGTTGTTGAGGTTTTCAAAGTTGTTGTAGTTTGCACAATACATGTTCACATTGATAAATCAGATGTTGATTTAAAAATTATAACACACACACACACACCAATAACTCAATCTCCATAATATAACTGCAAATATACAAAAAATGAATGCATCGGCCTACAATGTGAAAATGGTTGAATCTGGTGCAATACAGTGAAAATGTCAAATATCACTACTTTTCTTCAAAATGAAATGCTGACATTCCAGAATGCATGGTTTTGTACCGCAATGACAGTTAGATAATGGAAGTCAATGAGGCATTTTTGGCCACGAAGGTGTCCAGAGGGAGTATTTGACACTATGAAAAATACTAATGCAATAAAATCAATTTTGTTGCTAATCTTTGACATTTCCAAGACTCTAATCAAAACCCCATCTCCCTATAGGGAGAATAATTCATTTTTTGTGTTTTTTTTTGGTAATGACTCATTCAAATAGTTAAACTGACATTTAAAGGGTTAAAATCCTGAAAATTATTGAATGTTTGGAAGTTTTGAGCAAGTCTGAAGTTATCTAGGAGATTTATGAAAAAAAAAGTTGAAAAAATATCGATGAATGAGGATTTTGTAGTGTGTTTTTTTGGATGTGTAAATTTTTGCCACAATGTCCAAATGGTGCAAAATGCACCAACAGAGTATAAAAGACATGTGAGTGTAAAATACACACGATTTCAAAAATGTTCCTAAAAAGAAAAGTTACTGCAAAAATGGCAGAGAACCAGTAGGTGTGTTCATTTATTTTGAAAAGGTAAAAAAGAACGTGTGTTTTCATATGGGCACGGGTTCACCCCACTGTAACCATCCGCTTCACCAAGTAGTCCTACATCAAATTCAGTTTGTGATCATTAAATTAAATTTGTTCATACCTAATTCCGACAAGTTAGAGTTTGACCATAATCGTCATACGTGTTGCAAATATTTGGATTTTACCGATTAGACGAAGGAGTTAAGTGGGTTCTCTGCGGATGGATATGCTATTTGAAAATCAGCTCCGTGGCATAACCGTTTGGCGCTCAGACTGCTCCTCGTCTCTTCTCCTCTGTCGCAGCGTAACTAAGGTAAGATAATGATTTGTCAGCACAAGTGGCTATTTACAGTTTATTTTATGTGTGCAGAATGTAGTTTACAAAACCTTGAAGGGAATAAACACGCTTAGCACGGCGTCGTTAGCTAGCAAAACATGTCTGTCCTTGTTTTGCCTGTGCAGGCCAGGTGCACCTCCAATGCATCTCAGTTACAAGCTAATTTAGCAGATGTTGCCTCTCATGTAGACTTTTTCTGACCATGCGGTTAGTACGCAGCTGTCGCGGCGACAGAAAGTTACTTGCAAACAGGATGCAAAACTAATTTGACCATAACTCCGCGAATATTTGCACAATCGACGTAATTTCAACGGATTCTGAACTCTAAGAAGCGTAGCGGTGGTAAAGGTTCATTTTCAATTGTTTAGAAGATAAATATGATACATTCAAATACGTTTCTTTACTTTTTAGTTTTTACACACTGTTTTAAGCCTTTATAATGTATAATAATGACAAATACTTGCCAGTTTTTGAAAGTTACATTTCTCCTGAAAAAAGGAGCAAAATAATTTTGCGTTAAGATGTCTACAGCGGCCGTTTCTCAATATGCTATCTTCTCTGTACTTGATGAGAAAACTCACAACTGAAAGTTGACATTCTCTGAATACTGCTGTTGTTGAGTCACAAAATGTAATTTTAGGATGTTTTCAGGCGAGAAGTTAGTTGTTTAAGCATCAAATCTGTGGTCAGTTAGTCAAATTTGCATGTATGTAAAAGGAAATATATTATTTTGGCCGATAAACCACACGCTTCTCCGGTGTATTTTATCTTTTTAGGATGGTTCTTCCATTGCATGCAATGATGCTTTGTATTGTATGTTTTTGCAGGTCTCTGAGCATCTGATATTTTGTGGGCATCACCAGTAACCAGAGTATCAAGAGGTTCCACAGAGGTTCTAACCCTAACAGTTCCAAAAAGGTAAATGAACACATGGACATATTTTGATGACACTAAGGGAAATGTTTTGAGGGGTTCATTGGTACTCTTTTGTTGTGGAATGTTGTCAATGTAGTATTTATTGCCTTCTTTCTCTGTGCTGCCTCAGGATGTATAGTAACAGAGCCAAATAGAGTCTAAATGTCTCTCTGCATACACAGTGAAGCCTGCAAGTCAAGATACATCCTCAGTCTTGATTTGTTCTGACAGGCTCCCCTTATGTCCCTGGGATAATAGTGCTGGTCTTGTGCTTTTTGCAAACTAACTAAACATACTCCAAATTTGAAACCCAAATATCTGTATGTAGACAAATAGTCAGGTATATATGTGTAAGTGCCAAAATCTTTGTCTGTTACAGATCAGAAAAAATGGATTTCTATGGTAGTTCTCGAACAAAACGAAGACGCATTAAAGCCAAAGTTGCAGAGCACTTGCAGATGTTGGAAGACTTGCGTGCCAAAGACAAAGTGTCTTCAAATCTGGAATGTGTCACAGAAATGAACAGCCAGATTCCTAATGAAGAGTTGGATTCTCAGACTCTGGCTTTATACATAGAAAGTGGCCAAGAATCAGATTCTGAGATGTTCTACAGTGATAGCAGTGAAGAACTAAATTTGGATGGTAGCATTGAAGAAACTAATCCTTGTAATGATCTGAAAAGGAAATTAGCTGATTGGGCCCCAAATCACAATATTTCACACTGTGCATTGTCAGAACTATTGCATATTTTGGTGCAGTCTGGCCTGGATTTACCCAGAGATCCAAGGACTCTTTTGTCAACCTTAACAACCTGTGAAGTCAAAGAAATTGGAGATGGTAGCTACTATCATTTTGGAGTGTCAAATGCAATTATTTCACAGCTGTCACGCGAGTCAGATCCTTCAACAGACACTTTAACTCTCCGTGTTAATATTGATGGATTACCGCTCTTCAGAAGCTCCAAAATGGAGTTATGGCCAATTTTGGCCAAGATCAAAGAACTTCCAAGGTCTAATGTTATTATCATTGGTCTGTATGCAGGCCCAACAAAGCCTACTTCTGTTGAGGATTACTTAAACTATTTCATTCAGGACATGAAGGTTATAACAAATGAGGGGTTGCATTACAATGGAAAGCATTACAATATTGCTCTGCCAGATGCCTTCATCTGTGATGCACCCGCCCGTGCCTTCTTGAAATGTACCAAGGGTCATTCTGGTTACAGCTCCTGTGAACGCTGTACAGAGCATGGGATTCGCATCGACAATAAGGTGGTGTTTCCCGATTTGAAAGCACCACTTAGAACAGATACACAGTTTGCAGATATGATAGATGAAGAGCATCATCATCGTGTTTCACCCCTACAGGAGCTTGGCGTAGGGATGGTGTCAAGCTTTGTACTTGATTACATGCATTTAGTTTGCTTAGGAAATGTTAGAAAACTTGTAAGTCTGTGGATCAAAGGACCTTTAAGGTGTCGGATTTCTGCAACCACCATCACCATTATCTCTAACCATTTAAAATCAATTAGAGAACATCTCCCAAGGAATTTTTCTCGAAAGCCACGGTCACTTATGGAATACAGTCAGTGGAAGGCCACTGAATTCAGACAATTTTTGTTGTATACGGGTCCTGCTGTTCTTCAAGGACGATTACCTACACGGCTGTATAAGAACTTTATGCTACTGTCAGTAGCAATAAGGATTCTTCTCAGTCCAGCCTTGTGTTCTGAATACTGTGACTATGCAGACAAACTATTGAAATGTTATGTGACAAACTTTGTGAGGATATATGGACCAGCGCACCTTGTGTATAACACCCACAGTCTTATACATCTGGCTGATGATGCAAAAAAGTTTGGTGCCTTAGACAGTGTTTCATGTTTCCCTTTTGAAAATTATCTCGGCACATTAAAGCGGCTGGTAAGAAGGCCCCAAAATCCTCTTCAACAAGTTGTAAGGCGTTTAGGTGAAAATCCTATCCCCTTTGAGAATGGAAGGGAAATGAGGAACAAACCTCAACAACCACATCTCTATGGTCCAACTCTCCAAGAGTTCCCTGCTCGTGTACAATACAAGAAGTATAGACATGAGGGAAATATTATTTCATGCTCTCAAGGCAACAACTGCTTTGATGTTGAGGGCAGAGTTGCTGTTGTGAGGAATATTGTAGAGGTGTTATCAGGAGCTATGTACACTGTGTGTCAGTTTTATGAGAGACAGGGATGCTTTTACAATTACCCTATTGATTCAACTTGTGTGGGGATCAGAACAGTGACACAACTCTCTGACCAGCTTCATGGTGTGCCTGTGACTGACTTAACAAAAAAACTCATACTGCTTCCTATGCAAGAGGGGTATGTGGCTTTTCCACAGTTACATGATATGTGATTGACCTTATGAACCTTGCAGCATGTCCCTCTTCAGCATTGTGGAGTTCAGAGATGAAGAATTCGGAGATGGGAAGGCTTTAGTGGATATAATCCCATCGTGTTGGTTTACTGATGAGGACAAGACAGAGTGTTTTTGGCCATCAGGCCTAAGTCTTAATATCACTAAGGCAGTTAAGCAGCAAGTCCAGCCAGATGCTTCATGGAGGACATACAGTGTGCGTGTCATTGGAAATGCAGGTAAAAAACATATTTTTGGGGTGTGGGATAAGTGAAGCTGTATGAGATTGGGACTAACCTATACTTTTTATGTTGTCTTTTTAAGATACATATGGAGATGCTCGGCGTAAACTTGCACGAGCAGAGGTTACATCTGATCTCCAAACAGACAATGACGTACCAAAGAAACGACAAAGAAGGTAATGTGAATGTACTTAAACCTGTTACTGTCCTCAGTGGAATTTTATAGTTTACCTTAGCAGCACATAAAGGAAGATTTTACATATTTTAACAGTTTTATATTGTATAATGATAGTTGTAGGGTTGCAACTGTATGAAAAATATCACTTATTGAGTTATGAATTATTTTCAGCCAGCATCACTAAAAGGTTCCTGCCTTTCATCGCTGACACATGACATGAGAATTTCACATTTTGGACACTGAAATCAACCGTCAACTTCATTTAATAATTGATTGATTTCTCAATTATGTTGTGAATTGCTGTAAATGTCACAACTGGCCAAAAGACTAATTTTCATCTTTAGTGCCAGGCAAGTTGTTACAGTTTCATCATGAACCACAACATACTGTATACAACAATATCGATATACAGTATAACATAGTGATAGGCCATTAAAGACTCATATTTTATTGTGCTTCCTTAAACTTTGATGTGTATGCCTGTAGTACTTGGACCAACAGACAATACTGACACATTTTAGAGTCCACCAAATTCTAATGTTTACAAGCTGACTTAACTATCCAAAACAAGACCACTTCTTTAATAATGCTTAATTGATAATTAATTTTAATATTGTCCCAGTGTATTTACCAAGACATTGCTATGTGTAAGGAACTTGTAAATAACCTTTTAAGTGTTCAAGTTTTTTATTATTTGCTAAAGTATCTTCTACCTGAATGTAGGCCACCTAAAAGAACCCAGGTTCTGTCAAGTGAGGAGGAGGCTGAGTCATGTGATGAGGACCTAGTGCCACCTTCTCCTCCCCCTGAATTTGGCAGACATTCAGCAGTTGGATACATGCCTAATATCACCTTGAGAATGAGTGGCCCCAGTGCAACCCCGAGTGTTCGAAGCCCCAGCGCGACCCCGAGTGTTCGAAGCCCCAGCGCGACCCCGAGTGTTCGAAGCCCCAGCGCGACCCAGAGTGTTCGAAGCCCCAGCGCGACCCAGAGTGTTCGAAGCCCCAGCGCGACCCAGAGTGTTCGAAGCCCCAGCGCGACCCAGAGTGTTCGAAGCCCCAGCGCGACCCAGAGTGTTCGAAGCCCCAGCGCGACCCCAAGTGTTCGAAGCCTTAGTGCTTCCTCAAGTGTGAGCGGCCACAGTGACATTGAAGGAGCCATGTTTGTAAAATTGGCAACCCTCCTGGAAGAAGTGAAGGACACTCAAAGAGTACATGGCAAAATGTTAAATACACTGCTGAAGCAGAAAGTGGCCGCACCAGTGTTGGAACCACCTGAAGGAGCGATATTTCCATTGACCACGATCCAAGATGTGCAGGCCATGAACGAGAAGCTCAGCGACTCGGCGTTCATGTCTGGAGTTGTAAGTTCAAACTCTGATACACGTTTAATTTTATTTGTAGTTGGCACTGAAATATAATCTAAGCTGTTAACTGATTACTCTTCTTTCTTTCCTGTGCCTTTCACTCCATACACTCAGATTGCTATGGTGGGAGAAATAGGAGGTACTTCATTGGATGATGCCACCAGGAGAATGATGGCATCCAGTTCAACCTTTTTGGACGCCATGGCAAGAACAAGTTCCGAGAGCTGCGTCTTTTCGATGTTATATACGGTAAACTTCAGTTAATGTTACCTCATGTAACTTCCTTTATCTTTGTACCTTAAAATTTGGCTAAATATCTGATCTACATAAGTAGATGCATGCTCCAGCTTACAGCTGGCCTAAAAAGGGGGCACAACAAATCTAAGCAGAGGCCACTGTTTGCAGTTTATGTGGTTTTCCATATTCTCTTCATGGTGGCACATGAATTTTGTTATTCTGTGCTACAACTTGGTGATGTGTTTTCTTTTTTAGCTTTGTGTAATTAGACAAGTAATGATAACCCTTCCTATACTTTAAAAAGCTGTACCTAAAAGTTTTTAATCACTCATAACCTTCTAGGTTTTTTAAGGAACCCAATACTTTTCTTTTCAAGGTAGCATGAAATTGATCAAAAGGTTTTGATAATGTTAAATACTACTGTTTCTAATTTAAGTAATTATTATTATTTTTATACAAACAGGCGACAATTAATTTTGCATTGATAAATAATTTCCATTCCATGATTGGTTCTGTATATGTACAACATTCTAAAAATATTGTTAAAATGGTTGTGGATGAGTTAAGCGATAAATAGATGTAATACATTTATTTTGCCAGGTGTCGCTTCTCAGTGTCAAGTTTGACCAGAGTTCAAATTTTTTGCTCTGAGTTCCTGTAAAGAAAGAAATTGAACATCATATAGCTGTTTTTGAGTTCAGGAAGGCTAAGAAATGATCCGTTTCTTTTTTCTTTTTTTTCTTGGTGTATAATAGTTATTAAAATGGCTCTTGTGATTTATTTTTAGGAGCGCTAAAGAGGAACGCCTTGACCCAAGTAATCACACAGAAGGATGCAGAAAGGGCCCTCTCCAAGTGGTTCATCGGAGCCCGTGACAGAGGTGGAAACAGAACAGTAAGAGCTCGGAGAGATCTTCAAAAAAAGTTGGATGGTGGGGTACTCCGCCAAGAGGAAGAGTCCCAGTAGGTACAACTTTGCACCCAGGCTATGTTATGTTGGACTTGAGCTTGTTCAATTTTGGACTCATTCAGTTTCAGAGGTCAAAGCTTTAGTTGTCACCTCAAGTTTTTCTGCCCCATTCTTCTTTTTTTTTAAAGAAAAAAAAAGACTGCAGCTCAAATGTTTTATGTTTTAAAATAAGAACATGTTTTATTAAACATTCATTGAAAACAACTTTATATTGTGTTTTTTGTATCACTATTTTTTGTATTTACTTGCAAGACTTTTACCTTTTATTGTATTTAAATTATAAATGTATTTAACAGCTCGGGAGTAATTGATCTGATCCCTCTTCGTGCCCATGTGGGCAAAGATATGGGGCCTACATGGGTCCTGTGCAACTCACCAAGTTGGGGCCCCACCTGAAACCCAGTCAGAACCCACTTGAAACCCATAATGTAGCCTATTTGGGTCCCACTTAAAGCCCAGTCAGATCCCTCTTAAAGTGACACAGGTGGGGCCTAAATGGGTCTCAGATAAATTGCCCAGTTGGGCCCCATTTAAGATCCAGTCTGATCCCTCTTCGTGACCATGTGGGCAAAGATATGGGGCCTACATGGGTCCTGTGCAACTCGCCAAGTTGGGCCCTATCTGAAACCCAGTCAGAACCCACTTGAGGCCCATATGGGCAAACCTAGGTGGGGCCACTATGGAAACTGCGGACAAACCCACTTGAAACCCATAATGTAGCCTATTTGGGTCCCACTTAAAGCCCAGTCAGATCCCTCTTAAAGTGACGCAGGTGGGGCCTAAATGGGTCTCAGATAAATTGCCCAGTTGGGCCCCATTTAAGATCCACTCTGATCCCTCTTCGTGCCCATGTGGGCAAAGATATGGGGCCTACATGGGTCCTGTGCAACTCGCCAAGTTGGGCCCTATCTGAAACCCAGTCAGAACCCACTTGAAACCTGTATGGGCAAACACAGGTGAGGCCAACGTGGAAACTGCGGACAAACCCACTTGGGACCCTTATCTGCAGCCCAAATGTAAACCTTATGGGCCCCACATGGACATGCTGGCTGGGCCCTGACCAGTGCAAAGCATTTTTGGTTGAAAAAAAGATGTAATACACAGCGCTGTGCCATCAGTGTCTGATTTAAAATAGAATATATATACAATTATACGTTTATGAATTTACATTTATATTTTATTAAATATTTATAAAATAGCTATTTTTAAAAGATTTTTTAATGGATGCTCATTTAAAATATATATATTTTTAAATCTCACGTACCCCCTGGAGTGCCTTCACGTACCCCCAGTGGTACACGTACCCCCATTTGAGAAGCACTGATCTATACTATGTACCAAAATCGGCACACTTCAGTCACTCAGTGTCTCTGTACTGCTCTCCTTGTGTGTGTAGCTTGGTACACAATTCAGCAGTAAGCCAAACTCCATTTAAATGAATACGGGAGACAGGATGTAGCGTCCAAGCTCCAGATGCTTTATTGTGCAGCACCGACGTAGACAGATCAAATAAGAGTAAAACTAAAAACAAACAGAAGAACACAATGAGCAACATGTATATGAATTAGACATTACATATTTAACTTTATGTAGCTCTTACACTTATGTAGCAGTCAAACTTATAGTATAACAACAACTGGCTACAGATACAAAATTAACCTTACAAATATACTTAAGATATACTAAATACTATTCTTTAGTCTGTGCTAAACAAATACTTACAGACTATGTTTTCGAATGCGTAAACACATGATGGATGGCAGCAGATGATTTTCTGAGAACCTCTCCATAAAACTAACATGTTGCTAACTTCCTGTTCCTGTCACATGTCTCAATAAAGGTAAATTAACAACGCGATCAAAAGGGCCCAGGAGGGGGCGCTAATTCCCCAGTCCTGGGGGCAGAACACTCCCCGCTTGGTATCTTTAAGATGCCATAAATAGATACTGAACAAATAGAAAAGTCTCAGTCCTACTCCTTCAGAAGAAGAAGAATCTCAGACACGGGTCTGAGGAATGTCTTGCTTGATCCCTGCTTGGTCACTTTGAGCTCTACCTTACGGACTCTTCCATCATCACCAGGAAAAGTGCTCGTAACAAGAGCCATAGGCCAGTCATTGCGGGGTGCCTTGCTGTCCTTCAATAGAACAATGTCACCTATCTCGATGTTCGGGCATGACTCCAGCCATTTGCGACGAACTTGCAATGTCTGCAGATATTCTCGCTTCCAGCGAGTCCAAAACTGGTTGGCTAAGCTTTGGACTTGACGCCACTGCTGTTTGTAGACATCCTTATCTGTGAACTTTCCAGGTGGAGGTGGTACACTCTGTTTCTGAGTCAGGAGCATTGATGGAGTAAGTATGAGAGGTGAGTCTGGATCTGCAGAGACTGGTACCAGAGGCCTTGAGTTGATAATCCCTGTCACTTCCGCCATAAGAGTGCACAGAACCTCATGAGACAAGTTGAAGGAGTCTGTACGCATAAGCATAGAATCCAAGATTCTGCGTGCCACTCCATGACGTACGTCTGCATCTTTGACTCGCCCATTACTTTTTGGAATTCAAGTTCATTGCAGGCACCAACAAAATTTGTTCCGCAGTCAGAATGCATCTGTTTGGAGGGGCCGCGAATGGCAAAGAACCTTCTGAGAGCATTAATGCAGGATGAAGCATCCATAGACCCAATCACTTCTATGTGGACAGCCCGAGTGCTCAAGCAGGTGAAGAGCACTGCCCAGCGCTTATTGAGGATTGTTCCTCCTCTAGTACGCCTTGCAGTGACAGTCCAAGGGCCAAAAACATCCAGGCCTGTGTAGGTAAAAGGTGCTGAAGTGCTTAGCCGTTCTTCTGGCAGGTCTGCCATCTTCTGCCTCTCCATTCTACCTCGAAGCTTTCGGCAAACTACACATCCATGGAGAATGCTGCTTATGCACCTTTTACCACCTATCAGCCATATACCGGCAGATCGAATGGCTCCCTCTGTGAAAGTACGCCCTTGGTGCGCAACTTGCTCGTGATGATGTCGTATGATCAATGTGGAAACATGATGCTTACCAGACAAAATTATTGGGTTTTTCTCTCGGTTGCTCAGGTCTGCCAGCTTCAGTCTGCCACCCACTCTGAGCAGGCCGTCCTCATCTATGAGTGGATTTAGTTTTGCCAGTGGGCTATTCTTGTTGACATTTCCACCATTTGAAAGTGCGGTAAATTCTTCAGCAAAGGTGGCTTTCTGTACTGAGAGGATTATTGTGTTCATTGCTTTGGACAGCTCACTGGCAGTGTAAGGTTTTGAACATTTATGCCATCGTTTGCATTCTGCAGGGACTTTGGTTGCAAACTGGAAAGAGTGAGCTATGTGGATGAGCATCGCAATTGTTCTTTGCAAAGAGTTCCAGCATGAGAATCTCTCAAACCTTTCAGGGGTGAGTGACTTGTCCTTAGTGTTAGTGGCACAGCTCGACACTGATGGTCGGATGTCTTTATCCAAGTTGGGGTCGATGAGCTCGAAGGCGACTTGCTGTTCACTGTGGGTTTCGCGTGGTTCATACAAGAATGCCGGTCCTGTAAACCAGTTGGTGTTGGCAAGCTGAGAGGCTACAACAGACCTCGAAGCGTGATCAGCAGGATTATGCTCTGTAGGTACGTACTTCCACTCCTCTGGCTGTGTAGATCGTCGGATTCTCTGAACTCGGTTGTGGACATACACATAGAACCGCTTTGATTCATTATGTATGTATCCAAGTACCACCTTATTGTCGCAATAGAAGGTAACTGCGTCAAGCTGCAAGTCGATTTCCTGAACGATAATCTCCGCCATTTCTACAGCTAGTACTGCTGCACAAAGCTCTAATCTAGGTATGGTGGGCTCACTTGGTGGGGCCAGTCTTGCCTTTCCTAGAATGAAACCAATGTTAATCTGACCATCTTCATCCATCGTTTTGAGGTATGCTACTGCACCTATAGCTTTGGTCGAGGCGTCTGAGAAGATGCAGATTTCTTTTTGTTTGGCTTTTGAGGGGGAGTGGATTGTGTAAGCTCGAGGGATATGAAGCTGAAGTTCTTGCAGTGAATCCCTCCATGCTTCCCACACACTGCATTTCTCTTGTGGGAGTGGAGCATCCCAGTCACTTACTTCCATTGACAGATCTCTGAGTAGGAACTTTCCTTGAATGGTGACAGGAGCGACGAATCCAAGAGGATCGAAAAGGCTATTTATTACCGACAGCACTCCACGTCGTGTGAATGGTTTGTTGGTGAGAGATGTCTGGAAAGTGATTGTGTCAGTAGCAACTTCCCAGCTTATACCAAGGCTGCGCTGTGTGGGAATGGTTTCTCCTCCCAAGTCGAGATCCTTGATGTCCACTGCATGATCTTTTGCTGGGAACGCTGTCAGGACATCCGTGCTGTTGGATGTAATCTTATGCAACCTCAAGTTTGACTCAGAGAGCGAGGCTTGTGTCCTCTTCAATAGGCTAATTGCTTTCTTTTCAGTTGGCAAAGAAATTAGCCCGTCATCAACATAGAACTCGCGTTCCACGAAGCGTCTTGTGTCTGCACCATATTGCTCTTCTCCCTTCACGGCAGCTCTTCTGAGGCCATAAGTGGCTACAGCTGGTGAGGGGCTGTTGCCGAATACATGGATCCTCATACGATACTCTACCACATCCTTACTCGGGTCATTGTCACGATACCAGAGGAATCGTAAGTAGTCTCGGTGATCCTCTCTCACAACAAAACAATGGAACATCTGTTGAATGTCTGCAGTCACTGCCACGCGTTCCCTCCTGAAGCGAATCAGGACCCCCAAGAGACTGTTATTCAGGTCTGGTCCAGTGAGCAGGACGTTGTTCAGAGAGATGCCATTGAATTGTGCACTGGAGTCAAAAAACACTCTGATTTGGTTGGGCTTTTTGGGGTGATAGACTCCGAAGGTAGGTAAATACCAGCACTCTTTTCCCTTGTCCAGTGGAAGTGCCGGCTCTGCATGATTGTTGTCGAATACCTTCTGCATGAAGGTAAAATACTGCTCCTTCATTTTTGGTTTTCGGTCTAATGTGCGCTGCAGAGAACAGAGGCGACTGACAGCTTGCTCCCGATTGCCTGGCAGAGGTGGCCTTGGAGACTTGAAAGGGAGAGGCGCGACCCAGCTGTTTGAGTCATCCTGAAAAACCTCTCTGTCCATTGTCTTTAAGAAGTTTTCATCCTCAAAGGAATGTGCACGTTTATCATCGTCCATTGTTGTCCTGAAGACTGTGAGGCCAAGGGAGTCTTCCTCTGTTCTATTATTCCAGAGACCTTGAGAGAGACCATGTTGTAAGCTGGAATAGAACTTTTCTTTGAGATGCATGTGACTTGTACAGGAAGGTCTTCCATTTTCTAAGATGTTTGTCTTAAAGCTGTGGACAGTGGGCTTATGAACGTTTCCTAAGCACACATCACCAACCAAGACCCACCCTAGGTCTAGTTTCTGAGCAATGGGTGTATTTCCAGGGCCGTTGATCTGCTGTCTCACTTTATGGGCTCTAAGAATGTCTCTGCCCAGCAGGAGGAGAATGTGGGCTTTATGATCTAGAGCTGGGATCAAAGCAACAAGACTCTTGAGGTGCGGGTGATGTAGAGCAGCCTCAGGTGTTGGAATCTCTTCTCGATTGTCTGGGATGTCATTGCATTCGATTAGTGTCGGCAATGTAAGGCTGGTTCCACCATTCAGTGCTTCAATCTGATAGCCGGTTGCTTTTCTGCCTGAACTCTCCTTCATGCCAGCACATGTCTTCAAAGTGTAGGGTAGTGCATCCCCTTGGATATCAAACAGATCATAAAACTCAGATCTGGCTAAGGACCTGTTGCTCTGATCATCGAGCATAGCATACATCTTTAAGGCATTCTCAGGGTGTCCATCAGGATAAACTTTGACAAGGCAAATCTTAGAACAGGACTTTGCTGTAAGGTTGTTGCCACAAACCTCAGTACATAGAGAGTTCACAGCAGGTGTTGATGAAGTACGCTCTACTTCCTCCTCTCTGCCGTGTTCTGTGTCGCTCTCCCCGCCGTGCGATGGGGAGCGTAAGACCCTGGTAACCCACGGAGGTGGTCCAGGATGTAGAGCTGTATGATGACGTTCACTGTTGCACTCGTCACACTTTAATGTGCTTTTGCAGTTTCGAGCGAGATGTGAAGATGATGAGCAGCACTTGAAGCAGATCCCCTGCTCCTTCAGGTAGGCTTTCCGTTCTTCGATGGTTTTCAGTCTGAAGCCACGGCATTTCCTCAGAGGGTGGGGCTTGTTATGGATTGGGCAGTGTTTACCTACATCTTCTTTAAATGTTGTCTCGTCCTGACCTGCAACCGGGGAGACATTAGTCTTATGCACTGACACTGGAGTTTTAAAGTTAGCGCGCTTTGAGAATATTTTCTCCATTTGAGGGGAGCTGTTGCTAGGGAGAGCAAAACTGGGATCATTTCTCATTTTGGCTTCGTGACGGATGAAATGGGTGAAGAAAGAAAAAGGGGGATAGGAGACATGATGTTCCTCCTTAAACTTTGTTCCTTGGGAAATCCATTTTTCCTGTAAACCATATGGCAGCTTTTCCGGGTCCGACGCCACGGGCGGTGTCCAGATATGTCAAGCCTGGTAGATAACCATCTTCCTTTGCTGCAAGTAACTCCATTAGAAGATCCCCTAATTCTCTTAATTTGTAGTATTCTCTAAAGCTGTCAAGCTTCTTAAAAAGGGCACTTTCTATGATCTCCGGGGAGCTGTAACATTCTTCGAGTCTGTCCCAGGCCATTTTGAGAGCTGCTTCTGGTTTTCCTATATGAACTGCCCTCATACGCCGGACATGTTCGGAGGACTCCTTGCCAAGCCATTTCAACAGTAAGTCCAACTCTTCACTAGCAGTAAGGTCCAACTCTCTTATTGTATTGAAGAAAGATGACCTCCAAGCTCTAAACGTTTCTGGGCGGTCATCAAACTGTGCCAGACCAGTGCTCACAAGCTCTTTGCGTGCCAGATACTTTGCCATGTCCATCATAACAGAAGACTCTTGTTGGCGTGCAGGTGAACCAGACTGAGGTGCATTATAATTTGGCTGTTGATGCAAAACGTCACTGACTGGTGTTTGCAGTAATTTCTCTTGTTTAGACGGACTTAGATTTCTATTGTGTTGCTGGAACAATAAGTGGGGCTTCTGTGAGGTCTGGTGCTGGGCATGTGGGGTACAGGCATCATCAACAACATACTGGTTGTCCTCTTCTTTGAAAGCATTCTTATACTGTTCAGAAGGAAGGCAAGTGGGATTCTTTCGTTGTTGTTCATGTGGCAAGTTGAAGAATGACTCAGACTGAAGGCTAAAATGACTGGCTTGATCCCTGATGTAATCACTCACACGTTGATGTGTGCCTTTTGCTGTTGCTGGGTGGCTTTTTCTGCTACGAAGCTCATCACCCTCATACTCTGCGGCTAACTCCAATACCTCTGCCTGGGCAATAGCAGCTGCAGCCTCCTTTTCAAGATGCAGGGCTTCCAGATTAGCTTCTAGTCTAGCTTTGTCAACTTTCATGGCGATTTCCCTCTCTGCAAATGTAGCCCGTGCTCGTGCAGCCTCTGCCCTTGCTCGTGCTTGTGCTGCTGCAGCACCAACAGATGATCTAGAAGATCGTGATGAACCCGAATGTTTGGAATTGCAGATGGATGCTCCAACTTGTAAGCTTTGTGTTTCCTCTTGTGTAGCAGCTTTCATATGCTTTACATCCATGATGGTTATTACTCACTGCGTTCCGTTGCTGTAGAGTAGTTTAGCCAGCTGCGTATAGTCTTTTTACTGTACTGCTCTCCTTGTGTGTGTAGCTTGGTACACAATTCAGCAGTAAGCCAAACTCCATTTAAATGAATACAGGAGTCAGGATGTAGCGTCCAAGCTCCAGATGCTTTATTGTGCAGCACCGACGTAGACAGATCAAATAAGAGTAAAACTAAAAACAAACAGAAGAACACAATGAGCAACATGTATATGAATTAGACATTACATATTTAACTTTATGTAGCTCTTACACTTATGTAGCAGTCAAACTTATAGTATAACAACAACTGGCTACAGATACAAAATTAACCTTACAAATATACTTAAGATATACTAAATACTATTCTTTAGTCTGTGCTAAACAAATACTTACAGACTATGTTTTCGAAGGCGTAAACACATGATGGATGGCAGCAGATGATTTTCTGAGAACCTCTCCATAAAACTAACATGTTGCTAACTTCCTGTTCCTGTCACATGTCTCAATAAAGGTAAATTAACAACGCGATCAAAAGGGCCCAGGAGGGGGCGCTAATTCCCCAGTCCTGGGGGCAGAACAGTCTCATAAAAACAATACTCTTAAAGGTTTCAGAGGTCTTCCTTCAAAGTTGTTGATTATAAATGATAGAATATATCATGATGCTACACCGACGGAATGTTTTTTGTTTTTGGCGTTGTTGTTTTATTTTCTTTATCCACCAATTAGTTATTTTTCTAACTTCGTATGGTATTTCACTATGGGAATCGCCTCGGCGTGACCAACTAAGGAAGCTCCAATGACACCACGTCTGTCAGTGACAGACAGGTCGAACTGTGCTGGGGCCCCGCCCCCTCATGTTACCACAGTCGACCATTCCCTTGCGAATCATTCTCACTTTCTTCCCGTGAAGAAACTATAGCTCCCTCAGCTTATCTTGGCTGGCTTGGATTTGCTGCTCAACAGTTCACAGACGACCCGTTAAGGGCAATGTCCGCGTCAAGGCGAGCTGTTCTCCCGACTACCCGGTATTTGGTTACCGGGGTCGTCGGTGACTGTAACTTTATTCTCTCTGGCTAACGCGTTACGGCGAGCCTACCGGGTCTCGGTTAGCATTCGTTTGCTAGTCGAGCCGGATACCCGGAGTTCTGCTAACATGTCACAACGAGTGAACTCTTACGGTACACGGTTTGCATAGCCTGCATGGGCGCTAAACACGCTCAGGCATCGCTGGCTGACCCACAGTCATGTCTGCACTGTGCGTCAATACCTGAGAAGGCCCGGGAAAGGAGGCTCAGAGTGACGGTATCCACTAAGCAGGACCCGTGCTTATCAGGAACCGCCCCAGAAGCCGCAACCAGCACCCATATGTCGCGAGCCTCTTCGAGCTGGGCGGACATGATGGATGTTGAGTGCCCAGAAATGCCTCCACTCGAGGTGGAGCCGGGTGGTGAGGACGCAGAGGGCGATGCCAACTGACTGCCTCGACATGGATGAAATGGAGGATGATGGGGAGGATGACTCCACATTTCCTGTCCAACAGTCCAGACCCCCCAGTGCATCTGAAGCTGTCCGCCTAGTGGACAGCGACTTATACAATGTCTGCAAACGGGCCGCGTCCAAGTTGGGCATACAATGGCCGGCAGCCAAGGATGCTACAGGGGGAGAAAGAGACCTGTATGACGGTAAAAGGCTGCCACCAGCCCAACCGCCATCAAAACAACTTCTGCCAGCAGTGCCTATCAAGCGACTTTGAGTCCATGAAAAGCGCTATATAAATAAAATGTATTATTATTATTATTATTATCTGCATGAAGGAAATGGGCAGATACTGGTCCAGTCCGTTCAAGAGTAAGCTTCCCACCAAGGGCTACTCAAAACTGGAAATTGAAGGGATGGGAGAGCTGGGTCTGGCTGGACCCCCAGAAGTGGAGCCGTCAGTAGCTTATCACCTCCACCCAAACCGACGCTCTCTCACAGCTTCCTCAAACATCTCTCTGCCTAGTAAAATGGACCACCTCACCGCCTCCGTTTTGCAGAGAATGTATCGCTACGCAGCACAGTCAATGTGCTCTCTAAATGCTATGACTCTGCTATCTGCGTACCAGGCGGAAATTTAGAGGAGATGGGCGGGCAGCTGGACTCAGGGTCACCTAACCCAGCCCTATGGGATGAGATTTGTGTTGTTAACGATCTCATTCTAAGCTCGTCTTGCGGTGCAGTGCAAGGCTGCAGCCGTGTAATGGGCCTTGCCGTCTCAGGTGAGAGGGCCCTGTGGTTAAATCTCTCAGGCCTCAGCGATACTCAGAAGGCAGAGGTAATGGATGCGGCATATGACCCAGCCAAAGGTCTGTTTGGCCCAGCTCTTCAAAAAATGAGGGAGACCAGCACCCTCAGGAAACAAGAAGGTGAAGCCTTTGACCTCTGTTTACCCCGAAAGCACACGGGGAATGCAGGTAAGGTCACCAAGCATTTCTACTCAGTTCAGTAAACAAAGAAATAAGGTTAGTATTTTCGCAGCCAGGCCAAGTGCCGAGGGCGAAATGCTGCCCCCAAAACAAAACCATATCATGGTCCCATAATCCCACCGACCCTCTGATTGAAAGACAGACTTGCTAACCACTGAGCTACAGTCGCCCCTGTTTTTGCCCCCGTTTTCGTCTGAAAATCAAAGATGGTGCATGTTGGAGCCATAATCTGGTTTTTGGTTTGTTCTTTTATTGAGGGAAACACAAGGTGAATTTAGACATGCAGTTCTAACATTGAACACAGGGTGGCACATGTAAAAGTGCTCATCGATAAGTGCCTGTCTTATCCTGTCTTATCCTCGGATACGAGCGGCCGAAATGAGTTTCCTCCGTAGAGTGGCCGGGCTCAGCCTTAGAGATAGGGTAAGGAGATGAGTTTCCTCTGTAGGGCTCAGCCTTAGAGATAGGGTAAGGAGATGAGTTTCCTCTGTAGGGCTCAGCCTTAGAGATAGGGTAAGGAGCTCGGACATCAGGAGGGAGCTTGGAGGCGAGCCGCTACTCCTTCATGTCGAAAGGAGTCAGCTGAGGTGGTTCGGGCATCTAATTAGGATGCCTCCAGGACGCCTCCCTTTAGAGGTTTTCCAGGCACGTCCAACTGGTAGGAGGCCCCGGGGAAGACCCAGGACACGCTGGAGGGATTATATCTCCCAGCTGGCCTGGGAACGCCTCGGGATCCCCCAGAATGAGCTGGTAGATGTTGCGGGTGAGAGAGAAGTCTGGGTCAGCCTGCTGGACCTGCTGCCACCGAGACCCGACCCCGGATAAGCGGATGAAAATAGATGGATGGATGCATGAATGACCATATTGTCCGGGTTACCACATAATTGAACAATAATATATACCTCTCCCGAGTCCTGACAAATCTAGTCTTACATTATTATTTGTTTAGCCTTTTACAAAAGCTTCTAAAAGGCCTGCACTGCATGGTGTGTCTCTGAATGTGCTTCATTCTACAATGTGTATATGCTTGTTGTCCCTGTAATGTATGTGCAGCCCCTACCTGTGTGTCTTGTTGATGTGAACGATTGCCATGTGGGACATCTCTCTTCTTTCCAAGTCTAACACAGTATCTCTCCCTCTGCTTTTTCCACATTGTTCTCCCCGTACTCTCCATCTGTTTCCTCTGTATTTGCCACCTGCCACCTGCCACATCCTCTTCCTTCTTTTGTGGTTGTGTCTCTTCCCCCCTCATGTCCAGCCTTTTACAGCGCAGCCCCACTTACCTCGGCTGGCATTATTCCCATCATGCAGTCGCTCTGCCCAGATGGACAAAGGGATGAATTTGGTTTCCTGCAGTACAAGAACTCCACGTGAGTAGTGATCTGCAATCACTTATTATTCTCATAACTTGTCTTTTTAGAGCACTTGATTGTCTTGATTTGTTCGTTTGTTTGTTCCATTATTTCTGTGCAAACACTGAGATCAGACGAAGGCCATGTTCAGAAAGACCAATATGTAGCCCTCTCATTCATTTGAATGGAGCCAGTCTGTCAGTGCAGCAGTGGGGTGCCGACACCAAACCAGGAGGGTCTTCATGCAAAAAGGTTGAACCAGGTTCTTTTGCTACAGCAAAACACAAACATGACCAATCAAATACATACAAGTGCACATTTGGGCACGTTGAGGGCACGATGAGAAGAACAGGGAAGAGCGACAGTCACACCTTTAATTCATTATTCATTTATTCTCTGTAGTCCCTGGTCGTACAGGCCGAGCTGCTGAGGCAACAAAGAACAGCGAACCATTTTAACGCAGGAGCTGATCAACCTTTCCATGTGCCGCACATGGGCAGCGACCACACAGAGTTGTCTTTTATGGGAGAACGTGTTGAAAGTGCTGCTTCTCTGCGTTGACGCGCACTCGTGGCTGTACTGATTTAAATTTGCCTTCTGATATGTCCATTGGACCAAAACTCATAAAACTGTTAAATCTGTCAAAACACATATTTTTGAATATCTATTTTCTTTTTGCACAAGTGATACACTTAGTATCATAATGAGCCTTCTTTTTTATTTTGTATTTGTTATTATTTATACTGTAATTTGGTGGGATATTCAGGACAGCAGGCATATACCTGCAACTTCACATGAACCATAGAGACACGACTACTTTCTTTCTGCAGTTAGCTTTGAAGTAAGTTTCTATTTGAAAAGGACTCCCAGACAGGTCCACATGTTATTCTCCAGCAGCACAGACACAAGGTCTTCTGGTTTCCCTGTGATTGATGAAGGCAGACCACCTCCTGCTGAGATGGAAAGACATGAAACTAATTCTCCAGTTGTTGCTTGCTAATGCTAATTATTAGTAAATGTACTGTTGCTTGCCAAAAATTACTAATAATGTTTTTCTTCAGTGCTGTTTTATAACTGATTAAATGTCTAAATCTCTCTCTGTTAGTGTGACCCAGCTGCTGGAGCGGATCAGTGAAGTGGTTGAACAGAACCGCCTCTTCACGTCTGAATGGCCTGGTATGGGTCAAGAGCTTGAGACCCTGCAGCAGCACCTGGAGAGTCTCAGTTCAACCCGTTTACCTCCAGACTACAACTTCAACACCAGTCGAGGTTTGACATATGGCCAGGTTTTCACTACTATCACCAGTATGTGGACTGACTAACATTCATACACTAATGGGGGAGCTACCATGCAAGGTGCCACCTGTCCATCAGGACTAACTAACATTCATACACTGATGGGAGGAGCTACCATGCAAGGTGTCACCTGCCCACCAGGACTAACTAACATTCATACACTGATGGGAGGAGCTACCATGCAAGGTGCCACCTGCCCACCAGGACTAACTAAGGCTGCGGTTGAATAGTCCTTTTTGGTTAGGAACCTTCCTAACTGAGTGAAATGACCCGGAAGTACCTAAGAGGCCGCCATGATAAGTGCTGGTCAAATTCTCTAAATGCAAAGGAAAGAGCTTCGATGCTTCTTAACTTAGTTTCTTTAGCACAGGAACCACTGGACAGGGGCGGACTGGCCATAGTGGATACCGGGAAAATCCCCCGGTAGGCCAGCGGGGTTCGACTGGTCCAACACCGGCCCACGTCCATCACCAACCGGCCGGCCCTCTAACATCGCCGGCCCCGACTATATTCTAAGCTTCACAGAACACGTTAAATTTACTCTAACAATTAGAGAGGCCAAGCACTCATGGTTTCTATCTTCGTTACTTGTCCCGTCTCGTCTGTGAGTCTAACTTTATTTTAGTTATTAAATATCAATCACTCCAGCCTACTTAACACTGGCACGCAGACAATCCGTTTTTGAGCCGTTCTTATGTTTTTGAGCCGTTTTTATGCACCTTTAACACCCCTACACACATACATAAATCACACACCCAGCATGCAACACTACTGATACCACTGCTGTTCACACCCCATCGTATGTTCTGTTTTGTTCATTTATACAATATAGTTCCGTGTTTCGCCTACCATTACATAATTTGTTTTTGTAGATCAAGACAAACGCCGTCTTGCAGCCTGTTCTTTCAATTAAATATTTACCTTACGCTATTGACAGGTTATGCTTGTGCATGCACGACTCACTGATTCTTGGCTTTTTGCCAAAAGCTGACCTCGAGATCCCCCCCTTCATTTCTTAAGGCTCTGTAGTTATACGTATAACCATCTGATACTAGTTAAGCATTTTCATATAGCAAACTATATCTACCCTGTAGTGTTACAATAGCTAGTGTAATTTTCCATAATTGTCCATCCAAGCAAATTAGTGGATCCAAATGTTATTTAAAAAAAACATATTTGATGTAATTTCTTTATAATCATCCAAAATAATGTTAAGAGTATGGGTATTTTTCCAAGTAGGCCACTGACTAGTTGATACGTGCGATGCATTGAGAGGGCAACGCGCTGTGTATCGAGTGGGCCGGTCTGACAGTAACTCCCGGGCCACTTTTCCCCAGTCCGCCCCAGCCACTGGACCTGCCTTTACGAAAGGAAAGGAGATAATGCCGCCCCACAATTCCTTGCGGCGGCCACATTTAAAGTGACGCATCATTCGGACGTTCACAAGAATAAACAATCATGACCGACAAACGCAGATCATGTAAATAACTGTTGCTATTACTTGGAAATATTTCCAATAATCTGTTAAACCTGCTAGAAAACCTTTCAAAGGTTCAATCATTTCTCCACGTTACAGTATGGTGAGTCACTATGGGCACAAAGATTAGTGCTTTTTTTGCTCTCTTAACGCCGAAACCCCATTCAAGTGAATGGGACAATTTCTCGCAGTTTTTCACGTTTTTCAGGGAAACGCCCGGTCAAATCTCTTAGAAAAGTCATAGCCCACGAATCCCAATGCATGTTTAGATGTATTTTGACGCATGTACTGGCAACGCTGAGCGACGAGTTACGGTCCAAAGTTTAGGAAGAAGGAGAATAAGAAGATAAATAGTCCCGCAGGAGTACATGCAGTGTGCTTGCCAGCAGGGCTCTATGAGCCCTGCTGGCATCGCCACACTAATGAAGCCCGCAGGAGTACATGCAGTGTGCTTGCTGATCTGTTGTGTATGTGTTTGGGTGCAGGCTTCACGCTGGCCAGTGTGTTGAAGAACCGGTCGGTGTTCCAGCAGTTCCTAGTCAAGAACCTTTCCCTGTCCAACTCCACAACCAGCCTGCTGCTCAACACTCCAGTCAGCCTCAGAGAGGTGAGTCACTGTTATATACAAACACACACGTAAGTTTTCTTCCATTGCCATGCTTATAAAGACAAGAACACTGAATCCACATCACGTCCAACCCAAGAATGTATTGTAACAGGAAGTCACATACAATCTCGTACACGGTTCTTTGTTACAGGTTCTGTTGAAATTCTCCATCCACCCATCATCATCTTGTTTACAGGTCCAGATATACCTTCCCTTTATCCATACATTTTGAACTCGCTGTGTTTCTCAAATGTTCTTTTCTTTGATATCGTGATTTATCGTGACATAAAAATGTCCCTGCGCTTCCAAGGAAACGGTCTCAGCTGTGGGAGTGGGGTCTGGGCTTGTGTGCTTTTCAGCACATATTTCATCTAATCTTCCTCAAAATTGGGATACACTTTATGTAGATGACTTTGTTTTTGGGTATGACTGTTTGCATGTAATTGGTTACCAAACATTTGAAGGCGTGGCCTGATGCTTTATTGGCTAAATTGGATTGCAACCAAATTAGTGAATGTTGTATACAGCCACAATGCACAGGTGTGTACCACTCATATAATTCAACCTACAGCTGGGCACAATAGTAACATTAAAACAGTGGATGTTTATTTCTAGTTTCCTCACAACAACAGTAATAAACACATGTTTAAGGCACATTGTAACTGGGCTCAAGCACCTACCATGAGCTTTCAGTTGGTATCATCTGTGGTCGAGTATGATCACGTACACACAGCGATAAACAATAGCATTAGTTATTGCTTTGGCACATTCTGAATCTGCAGTAGGAGGCTGCCTGATTCCTGTGTGGAGAGAGACTCGCCGTCCAGTCGTGACACATTTGCAACACATTCAGTGACACATTTGGGTGATGCTGTCTATAATGCTGGCAACTATAATGAAGAGGTATCAAGGATTTGTAAACATTGAATATATGAATGCTCTTTCTCTTCTCTTTTTATACAATGCAAGGTGTAATGTAAAGAATAAAACTATATTTATTTAAAGTATACACCTTGATAATCCTACCTTTACATTACATTTAGCTGACACTTTTATCCAAAGCGACTTACATTATTAGGGTTAAGTGTCTTGCTCAAGGACACATTGACATGGACCAGCGGAGCCGGTGATCTAACCGCAGACCCTCTGATTGAAAGACTGACTTGCTAACCACTGAGCCACAGTCGCACCCCTTTATATACACTTCACTATGAGTATTGAGGGTGCAGGCTTGTGACAAAAAGTGAAGCTTTGTACTGAAAAACTAATGTTTTCCTAGGACATAATCACAATAATTTTCCACAACATATGTATTGATGTTTCACTTGCACTATACATTCTGACATGTCATCACACAAAACAATAGTTTTATTTTGATATTAATGACAGAGAGGAAGACTCGAGAGGAATGAGTCATTCTTAGCAACATCTGTCATCAACAAAAGCTAACCTTCTTCTTATTATACTCATGTACGTGTGTGTGTGTGTGTGTGTGTGTGTGTGTGTGTGTGTGTGTGTGTGTGTGTGTGTGTGTGTGTGTGTGCTGTAGGTGTACAGCCTTATCTTTGGTCCATTTCTCAGAGACGGAGGCGGAGCCCAAAGTTGGATCCAGGGGGCGAAAGACACCAGAGAAAAACCAGGAGACAAAGTTGGTCCCCTGGAGGTAAGTTCATGAACCTAGACTCACATTTCTATCGACACGTGACACACATGTCAGGACACCAAGCTCCAACTCATGTTGGTGGTGACAACTAATGGATAATACACACTGGATAATAAAATGAGCAGCACTCTCTGCTGGGCTGGTAGAAGACAGTATGGTGAGCTCATCTCAGTGCTGACATGCTATACAGACCAGCCCACATTCTGGGAGGAGCAAGGCCCAACAGGGCCAGGTAAAGTTAACAGACAATGCTAGTGCTAACTAGCTAGCTTGATTATTAGCAAGGTGAATATCCTAAATTTTAATAGCTGAAATCAGGCTTAGAAAAAAAACAGCAGAATTCTTTTGAATAACTGGAGGCAAAGACTCTGTGGTAGCAATGTCGTGGTAGCAAATGTGCTAGTGAAGCAACTTGTCAATCTCAAGTTAGCCCCGCCCTAAAGCATCCCCTGCTTTATGGTCTATTTGACTCTAAATGGAGCATACTTTTCTAAATAAACATTATGCTGTATTAAAGAAGGCTTGAAACTAGAGATTGAGACATAAACTCATTAGGAAATAGTTACTAAAGTATACATTCAAGTGACAAGTAGGGTCATTTTGACACCTATACAGTGAACACCTATTGCTAACTGTTAGAAATATGCAGGTTTAAAGAACTTTAGCATTGTCTCCACTTTCAGACCCAGAAGTTGCCCCTTGGTTCAAACTGTTTTGTTGTCATTTAATATACACAATGAGGTCAACTCGATAAACACAGTCAAATACACAGGTGCAGTCATATAACATTGTGATTCAGACAACATTGAAATATTAAGACATCATGATGACTGTGATGAATCATCTGTTTCCTGAACAAAAATATATTTTCTATTAATTTCTGTCATTGAGTCAAAAGATGACTCAACTTGTTTTATGTGTGAAAGTAACTTTACTAACAGTTGTATAATGTCTTTTGTGGCTCTGCCTTTCTGCAATGAAACCTTGCGTGTGTAGGTTAATATACTGAAAGAAAAGAACTAATCTGAAGTCTGAGCTCCAATTACTGAATGTGTTTACCATTTGATGTTATCATACAATAATATTAAGCAGGCATTAGAGTGACAGGACCTTTAGATGCTGATATCAGTAAATGATCTGATTCTGTCTTCTAAAGGGGTTCATTCTGACTGGAGCCATGCTAGAGACCCTCACCTGTGGGGAGGGCAGGGCCACTGAGCTCAGTAAGATCCTGCTGGTGCCTGAGAAGCAGCGGCCAGTGCTGCAGGCCTATCGCAGCGCAGTGTGCAGCGGAGGGGAAGGTCAAAGGTCAGAGCGCTTCAGACTGATGAGCCTCGAGTTGAGACAGCAGGTCAACACACAGCTTGTCAGTGAGAAGGTAAGGTACAAACATTTACAACAGACAAATAATTGTTATTCAACAAAATAATGAGAGTTGTTCTGTCACCCTCAAGCGCCCTGCATTAGCCCTCATAACTCGTCCCTAAATGAACATGAAGGTGAGAGCTATTAGAGCTATTAGAGCACACACATAGACAACAAGGATATATTAGATATAGTAACAAAGTAATGATGCGACAATGTTTTCTTTTCTTCCAAGATGTACTGTAGACCTGTCTTCAGACTGCTGTGCTACCGTTAGCTTAATTTGCACCGTGACAAGGTAGCAGTGGAAGTGGTCTGATCAGCTGTAGATGAGTCTGCTTGGGAGCTGTTGTTTTCTGTACTGTCACCCTCATTGGCCCTGCATAAGCTGACAGGCAGATAACCCCTCCCCCAATTACCACAAAGATGACAATCAGTTTAACTGTTTAATGATAAACTAAAACTGAGAAAACACAATACAATGAATAATTAAAATGTGTACACAAATAAGATATGCATCTGCAAACCTGTTGCAGTATAGTGTATTATTTTAAATGTATAATATAAGCAAGCCACCCCTGTAGCTGGCATCTGGGTTAGGTGTTTTTTCCCTACCATTTGTCTTTCCTCTTCAGCCACGACAAAAGCCTCCCTTCTCCACCTCCTCTGACTGTTCTTTCATTGCATTCTTCAGGTTTCCTCCTGTCACTGTTGCCTTCCTTAGTAGCCATATGGTTGACAGCCACGCTAGCCATTTCCCACTGGGTGCATGGTGGCCCTATAGCCAGAATCCCAGCATAGCGTATGTAACATAGCGTGAAAGCTCTAATTCTCAATGACTGAGCAGAAAAACCAAGTATGGAACTGGAAAAAAAAACCTCCACAAACCCACAGGTGATGTCACAGGGATAACGTCCATTTGTTTTCAAACAGAGCAAAACAGAAGTCTGTCTTCTGTTAAAATACACAGAAAATAAGTCAATTCCATGCTATTTTTATTCCAGAACAGCAACACTTTCACATGACATTTCCAAGGTGATATCCATTGTGAAGTAGTTGATGGAACAAGCAGATTTGGCGAAGATGCATAGTAGAAGGCATGTCAATTTTATTATTATTAAAATAAGTTGTGCCCACAGTATACTTTTCTTGTTCACACAACAGATATATATATATAAAAAAATCATCTTTTGTGACTTCCAGGACCAATGCTTTGTTTACACTACGATAAACACAGCAACAAGTCATTTTTAATGAAACCCGGAGACATAAAGCAACTGACAGCTGAATCTTCTTGTTATGTGACAGTTGTGATGTTCGTGATGCAAACCGTTGAGCTGTCATATACTTTGCCAGCTCCACAATGACAACCATCACATGTTTCTGTTTTACCCTTTTCTGTTCCATAATCCTAGTGCTATTGAACGCGGCATAATAGTAAACTAGTACTTTTGTAATTGTATTTTAAATTATGATCATTTGAATTCCGAAAGGTAACTTTTTAAAAACAAATGCAATACATTTAAATGCTGGATGAGTTTTAGTATCCTCAAAGCACAGGATAGTGAATTAATTTATTCACATAACTAACAACAGCGAGATTGGAGCACATTTCATTTGTTTACTAGTTCTTTTCTTCCACCTTTTTTCCTCTCTTCCAGCTTCACTTGGAACAGCCACGCTCTTTGGCTCCCCTCTCTCAGTCCGACCTCGGGGCCTTGTTAAAGGACCTGGCTGATGTCGAAAGACTTCTCAAGGATGTGGACCTGCTCTCTGGCCTGGCCCGACTGCTGCCCAAAGGAGCCTGTTCTGGTCGAACTCCAGCCTCCCCTGCAAACATGACCTGGCCCCTTAACGCCACCACCTGGGGCCCCAACACAACTGACATCCCTGAAGAGGAGGGGGTGGAAGGAGCAGAGGGAGGTGGAGGAGCAGGAGGAAGGAAAGTGAAGGAGGAAGCAGAGAACCCTCACTCTCAGTTTTCAGCATTTGTACAGCTGTGGGCCGGACTACAGCCGATTCTGTGTGGGCACAACAGGTGGGTGAGACATAACAGGTGATGAAATCATGACAAAAACATGACAAAAAAGTATAGAGATGTCTATGTGTTCTCGTGTTGTTGTGCAGGAAATGAAAGGAAGGACAGAGAACTATATTTACAATTTAAGTGATGATTTTTTTTTATTTCAACTTAGGGGTGTATTTCTGTCATTGTGATCACCGTTTCTATCCAAAAGAATTAAATAGAACCCACAAAGTTGGTTGTTGAGACATACAGTATAACAAGGATTTAAAGACAAGGAAAGAATTGTAAAAATCAAAAGGAAAACTGATAGAAAACCAACACAAGGACTTTAAAATCTGTGTCATGTGGTCTCTTCCTCTGGTCCATCACTCGAGCCATCACTCCTAAAAAATACATGTTGTGTCCAGTTTCTCTCTCTGAGCCTAAGAACTAATAAATACAATTTCAGCATTATCTTGGTTGTAAAATGTTTTGTGACATCCCAGCACTAAAGTCTATAAACTACATCTATAGAGCAACAATTGGTCCTGTTTTTAAAAAGATGTGAAATTTACATTACATTTAATTTAGCTGAGGCTTTTATCCAAAGCGACTTACATGATATACAGTAGACCGTAGACACAGCAACGGTGAGCAATTAGGGTTAAGTGTCTTGCTCAAGGACACAACGACATGGACTAGCGGAGCCGGATATTGAACCACCGACCCTCTGATTGAAAGACGGACCTGCTAACCACTGAGCCACAGTCGCCCAATGTGGAAATGTGTGGTTTTAAGCACCAAAAAGGCCAAAATACATGATTATTGCAGATTTAAAAAAGCCCCCAGCCCAAATTTATATAGAAGAGAAAACAAAGACAAATTATTACCCAATCTGTCCTTTGTAAATATATATTTGAATGACTTTCAAGTGTTTGACTTTGAATTTAAAATATATTTTAAGAGGTAAAAACTTGATAACTTGTTGACTTGTTTGTCTGACTGCTTGTGTTTCTGGTCCATTAAACTTGGACAGCTGATTGAAATGATTGCTTAAACTACAAAAAATAGGAGCCAAGTTGCAATAAACTGGAATTATTCTCTAACTATTCTCTGGTGTTTGCACTGCATTGATGTGTCAGTCTTCATCCTCACGTTCTGTTGTCTGTGAATCATATATGCATTTGATATTATATCAAACATTAATGGTGAAACTCATGAGAATCATTTCTTATCAGATAATAAGGTTGTTGCAAATGCTCGTGGTGTAAAAAGGGTATACTAGGAACAGTGAGATATGAGTCTGTAAACTTGTGGGATGATTTGTGGGGAGAATGTCAGACACATACACTGAGGATGAAATTCCCTTTCTGTGACTTGTCAGAAAACTTAATGGCCTTTGACCTGTGGCTCTTGTTGTAGGATCATTGAGCCAGAGGCTTTGAAACAAGGGAATATGAGTTCTCTGGGATTCACCAGCAAAGAACAGAGGAATCTGGGCTTACTGGTTCACTTGATGACTACAAATCCCAAGATCCTCTACTCACCCATAGGATCCCAGATGGATAAAGTGATTCAGAAGGCAAGTAGACAGCACTGTCTTTGGTGTGGGTGTCTGAGCAGAGCTGTTCACATTATCATCACATACAAAGCTGTGTTCAATGCTCCAATTCTTGTTTAGCCCACTTGGGGTGAGGGAAACAATATACAAATACCGCTCAGATATGTATTTGAGCGGTATTTGTATATTGTTTCTACTTTATAACATTGTTATTGGTCAAGATTCAGAGGGTGCCATGTTACTTCATAACCATTAAATGGCAAATGGACTGTATTGTACATCTCTTTTCTAGTCATCTGACCACTCAAAGCCACCTGTCCATCAGGACTAACTAACATTCATACACTGATGGGAGGAGCTACCTTGAAGGTACCACCTGTCCATCAGGACTAACTAACATTCATACACTGATGGGAGGAGCTACCTTGAAGGTACCACCTGTCCATCAGGACTAACTAACATTCATACACTGATGGGAGGAGCTACCATGCAAGGTGCCACCTGTCCATCAGGACTAACTAACATTCATACACTGATGGGAGGAGCTACCTTGAAGGTACCACCTGTCCATCAGGACTAACTAACATTCATACACTGATGGGAGGAGCTACCATGCAAGGTGCCACCTGTCCATCAGGACTAACTAACATTCATACACTGATGGGAGGAGCTACAATGCAAGGTGCCACCTGTCCATCAGGACTAACTAACATTCATACACTGATGGGAGGAGCTACCATGCAAGGTGCCACCTGTCCATCAGGACTAACTAACATTCATACACTGATGGGAGGAGCTACAATGCAAGGTGTCACCTGTCCATCAGGACTAACTAACATTCATACACTGATGGGAGGAGCTACCTTGAAGGTACCACCTGTCCATCAGGACTAACTAACATTCATACACTGATGGGAGGAGCTACCATGCAAGGTGCCACCTGTCCATCAGGACTAACTAACATTCATACACTGATGGGAGGAGCTACCATGAAGGTGCCACCTGTTCATCAGGACTAACTAACATTCATACACTGATGGGAGGAGCTACCATGTAAGGAGCCACCTGTTCATCAGGACTAACTAACATTCATACACTGATGGGAGGAGCTACCATGCAAGGTGCCACCTGTCCATCAGGACTAACTAACATTCATACACTGATGGGAGGAGCTACAATGCAAGGTGTCACCTGTCCATCAGGACTAACTAACATTCATACACTGATGGGAGGAGCTACCATGTAAGGAGCCACCTGTTCATCAGGACTAACTAACATTCATACACTGATGGGAGGAGCTACCATGCAAGGTGCCACCTGTCCATCAGGACTAACTAACATTCATACACTGATGGGAGGAGCTACAATGCAAGGTGTCACCTGTCCATCAGGACTAACTAACATTCATACACTGATGGGAGGAGCTACCTTGAAGGTACCACCTGTCCATCAGGACTAACTAACATTCATACACTGATGGGAGGAGCTACCATGCAAGGTGCCACCTGTCCATCAGGACTAACTAACATTCATACACTGATGGGAGGAGCTACCATGCAAGGTGCCACCTGTCCATCAGGACTAACTAACATTCATACACTGATGGGAGGAGCTACAATGCAAGGTGCCACCTGTCCATCAGGACTAACTAACATTCATACACTGATGGGAGGAGCTACCATGCAAGGTGCCACCTGTCCATCAGGACTAACTAACATTCATACACTGATGGGAGGAGCTACAATGCAAGGTGTCACCTGTCCATCAGGACTAACTAACATTCATACACTGTAGGCACAGCTGCGGGAGACATTTGGGGTTAAGCTGATTCTCTGATTGAAGGACGACCCTGCTCTACCACTGAGCCATAGTCACCCCCATTACCACACACACAGTAGTTTATTTTGACCCTGTCTCACATACACTGTCCTGCCCCAAATACTTACTAGAGCAACACATGTGCATTATTATTTCCTCTTGTTTGAGGAACGTTGTTAAAAACTACAGTTTGAACCAATGGGCTGAGAGCCACAGTACGGTACGAAGTCAGAAAGTATGAAGAGAGAGACGAACACATAGTTGGTTTTGTTCTTTGATGGGATTTGTTCACAACAATAAACATATAAATAACAGCAGGTTTGTCCTTCTGTTTTTGCTGATGTATACATGGTTTACTCGCTGCACGTGCAGTTTCATTGACACTGACAGATGCTGCATCCAGAGGACTTGCAGAATAAATTATGTGAGAAAATGGAGTAAAATGAGAGAATGGTTTCATCATTTACATTCCATGCAGACGACGTTAACAACACTGCCTCACATGTTGGATTCACATGAAGCCATCCAATTAATCTGGCTCTTTAGCATGATTGTTTTTAGTCTTTTTGGTTTTATAACTTAACATGTTTTGTTCAAATGTTTACCAATGTGAAGCACTTTGTGACTTTGTCTGTGAAAGGTGCTATAACAAATAAACTTATTATTATTATTATGTTGCTGCTGGCCTCTTGTGGCCTTAACAATAGCACACATGTCCACTGATTTTCTGTGGCTGAGCATAGATTGACTAGTGGAATCAGCTCTGTAAACCTCTTATCTGAGCAACTGGGCTATAGATGATTGAGATAGCAATGCGGCGTGGGAGGGACAGAGATAGAGGGAGGAGGTGGAAAAAGGAAGGAGTAGAACTAATATGGATAAATGGCTGAATTCATAGAAAATATTTGTCAACTTTTTGCACTTAGGCAAATGAGACATTTGCATTCGTCGGCAACGTGACGCACTACACCAAAGTGTGGCTCAACATCTCCGGACAGCTCAGGACTTTTCTGGAGGAGGGCCGGCTGCACAACCACCTGGTGTGGCTTCAGCAGGTAGACTCAGTTCACCTTTTGACGTTGTTAACGATAAAGTACTATCATGATGATAAACAAATCGCTTGTGTATTCATATTTTCTTATTAAGTTAATCTATTAACAGAACTTTGACTGGATTTAATGGTGTAGTCTCTATTCATCCTCCACCTCCTCTACCTCCAGCTGTCATCAGAGCTTCAGCAGCACCCTGAGTTGTTAAATGGCACAGACAGTGAGCTGGTGCAGGGTCTGATGGAAGGTAACCACAGTCTTCCAAACATCTCCACCCTGCTAGAGCAACTGGACACCATCGACAATGCTGCCTGCGGCTGGACGCGCTTCATGGCTAAGGTTGGTAAAGTGTAGGATATGCATGAGTCAGCTGAACACCAGCTGCTGCTGCTGAGCGTTCATGAGCACCAGTATGAGAGCAACAGAGCAGAGACTGAGTTCTGACACTTGAAATATGTGTAGAGACCACAACCATTACATCACCATTAATATCTGATGGCTCACTCGGAACCTTGGCTGGAGACGGGAAAAAGCAAACATGGTTTACATTTTGTGCCTAGCAGTAGTTTGTGATGAATCCATTTCCGCTTCTGTCTTTGCTCCGTGCTTCCAGGTCAGCGTGGATGTCTTCAAGGGCTTTCCTGACGAGGACAGCATTGTCAACTACACCCTAAACCAAGCCTACCAGGACAACGTGTCTGTGTTTGCCAGTGAGTCATCCCTCTGTGTCAGGTTGTGATCATGGTACCTCCAGCTGAAAGTATTACTAATTTGTGTTCAGGGGAAGAGGGGTCGGCTACAATCTTTCTTGCCCGCAGATTGCCTCCCATCATCTCTCAGGAGAGCGAATAATATGCTGCTGTCTGCCCTTGTCCTTGTCCACAGTCGTTTAGCACCTCTCATAGCCCTGCTAAACCTGCATTTTGACTCTTTATACAAGTCATGGTCCCCACTCCTAAACGCCTGCTCCTTTTTCAACCTGTCTGAGTGTTTGTCGTTGTTATAACTCACTTAATAAACTTTTAATAAATGCAATAAACTGTTTGTATTTAGGGAGTTCATGACTGAGGTTTCCTTTGTTAAAGTCCCTAAGGACAATAACTAAAGGGTCCGGGTTGGTCTGCTCCACACCCAGTATCTGGTCGGCGAGTGTGCACTGTCCTGCACGTCGGCCTGCGGTGGAATATAAACATCAACCAGTATGAAGCGAACTCACTAGGGCGAGTCGAACTGTTTACATTTTACAGTCTTCTGTAAACATTGGACTAGAATCTTAAGGTCTTAATTCAAAAGATAAATGGACTTATGGCTGCCACAGATGAGAGGATCTTTATAATTTTTGAGTGCAGATCCAGGCTTTGGATGGGGTCGGGGGCTGCTGACCCTCTGTAAAGAACTCCTTCTGTGGTGACTTGAATGCCTTCTGAAGGCATTTACAAAGTTTGAACTACTGTTGGGGCATCTACGGGGGGCACTTCATCATGTTTTATCCATTAGAAGGGCACCCTAGACTAGAAGGCACTTTATTATCAGGTTTTCTGATGTCTGACTATGAATACATTTCATAAAGATTACATGCACATAAACATTTAATACTGCAATTTTCAGTACACTGCCTTTTATTATTTTATTGATTTAGGTTCACGGTTTAAATACATTATTGGCTGGTAAAACCTCTATGAGGAGTACATTTCTAACAATTTATAGTACATGCCACGTCTGCTTCTGCTATACTCTAGATACAGATATGAATACAGATATTTTTGTCTCGTAAAATCCAATAATGTCCTACAGTGCATTAAACTCTGGGCCACAAAAACCTGATATCTAACACGATAGCCTATATAGAAATTAATCCAGTGGGCTTAAAGCTAGGCATCTTTTGGGGGTCATTTATTGCCTATATACATCCAAAATATGTGTGTTTTATATGTTTGTAACAAAAATGTTAGCAAAGCACTGTGCTGTATATTTGGCTGAACAACATCATTTAAAGATATGCTGCTTTAAAACACAGTTGACATCTGAACCACACTACAACATGAAACCAGTGTGAGTAGTATAAAGAGTTGGGTTATAAAGAGAGAACACGGTTATAAAGAGAAATAAAATCAAAGTAAGAAGTCTGACCTGATATGTGTTCCTTTTGTTTTAGGTGTGATAGTCCAGACTAACAAAGATGGCTCCCTGCCACCCCATGTTCTCTACAAAATTAGACAAAACTCCAGCTTTACAGAGAAGACCAATGAGATCAGACGGGCCTACTGGCGTCCCGGGCCCAACACCGGGGGGAAATTCTACTTCCTCTACGGTTTTGTTTGGATCCAAGGTAAGTGCTAAATTATGATTTATTATAAAGGCTTGAATATGAATTTGATACAAAATTGACATGGTTATATTATTGGTTTGTTGCACTCCCACTTTGTTTGGAATCTGAAACAAATCTTGTCTCATTGTTTTAGTGCGGTCTGCAGATGGAAACAGTCTGTACTCTATATACATGAACACAGGGCAGACTGTGACGTAAAATGTTTTATTTAGTTTGTATTGTGTTTATATTTAAAATACCTCATGACTAGACCTTTACAAGAGGACCTGCCACATCACAAGACAGGGCACCCTTTTAAGGGATAAAAACGTCCACAGTTCTGGAAATTGGACTGAGATGAGTTCACACAAGAGAGACTGAAAAAAAGACTCACACACACATTTTGTAACTCTCTCTCTGACTTTATTTCCCTCACACTCCTCCAGATATGATAGAGAGAGCCATCATCAACACGTTTGTGGGCCACGATGTGGTGGAGCCTGGGAACTACGTCCAGATGTTCCCCTACCCCTGTTACACCAGAGACGAGTGAGCTCTTCTGCTTCTGTCATCATTCACTCAGTAGACACAGATAGAAATACACTTTTGTCTTACAAATATAATGTGCAATTTGAAACATTGCATTGCATTTCAAAATGTTTATTTAAGTTGTGTTCTTCATATCTGATAAATATATTGTATACATGTATTGCATTAGAACTGCAGTATGGTTTACACAAGTGTGTATTTGGTGCTGATACCCTCTGTTTCAGCTTTCTGTTCGTGATTGAGCACATGATGCCTCTGTGCATGGTCATCTCCTGGGTTTACTCAGTGGCCATGATGATTCAGCACATTGTGGCTGAGAAAGAGCACCGGCTCAAAGAGGTTAGACTCTAATCGCTTGTATGATATCTATGACTATTAATATAATCATTTCCAAAGGATAAGTCGTACAATGTTTTATCTTTTTCTTATTGTCAACAAATCCCATGTACAGACCAAACGAGGGATATACTATACTACTACTACTACTACTACTATATTAATTATATTATAATGTACATTAAATGTACATGGAGCAAGAGAGCAGGAGAGACGTTTGCAATAGTTATTAAGCTTTTGTGTATTGTGATAATATATGTGATAAATCGTCCTTCTGGATCTGTGATGGTGTTGTTATGTGATATATATATATAAATATATATAAGATACATATAACACATCCATAGATAGTGTGTGTGTGTGTGTGTGTGTGTGTGTGTGTGTGTGTGTGTGTGTGTGTGAGTGTGTGGCGGGGGGTTGAGGTAAGTAGCAAAAATAACAATGATGCTGATGATGGTGATAACAACAACCACATTGTTGATGGAACAATTAATAGTGCTAATAACACGGAGGAATGGGAAGTGAGGCTAGATGTAGACACCAGGACAGCAACAAATGAGGGATCCCATGCAGTCAATCTCCAATGTATTTATTATGTTTCATATAGGTTACTTTATGTAAGTGCAATACAAAAGGACTGCAGCAGTTCTTTAAATCACACTCTTTTAGCTTGTCTATCAAAAGCTCAGACATAACACTGAAAAGGGGAATAGCCCTCCCCATCACTGAAGGACACAAACCCACTGTGGACCAGTTGTAATGGGGGTGTAGGGCAATGTCGTCACGAATTCAGACATGTCACCATCATGTCACTCTGCCAGGTGATGAAGATGATGGGTCTGAACAATGCCGTCCACTGGGTGGCTTGGTTCATCACCGGCTTCGTCCAGCTGTCCATTTCTGTCACCGCTCTGACGGCCATCTTGAAGTATGGCAGGGTGTTGCTCCACAGCGACCCCTTCATCATCTGGCTCTTCCTCACCATCTACGCTGTGGCCACCATCATGTTCTGGTGAGATCTCCTCGTTCCACTAATCTCGCTATGAATCCCCCGATCCTTTCCAAAGCTCTCAACAGCTAGACTCAGTGGCTCAGCGGTAGTAGCAGTGGTAGCAGCAGCAACAGTGGCTCATAACCCGCCGGGGCTTGTTTATGATTAAATACGACTGTAGATGAAACACAAAGAGCAGTTCACTCACCAGATGCTGTTCACTTGATAAAGAGAAAGTCCTCTTTGTTAAGCCTGAACTGTTCCTACTCCTGCTGAGTCCTGCTATCAGCAAGGTAGCTTTCTGTGGACTTAAGTCACGCCGGTCCACTGACCAATCACAGCGCATCTTAATGCTGACGTACTTTCACGCCACCTCGTCAAAGAAGATGCCCAGCATGTCAAACTAAAGATCTGATTTGTTGAAGTCTATGACAATCAACCTAGACGGCCTCGGGCCGCTCTTCTTCCATAGAGACATAGAGGTGAAATCTGATTGGATAAGAGCTCTCCTTAAAACAAGCTGCACTGGAAGCAGAGCAATAGAGAAAGACAGGAGCTGTGTAACGAGAAAATAAGCTAATAGGGAAAATAAATATAATACGTGTACTTGTATTGTATTTGTGAAAAACAGTTAAATTATAAAATAGCTATAACTTTGTGGTTCTGATTAGGCCAGCAGAGAAGGCTTAGCTGGCTCTGAACGCGGCCTCAGCCCTGTACGTCTGATATGTATACGATATCAGACGACACAGAAGGCCAGGGAGAAAATGCACGTATATGTGATTACTATGTGGGATTTTATGGAACTGCTTAGGTGATGAAGAAGCCCATGTAACCTCCCTTTGTTTTCCAGTTTTTTGGTGTCAGTAATCTACTCTAAAGCCAAGCTGGCTTCAGCCTGTGGGGGAATCATCTACTTCCTCAGCTACGTGCCCTACATGTATGTGGCCATTAGGGAGGAGGTCGCCCATGATAAGATCACTGCCTTTGAGAAGTGCATCGCTGTAAGGACTTTTCTCCTTTTCCTCCCTTTTCATATGAATCTAACTACATTTGGGGTCTGTTTGTAAAATGTGTGTCACTGTCAGGGATTATTTAAATAATCCAGATGATACTTGTCTCACCTCTCCCCTCCAGTCTCTGATGTCCACCACAGCATTCGGCCTGGGCTCCAAGTATTTTGCGCTTTATGAGGTAGCTGGTGTTGGCATCCAGTGGAGGACCATCAGCCAGTCCCCAGTTGAAGGCGATGACTTCAACCTGGGCCTGTCCATGATGATGCTCATCATTGATGCTGCTGTATATGGTGTGCTCACTTGGTACATAGAGGCTGTGCATCCAGGTATGACATCCCTGGGAATCCTCACCACCCTGTTCTCAATTGTTAACATATCTTTTCAGATGGTTTATATCAAATGTGTTCTCCCCTCTCTTATAGGAATGTATGGGCTTCCCCGTCCATGGTACTTCCCTTTGCAGAGGTCCTATTGGTCAGGCAGTGGGCGTGTCGAGACCTGGGATTGGCCGTGGTGTGGAGGCGGGGCTGCCAGGCTTAGTGTGATGGAGGAGGATCAGGCTTGTGCTATGGACCAGCGGAGATCTGGTAAAGACAAATGTTTATTTGGTACTGACGAGGATGGCTTGAGGGTGTGATTGTCATGTTCTCAAGATTCACTTAACCAAGTCAAACTTGAACACGTGATGTGATCGACACTATGCAGGAATATGCTTATTGGTGACCCACAGCTTCATCTATCAATGTCAGGTTCGGCAATAGAACAGGTGAAGAAGACCAAATGAATGGGTGTAGTGTTGGATGAACAGGTGCCGTGGTCTGAGCATATTGACAGCTTTGTGACTAAATGGGAAGGGTCATAGCAATGGCTAGAAAGTGCTCCACTTATTTAACGTCCTCTATTATTTATCAGTTGTTACAGTCCTTGATATTTTCCATCCATCCATCCATCCATTTTCCACCGCTTATTCGGGGTCGGGTCGCGGAGGCAGCAGGTCCAGCAGGCTGAGCCAGACTTCTCTCTCACCCGCAACATCTACCAGCTCATTCTGGGGGATCCCGAGGCGTTCCCAGGCCAGCTGGGAGATATAATCCCTCCAGCGTGTCCTGGGTCTTCCCCGGGGCCTCCTACCAGTTGGTCTTTTGTCATTTGAAATACTTTCCAGTCACGCGGTCAGCGTCAGCAAACGCGTTATTTACAGTAGAATCATATTGGAACTCACCACCTCCTCGTATAACTTAGACAGGTAACACTCTGTCATTTAAAACACTTACAGACCTCAGGCCTCAGGCCAGGTGATCAACTCCACTTTGTAGACTTCTGATCTTTCTTTGAAGAAGTTAAGGAGGCTAAAAGTCGGTTCTGATAAAATACCTCGGTACCACTTTATAATAACTACACACTATTTAGCATTAGTAAAGCATAAATAAACTCTTAATTAATCATTTATAAAGCATTGGTCCAACATGAATACTCATTAGTATGCAATTCATAACACAGTTATAAATGTTTTATTCTTGATTAATAAACTTGACTATTATGCATTTCATGATTGGGTTTTCATACTTCATACGTATATAAATGATGGATTCCCCATTTGTAAATGAAGTATTAAGGACTTATAGATGATTAATAAGATAATTTATAAATTGTTAGTAAATTATAAATTTTTTTATTTAAATGTAATGTATTCCTGCATTTACTTATACATATAATGATTTAGATATGCACTTTATAAACTTTTTTTAATACTGCAATTCATGATTAATTCAGGTAGTTACTACTCGTTAGTTAAGTATTAGTTAAGTATGTTCTGTGACCTCATCTAAATCTATGCTTTACAAAGCATTAATAAATCATGATACATCATTATTATTTAAGGTAGTTACTAGCAACAAAATATTGACGTATGTTTCTGCAAACAACTGGATGTGTTGAGTATTGACGTTTCTGAAGCCCAAAAAGCCCCAAAAGATAAATAAATATGTTTTCGTATCAGCCTCGTAAAGGAAAGGCACAATGCCACCTGGTTAACATTGTAAAACTATTAGTTAGATTAAGGAAATATAACATTATGGTTTGCGTTAAAATAATAACGCACCATTGTTACCCAACAACGTAACTAATGTAAAGAAATCACAACCACAAGAAAAGTAGACAATCTTAACTGCCTTATGTAAAATAAGGTGTATAATGTAAAACAAAGTTACATTAAAGTGTAAAGTCAGCAGTTCCTTTTGGTCTTCACACAACATGAACATCGGTCTCCTGGGTTAAAGTCGTGTTTGAATGCAAAACAAACACCAACATCCACATCCGTGGTTTGCAGAAACGTACAATGCCTGCGGTGAGGAAGAGGGGCACGAGAGAACCAGAACCTGAACCAGGAGCTGGTTGGGCAGACTGCCGGACCCTGAGGCAGTATTGAGAGGGTTTTGCTGCTCAGAAACATTGATGCTTTTGTACCGCTAAGAATCCACACGTAGTTAAAGTTCCTCGTAGTAGCTTTAAGAAGCCCCATCTTTTTTGCAACACTTATTTCTCTCTCTTGTTGTAACCCCAGAGGAAATGCGGGGCATAGAGGAGGAGCCGAGCCACCTGTCACTGGTGGTTTGTATAGACAAACTGACCAAGGTGTATAAGACCGGCAGCAAACTGGCCCTCGACAAACTGAGCCTCAACCTCCATGAAAACCAGGTAGTCTCCTTCCTGGGACACAACGGTGCTGGCAAGACCACAACCATGTGAGGGGGACCAGTGTGTGTGTGTGTGCTTGTGAGTGTGTGTGATGATAAAAGACAACACTGAAGATCAGTGTGCAATTTAAATACTGGTTATAAAAAAGACCTGTCATGTAACTTTGATACGACCATCCAAGTTTTTATTTTCCAACTGTGGCACTTTGTAACATACAGTCATTTTAATTACATTCAAGTATGTTGGAGGCTTCACTGAGACGTACAGTATGTTAAGGTGCACTTGCTTGAATTGCCTGACTGTTAATCCATTGCTACTTCTACTGATTGCCTACATTGAATTGTCATAGGTCCATCCTGACAGGCCTGTTCCCGCCGACCTCTGGCTCTGCCACCATATATGGTCATGACATCCGCACAGAGATGGAGCGGATTCGTCAGAACCTGGGCATGTGTCCACAGCACAATGTCCTGTTTGACAAGCTGAGTGTGGAGGAGCACCTGTGGTTCTACTCCAGACTCAAAGGCATGGCGGAAGAAGACATACGCAAAGAGATGGACAAGTGAGTTTAGTTCATGGAAAGTCAAACAAATAAAAACCCTCTACCCAGACAGCTCTTATTGTGAAATATCCACAGGAAGTTTTGAGTAGCATTGACCAACTAACTAAAAGCGGCAAAATAGATTAATCATGATTTAGTGAATGAAAATATTTCTGTGAGACAGAAGAAGTGAGAGCAGAGTGTTGAGTGTGGAATGACCCTGTACATTATACTGCGTTTATGGTGTTTTACTGCAGAGAACTACCTCTAAAGATACTGTTTAACTGCAGTTCTAGACACTGATATGGAGAGTGAATCATCTCTACAGCATGTAAACAATTGTTTTGCTGTGTGTGTCCAGGATGATTGTTGACCTGGAGTTATCAAACAAGCGCCACAGCTTGGTGCAGACTTTGTCCGGCGGGATGAAGAGGAAGCTATCTGTGGCCATCGCTTTCGTCGGGGGCTCCAGGGCTGTCATCCTGGACGAGCCCACAGCCGGGGTGGACCCCTACGCTCGCAGAGCCATCTGGGACCTAATCCTCAAGTACAAACAGGGTGAGTGGAAACTCGATACCAGAGGACATCCTTTGGTTATTCTCCAACAACTATTTATAAAGACTTTTCTTTGCAGTTCAGGGTTGTTTTGTATCAAAGAAAGTCGAGGCAATCTTTAACGGGCTAATCTGAGAATGTATTTATTCTGTTACTATCTCTATCTAGCTCACCACTGGATATGTTTAATGTGGGAATTTAAAACAAACAACGGTCTCCTGGGTGAAAGTCCTGACCCATCCATTCTAAAACTACTTCTCATTATTATATAGACAGGTCACCTGCTCTGCACACTGTGCTACATTAATTGTGAAAAACAATTCCACACATCCATGGTTTGCAGAAACATACGATGCCAACGTTTTTACTGGCGACTGGACTGTTTATTAAAGGATATCATACTATGGTAAATAGTAAATATTGGTTCAGTGTCAGGCTCATTGCACGAAGTGGAAAATAGCAACACTTCTTGAAATGTAATGATCTGTAATAATATCCAGTCTTTCATTATAGTTGAGGTTCATGTGAGTATGTGTTGTACCTCTGCCCCAGGTCGTACAATTCTGCTGTCCACACACCATATGGATGAAGCAGACCTTCTGGGAGATCGCATTGCCATCATCTCACATGGGAAACTTAAGTGCTGTGGCTCGCCACTCTTCCTGAAGAGCACCTACGGAGAAGGATACAAATTGACACTAGTTAAACAGCAGTGTGAAGGCAGAGGTCAGTGCGGTTTATTTGTAGTTCCAAATGTATCTTTAATTTCCGTTTCCCCAACATATATAAAGTCCGATTGATGGTAGAATAATGCCAATGAGTCCAGGCACTAGTCCAGGCATTTCACCCCTGTTAGAAAAATACTTTACACTCGAAACCGGGTCTTGGTGGTCATGTCAACAGGTAATTTATTCTGTTGCAAGAGAGGAGCAGTTACAGATATACAATGTGTTACTTTACTAATTGCATATCCACAACTGCTCAAAGAATAGGTTGAACCCTCCCTCCTTATATCCCACATACACAGGAGGCCTCATGATGTCTTCGTTGTCTCTAGTCAGCCGCATACCATGTGAATACGGTGATGCGGAGTCTCCAGTCAGGCGCATACCATATGATAACAGTGCTTCAGTCAGGGACATACAGATCCCCAGACTCCTAACTGGCTTGCTTTGTATATAGGACATACGTCATACTTGGGGGAAAGTTCATATAGAAGTCACAGGATATAATATATAAGAAATACCATATATAAATATAAATGTATATACACAAGTATATATATATATAAAAGAATATTTAATATGTATACTAACAGTGAAACAAACAGATTTATAGATGTCTGACTGGGTTAGGGTTAGGGTTACAGGAAGTAACATATTTATTAATGGCTATGAGAAAGTGTTGAACTTGTTATTGAGAAAATATGGTCACTCAGCTATATATTATTCCATTTGGTTGTACTTGTGGTTGTTTGTAAGATGATGGTCAGCTATTGGACTCATGAACAGCTTCATAACTGTGTTATCTATTGGTTAGCTGTGAGAACATAGAACCTGTCATAGCGTGTTCCCATCAGTGTGCAGCTCATCGCTCAAGTTGATGTTCTCCTACAACCTCTTCTCAATTCATCTAGACATTGGCCCGTGCTTTTTGTAATTGATGGTACTATGTTTTCTTATTCTGATTCTCCTGTCTTTCCCTTTAACCCTCCTGTCCTCTCCTGCTCTATCCATCCATCCTGTTGTGTGGTTTCCTTTCATCCTGCAGCACAGGGCAACCAGCTGCAGCCTCCTTTGTCTCTGTCTCCATCCTCCTCTCTCTCACCTTGCTCAGAAGCCCAGGTCACCCAGTTTATTCGCCAGTTTGTGGCATCGTGTCTGCTGGTGTCTGACTCCAACACTGAGTTGTCCTATGTCCTGCCCTCTGAGGCCGTCAAGAAGGGCTGCTTCGAGAGGCTGTTCCAGGTACACACACACAGACACACCCAAAAACCTCTGGCCTTATTTATGGTCTTCTGTTATTGGATAAACAGTGAAAAGTAATGAATATTCAAATCTTCAAACTGGCACATTCACCTTTTCCAGCATGTTGAAGGTTTACCAAAACAATATGGTACAATTCTTACCAACCTGATTTAAGTCAAGTTGATATGTCAGTTAATTTAATTCAATTCAGTTTATTTTGTATAGCCCAAAATCACAAATACAGATTTGCCTCTGAGGGCTTTACAATCTGTACACATATGACATCCCTGTCCCGGGACCTCACATCGGATCAGGAAAAACTCCCCCTAACAATAGTAGTGAAAACCCTTTTACAGGGAAAAGAAGGGGAAGAAACCTTCAGGAGAGCAACAGGAGGATCCCTCTCCCCGGATGGACAGAAGCAATAGATATCATGAGTACAGAATCAAACGTAACAGAGTTACAGCACATTCAATGGATATGACAGAAATGATTCATGTAATGAGTAGTAGGCATGGACCACGACCCAGATGACCACGATCCATGACAGCAGACGGAAGCAGAGAGGAGTGGCATCAGCAGGGCCGCCATGGCAGGGAGCAGGACCGGATCCAGACATCCACGATCCATGGAAGCTTGAGGAGAGGAAGCACAGAGGCTCCTGAGAAGAAGTAGAGTTAGTAATGAGCATTAAAGAGATATGATGGTGCATCACCAGTTAAGGCTTTGTAGGTAAGAAGAAGGACCTTAAATAAGATTCTTGATCTTATAGGAAGCCAGTGGAGATCAGCTAATTACATTTCATTTAGCTGACACTTTTATCCAAAGCGACTTACATGATATACAGTAGACCGTAGACACAGCAACAGTGAGCAATGAGGGTTAAGTGTCTTGCTCAAGGACACAACGACATGGACTAGCTGAGCCGGGTTGAACCACCAATCCTCTGATTGAAATCCTCTTACATGCTAACCACTGAGCCACAGCCGCCCCTAATACAAGAGTAATGTGATCTCTCCTCATAGTCCTCATTAGTACACGAGCTGCAGCATTCTGGATCAACTGGAGAGACCTCAGAGACTTAGCAGAGCAGCCTGATAATACAGAGTTACAGTAGTCCAGTCTTGAAGTAACAAATGTGTGGATCAATGTTTCTGCATCCCTTCGAGTCAATATGTGCCTGATCATTGAAATGTTGCGTAGGTGAAAGAAGGCGGTCCTTGAGATCTGTTTCACGTGGGAGCCGAAGAACAAGTCTTGACTGTGAGATTCCTCGCGGTGGTGGTTGATGCCAGAGCAATGCCATCAAGAGAAACAATATCATTCGATAATTGATTTCTCAGATGCTCTGGGCCAAGCAAAATAACTTCAGTCTTGTCCGAGTTCAACATCAGGAAGTTGCAGGTCATCCAGGTGTTTATGTCTTTAAGACTCGCTTGAAGTTTAGCCACCTGGTTGATTTCATCTGGCTTGATCTATAGATATAGCTGGGTATCATCTGCATAACAATGAAAGACAACAATTCAATTCAGTTTATTTAGTATGACCCAAAATCACAAATTATCCTCAGAGGACTTTACAATCTGTACACATACAACACTCTATATAACAATAACAATAATTGTAATTACAAAAAGTGTGTTTTATGTAATAGTACTATATTATTGAACTATGATAAAGCGAGGCATTTGTGTTGTTAAATTCAGAATCAGAATCAGAACCATTTATTGTCATGTTTGTTTTCACATTCAAGGAATTTGTCCTGGCGGGAAGGTGCATAACATTTAACATTTAACAATACACATTTAACAGTTAACGCAGTGCAATAAATGAGAATGGATGAATGAGTATTTACAATTGAACAGTAGAATATCAAAAATAAGATAAAATGGATGCAATGTGCATTGAATGTAAGTGTTGTGTGAAAGTGTCAAGTGTAAAGTTAAAGTGTCGAGTGTATTTAAATATAAGGGGTGTGTGCCGGGGAGTGTCCGGTGGGAATTGTCTGGGGGTGACAGAGTCATTAGAGTCAGTGGGGGACCCGGGCTCTGTTGATGAGCCCGACTGCAGACGGGAAGAAACTGTTTTTGTGGCGTGAGGTCTTGGTCCTGATGGACCGCAGCCTCCTGCCAGAGGGGAGGGACACCAACAGTTTGTGTCCAGGGTGAGAGGATCAGCTACAATCTTCCTCGCCCGCTTCAGACCAGTTGGACTTCCACTTATAGACCAGATAACATATATATGCTTGTGGTGAACAGCACAATGCTGATCCTATACTGGGCACAGTGAGTAGTACCTGATTGGCAGACGTTTCATTTTGTCTGTCTCAGTCTAGTTAGTGACCAAGGGTCAGTGTAGGTAGCATACGGGCTCGGCCTGGAAGACCGGCTCGGGATCCTGCTTCTATAGATGACCAGCTGTATGTGGGAGAGGCAAAACCACAACTCACTCTGCCTCGGATTGGATATAAACCCTTCCAGATGTTGCTGAAGGCTAATGTTGGCCGAGCTATGATGCTAACTAGCGCTACAAACTAGGACCAGAAGGAGAGCTGTCCCTGACCCGCCAAGTTGAACCCCCGTGCAGACCACACCCATTAAGACGTGTAGAAATATGGTTGATTCATCATGAAACTGTAGCAGGTCTACCTACACAGTGTCAGTGAGATTTCATTTGAATTAGGCTACAAATGGTTGATTACGAAAGTCCAACAAGTTAGACGCCATATAGACTCATCAACGTTTTGTGACCAAAACCATAACACCTACATAAAACATTGTTATTTATATATATTGTATGAAAACAATATATATATATATACAATGTATATACATATATATCTATATATATCAATCTTAGCACAATGCTAAGATTGTGCTAAGATTGTTCCAGATGTCAGTGTTGTAATTAACCTTGATATAAATGACAGGCCATGCTGGCCAGCCCTGTAGCGTAGTGGTCATTGTCATTATCTTGTGTTGTGTGTGTGCCTCCAGGCTTTAGAGCAGAGCTTGGACAGCCTGGCTCTGACCAGCTTCGGGGTGATGGACACCACCCTTGAGGAGGTTTTCCTCAAAGTGTCTGAGGAGGACCAGTCTCTGGACAACAGTGATGCTGGTGAGACCGTGTTCCTCTCATGTTCCTCTCATGTCTTCAGATAGCCCAACACATCCACTATATTATTAGCCTTCTTAAATTAGTTGTGGCTTTCTCAACAATAATAGATTTCAGACTTTAGACTCCTTCTCTCTCTGTCCTTTGGCAGACATGAAAGGTTCCCCAGGGGGCAGCTCAGTCGGGAAGTCCTCAGTGGGTTCAGGAGGGCTGGAGGCACCACAGGGGGAGACTGGACCTTCAGTGGAGAGTGAGAAGCCGGAGGTGGAGCTGACTAATCTGGTGATGTGCGCCAGGCTGAGTCAGAGCCAGTCCTCCCTGAAATCCTCCTCATCCATCGGCTCAGTGAGGGGGGATGATGGGGGACTGTACGCAGACTTCTATGGAGATTACTGCCCACTCTTTGACAACGGCCAAGAGTCTGACTCTGCAAGCCTGAGGGGTAAGACAACAAGATAGCAGATGTGCTGTGTCAGATACTGAGCCGATACTGAGCGAGATGTTGGTTCTCCTTCACTGGCATGTACTAGTGATTTATAAGAACTTGCGTAATCACCAATTTTCTTGTATTTTGAATTTGTTTGCCAGTTATCCAGACTAGGTACATATTACTTTACAGACACACAAGTCAACCCACCCTGCTTCTTCAGCACGTTATCGTCTTAGCAGCATTCCCACACCCACATCCTCACATTAACAGCAGAGCCACACACACTCTCAGAAGACACTGATCACCATGTCACATTACGTCATCTGGTCAGAGATACAGGACTTCCAAATCTTGATGAGCTCGCTTCCGCAGGAATTTTTCTGTTCTGCAATAACAATCATGAACAACAACATATACTTAGGAATTGGTTATATAGGGAATTGTCCTAAAAAAAATCATTATGCAATTACGCTATCAGACATTACAGCAGTGGCTATCTTTTCTAGTTTCATTCCTTTTACCATTTTATTTCCCACTTTTTTACCTCCAGGAGATGCAGAGAACCCCTCGTCCCCAGAGCTAGAGGTCCTGGAGGGGCAGGGCAGCTTCAAGTTGGAGGGCTGGTGGTTAAAGCTCAGTCAGTTCCATGGCCTCATCGTCAAGAGGTTCCACTGTGCCAAGAGGAACACCAAGGGCCTCTTCTCTCAGATCCTCCTACCTGCCTTCTTCGTGTGTGTGGCCATGACCGTGGCCTTATCTGTGCCTGAGATTGGTGAGATTTGACATATATTGTATATGGTAGGTTTCTATCCTGCTTCTCTGTCCCGGGAGCACAAAGTTAGGACCCAAACGCAACCTGTTAAAACGGCGTAACGTAAATATTTACCCGAAGGTAAATGTATTTTGCCATGTATTTATTAATTACTTAGCGTTATGTCCGTGTGCTTTGTACTTTTGTAATATGTGAAGTTCTCAATAAAGTTCTTGAAATAAAATAATTCTGCATTTCCTCTTGCTGCAGCCACCTGTCGCCCCAGTTTGAGAAATACTGACTTAAAGGAAACATGGTGTTCATTTATTTTAATGACAACCACAAAGTGTGCACGTTTTGTCGCTGCAGTGTATTTTTCGAGGCTTTTGGAAGAACATTTCCAGAGCCTCTCGATATGCTCAGCTGTGTGTGTGCGCAAGCAGTACTTGCATTTAAGCAATAATGCAACGTTCTGGTGCACACGGCTCTTGCTGAATGTTGAGATATCTGCTTATTTCTGGCAGTTCTCCAAGTGCTACAAACATGCCAGGTGATTACATGTTGATGCTTTACACTACTTATGAAATAAATAAAAGAAGGATTCTGTCTGTCTTGTTTTACAGGAGATTTGCCGCCCCTGATCTTGTCCCCTTCCCAGTATCATAACTACACCCAGCCTCGGGGTAACTTCATCCCCTATGCCAACGAAGACAGACCCCAGTACAGGTAGGATGACAGTATTCACAGTCATAGTGCCACACAAGAAGGAGAAAGGTCAGAAGCCATATCTGAAGTTGTATCATTAATATAAACGTTAAAAAAAAAAATGTTACTACTCGTTAGTTAAGTATTTTTTATGTTCTGTGACCTATTCTAAAGTGAAGACTATTCATGCTTTACAAATAATTTATAAGCAGTGCCTCAAAGCTAGCTGAAGTCTTGGTTATTTTCTCAATAGACACAATATCACAAGTGATAAAGAACATTAATATGATGGTGATGGGGGATGGGGGGCCATGCCTGTCAGTGGCACGAGTGTTCCATAGTTTCGTGACCCGCGCCGGCCAGTTGGTGTTAGCTGATGCACGTCAGTAGCGGGCTAGCGAGCTAGCTATAGCTAGCATAATCAATAATAAATAATATGTAGCTATATGCCAACAAACTATGGAACACTCGTGCCACTGACGGGCATCGCCCCCCAGCACCATCATATTAATGTGCTTTATCACTGTGTCTATTTCCCTTTTCTGTTGAGAAGATAACTGAGACTTCTGCCAGCTATGAGGCAATGCTTATTAATGCTTTGTAAAGCACTTTATATTAGGTCACAGAACATATTTACATGGTAGCTCCTCCCATCAGTGTATGAATGGGTGAATGACGACATGTAGGGTTAAAGAGCTTTGAGTGGTCAGAAGACTAGAAAAAAATCTATACAATAGTCCATTTACCTTTAACTTTCCATAAGTGTGATGTCTGTTTTACACATGGACTGTATGTAAAGAACTTTCTGAACAAACTAACTGTATATAAGATCTTTAAACATAGTCTGTGCTTCATACAGTTACTGACCGTCTTTACCACTGGCTCTCGGACCATCGTGTTCATATCCACACGTTTCTGAAACACAAATCACGAGTGTGTGCAATAGAACATGCATAAACTTGATCAAAAGGTATTTGCGTCGGTACAGTTTGTGTTCAAATGTAAAAGCCCTGCACAGCCATGGTAAACCTGCACAGGTTTCTACCATGTGGGCTTTCACAGACTCTGACTCAAATGACTCATCCTGGCTTATTTGTTAGCTTAATCAATAATTATTTTATGTACTTCATGGAGTCATGGATTTAAAAAATTAAATTAAAATTAAGGGTCGTAGTATGTAGAAATTACATTTTAGAAAATTCTGAGCATCTTTGACCTCCCCTCTCAGGAGCAAGGTGTCTCCAGACGCCAGCCCACAGAAGATCATCAACAGCCTCCGTCTGCCCTCGGGCGTGGGGGCCACCTGCATCCTGAAAACCCCCTTCAACAGCACCCTGGACCAACTGGCCCAGACCCTCAACCCCAGCGCTAACAACTCCAAGACCCTGGCTGCTCGCTACTTTGACTCAATGTGTCTGGACTCCTTCACCCAGGGAGTCCCTCTATCCAACTTTGTACCCCCGCCTCCTTCACCGGCACCATCCGATGACCCAGATCCTCGCTTTGAGGACGGACTGTGGAACTTCACCGTGTCCCCTCCAACCACAGTCCATGGTGAGTCCATTTTATAGGACTCGTTTTAGCCATTAACACATTAACACAGAATACAACATTTCTTCACTGGTTTAAGAGAGGCCTTTCATACTTTAATTATCTCTTCTTAAAAGAACATTGTTGCAGCCTTCACCCAGTTGGTTAACCAGTTTGTCGTACCAAATACAGAGTGAGGAACCATGCCTCCCAGTAAGCCCACCTTTGAATGCTATTGATTCTTGCTCCTAACCCAGACATTAGTTTATTATTGAATATTCTTTAGTCACTACATTTGTCTCTTTGTATTGCTTCTTGAGTCTTGAAAATATATTTTATTCCACCTAGGAATCAGTGGGAAAGCTTTTACAAGGTGTGGGGTAGCCAATGGGTCTTAAGCAATGAGGGAAATAGAAGAACTGATGATGTGCAGCCACCATGTGGGGAGGACCTGCTTTTGTGTCTGCTCGCTCACTGGAATAACTCTCTGGCACTCTGAGCCACCATTAATGTTATTCCACCTGTCCATTTGCTTCTATGGCACGATGTACAGAAGGTTATTTTGAGTTAAAGACACCTCTTTTCCGTTTGCTCAGAGCCTGTGACATCTCCTCCCACACTGCCGCTGTCCATCCATGAGCCGGTGCGTTGTATCTGCTCCATGCAGGGGACTGGCTTCTCCTGCCCCAGTGGGGTGGGAGGACGCCCCGCCCTCATGAAGGTGGTAACAGGGGACATCCTGGTGGACGTCACAGGCCGGAACGTCTCTGAGTATCTGCTCTTCACCTCAGACCGACTGCGCCTGCACAGGTGAGACTGATGTGGGACCCTTTCATATCAAAATATGAATATTGGTATCAACACGATTACTAAGACAATAACTGAGGTTAGGAAGCCCCTTCAGTACCAAATACTTTTATTATTGCTTTTGTTTTGAAAAGGTGTCCATGTTTAACAGTTTATTACAGTTGCTTTGGATCAGTCTTCAAAACTGATTTTCAGTCAAATCCTATAACAAAGGCCTCTATATCTTAGATAGCATTGTTGCATTTAAAATGTATGCTGTCAATAATCGTCAAACAGTTTCTGCAGTAATATTTTCCTCAAGATTATACAAAGGGTTGATAGAAAAAATGCAACTTATGCTGATTCAGTAAAATAAATAATGTAGAGTAAAAATTCCATTTGAAAACTTTCGCTTTAGGTGTTGAATAATAATAATAATAATAATAAATGATCAACAAATCATTCCAAGCAACTGGGGCCTGATACAAAAGGCCACGTGGCCCCTGGTTTTAATCTTGGATAAAGACCAGAGACCAGAGAATCACGGACTGCACTACAGATTCTGTAACAACACTGAAGAATTATTTTTACATGCTGATTAGATTATTATCAAATGTGACGCTAAGATTTCTGCAGCTAGTGGTGATAGCCTGGCGGAGATTTAAAGATTCAAGATGCAACCATTTATTGTCAGGATGCAACACAGGGTCGCAGTTGTAACACAAATAAAAACACAACAAACAACAACACAAAAGCACATTTGTTGATTTGCCATCCGGTGGAATGTAAACAGCAATATGGGCAATATGGCCGATGATGACTTTGTCTCACAAATCTCTTTCTGGGCTCAATCACAATAGCATCTGAAGACAAGAACAAGAATCTGAATATTGTCAAACTATGGGATAATTGATATTTAATAATTAATACATTTTGTATTACTGTAATGATGAAGTACATAGTCTGATTTTTACAGCAAATACTTCATGCATACCCACTGAGGAACACAAGTTTGTAATATTTATCTGAGCTGGAAAGAGCATCGGAGACCAAGAACCAGATGAGTCCGGCTTCAGGAAATACATAACACATCTCTCAACTTTATTAGTTGCATTTCAAAATAAGTTAAGAACAAGAATCTGTACTGCAACCGTTAAAGAAGAAAAATAGTATGAAGCGTGTAGAAAACACATACCGCTGTAGAAAGTGATACTTTAAAGCCAATATAGACCTGAATATTGATATTATATTGTACTGCACTCTAACTGCTTTATGCCCTGATTACATGCAGCAGACATACACAACTATAATACCTGAGCAACACATTCAAATATGTTTTCTTCTTATTTCTGTATTTCTTTCCCACTGACTTTGTTCTCAATAGATATGGTGGTTTAACGGTGGGGAACATCCAGAAATCCATCCCAGCATCATTTGGGAAGAAGATACCTCCAATGGTTCGCAAGATAGCGGTCCGCAGATCTGCTCAGGTGAGATGGGTCTGAACTTCACCAGAAGGTCCCCATACAGTAGAACCAGCTCTGACAGGGTGGCTGCTTGTGTGCAGGTCCTGTACAACAACAAAGGTTACCACAGCATGCCTACGTTCCTGAACGTCCTCAACAACGCCATCCTGCGCGCCAACCTGCCGGCGTCCAAGGGCAACCCTGCTGCTTACGGTACCGCATGAGACGCAGCATGGAGGCAGATTCTCCCCAATCAAATGACCAATGATGAACAGTGTTGTTAAATACAGTTCCTGTAGTTCTGGGCCAGGTTTGGTCTCATCTACGTTTTTGGTAGTTATGTTATGAATTGTGTGTGTTTTGCAGGCTTCACACTGACAAACCATCCAATGAATCGAACCAGTGCCAGCCTCTCTTTGGACTACTTGTAAGTAGCAACACGGACGCTTTGTGCCTTAAAGCTGCGGTTCGCAACCTTTTTTTGAGCCACGGACCGGTTTCGTGTCAGACAATATTTTCACGGACCGGCCTTCACAGTGTGGGCCATACATATGACGTAATAAATATGACGTAATAAACATGACGTAATAAACATGACGTAATAAACATGACGTAATAAACATGATGTAATAAACATGATGTAATAAACATGACGTAATAAACATGACGTAATAAACATGACGTAATACATTTGACGTAATATATTTGACGTAATACAATGATAGGACCGGCATAAAGTGCATCAAAATACAACTCACCATTACGCTGAATTAGTGGGAGCCCTGAGCTTGTTTATCTGAATGAGCCGGTCACATCTCGGGGTGATGGGAGACAACGACACCCGACGTGTGTTTGTTATGTCCAGTCTGCTGCGTGACTTAGTTTTGGTCGCTGTCGTTGCAGAAAACCGCTTCACAAAGATATGACTTTGGAAATGGAAGCAGGGTTTTCAGTGTTTTTTTGGCGATCTCGGGATATTCTGCCTTTATTTATGATCCAGAACACGCGCAGAGTTGTTGTGTGAAATGTACTTTTAAGGCCACCGTCATTTGCGATCTCCAGCAGTTGATCTTCTTCTGGCGGACAGACTCGATTCACCGGGTTTGTTCACAAATGAGTCGCAGATCCATTCTTTCGCAGTGGGCCTTTTCCCCTTGCCAAAGCTATCCAAAGACGTTTGTTTTTTTTCACTCATTTTCAATGTGGGGTTACTATAGCTTGTGGGTTCGCTAGCTTTTGTCAAGGGGTCACGTGAGAGGCTCAGACACACAGACAGATGTATCCTTTTTCAAAATAAACCATTTTTTCCGACTTTGATAAAAAAAATATATATATTTCATTCACTATTTCTGTGCGGCCCGGGGTTTGGGGACCGCTGCCTTAAAGGATACCTTAAAGGACCTTATTTCACTTTCACCTTATTTTGTAGTTTTGTCCTTCATCATTAGTACAAATACAAATAACCAAATGTATGAATCACAAAAGAAATCTGACGAGTGTTTCTGTGGATCTCGTAGGACTTCACTGATCCCTAAATAACTTTTTCAGTATGAGCTTTACAAGGTAAAGTTTTTATTTTCCCTTGTGAATTCAGAATTATGAAGCCATTTAGTGCATATTAATGGATGACTTATCATGGATGTTTAATATTGGATTGTTTACATCCAAGTGTGAATGTCATGGGTTCTTCCTTTCTCTCTCCCCTTCTCCTCTCCTCCCATCTCTTCTTCTCCTATCTCTATTCCTCACCTCTCCCCCTTTCTCCTTTCCTCCCCTCTTCCTCTTCTTTTCCTCTCTCTTCCTTTCTTTCCTCCCCCCCTCTCTCTTTGTATCTCCTAACCTCGCCTCTCCCCCTCTCTCCTTTCCTTCTTTTCTCTTCCTCTTCTTTTCTACTCTCTTCCTTTCTTTCCTCCACCTGCCTCCTCTCTCTTCTTATCTCCTAACCTCTCCTCTCCTTCTCTCTCCCCCTCTTCTCTTCCTCTTCTTTTCTACTCTCTTCCTTCCTTTCTTCCCCTGACTCCTCTCTCTTCTTATCTCCTAACCTCTCCTCTCCTTCTCTCTCCTTTGCTCTCTTGTCTTCCTCTTGTCCTCTCCTCTCCCCCGTATCTCCAGGCTCCAGGGTACAGATGTGGTGATTGCCATCTTCATTATCGTGGCCATGTCTTTTGTGCCAGCCAGCTTTGTGGTTTTCCTGGTTGCAGAGAAATCCTCGAAGGCCAAACACCTTCAGTTTGTGAGCAGCTGTGACCCTGTCATCTACTGGCTGGCTAACTACATGTGGGACATGGTGAGGAGCATACCATGTGTGTGAGGCCTGTGGTTGTGTAGCGGGATACTGCATGTGTGGGTCCAGGCCTCAACAGGTGCTCTCCTCTATATCATTTTTCTTTAGCTGAACTACCTGGTACCTGCCACTTGCTGTGTGATTATTCTGTTTGTGTTCGACCTGCCGGCCTACACCTCCCCAACCAACTTCCCTGCTGTGCTCTCCCTCTTTCTTCTTTACGGGTGAGACTTCACACACACACACACACACACACACACACACACACACACACACACACACACACACACACACACACACACACACACACACATTTTCCTCATCAGGCATTATATAATGTGACACTCTAGTCTAATTGAAATGTGGTTTAGTGGCCTCACACAAGGGTCTAAAAGGTGAAGCCAATGCAGAAGTGCCTTAAACCTGCATTATTTCTACTTGCCATCAGGGGGCGACTCTTCTGTTTGTACAAGAAGTCTGATTGTATTGAAGTCTATGAGAAAATGATTCTACTTCAAAACTGTAGTCAACAAACCAATGGATGACATCACAGTCTCACAACTTGTATCTAGCAAACATCAGTGTGTCCAGTTCACTAGAAGCATTTTGAAGTAACCCTTGATTCATATCGCGGTCATTGAAGAAGTAATAAAACAGAACAGACACCAACAACAGAAAAAAGATTGACAGATCAGGTGAGCAAGTTACAACTTTAGAACTGCCCATTTATATACACTGTGAGGGTTGGAAAGCTTTCTTCATTCACGTTAAAGAAACTGGAACAGAACGCTGGGTTAGGGTTGGTTGTAGAGCGGGTTGTTCACTCCAGTCCAGCTGTCTTTGACCAAGAGTTGCAACACCAACACCAAATATATATATATATAGTGTATTCATATTTGTACGACTTTATTGTTAAAATACTTAATAATAAGACATAGTTTTGACCTCATACAGTTAGTTTATGGAGTCAGAAAGCTGAAGCCCCCATGTTTTCACAGAGCTAAAGCATGCATATCTTCCATCAATGGATCTGGTCTGTTCCCATTTCCTGTTGAGTCGATAGCGCCCCCTCGTGTTACGGTTAGGGGTCCGGGTTGGTTCGGGTTTAGGTAGGAGGAAACGCATCACCAAAGGGTCCGTAGCGCCTAAAGGTTACAGGTGATCTCCAGTTTGTCCTGAAGCTTTGGACATCCTCAGGGATGATGCTCAGCATGAGTGCTCTTCCTTCCAGGTGGTCCATCACTCCCATCATGTACCCAGCGTCCTTCTGGTTTGAGGTGCCCAGTACAGCCTACGTGTTTCTAATAGTCATCAACCTGTTCATAGGCATCACTGCAACTGTTGCCACCTTCCTCCTACAGCTCTTTGAGCACGATAAGGTCAGTTTCACTCAGATTATTGTCTTATAGACTTATTGTAACCTCAGATGCTGCAACTCTGATGTAGGGTACATCTTGGACATCGAGCATTGAGCAATAGACCTGTTTGCTTTTGTGCTGCCGCAGTATCCGACAAAGGCTTGTGGATATATCTTTATTTATCTTTTCACTATTTTCATCTCCTCCAGGATCTGAAGAAAGTCAACAGTTACCTGAAGTCCTGTTTCCTAATCTTCCCCAACTACAACCTGGGCCATGGCCTGATGGAGATGGCTTACAATGAGTACATCAATGAATACTACGCGAAAATAGGTACCTGATCACAAGGCATGCAGGTGGACACAGTCCCACATGTTCACATGTAGGTGTAGTGCTGGAGAGTTTTATTTTAAAATACTTTGTCTGCTAAATGATAGGGAATCAAATGTTAGCACATGGAGTACTTGCCTCATGTGGGTTTATGAGATGTAGTCGTGTCGAGTCAGACGGTAACTGCTGTGAATGTGTGCTTTCAGGCCAGTTTGACAAGATGAAGTCTCCGTTTGAGTGGGACATTGTGACCCGAGGACTCGTTGCCATGACAATCGAAGGCTTTGTTGGCTTCCTCATCACCATCCTCTGCCAGTACAACTTTCTCAGGAAACCCCCGTGAGTGAAGTGTTTCTGCGTTTGTGAGGTGTCAGGTTTGCTCTCACTCCCTCAGAAGGAAAGAGAACCGTCTCAGCTTTTCTACGATCAACAAGTATGCATCACAGAGAAGGCTATACGAGATACCAGCTTCTCAACAGCAGAAAATGGACCGTAATGCAATGCAATTACAAGACAGTTGTGTTTGCAGTGCTGATAGACTCATGATTGATTGATACTTTCTCTCAAAATGAAAAAGTACATTTATTCAATTCAATTCAGTTTATTTTGTATAGCCCAAAATCACAAATACAAATTTGCCTCTGAGGGCTTTACAATCTGTACACATACGACATCCCTGTCCCGGGACCTCACATCGGATCAGGAAAAACTCCCCCTAAAAATAGTAGTGAAAACCCTTTCACTTCCTGCCGTGGTTCATGACGCCGTCTGGCTGCCACAGACAGGAAACTCAAAGTAGGGACCGTCTAGAACAGTGATTCTCAACTGATGGGTTGCGACCCAGAAGTTGTGGAAGTCCCAACATCAAACATCCTTGTGTCTGGGCGCCCGGCGGAAATGCGTGTTACTCGCCTCCGTACGTGTCCGTGCATTGACTTTGCATGTTATCTACTCGCAACGCTTCTGTGTGAACGCAGCATCACTCCAGACTTTGAGACTCTTGTCAGGAGCAAACATCCCCAGTTCTCCCAGTATGAATCCCTCCAGACTCAGGTCCATGTCAGTGTTACAGCTCAGGTTGAAGTGATGCTGCTTCATGTTTTTCAGTATTTAGGTACTGATAAGTAATCAGAAGAAAAGTTAATGTTGTGTACTTGAATCTTTTTTTTAATTTAATTTATTTTGAGTTTGTGGGTAAAAGCTGCTCCTCAGGACACTGAATGTTTTCCATAGTGCAGCGTTGGTCATAGATTCAGTGAGTGGGTATTCTCAGCTAAAGTTACAACATTTTAGTCTTTTTGAAACTACTTCTCAGTAGTTTGACTTTTTTATTTCATGTTTGTGCATAAAAGCTGTTGAGTGTTTAAAAAAGGCTGAAGTTATGAATTGTTATGCATGTTGTAATACCTCGTGTCCTTAAGATGCACTTTTTGGTTTTTAAACGACTATAAAAGGGAACTAGTTTTTTTCTTGTAGGCATACTGTGATATTCTGTACTATCTCAGGTTCAAACTGCATTTTTTCATTAAATCAATTTAAAAAGTTGAACATTTTGCTTGATTTGGGTCTCGGCTTGTCATTCAGGGGTGATGGTGGGTCCCGCAGCCAGACCAGTTGAGAACCACTGGTCTAGAAAGTACACGCAGGGCGACCAAGACGGCTTTTTAAATAAAATAAATATTGACACTTTAAACCAACTTTATTTCCTTCTGGACTTTCTGCCTTTGCATGCACAAACTGCAATACGGTCCAATGCAATTCTGACCGGTATTTTCACTCTGTTATAATTACACAACTTTAAATTAGATTCAGTTTAGACTTTTTTTTATGTACAGTTTTATGCTGTATTTTCTTTTACCATTTTTTCTTTTACCTTTGTGTGTGTCCAGGAGGGTGCCCGTCAGCTGCCAGCCGATAGACGATGATGATGTAGATGTGGCCTGTGAGAGACGAAGAGTGTTGCGAGGAGACGCCGACAACGATATGCTGAAGATCGAGAACCTGACAAAGGTTTTAAACTCATCTTGTTGACATTCTACTCCAACATCACTAACTTTTAAATGAAGTTACACCGTTAAAACAACCATTCTACGTATTGAAGGAGCTAAAACTTCCTACGCTGGTATGGTCCTTTAATGCACATCTATTCGTGTTCAGGTTTATAAATCCAGGAAGATGGGTCGTATCCTGGCAGTGGACCGGCTGTGTCTGGGCGTCCAGCCTGGTGAGTGTTTTGGACTTCTCGGAGTTAATGGAGCCGGGAAGACCAGCACCTTCAAGATGCTGACGGGAGACGAATGCACCACTGGAGGAGAAGCCTTCATCGACGGGAACAGGTCAGCGGCAGATCACTTTGTGTGTTCTTCTGAACAGAAAAGATGTCTGTGGACACGCTCAGTTGCATCAACCACGTTTATTTGTAACTAGTGCGTAAAATCAAGCGTACACTCATGGATCTCCACTGATTCCCATCAGCAGTAGAGCTGTTGTTCTGCACTGAGGCGCTCAGTGACTTCAGGGTGGCTCGTCTTAGAGCGCCTCCTTGGATCTGAGCAGTCAACTGTAAGGGCTGTTATCAGTGGTAATTACAGCGTAAACTTCAATGTCTCTCTGGCCTTAACCCCATTTAACTTCTTTGAGATGAACTGGACCTCCCTAATGCTGTAATGTCTGAATGGGAGCAAATCCCTGTAGCCAGGTTCCAACTGGAAAGACTGAAGCCAGAGAAGAGCGTTTTGGTGTCCACAAACGATGCACTGATAACGTTTGACCTGTTTGATTCACATAAAAGACGTTTATCTCGTCAGACTGAGGTCCAGTTGGCATTAACAGATTACCGCTCCCTTAAAGTTATAGTGATATTGAGAAATCTATCCTGTGTGTGTGTGTGTGTGTGTGTGTGTGTGTGTGTGTGTGTGTGTGTGTGTGTGTGTGTAGTATCCTGAAGGACCTGTTACATGTGCAGCAGAGTATCGGCTACTGTCCACAGTTTGACGCTCTGTTTGACGACCTGACAGCCCGAGAACATCTGGAGCTTTACACCCGTCTCCGTGGAATTCCCTGGAAAGACCAGGGGAGGGTCAGTCTCACACACACACACACACACACACACACACACACACACACACACACACACACACACACACACACACATCTTCACACAAGATGTCCCCTTCAAACCTTACAGATGCCTCGTCATCACAGAGGGCATTTCCTTTATCCTCCTCTAGGTGGTGCAATGGGCATTAGAAAAGCTGGAGTTGTCAAAGTATGCCGACAAGCCAGCCGGCACTTACAGTGGAGGAAACAAGCGCAAGCTTTCCACTGCCATCGCTCTGATTGGATACCCTTCACTCATCTTCCTGGTAAGAAGTTCAAATGTATGTTTTAAAATGAGAGATCAGATAATCCTTTATTAGTCCCACAGTGGGGACATTTGCAGGATTGATGTGCAGGATTGGTATTGCTGGTATTAGTACAAAAGTAAATGTATAGAAGAGTTTCACCAATCGTAATTGTTCCCATTAGAGCAGGGGTGTCCAAACTAGTTTCAAAGAGGGCCAGATTTGATAATGTGAAAATGCCCGAGGGCCAATAGTTCCTTCTGACATTTCTTAACTATAAAAGTAACATGCACATAATACATAATTTTCATTGGCACCATAATCTTTTTTCATATCTGGAGAGTCAGATAACGTTGAACAAACTATATGGAATAACTTAAACTTCCATGAAGTTGATAAATATCTTCACCTCATGATCATTTAAAAACCCTTTACATCTGTAATTATGTTCACTTGGTCATTTTTGTCTTTTTTAAATCAATAAATGTGTCAGAAAATGTCTTTTGACAAAAGTACTTTGCTCATTTTTTTTAAGGATTAAAAGATCTGGCAAGTATTTGTCCTTAATATGTTATGAAGGCTTAAAAAAGTGTGTAAAAACTAAAAACTAAATCAACGTATTTTAATTTTCATCAGGTTTCTGATTTTTTATAAAGAAAACTTTTGAGATTACAAAAATTAATGTTATATGTGTCCATGTTACAGGCTGTTATATGTGTCAATGTTACAAGTTGTTATATGTGTCCATGTTACAGGCTGTTATATGTGTCCATGTTACAGGCTGTTATATGTGTCCATGTTACAGGCTGTTATATGTGTCCATGTTACAGGCTGTTATATGTGTCAATGTTACAGGCTGTTATATGTGTCCATGTTACAGGCTGTTATATGTGTCAATGTTACAGGCTGTTATATGTGTCCATGTTACAAGTTGTTATATGTGTCCATGTTACAGGCTGTTATATGTGTACATGTTACAGGCTGTTATATGTGTCAATGTTACAAGTTGTTATATGTGTCCATGTTACAGGCTGTTATATGTGTCCATGTTACAGGCTGTTATATGTGTCAATGTTACAAGTTGTTATATGTGTCCATGTTACAGGCTGTATGTGTCCATGTTACAGGCTGTTATATGTGTACATGTTACAGGCTGTTATATGTGTCCATGTTACAGGCTGTTATATGTGTCCATGTTACAGGCTGTTATATGTGTCCATGTTACAAGTTGTTATATGTGTCCATGTTACAGGCTGTTATATGTGTCCATGTTACAGGCTGTTATATGTGTCCATGTTACAGGCTGTTATATGTGTCCATGTTACAGGCTGTTATATGTGTCAATGTTACAAGTTGTTATATGTGTCCATGTTACAGGCTGTATGTGTCCATGTTACAGGCTGTCATATGTGTACATGTTACAGGCTGTTATATGTGTCCATGTTACAGGCTGTTATATGTGTCCATGTTACAGACTGTTATATGTGTACATGTTACAGGCTGTTATATGTGTCCATGTTACAGGCTGTTATATGTGTCCATGTTACAGGCTGTTATATGTGTCCATGTTACAAGTTGTTATATGTGTCCATGTTACAGGCTGTTATATGTGTCCATGTTACAGGCTGTTATATGTGTCCATGTTACAGGCTGTTATATGTGTCCATGTTACAGGCTGTTATATGTGTCAATGTTACAAGTTGTTATATGTGTCCATGTTACAGGCTGTATGTGTCCATGTTACAGGCTGTTATATGTGTCCATGTTACAGGCTGTTATATGTGTCCATGTTACAGACTGTTATATGTGTACATGTTACAGACTGTTATATGTGTGCATGTTACAGGCTGTTATATGTGTGCATGTTACAGACTGTTATATGTGTACATGTTACAGGCTGTTATATGTGTCCATGTTACAGGCTGTTATATGTGTCCATGTTACAGGCTGTTATATGTGTTCATGTTACAGGCTGTTATATGTGTACATGTTACAGACTGTTATATGTGTGCATGTTACAGGCTGTTATATGTGTGCATGTTACAGACTGTTATATGTGTCCATGTTACAGACTGTTATATGTGTCCATGTTACAGGCTGTTATATGTGTCCATGTTACAGACTGTTATATGTGTACATGTTACAGACTGTTATATGTGTACATGTTACAGGCTGTATGTGTCCATGTTACAGGCTGTATGTGTCCATGTTACAGGCTGTTATATGTGTCCATGTTACAGGCTGTTATATGTGTCTATGTTACAGGCTGTTATATGTGTCCATGTTACAGGCTGTTATATGTGTCTATGTTACAGGCTGTTATATGTGTCTATATTACAGGCTGTTATATGTGTCCATGTTACAGGCTGTTATATGTGTCCATGTTACGGGCTGTTATATGTGTCCATGTTACAGGCTGTTATATGTGTCCATGTTACAGGCTGTTATATGTGTCAATGTTACAGGCTGTTATATGTGTCCATGTTACAGGCTGTTATATGTGTCAATGTTACAGGCTGTTATATGTGTCCATGTTACAGGCTGTTATATGTGTCAATGTTACAGGCTGTTATATGTGTCCATGTTACAAGTTGTTATATGTGTATGTGGATCTGGCCGGATCCTTGACGGAGGATCCGGCCAGAGGTGACTTATTGTAAAGTATTATAACCGTGGGCAGGAATGTTCTCCTGTATCTGTCCTTGTGACAGCGGAGCTGGAAGAGTCTGTTGGCGAAAGTGCTCCGCTGTCCCTGCAGTAGGTGGTGGAGAGGGTGGTGCGGTTTATCCAATATGGACAATAATTTCCTCTCCACCACCTGTTCCGGATGGTCCTGTTTACAGCCAATGATGGACCTCAATCACACCTCAATGCTGCTCCCCCAGCAGATAATGGAGAAGTACGGAGCTCCGTCCACAATAGACTGGTAGAACTTCTCACAGAGTGACTCTCACAGAGGGGCCGGTTCCATCCAGGTGCGACTGAGCTCGTAGCAGCAGGTAGATGACGGTATCGTCCACTCCCACATGAGGCTGGTGTGCAAATGGATGGGGGTGGAAGAGCCCTTTGCTGTTGAGGGCTCTGTGTTTGTGCAGCTAACCAGGGGGGGCAGTGGGGGAGGTGTTTGGGAGGTGTGTTGTATGGAGGAGATAGATGAGGGCTGTAAGCTAAACCTGTTAAACAGTTTAGCTTGTTGGCCGTCTCCAGGGAGCCCCCTGATTGTCTCCCTCCAACCCTGAAGCCAGGTATTTGCATCATCCCGGTCCACACCTTCCTTACATTGTTCTGCTGGAGTTTGGCCTCCAGCGTCCACCTGTAGGAGTCCTTGCACTTCCTGAGCTTCTCCTTCAGGTCACGCTGGACTCTCCTGAGCTCGTCCCTGTCCCCAGACCAGAGCTTTCAGGTCACTTGTGATCCATGGCTTGTTGTTTGGGAGGCAGCGTACAGTCCGGGATGGGATTTGGTGTGTTCACAGACCTTTATGTATTCTGCGATGCAATCCGTCATGCTGTGTCCTCCCCATGTGGTCCACACAGCACATCCCAGTCTGTTGACTCAAATACCTTTATAACTTTATAATATTGTTATGACATATCCTGGTTTTAAACGTATTAACAGCTTGACCTCCAAACTTAACTTATTTTATATTGATGTCACCGTTCCTAGATCTCATTTATTAATTTGGGCAAGTAATACAAATTGTCTGTCAATGTCATGTGTGCAAGGGCAACAAGAGAGTACTGTATTCTCTCAAGACAGTGTTTAGTTTTAAGCCTCTGAATTGTATTTTGTGGGGTCTTCCAGGATGAGCCCACCACTGGCATGGACCCAAAGGCGCGCAGATTCCTCTGGAATTTAATCCTGGACATAATCAAGACTGGACGCTCCGTAGTGCTGACATCACACAGGTGAGAAAGGAATACCTTTTACTGGTGAGGCTTATTTACACTTCTATTTGACCAAAGTGCACTTCATATATTGTTCATGCTGTCCTTTGCAGCATGGAGGAGTGTGAGGCTTTGTGCACCAGACTGGGCATTATGGTGAATGGCAGGTTTAAATGCCTGGGCAGCATCCAACATCTCAAGAACAGGTGAGGAAGAGGAAGATCAGCCGTCCTTTGTGATCTATAGATGTGTTCTTAACAGCTGACAGACTTCCTTGATCTGGGTACGAGCCCGGAGAGAGCTAGAAACATGAAACTTGGTTCAATACTTTACTAAATAAGGGGGCAATAGAAATGCTCACAGTCTTGAAGTATAACCAGACAAAGCTTCTGCCTCCTGTTTCAGGTTCGGGGACGGCTACATGATCACTGTGAGGACCAAGAGCAGCTCCAATGTGAAGGAGGTGGTTCGATTCTTCAACAGGAACTTCCCTGAGGCCGTGCTGAAGGTACATTACTGCAGCTAACTGATTGACTGAATATTATATTATATATGTCTATATAGCTTGATCCAGCTTGATCATTGGTGCCCAGTATTTCTTCTTTTCATACAACTTCAAAGTCTTATAAACATGTGTAATGGATCAGAAACCCTGCCCCCATGCAGCGTATGAACAACTATACGCTGCCCCCAAATGATCTTGCTCCATAAGATATTTTAGGGGTTTGGTCCTGTTTGATGTTTTCCATCTAATTTTAAATGGGGCACTTTTTTCCCTTCGCAAACAGCAGAGTGTGTTCATCCGTCTGTTAGCGTTTACACATTAAGCCACCTGTCGTATTTGCAGGAGCATCACAACACCAAGCTCCAGTACCAGCTGAAGTCCGAGCGGATCTCCCTGGCGCAGGTCTTCAGTAAGATGGAGCAGGTGGTGGAGGTGCTGGGCATTGAGGAGTACTCGGTCAGTCAGACCACTCTGGACAATGTGAGTCAGCGTAGAACCTTCTGGCTCAACTCCATGCAGCACTTCAACAAGGAAAAATGGAAATAATAATCAAATAAATCACCTTTATTCTGCTCAGGTGTTTGTCAACTTTGCCAAGAAACAGAGTGACAACCTGGAGCAGCAGGAGGTGTCGCCCCCAGCTGGTGGACAGTCGCCACTGCAGCGCATCCTCAACCTGCTGAAGTCTCGGCCGGCCAACACGGAGCTCAACGCTCTGATCAGCGAGGCGCCAGAGGAGCTGGAGAGCGATGATGATGAAGGACTCATCAGCTTTGAAGAGGAGAGAGTGAGTGGCTCACACCTGCATCTTTTATCTGTATTCATTTTTAGTTACAGGGTTTAAGTGCAGAAGCCGTTATTGACCACAATGGAAGCATATTAGAATAAGGAACGTTTTAAAGACTTTAATATATATTATACATAGGCATTCATAAAATAAACAACAGTTTCTTTATTGCAGTTTGTATAACTGTAATAACCCCTGGTAAAGTGACCTAATATGACTATTGGTACATTGTCTGTGATGCATACATATACCATCTAACATAAGATTATATTTACAAAAAGCTGATATTTTTTTATGAAGATTGAAGGCAAAATAAAGATTTGAGAGACTCCACAAACCGGCATGACAGGAAGCAGCTGTGTCCTGGCCGGAGCTGCTTTTCCTAGCAGAAGGACATAAACAATCCTTATAAATAATATAGAGGTGTAGTTATTGTCTGGTTAAAAGATTTAACAAAACATGCTTATGCCCAAATCATTAGGAGAAATGCATATTATGATTTCTAGTCATTGTAAAGACAAAAGATCATACTTGCATATAATTTAGATTTAAATAGCATCCTTATGTATTTATTTATACAAGCATTTAATTATTTAATTAGATATGTATTTATATATCGAGGACCTTTAACAGAAATTGTATTTATATTAAAATTGCAATGCAGGAGGAATTCAATACCACCGACATTTTCAAAAATAAGTTCTATAATAAGGTACCAAAGTTTATCCTTTTCATGTAAATAATGTTTTATCCAATTGACCTTGACCGTAGTAATCTAGGGAGCAAAATTGAATACCCTTCGACAATATGTAACTCTTTTTTTAAATAAAGTGGTTTATTCCCGCAAACAAATCTTTGCAGTATAAACCACCTATAATAACCCTTTACATATTGATAACAATAGACAACAATTTAAATCTATCAATAACCATCTCTATTTATTTTCACCACATAATGAAGAATTCCAACATAGGAAAGTTAAATATTGAAAGTATGTGTTCCATAAACATCTCTTTAATCAGTGTCCCCTTGCGGGGGGAACTAATCGGATTATCACGCTGCCTCTTACCTATGAATATTTGTCACGTTTTATCAAGACATAGGAGGCTGATGTCCAGTCGTTACAAAAAGCTGCCAACTACAGTATGACCTTATCTCATGCTGGAGAGTATTGATGCTTCCTGTTTGAACTCAACATGGTTAGCCAGGATGAGAGCTACAGGATGTTCTTCTTTTGACTAATATGGTGAGGCAAGATATTATAATGCAACTGTCAGGGAGCACTTCTACAACATGCCCAGCAGCAGGTCACATGACCACAAGATGAGCTGACCTGTGGAGCTGCTGGTTGGTCACAAGGTAACGTGGGCGTGTGCTTGGCAGGTGCAGCTGTCCTTCAACACAGACACTCTCTGTTGAATGACCAGAAATGAGGGCAGTGGCCAAGGAGGGAACCCCAAACCCGTCTGACTGAGCTCCGTGGCCCGGTGGGCAAACGGAGCTGCTGAATTAACCCCGAAGAGGACCAAAACTCTCTGCACCATGGAACATATGACCAGTAGTTCACTATTTCAGCCTCAAATGTTGTATCCCAGGATGGACTGAGGTGGTTTAGGTCAGAATGTGAGACCCGCCTACAGACAGAGATGCAGCAGCAGGAGTGCTTGCATGTGGATGTAAGACTTTGTCCTGGAATGTTTCCATTCATTTATTTATTTTAAGAATGTATCTCGGCTGATGAATACAGTCGTTCCGGCTACCTTTATTGAATGAACGTATCATTGGTGAAGTGTTTGACAGCGCAGGCTACTTTGATGGCTGTACGCGCTTCCCCCCATAGGGCCTCATGTAACCAGAGCAGGCCCCTGTTCCTGTTCCAGACTAGACCTGCCTGAGAGCATGCTGTGATGAGCTGATAACCAGTGGTCATGTAATACAGTCTATTTTCTTGTGGCAAAAAGAACGATTTATTTTGGATATTGAAGCAGCTACAGAATGACTTGTGTGATTTATTCTGCAATAAGAGGATTCACTGAAATGCACCTTGGGAAGTGGCAGGTGTGGCCCTGCGTGGAGCTGTGGGCCTTTTCTTTGAGCTGGAGGTTGGAGACATGCAGAGGATGTGCTGAAGGCCCTTCTGTCAACTGTTGGTCTCTTTCTACTCACCGCTCTTGTTTGTGCTTTTAACATATTATGTTGTGGACTCTGCTAAGAAGAGCCTCTATAAACCAGACACATTGTATAATGATAATACAAATCATAGTAATCATTTTATTATTATTATACCATTTGAAGTGACGGTAATCAGCCTGAAACTGCAGTAAACTCTGCTTAATAATAGTAATTCCTGACAATAACTGCACTACCATCACTGTGATACTAAAGGGAAATCTCAGATCTGAATATTATTATGGTTTTGTTTTAACTTGGATACAATAAAAGTTGTATGATTTGCAGAAGTATTTGTAGTTTTCTATTAAAATGTTCAAAATATCCAGATTCACAAAAACATGGATGTTTCTCTGACTGTGTTGGCATGTGGTTTTAACTGGTCGCTCATGAGTTTTGTGATAATTCAGTTGTATCCTGTCCTGTCAAAAAAGTTACTGTTTCACTTCTTCAGTCATATTTTGGTGATTATTATTGCAGTGGTGGGCTGCTTCCCACTTAAAAGAGGTTATCATTAAACAAGGAAATCTACATTGTCATTTCTTTTTTTTCAGAGAATATAAAGCTGGAGGGATGGGGTTTGTGGAAATATTTGAATAATTATATTGTAAAATAAACTCAACATAAGACCACGTCACCCGAATTGCATGTGAATCCGAAGCTGTTTGGTTGATTTCCTTTTGCTGCTAGGTGGCGCTATGACTAGGTGAACATACGTGGTCTACGTGGTCTACATGAGACGTGATGCACGTACAGGCTCACAGCTGCTCGCAGCTTTAATTTATATTTTAATTTGTAATAATGATTATGAAAATCTGCTATGTGTTACTTATTCATGTATTTTCATAGTCAATAATTATATTTTTCCACTGTAAATTTGTGAACAATAATATAGTTCACTTCAGTTCTGGCCAGCGGGATAGCAAAAGCACTGACGCAAACTCATTCATCAAAACGTGTCATACAATTTTTTGCATATGACAGAATAGAATAAAAGAATACATTTGAAAGAGTAGCACACGATGGCAATAAAACCACGAGACGTGCAACAAGAACACCTCTCAGCTCTTTTCTGCACCAATGCTGATATCATTAATCAGCAAAGTCAAACGTACCGAATATGCACACACATTAATATCTGTTATCAGACTGCTAAAGGATGCACTCCATGCATATTCACAGTACTTTGATTTCAGATGTTCTCTGTTGTGCTGCTTGCAGCAGATGGTAGAATGTCTCAACTTTTTGAACTTCATTGTTCTTTATGTAATACATTTGTTTGTCTCTATCCTATTTTCTGAAATCATTCGTTCTAATCATCTTCAGGAACAGTGTTTTTTCTTTAAATAACATCTGCTGTGTGTTTTTATATTCTGCCTTCTAGACACTAGATTTTTTGATATTGACTTTTTCTGATGACTAAAAAGTCACTAAAAGTGTTTTAACGGTTTTTCTAACGTGTTTTTCTGGTGTGATTTTTAAACTTCTAACAACAGGAAACAGGTGCTCCTCCCACGATATGTAAATGTTATGAGGACACGCCTCCCCATGATTGAGCACACCTGTGCCATATCTCATGTTTAATACCCTGAAGAAGATTCTAATGTGGAAACGTTGGTAAACCACTGAATCGTTCGAGGTTTTGAAGTTGCTGTCTCCTTTACTCTTTCATGTTCAAGCACAATTGACGATTTGGTTTTATTCAAACTTTAAGCCTCTGTAGTGTTCCCCGTCAGAAATGACCAGGCGTAAGAAAATAAATGTGTGAGACTTTATTGTGTTCAACCAGCAGATAGAACGCTCTCCCTCCTTTCACAGGAACCACACACCTCCCAGGCAAAATGATATAAATATTAGTCACAGGAACATGTCTGTTTCTTTGTGCCAGTCTGGCACAAAGAAAGAGGGGGTGAAGGGAAGAAGGGCCAGCTCTAAGTCCCAAGAAACATCTAAAACAAGCCTGCATCACATGCCAAACAAGGCCCTCAACAAAAATATCACACACACACACACACACACACACACACACACACAGTTATTACAGTTTCCTTTTTGAAATAATTGCCATCATTCAGTTTTGACCAGAAACAGATCTTTTAATGGTTTCAAGTATCCTGGCTGTGATACTACCTCAATATGTTTTCCTCTGGTCTAATAGACAAAACAATCTTTTACTGAAATAATTCATCATAAATTAAAAAAAAATAGAATAGGAAAGAAGTTGGCTAGAATATGTCACAAATCCCCTGGTATTGTTTAGAGATATTTAAATTTTCAAATGTATTTTTTCATTGTCCTTGAATACGTGCTATGTCAACTGACTTGCACTCAGAAAGCTCCCTGTGAGGGCAAATCAATTCCCCGCTGGAATTTCCACTGAAACGGACATTTAGTTATTATAGGTAAGGTTATTATACCGTGGAATAAGTGGAATGAACCATTCTGTCCTGGAACCAAACTCAAGGCTCATAACTGTGATGTCATACTGTGATGTGTGAATAAGAAACGATGTCTTGTTATTGTGAACAAGTCATCCTGAATCCTGTCACAGTGACCTTTCCCACATTTCACAAGTTATTCACGAGTCATACATCAGTATCACATATTCAGATGAAGGGACGGGGTACATTTCCCCTCGTTTCCAGCAAAGGAGGATAGCATACATTTTACACTCTCTTGCAGCTTCATATTTTAAAGCTTAATTTCAAATCCATTGTCCTTCACGTCCTGTGAAGAAGCCCTGAAGGCCACAAAAAAGGAAGAATGAATCCCTTTTTATTCCCTTCTCAACGCTGATTAACATAGTTTCTAGTATAAACACTGGCAAGCTGTTTTATCTCCTTCTTACTTGGCCTGAATGGCGTGATCATCATGGCCTTCATCAAAATCAGGCCCTATTCACTCAAAATTGCACATGGAAGTCTCCAGCATCCTGTTGGAGGAGCACTTGCCCGGCTGCGGCAGGAATTGTGTTCAATCATTTTGGAGAAAATCTAATTTATTATTCTTAAACGAACGTAGGCACAATGGTGATGAAAATGTGATTTCAAATTGAAGGGATGTGAACTGATCAGTGCTTTATTATCGGTATTGTGTTGTGGCAATGGGGAAAAAACCCCAAGAGAACGCTCTCTTCAAAGGGGGCCGCTAGTAATATCTCCATTGGATGTCAGTGTGATCCCAGAGGGCCTTTTGGTTCACGATCACACACACACTAGAGGTTTTGGGTCTATGCCCTCAGCTCCATGAAATCCTTGGCAGCTGTGGGGGGCCAATGGAGCTGCTATCACAGAATGGGCTCTCTGGAGTGGCAGCTGGGCTTCTTGGGGTCTTACCAATGATCACAGGAAACCGCCTTCAAATTGCGAAAATAGGGACAAGCGATGGTCAAAAGGTGTGGAGGGTGTTTCAGTGAGTCAGATTCCTGTTGAGGGTTTGATAAAATCTGATTTTAGAGCTGCATTAATTGGTCGATAGTCAACGTTGACATATTATTGCCTTCTAACACGGTCACGGTTTATCAGCTCATCCAATGACTTTGAGACCAATATTCATTCTCCTTTTAGTTCTGTTTTGCTCTCCACTTTTTTCCTCAGACTGGGAGATCTTCCACATATAATGTAGTTTTGTTTATTTGTAATACCTTTGTGTTCTTATTGAGCAAAATGGGACTACAAACGGCCTCACGTTGCACAACGACAATACATAACCTTGTGAACTTGTAAATAAATAGCTCTTCAGGACGGAAATGGACTGTACTACTTTACTAGTCTTCTGACCACACAAGGCGCTTTAACACTACTTGTCATCATTCACCCGTTCATACAATGATGGGAGGGGCTAAGGAGCCACCTGCCCATCAGGGCCAACTAACACGTATACACTGGAGGCACAGCTGGGGGGTTCAGTTAAGGACCGCTGATCCTCTAACTGAACCCTGCTCTCCACTGAGCCACAGTCGCACACAGAGAGCGTGACAAGTAAATGAGGCGGACATGCAGAAACTAGCATGTTTGCAACAATGCTACACTTTTTCAATAACAACTTTGGATAGATTTGCACAGGGACCAGGTCCTCCCGAAGGAACATAACTCTGGAATTGGCTTTTAGTTAATTGTTCAACTTTTAGGACCAACAAAACAAAGATCACATAATTGTTGACTTACAGACGTCTCTTTCCCAATTTAAGTCTATGGTAAAAAGTCTTTCTGGGCGCCAAGGCATCACATTACGGACTCGGGAAGTTGTGATTCCACAATTTGGCCACAATGTTAAAAGTGCTCTTCCTGGGGGCTTAGAATAGTGATAGTTATCTATGGATTTGTCTTTCTTAATCTACACATAGCAGCAGCAGCATACATCCTACTGTATATTGTATACAGCAATCTGCTATGATCAATATTTTAATTTTAACAATGCAATTTGGTTAAAGGCATATACTATGAATTTAATCTGATCAACAACAACAACTCATATTTCAAATAAAAAGCTTAGATAAGTACCCTTTTATTGCAGTGACATGATCCAGTCCTTGAATTGAACCAAATTACGTTTGTGAAAACAAGCCAGAATCTAAGTAGGACTCGGCCGTCCTCATCCCTGCTTCTTGCTGCACGTCTACTCCTTTATGTTTTCTCCCGGGTGTAATCTCTGCTTTGTTTTCCAGGGCAATCTTTTTCCTGAGCGATGACGGGTCAGCAGGTGCTTCATCCCTCTCTATTTTGCACCTGAGCTCTGCAGCCAACGTGCACTTCTTATTTCCAGTTGTTGTGCTCTCTCGACCTCCGAGTGTACATCACAGTGTGTGTGCACGGCCTCTAGCAGAGGTCCATGTTTTCAAATGGGGTGGTTTGCAAAGCTGAGTTACCAATGAGGGAAGCTGATCAAGAACCACGGACATGTGTGTCATTCAGCTGCCTTTGGCCACAATACTGGTGGGCATGGGACATCAAATCCTGAGGTTTCTAATAATTAAAAGGCTCCATTATGAATGTTGACACCTCTCCTTTGGTGCCTTTCTATTATTGGTGATCTGACAAACACTGTTAAGACAGTGACTTGGTTTGAGCCCAAGTGCCGAACATGATCATTTTCAGTAATCAGACACCTTCTTAAAATACTCCAGGCCGACGTTCTGATGTTTCAAAGCACTTTGGCATTGAATCAAGATGCTTCCAATAGATGCGGCCAGTAAATGCTAACACTTCTGACTGAATCATCTGTTTGACGCGTATTGTATTTGCAGTAGATTGAGTGCTTCATGAAATGCAGTGGTTAAAGTACTATTTGCCAAGGACATGGCACTAGGGATGGGTCAGTCCACTTATTGATGGAGAAACCAAGTGATTTTGTTAATCCCCAACGATTTTATATGCCACCATCGGGTAGAAATGTTTAATTACCCACTGAAAGAGCTCCACACGTATGCCATAGATCACATGTGTCAAACTCAAGGCCCGCGGGCCAGATGTGGCCCGCCACGTCATTTTATGAGGCCCGCGACGGCTTGGAAGGCATGATCACCACCCTGGACCCGTTTTCAGTCTGTCGCGGATCCGTTTCCGGTTCGTCGCGGACCCGTTTTCGGTTCGTCGCGGACCCGTTTTCAGTCGGTCGCGGACTCGTTTTCAGTCGGTCGCGGACCCGTTTTCGGTTCGTCGCGGACTCGTTTTCAGTGGGTTGCGGACCTTTGCATGGGCAATATAAAAATCTTGTGCTTTTATTTTGAAGGGAATTTTGAATGCAGCAGAGTGCGTCTATTCACACTCCTCAGTGCTGCGTTCACAACACACTTTACTTGCATGAGTTTACACACGCACTATTTGTGATAGTTCACTTCATTCCCGACCTTTTTATTATGTTTGTGCATGAAAGCACTGCTGAGTCTGTTAAAAAAGGCTGAAGTTATAAAATGATTATGTGTGTTGTATTACTTTGTGTCCTTAAGATGCACTTTGGGGTTTTTAATTGAGTGTTAAAGGGAATATTTCAAACTAGTTTTTTTGTGTTGGCATGTGAGATTCTGTACCATTTCAGGCTCAAACTGCACCATCTTTTCATTAAATCCATTTGAGAAGTTGAACATGTTCCTTGCTTTGGATCTCGGGTCATTCAGGGGTGATGGTGCAGCCAGACCAGTAGAACCACTGCCCCAGACCACATGCATGTTCTTATTGGCTAGTTATGTCCTTCTCAACTGTGACAAAAAAAGCTTTGAACAAAGTTAATATAACAACGATTGTTTGATCTTTGTCTTTGTTATTTTCTTCTGTTTTAAGTTTGATCTTTGATAGAGTAATGTGGGTTTATATATATATATATATATAAATGCATGTACAATATTGTTACACTTGAATAAACAATACAAAGACAGTTATTTGTATTGGTAGTAGTTAAATTTATACAGTGTTACAGTTACAACCGGCCCTTTGAGGGCGACCATGATGCTGATGTGGCCCGCGGTGAAAATTAGTTTGACACCCCTGCCATAGATCGTAAGATTTATGGTTTTCAGATGATAAATCATTATGACTTGGGGGATAGCCCGGACCTTTCTTAGGGCTAATCGACTCAGTTCAGGGTTGGTTCAACCCTTATTCCTGAAACCGGAAAAAGAAAGTCTGTTGTTTACTTTCTTTCTTTATTATGCACAAGCAGTGGAGACGTTGGTTTATTGTTGGACAACGAATAACGGGAGTGTTGAGCTGCCAATACCTCCCTGTAACCTGTTGTGCACCTTCTCGTCCTCTGGTGTAAAAGTAAAGTTGTGTGCTGAGCTCTTGAGTTGTTGTTGAAGCTGAACCAGTACGTTACAGAGACCATAAGAAAGGATCATTTTCTCAAAGACTTCTATACAATCGGACATGTTTATGTTACCTTAGAAAATGAAACGCAGTTTCAAGGCACTTCTGGATTAGCTTCACTTTGCACCAAAACAAAGCGGCAAACTTTGGACTCTTGTTCTGGTTAACAGAGCGTTGAGTGAGTGTTTCAAACAGATCCCCTCAGAGGAAAATGAATCGCTGCCTCGTCACTGACCGAAGGGAAAGGCAGCGATCGTGGGCTGAGGAGCTTGATGTCTGCACAGCGTCTGCTGCACAGCGTCCACAATCACAATCACAATTCTGTGCTTTCAGAATGAGATATTAATGTGTTCGGAATTCACGCTTTACTATTTGGTTTTAATAGCTTTTGTTTGGAATTTTAATTAAACGTCTGAAGCTTTTTTTCAATGTGGTTTGCTGGTTGGATGGCTCACCTTTGATTTCACAAACCGAGAACAGAAATAATAGCGTTATGTGTTTTCCCTTCACTCCATATACATCCTCTACCATCCAATAGCATTCATACAGATGAGTAGGTATATGGATCTAAAAATAGATTTGTTTTCTACTGGGAAAAGAAGCACGTTGTATTGCAAAGGCATGAGCTCTTTAACAGCTCAGGCTGAATTCAATTTTCAAAGTCAAACACATTTGTGTTTCATGGAACAAAGTACAACCCGGCCGCCGAGCTCTCAGATCTTTAATAGATACGTACCTTGAAATCACCTTTTTCCTGAGTGGTAATTTGTCTGGTACGCTAGACGGCTGCAACAGAATGTTTAATAATGTTCTTTTCGGCGAGCATTAGTCTGACGCATGAGAGTCGGACAGCTGATTTGTTACAGCCGAGGTATCATTCAGCTGAATGTTCCTGCGACAGCTCTACGAAACGCTCCGGCTTCGGCCGTGCACCGCAGGGCTGGTATGGGGATTGACGGGCGTGGTTATGCCATCAATATTCATAATGGTAATGGTAGGCAAAGCCACGGAGTAAATGAGCTGCTAACGCTGCATGAGAAATGGAGAGAACGAGGCAAGCAAACTGCAGAAACGATCAGCAAATGAAGGGAAGTCTGAGCGGCTCTGAGCTCAGACTAATGTGTGCACGAGGAAGTCACGTCCGTCACACGGAACGGTGTCCAGGACCCGGATCCCCCTCTGACCACCTTTGAAGTGACCTCTAACAGCAGAGAAAAGGAGCGTCCCATCAACCTTGGCCGTGGACGTGCAAATGTCTGTGACGGTCGCCGTGACAACATGCAGCAGCTGCTCTCAGGGCTAAAGGTGCCCAGCAGCGACCAGAGGGTCCTGCTGCATCCGCTCAGCGGTGAGGCTCAGGCCTGCTGGGCCCGGCTGCACGAAGGCTCACGGCCAAGACACACAACATTAGAGCAGAAATAAGCATGTTTACAGATTGGTACACACACACAAGGTTTTGATATTTTCATGAGCATTTAGGAGGACAACAAACTGCTCTCACATACTGGTCACACTTCCAGGGCGTTGGTACGCAGGACAAGGGAAGGCTGCTCTCTTGTTGTTTATTCCCTGGCTAGGTGCTCCACCTCTGGTTGCTCACTCTAGTAATTACCTTGCATGTGTTTGTTCAGTGCAGTTCGTTTGGTGGTGGCGGCTCAGTGGTGAGCAGGGTCGTCTTTCAATCAGAGGATCGGCGGCTCGATCCCCGGCTCCACTAGTCCATGTTGATGCTTGAGCAAGACACTTAACCCCAAATGTCTCCTGTAGCCGTGCCTACGGTGTGTGAACGTTAGTTACCGCTGGTGGGCAGGTGGTATCTTAGCCCCTCCCATCAGTGCATGAATGGGTGAATGAGTTAAAACAACCTAGTGTGAAAGCGCTTTGAGTGGTCAGAAGACAAGACAGGAGCTGTACAAGTCCATTTCACCATTTAATAGACTAACCAAGTAATCAGTTGAGCTCAATGCATCTATAATTAAAATAACCTAAACTGCAGCACTACACTGGATTATGCTCGACTTTAACATTTTGACATGTCATAGCACGATAACCACAGGGTGATTAATAACATTAATTATGGCAACAATCCATTAAAGGTCACCAGCCAGAGGGCCCTGCCATGACGCCTCACAGGACAGCCACAACTGAAGGGAAAGACATTTCCTGTAAGGACAAGTCAAGCATCTCTCATGAATAAGGTTATGTTTTGTTTTCTTCAGTTTCACAATTGTTTGATTTATGTGGAATTATGTTAGAGATTAGTTGCAAAACTGTTGTAATATGCATTGTGCCACCAGATAACACCAAATACAAAAACAAACAGTTTGTCTGTGTCTGCAGAACATGTTCAGGGGAAATACGGTTAAAATCCATTTTCAAAGAAAACGTATGCTCAAGCAGGTTCAAACTTGTATTTGGGGTTTCTACTTTAACGTGGTTACACGCTCTACCGTGAATCCCTTAAACTATTTAACACCGTGCGTCCCGGCCGCTGCAGCTGCTGCCCCTCCTGAAGAAGTCCAGTCTTCCACACCGGCGCTGCCGTCCTCTTCACTGCAGCGGGCGGCACACCGGGAGGCCGAGTCCAGCGTCCGCACCCGCTGTCCAATGGTCACGTGTCAGACAGAGGAGCACACTTTCTGCAGGTCCCCATTTTGGCACTTTGCCCGAGGGAATCACCCATAATTCATAGGGTTGTGACTTCAAAACACAGGGTTACCAAGGGTGATTAAATGAATAACACTGTTCCATGGAGAGTCAGGTCGGTCTTTATTCACGGTTACAATCATTAAAAGCCAGAGCAGCAAGAGCAGACAGTCCATACGTAGCAAAGAAGCTTTACTCAGGCTTTTAGGAAGATACTAAACTTTTAAGACAATTGTATCTCTTTTCAGCTTCTTCAGGTATCGAGCATCTCTATTACACATCGTTTCACCACAATTAGCGCCAAAGAACATCTGGAACATCTGGAGCAGTGCTCTATAGTTGTCAGTGTGTGGCGGGCCAACTCCCCACAAAACCCAAACCACTTCCACCATGTTGGTGGAAAAATACAGTTCAGCCAGAAAAGGGGGAAGTGTTCAAAATGATCTTTTAAGTATTTCAACTTTTCCCATTTTTTTTTATTTCATGCGTTACAGCCTATAAAGTTGTAATTATTCAAAAAAAATAAATACATAAATAAATGCTGACAAATAGAACCCGAGAATGAGAGAAAGAAAGTAACAGATAGAAAAGGAAAACGTAATATCGTGACTAACTCTATAAAAATGGGAGACGAGGCCCTTTGGCAGGGCCTTGGTTTGGCAGTGTGCCGCCAGTAGAACATTCTGTGGTTTGTTAACCTTCCTGAAGGCAGTGCTGTGATCAGGACTAAGGCAGAAGCGTAACCATAGATAATAATCCATCCATTTTGATCAGGTGCTTTAAGCACGTAAACCAACAGCAACGCTGAATCACGATCAACACCTCAATTAACATGTACACAATAGTCAGGCAGAGGAGATACTTTAAATAAATCCAACATCCAACTTTATAACTTCATAGTTATCTCCTTGATCTCTAGGCTTTTTGTTTATAGTCGCTAGGATACAGCAGACAATAAGACATTCATCCTTGAGGACAGATAGTTATATTTTTCATAGAATAAATAAAACATCTTAAAAAAGGAACCAAATCATAAATAAGGTCTGATGAACAGCCAACAGATCTGGGTTTATGTGTAAATAAGCGGTCTGTGTAAAATAGACAGCGAACACTTTTTGTAATGACTCTACTCGTCTGAGTGAAATAAATATCATTCAGTCAGAGAGCATCCTAACTTACTTAGAAGCAGTCATGTCAGGGTGTGAAACGTCAACCAGGCAGTCTGAACAAGAGCCTGGGCTTCCACATCAGAGCTGTACAGAACGGTAACATATGTAAAATATGCAGTGTGCATGTGTACGAGCAAACTTTGGGTGAATAGACGTGCTACTCACCAAAAGCACACGGAGTCAGACCGCTGAGCACCATGACGCGATGCTCAGGGTTTCTCCATCAAGCAGCCGATGCCACGGGGTGGCAGGCTCGTGAGACCCGGTGTGGGCAACGGCCGAGCGAGGTTTTCTTTGTTATTACTCAACATAGTAATGAGAATGAGCGAGTGCTTTCTCCTTGACAGACTCCGCTGTCCGCCTCTGATTCAAAGCGAGGAGAGCCCTCAGCAGGTCGTTCAAGGTGGCCTCCCGGCCCTCTTTCTCCACCCAAATCGTGAGCAAATCGTGGATCTTGTCTTCGTAGGGAAGGTGGTCTTTGCTTTTGAGCACGTTGTCGACGATACCGAGGTGACGGAAGAATCTGTTGTGCTGGTCGAAGTCCATTTCCTCAAAATACTCAAAGCATTTCCTCAGAGACTCGACACCTGCAAGCAAAGATAAAAGCACATTTTTGATCTGAAGATTTTTCTTTCATGTTATAAACACCTAACCCTTCAATGAAGCGTGTACAGATTGCTTTTTATTATAGACTACGTACACCTGACTTAAGGCATCATGGCTGCCCCGTGTGCCTCTGAGTGATGTAAGGAGGGGTCTAATGTTTGAGAGGAGGAATGAAAATAAAGATCACTTTACCATTCACAGCAACAAGTGTGGGGAAGGCCACATCTTCCTAGATGACAAAAGAGAAACAATCCAAATCAAATATAAAAGTCTCAAATTCTTTGAGTCATGAACTGTAAACAGAAAGCAGTGAAAACCACTCATCTGTTGTGTGGCATCATCCAGCATGTCAAGAGAAAAAGCAATCCCACGCTCACTTGTTTGAATTGAAAATCATTTTGTTGATCAAACGCGTCTCTAGAAATGCAAAGATGTTTTTCTGGTTGGAGTGGAAAGAAATGCAGGCCAATAAGGAAATCTTTCTCAGAGTTAATCTTTAACCGGTGCCGCGAGGAACGTGACTCATGAGGCAAGACAATGACAACAGCCTGCAACTGTGTCACAACAGGCCGGGTAATTAAACTAAAGACATTAAATAGTGAATCAGCAGCTATTACCACCACTGTGAAAATAGTTATTTAAATACATTTTGAGTACTCACAAAAACCCTAATGATGAAAGCAATTACAAAATGGTGGCGGTGTCTTTCAGGACATTTGCCAATGCAGATGTGGCCTAAAGCTGCTGCGTTATCTCTAGTGGCCGACTCCTCTGGTCTTTGATAAAATGACTCTACATTACATTTCATTTATCTGACGCTTTTATCCAAAGCGACTTACATGATATACAGTAGACCGTAGACACAGCAACAATGAGCAATGAGGGTTAAGTGTCTTGCTCAAGGACACAACGACATGGACTAGTGGAGCCGGGATTCGAACCACCGATCCTGATTGAAAGACTGACTTGCTAACCACTGAGCCACAGTCACCTTCACTCTACTGGTTTATTCCCTCAGTAAACATGAGTCTCAACATTGTCTCAATCTCCAAGTCTTCTTCAATACAGCATGATGTTCATTTTGTAAATTATGGTCATTTGTAGTCAGAACATAAAGTGGAGTATGCTTTAGGGCGGGGCTACAGTGATTGACAGGTCGGTGACACAAACCAGAGCCTTATACGGCGTCTCAGCATCACTCGTCCAAATATGATCAATTCCGTTTATCGGTTGCAAAACACAACATGGCGACCATAAAGCATGTTCACTGTGCGAAAAAAAGAAACGCCGACAGCCATAAAAAAATGTTAATTCTGATGGATACAACACACTTGTGTCCATATGGTACTTGGCATGTCCGAAAAAAAAATCCCCATAATCACTTGCTTGAAATAAAAACCTTTTGTTTGTCAAATACGTTTCGGAAAATGCAAAGATGTCTTTATTCAACAGTGGCAACAAGGGATGTGACTCAACTCCGCAACTACGTCGAGTACCACCTGTCGCTGCTGTGATACGCGGATATATATTCTTTTACACCGTATCCAATAGATCGTTTGCCCTGTGGTGTTAAACCTGTCCTGTACTAGATTCCATCGTGTCTTCTTGGCTCGCCCTGTTCCTGAATGATGGCGCATCAGGCATGCGACAGCAAAGTGGAAACAAACAAGCAGTAAGCAGGCAGGGAAGGAAAGAAGCGAGGAGGAAGTGAGGAAGGAGGCAGCGGTGGAAATGAGCGGTTACTCTCACCCTCCTGTCGGGAAGCACGGGGGCCGTGGGGACGGCTCGGGGGGGAGGTGCGGGGAAGGAGGAGCAGGGGAGGCCGGTTAGACTGTGCTGGGAGTTACTGGCAGAGCTGCTGAGGCTTTGCAGCGCTTTGCACTCGTCCGCTGTGCCGGCTGAGGATTTGGCTCTCACCAGTTGCCAAGGCACATCGAAGCAGCTCGGCCTCTGGGTTTCTCTGCCGCTCCGGTCATCGGTGGGACAGGGGTCATGCTGGGGGGGAGGGGGACATGGTTAAAAGAAGAAAGGGTCCTCTGTAAACACCTTTGTACTGCTTTACAATAAATGAGGTACTGGCTGCTGTATTAAGCTTCACTCTTAATAAAACCAACCAATAAAATCTGAGGAACAGTGACTCACCTTTCCAGCTTCCTGCCTGTCGGGGGAACTTGTCCGAGAGTCTGAGGGGAGGATGTGAGGAGAGGATTATGCAACTTCAGGAATTTCCCAAAGCCATCAAGCATTAGAAGGTGCCTACGTGCAACTTAAATTTACTGTGATGGATAAAACACTGAACAAAAAAGGCAGAAAACGCCTCTGGCCAGAGCCGGGGGAGGCTCCAGAACCTGAACCCGCATTGCACCAATCTGTGCTGGATTGGGTGGAGTTTAACAACAGCATGGCAAACGGTGAAGACTGGGAGCAGTCCAGTTTAGAGTTTGGTCCGACTGGTGATGACACACACCCTTACAGACGTCATTAATATTATTATTGTAATGTAGGCCAGCATATTGTTGTGTAGTGTACCGCCTGCTGCTGTAGAGCCACAACCATCACCTGCTATTTCAGGTCCAGCTCAGCAGGTTTCTGCGCCCGTCCTGCTTTGACACACTTACGGCACACAGCCCGAGTGCGTCAGAGACAGAGCCTGCAGTGACATCACATCCAGTACGCAGGGTGTATGTGTAACAACTGGTGCTCACTCGCTCACAGTTCTAACCAGCATGGCAGCTTATCCTAGCGCTCTGATTGGCTACAGGGCACGTCGGTCCAGCTGTATGATCCAATACTTTGACGGGCTGCAAAGGAGGAGAGACCGTAGCAGCTGTAGAGTATGGCAGAAGTGTCTGGAATAAAAGCTCCACACAACAAATAAAAGAAACTTGCCGTTCGGAGCAAGGCTTTAGTTTAAAAAAGTGATTGACGGCTAAAGAGTGGAGGGAGCTGCCCTGTGCAAGTCAGTAAGTAAGCAAAATGCTTGTGTATTACAAAATGTACTATTTTGAACTATTCTCACAGCCAGCTGGGGGAGACAATAGTTCCATACTCTAGTGTTAACATATGCAAAGTGTTTCACATCTATTGAAATAACTGGCTAATTAATGATGATCGACAACATAATTAGCAAATATCTTGATGAAGTCATTCTGCAGCTTCAAAGATGTGAGTATTGCCTGCTGTCCTTTGTTTGATTGGATTAAACTGAATATTTACACTGTTTTGGAAGCAATTTGATGACATCGCCTCTGCAGTTTTTACTATTTTGTTGACATTTCATAGACCGAGTGATCAATCGCGACGATCATCTGCAGATTAATAGACAGTGATTATAACAATACTATTTTACTGAACATTAGCAGATGTCTCAGGTGACAGGTGAGCTGCTGTATGCCTCCGTCTTTAGATTCCTCACCTGACAACAATCTGATTAGCTGGAAAAGATCAGGCCCACAGACCGCACTTCATTTCCTGCTCTAATGGAAATTAGATACTTTCTTTAGCCTTTAGCACGACATGTAATTCCGTAGTCAGAAACGAAAATGCGTCGTGTCATACTGCAATTTCCTTTGGCCTGTCTTCATTTCCTGAACGAACCTGTCGACGCCGTCATCTTTTTTTCAATGTTTGCTGATTGCAGCAGGGCAGGAATTAAACTAGAGCCTATTCTTCCCAACCAAATAAGCATGGGGAAAAATACATATCTTGAAATGCATTTTTTTTTTAGAGTATCGTTTTTGTATTTACACAACATGGAAATGGTGGACTTTAATCTAGTATATGCACATTCAAGATACTGCATCATACAGCATTGGTTCTTCTATTTCCGAGAAATCTTTTTTTTTTTTTTTTTTTAAACATACCTGTTGCTCTTTGATGTCTCCACACAGCAAATATTATCACGACAATTACCAGAGTGAGCAGTGGTGTGCCAATCCACCAGCCAATTGCTGATAAAAAAAAACAAACACACAATTGACAACCATTAGCACCTTATTATGAAAATACATGTCAAGCTTTGTTTCTTTTCTGCTGTTGCAGCGTCACATAATGTATATGGCCTGGAAATCACATTTAAAAATTAGACATATTTTGCATATTCTCCATGCGTCTCTATTCAGCTGGCATTAGCACCCACCGAGTTGTGTACCTGAGGTAGAGCCAGGGGTGGGCTGCATTATCTTGCATTCTGTGTTGGTGGTGGAGGTGCAGTTCCTCACCATCTCTTCATCCTTCTTACAACTAGTTTGGAGGCAGGCAAAAAAGAAAAGAGGAACTGAAAACATGATGATGAAGAGTCTCCAATTGAGAAAGGAGGGACATTAAAAAACAGGATTGATCTTCCATCACTCACTTTGAATGAACAGGGAATGAGACGTGTTCTAGGTTTGGTTGGCATCGACTCACCTTAAGCACTTCCTGCACACCTCACATGCTTGGTCAGGGGCACAAAATCTTCCCGGTTTGCACTGACATTCAGCATTCTGAGTGTGAGTACAAGGCCTTACAATTTCCTGATCTGAGAAGTGAAGCAAAAAAGAGCTTGTTAAGTCGGAGTTTAGGCTCAAAGCACTTTGAAAAGGTTGAATATTGATTTCCCCCTAGTCATTTCAATCGATGGTGTAAAGCAGTCGAGCAGAACTACCTGAGCGACACTGCGTGCACTTGAAACAGTACTTATGGTCGTTGGCGTGCTCTGTGTATGTCCCATCGTCGCATTCCTCACACTTCCCTGCCTCTCCTGCTCTGGTGCAGGGCGATGCCATACGTGTACCTAACACACACACACACACACACACACACACACACACACACACACACAGAGAGAACAGGTCACTTAAGCTTCTTGATAACCAATCACGATTGAGCTGCTTCAGAGCTCTGGTGATGGATTTGTGAATGAAGCTGGCGACAGAACTTAGTGGACTAAACCATGGCTCCATGTTTCTTACCAGCTGGACATTTTAAACAGCAGATGTTGCCGTTTGCGTACTCCAGGTCGTCTCTGCAGCTGAGGCCAGGCTGTGGAAAAGCCCACGTGGGTTCGTGGCACAAGCTCAATACTGAAAGAACCTATGGGGGAAAAAAAAAAAGAAAAGACGGCACTCAACATGTAAAAACATAGAATGTAGGTATTGTTTGCTCCTTTGTTGTTTTATAAATCAATGTATTGACCGTTTGGAGAGCTGAGACGATTCAGCTGATCAACTAACGAAATGACAGAAAGCTAATCAGCAACAATTTGAAACTAGAGCTCTCGCCTGGAATTGCTTGATATGTTTTAGAGACAGCATCACCATTTATTGCACTTTTGCCATATATCCCTTCATACATTAGTGAACGATGACCACGTTATTTGATGTAGTTAAGGTTTTGCTCATAATGGTTTCAGTCACACCAATCACATTTGTGGATTTCATAGCCATATACCTGTGACAACAGGTCTGAAGGGCTTTACGCGTCCGCTCTGCTCTCGGGTAGTGACTTGTTTACACAGGAATAGTTATCGAAAGTTCCAATGCTCAAAGAACAGAATATGAGTCATTGTCTCATGATGAGATGACGCAACTCTTCCTACGACTGTGCCCGACCAATGAAATGCACTTCTGGTCAGGCCACAAGCGTTGCTTCCTTAGGTAGATAGATGGGAGAAGGGGGTTCCCATTCAAATGAATGTTTAACATGCTTTAACATCTTGAAGAACATCAGAATAAATATCCTCCAATATTGTGAAGATCAGCTAAACGGATGGGATGTAAAGGTTATCGATAACGTGTTTACAATTGACGAGACAAACTCTTGTGAGCTGAACAGAGTGTGTCCAGATATAGTCAACACCTGGCCAGGTGGAAAGAAGAACCAAACAAGGCAATCGTACAAGACCAGATTTATGTCCACACCCATTAGTTCCCAACTTTATCCAGCTAAAAAGATCACGTGGAATGGCAAATCAGATGAACCTCCATTCAAAACAATTGAATATGACGGTAACCTTGTTTAACGAAGCAGAAATACATAAGAAAATATGAGACAACTTTGACATCCGAGCATGCCTATAATGCCCTGAAACACGGCTTTTAAACTTCTGCTTTTGCTCGTCGAGCAGTCTGCGGAGAGATCACCAAGCAATCCGGATATAAAAGCTAAAACACATCAATAAAGCCATTTGGTGGATTACTGCCACGTCGAATTAAAGAACGATTACTAAACAAAGCATATAACATAGTTTACCCCGAAATTTAGAAGCTATACATGTGGGAATATGGAGGAGCAATTAAAATCCACACATTCTTAATCGGATATTGGGCCAACGCGCCAGGAAGACGTCCTGCGGGCATAACTTATTTGTTTTATAATATTAAATGATAATTATTAATGTACTCCCAGCAGACGACCAAGGCCCCTTTAGAGCTCATTTGTTGTGTTTGAGAAGAAACGAGCTTAGGTGAATGAACGAGTCACTTTCTGAAGCCGACGAGGAATTTCTCACCTGGGCTCAAGAGGCGCTTTTCACGGATAACTGTGACATTCCGCGAGGACACAAGCTAGCGACACGGTTTTATCCCCAAAACGTGGTTCATTCGGTAAACAGAGTCCTTTGACCGGCTCTCGGGAGCATTACTTCCTAAACAAACTCCTGCTGAGAGTTAGCATAAATGACATATAACGTGAATCCAGTCGATGGATAACGACTCTACGGAGCCGTTTACGACTCACAGGAAGTGCTGTAACGATGGAGCGAAGCAGAGGTGTAGTTTTTATTATTTGTGTTCAATGTCAGCAACTGCACTCACATCCACAGCAAACTTTTGAAAGACACTTACCAAGAAGAGTGGGCGCTCGGCCATGTTCGGTCATGACCCGAAAACACTTGCGGTAAGTCCTCTCGTCTGCTGCCGTCCAGAAGTGAAGCGCAGGTGCGGGGCGGCTTGGTAATAGGTACTGGCAGTGACGTGCACGCTGGGCGGGGTCCACGCGTGACACCCACAGCCTTATCTGCCCCGCCACCACGGAGCCACGTGCAAACAGCGGCAGAAAACTTTTACTGAAGTAAAAGTATTCAGTCGTTTCTCTGGAATGTGTTACAAAAGAAGAACTACTTCTGTTACCGTCCTTCAATAACTGATCACTGCAACTGCTCCTGTTAGTTTTTACACACACACACACACACACACACACACACACACACACACACACACACACACACACACACACACACACACACACACATATATATATATAGATATATATATACAGTATATATACATATATATACACATATATATATAAATATATATATATATATATACATATATATATATATACATATATATATATATATTTATATATATATAAATATATAATAGTCCATGTCGTTGTGTCCTTGAGCAAGACACTTAACCGATTGAAAGACGACCTTGCTCACCAGTGAACCACAGTCACCAAATTACACCAACATCCGTGGTGTCAGGCCTCTCCCCAAACGTGGATGTGTGTTCCCAATTTTGAGAAACTTATAATACGGGAGACCAATATTCCTCCAATCAGAAACAAGCTTGAGCGATGACACTGCTTTTTGCTTTTTGGATGTTGCCTCCGGGTATTTGTCTGCCAATTCAAACTCACATCAATTTCATCCCAACACATTTCTGTTAGAAAACTCTATATCAAAAATTTTATTTAGTACGTCTGTAATGAAAGAAATCTGTTTTTTACTCATCAAAAACATAGTTTTTACTTTTGTTAAAAATGCTATGTCCTTGTATTTCTGCCATGTTCTAACCAGACTGGATGGCATGGTAGTACTTTCATTACAACCTTAAGAATATAACTCAAGTCACAACCTGACTTGGACAAAACATTATTTTGTGATCATCTCTGATAGGCAGCAGCAGCGGGTAGAAGTTAAGAGACAAAACCAAAATGGAACAAACTACAAACTACAGAAGGGCAGCATAAGATCGATAGCTAAAATGCTCAGTGCATGCTGGGTAAGACTCCGACCCCTCGTGCGGCTGCACAGGATTGATAACAGAACCTTTGATTGAAAATGCACTGAGTAGTTTCCCTCGGAAGCATCCAAGTCATATTTTGTGCTTTTTGACTAATTCATTTCAAGCGGCAGTTAAATAAAAAGCCTCTTCTGCTGCTACACACATCACACGTCACCTTGGAGGTACAAAAATGGCTTTCAGGCATAGTGCAAAGTAAATAACAGTTCGTGGCTCCTCTCTGTTGTGAGGCCCTGCAGCAGGATGATGGACATGCTATCGCACACAAACTGCATGAAGTCAGCCATCATCACAGTTTTTGACTCACCTCATTCTCCTGTCTGCGCATGAGCCAGTTTACCGATATCTAACGACCGGTTGTCTGCAGCGACGCAGATATGCAGCCCAACAGGAAGCTGAACCCTGGTGTGTGAATATGTGCTGACTCAGGCCCGAGAAGGCGTTCAAAATATAGCTGCAGCCTCGGCTTGAGTCGTGAGGCAAAGCCACCGTGTACGGCTGTATGGTTGGAATGGGGTCACAGTTTGGACCTGATGGGCCTGGTGGACTCGGCTGGGCGACTGATGGTTTCGTGGGCTGAGGAACAGAGGCGGCAGGGACTCTGCGAGCCCACTGAGCACCGCAGGTCATCGACATCTTGTTCTAAGCACACCACACCTCGGTTTTTCCCCTATTTTATGTCCACAATCGCTCAGCCTCAGAGTCTACCACACGTGGAAGGATTTCTGCAGCGTTCACGCCAGCACACTGCTGCGACTTCTGTTTTCGATGATAAGGCCGGGAGGAGGCTGAAACCTCTCAGCCACTTTCTCCAAGATAAGCATTTTGCATGTGGGCCGACAGTACTGCTTTCTGCTCATCTGTTGCACCAAGGTCAAGATCAATTGTAACGATATGGACAATATCATTTATCCGTCTCTTACAGGCTCTTCTGTGTATGCTAAGAGGAAAGCGATGGGGTGTAGGGTTAATGGGACCTTTTTGAGGCAGTGCAAGAGATGTCGTGAACTTTCTCTCCTTTTTCCCTGGAGGAATTGTTCTGTACGAACCTCATCAAAAGGGAAAGAGGACCAGTGAACTGCCAGAGGACCATCAGTAAATTAGGCATCAATAATGTCAAATCAGAAACAGTCTTGCTGAGTGAAGACAAACTAAAGGTGGTTCCAAATCATTGTTTGTAGGGCTCACGCTTTTGTGAGGATGGACGCAGCATCACGCAATTACAGTTACACTGTACACGGAATAGAGCTGGACCACCTTTTATGTGACAGAGTAGCATCATGATGATCTCAAATACTCCACAAAGTGCCTCCGAATCCACTAAAACAACGTGTGCTGCTCAATGTGGCAGCTGTGGCTCAGATGAAGAGAAAAACACATTTCTATTCTGTTACATTTCTATCCAGCAGCTTGATGTCGCACAGCAAAGTTGCCTGTATGGCAACTTGAATAAAACCACTACAGACAGTAAATGCAGCCCCTATATTCATCCAGGAACGCTTCTCTCACAGCACTGCTCTCTTCTTCAGAAAGATTTTGTTCAGACGCACAAAGTACTCCACAGTCACGTCTGGAGCTGTCCGGTGCCACTACAGTCCGACCTGTGGACGCTGAGCATCTCCGCTGGGGAACGTTATGGCTCAAGGCCTTGCTCAAGGGCCCCCCAGCATTGTTAACGATGGAGGGGCAAGCATTGCTCTTTCACTTTCTCCACTATGCTAAATGTAGGCTGACCGTGAAACCAGCAACCTTCCAGTCACAAGCATAACCCTAACCTTTGTCTTCAGCCACATATTGCACCATGATTGGCTTCCTAACTGGCCGAGATTACATTACATTACATTTCATTTAGCTGACTCTTTTATCCAAAGCCTTACCTTACATGCTATACAGTAGACCGTAGACACAGCAACGGTGAGCAATGAGGGTTAAGTGTCTTGCTCAAGGACACAACAACTGGCTGAGCTGGGGTTTGAACCACCGACCGAAAGACAGACTTGCTAACCACTGAGCCACAGTCGCCCCGTCACGAAAGTGCTCATAAGTGCACATGTAAAAGTGAGATTGAATGTGAGCACGGAGACCCTGCAGCTCTGCACACACACAGCATCGTGAACAGTGAAGCTCAAGGTGACACATCTGAGAAGGACTAAATAAATCTTTGGTTTGATTCCAAGAGCACTTACTGGATGCAATTACTTGAGTTTCTTTTTGACTTGGATACTAGTATAGAGAGAGGAGGGCATTTTTCTTTCATGAAGGACAAATGGTTGGTGACAAAATCAGTAATACATATTTTGATGAAATGGAAAAATATATAAGGCCTGCAAAACGTGTGCACATATGCTAAAATAAGATAAATTAAGATGTGTTATTGTTCATTGCATGACAACATTTGGTTTGGAAACAATCCACTCCACTTAGAAACATATATTAATACATAACAAATAAACAATATAATTATATCAATTAGGCTATCGGAATGGCTTCTGCCATTCAGTTCTCTGTTTTTTGGCTGCCTTGGACATCCAGCTGATTAATCTCAGCATCGAGCTTAAAGCAGATCCTATATTGACTTAACTGAGAATGACCCAGCTGACCACATTGCTAATGTTACCAGTCAGAGGTAGAGCATGCAGTAATTATGTGATCACAGTGCCTTACAGTCAGGAAAAACAACCTGTTGTGTTAATCTTATCGACTTGTCTTACCTGTCGCTGCTCGTCTTATGGACATCTTTGATTCATCGTCTACACCGCTTCAGTTGCTCTCACTCTCTGCCAGGTTGCCTGGTGGTTGTTGCCCAACTTTCAGTTCTGTTAAACCTGCCGGCCTGCTCCTGCCAGTTTGACTGTATTCTGGCTTCCCTTCGCCTGCCACTTCAGGGTTGTTTTCTAGGCAGACCGGATACTTGGTTTGACGCCTTGTTTAACTTTGATCTGACCTTTGGAGTAAACCACTTCTACCTGAACTTGGGTTTGTGTTGTTGTGCTTTGTGGGTTCAAGTCTGCCTCTAGTTGTCACAGTTTGCTTCTCTGTGCGACTGATAGAGTCTGAAGTCTATGTTGGTCTGCGGCTAGTCTGACATTCTGCTGCAGCACACTGCACAACGCTTTGGGTGCCCGGCTACAGCTGCACGCTCAAGGACCCCTGGTGTGGTTTTGTATTACCTGTCTTAGACTGCTGCTCTCACTTGTTTAACTGGCCCCCTCCTGTTAGGGGTGTGTTTAGTTATAGTTATATATATATATATATGAGTTTTACTCCGAGTTTTACTTTGTTTTGGTCAAGTTCACTGGTGTGTGTGTGTGTGTGTGTGTGTGTGTGTAGCAGGCAACACTATTGTAAATAAACACCTTTCATTTTCAGTTTCTCATGTCTGCCTTTTCAGAATTCTTCATGCTCCACATATTCGGCTGACGGGTCCAGCAGTCTGTGAGATCAGCCGTGGACAGACGCCACTAAATGATGAGATTCCTGTCACAGGCTTACACATCCCATGCCATGCCCTCTCACTGCTGCAAACATGCTTCTGTAAATTATAAGTGGAAGTCAGTTACTCTATTTTTTTATTTTTCATGAACCAAGCAGTGGCTGCCAATTAATGCTGTGACAAATGTGACACGAAGCTGATTAAGAGTCGGTTAGCTGGCTACAATGCTACAGCTCCATTACCACACGGGCCTCACAGCCATGTACAAGGAGCTCAGCTAATACACTCCTAATTGTCTTTATCTTATCAGATGATGCATGCAGTTGTGTCATTCCTACAAACATGAGCAAGTTGAATTGGTCCGTTCTCCTGTAATTGTGTTTAATCCAACCACAAGCCACACACTTTTATGATTTAATGTAAATTTGATTATAGCATAATGAACCATAATCTCTCAGCAAACTGTCAAATAAAAACTAATTTGTGACCTGGTGCTGCAAAATAACTAACGTTTGGACAAGTTGAGATCTTTCAACTGTACATTTATTTCCAAAAGGCTGCATATACATTTGCAAATTCTACTGTACAGAAAACATCAAAGAATTCCATAATTATAGATACAATATACCACAAAGCTGCCTGGCATTACCAAACATAGATGTTCAGCACTAGAAAAGCTCTGCAGCCTATTCAATATTATAATCTTAAATACTTTTTCAACTATACCTTTAATTGTATGTCAGTGTGGTTACATCATTTTTTTTTTCATCCGCATCTGTACTTCACAACATTCACCATTTACAGTAGTTAAACAAGGCACAAGAATAGTGATATGAAGCCGAAGGCCATGCGTAAAGCCAAAAGAGCATGAGGCCAACTAACTCAGGGGACCAAGTCATGGACAGTGAACTTTATCTCATGAAACAGGCTTAGCCGTACACCAAAGCATTATACACAGTGAGAAAACGTTCGTTTATGTGTGTATGAGCCCACTTAAAAAAACAAAACAGTTTCAACAGGGATATGAGACACAGTGGACAAAGCTGAAACACATCCAGAATGAAGGAGCTTGGTAGGTGTGATGCACGTTCTCATCCCAACTCCTCAAGTACCAACTCTTAGCTTCTCTTAGCTTCCAACTGTGTCTGTTTCCGGTTGTTACATGAAGGTATGTAATATATATTTATAAGGTTGTTCACTATACAGACATACTCAAGTGTAGTGAGTAGCATGTTGAGTCAAATGAAACAGTTTGGCTTCATGTTATCAGCCGATAATGAACTCATCAGAGTAATACATTGTTCTTGTTTGAGGAAGTCACCGGTACCGGCCATAATTTATTGGGCCTAATATCTATTGTGCATGCATGGTTAGGTTGAGGCCACAACAAAGTTTAGGAACAGATTGTGTTTTTGGTGAAAATAAATATGTTTGTTTCCTAATTAAGTGAGCCGCATGACGTAAGTTACGTAACGTTCGGTAACTCCCGACATCGTCTTTTAGTTTCACACGACACACAAGCAGCCTCCTGGTGGAACGTCCTGCATCATCCGTCCAACCCAACCTCTTCCCTCTGTGGAGACTGCACAGCTCTTCCTGTTGTGCCACGTGGCTTTTACTCTCTACGGCCACATTAAGCGCCGCAGGGCGACACATAGGCTGATCACCAAGCTTGTATTTGGGCTGCATGGGGGTACTGCACTGACAGGAGGCTCTCTGCAACGTAAGCCACCGCTGAGCGCTACAAAAGCCAACATTTCCATTTTAACACTCTGCTTGCAGGAATTGAAAGGGAAATGCATAGAGTCACAATTAAGGAAACAAATCATATTAGGGGAAAAAAAGATCACCTTTCCAATTCCTCTCCTACCAGATCATTATTTAAAAATAATTAGAAATACAAAGAGATGATGAAGAGAAATAATAGCAGTTTTTTATTGTAGCAGGATGAAGCCATGCACAGGTCAGATGTACTCATTCAAAGTCACCATATCATTCCTGATAAAACCTTTTTCAAAATACAGAGTACAGCTCTCTCATCTTGGAAAAAGAACAGAATAGAAATTAGAATAGAAATAAATGGGTTTGTTGACGAGGAATTGTGGGTTGAGTTTGTTTAGCTGACTGCAGGTCAGAAGGTACCCACATTTTCCTTTTAGCGTGTAGACAATGTTTGTGGGCACTATAGGCCACGGAGTGGATAAAAGCAGAGATTGACTCAACTGGGTAAATAACAACTGGCATGAATATCAAGCGGGAGAATGCAGCTCCAAGCCTATGCTTTTATTTGTATTACTTATACTGTATGTTTGTACATGGTTCCAGGTACCTAGGTTAGTAATGTGTATTTCCTGAATTTAGATACTGGTGAGAAAGGCCACAGGGTTCACTGATGTTTACGGTAATAACCCTCTCCTTCAAGATAAGTGAGCAAAGCTGTAAGTCATTGCTGTCCTGAACAAACTGGGGGTGGCATGTGTTTTATTATCTTTACTTAAGGAAGAGTCATAGGGAAACAGTAGGTCAATAAAACAGCATTGTGTCATAGCCACCGGTCAACATTTGCTTCTTTTTGTTTATTTGTTTTAATAAGTATTCAGCAGACCAAAAACTAGCCAATATTTTGGATGTTGAGAGCAAATGATGAAGTATACCCTCAATGAAAAGTGCTTTACTTGGCTTCAAGTCATGGCGGTAATCTGCAGAGGAAAAAGCTTTTAGATTAAAGTCTTAAATTTATGTGAAGAAAAATCAGAATTACCTAAAGTAGTGTCCTTATGGTGAGGATGGCCTCCGAGCAAAAGGACGGTCCTGAAGGATAAGTATTTGAAGACAAAAAAACACATCTTTGACAAGTTTTTTTTTTTTTTTTAATAATATAAGAGAATATTATTTTCTTTCTCTCTGAATATTACCCCCCTCTGCGTCAGTAATTTATAATTTATAAAGTTTTGCCTGGCCCTTATACCGCGTTGCTCAACACAAAGGTACGACACGTTGTCCATTTGTGTCCTCAGCACTCAACAGTTATGCAAAACTGCTTTTCATTATGTTATGCAGCGGTTAGTTGTATTGTCAAAATGTATCTAACGTCTTCTGTGTCCCTGGAATGACAAAATGTTTTCCTGGGGGAATAACTACAAGACAAAGCTCTGCTCTGCTGCTCTTCTTCATGGCCTTGCTTTTACGAGCAGTTCTCTAATCTGGGTTACAGTTCATATCTGTTGAGGATAATACTATTTTCTTTTTTTCTAACCCTAACTAACCTTTACTATTTTCTTCAAAAATATAATATTTTACTTAAGGAAAGCTAATAATACAATCTGACAAACATTTGTGCACATTATGTTTCAATTAGCTTGACATTCTTACGATGTTACTATTGACAGTTTTTGCAATGTCCATTTTTTCAATTAAGTGGGTCCTGGCCTCAAATTAATAATTAAAAACCAATAAAGTTGGAACTATCTTTTTTTTTAACGAGGTACAACTTTTGAATGATATAAATATCTCAGTTTATTATGCTCCACAAAGGTTAAATCAACTACAGAACGTCTTATCTAACGTCCTGGGAAAAGTGGAGGCTTTCCAATTACTTCTTGTCATCATTGACTTCACCCAATGCAATTTGGGTTTAGAAGAAATCATTAGAGAAAAAGTGAAAAATGATTATTTCATAGAGAAGTAAAATGTATGCTGGATAGCGGTTCAAGAAGGTGTTTGATAATCATAAGGTCCTATCTAACAACACAATAAACTGGGTGCAGACAACATTGCTCGACAATAAAGCGCCATCAGTCGGTCTTCCCAGAATGCACTGTTGGGAGACCCTCACAGTTCAGCTCCTTCCCCTTAATCAATGTATTACAACAGCACAAACACATGATCAACTACTGTTGGATAAAACATTGTTCAACTAACTTTGCACTTTCTTAATTACGGCAACAAAAGAGTGGAATACGATCCCCACAAGCACAAGAGAGAGGATGAGCTCTGGTCAGTTTAAAACTAACGTGTCAATAAGGTCGGTCCTATAGGTGTATTCATTTATATGGATTCAACGTTTTCACATTGTAATATTGTCATTAAGGTCAGATCTATGTCCTACAGGTAGATTTATCGTTTTTATATTGATATACGTGCATTTTATACATGACCAAAGACAACAGATGAAAATGAGCATTGTGCTATAACTGGAACAATACAATTATTGTACTGCCCCTGTCTTAAATTAACCAATAAATTAAAATGAACATCATCATGCATCTATAAAAAGTGTTGTGACCAGCATCAGAAGACGTCATTTCCCTCTGACTGTACTCTCATTTTATGAAATATTTTATCCGTAAAGTGCATTGTAAAGCAGTATGTTAATTGACCGCCAACTATGTTGGATACGTTATGCTTTACATTTCTTTTATGATTCTCATGAAATCATGAAAATATTAAAAAAGTGGTTAAGTTAAGCTTTGCAATAGTGGACATAGCCTGTAAAATCTAGGGAATATTTTAATATAAACCAAGAGAAAGTACATTACTTTTACACTTTCTTATTTATGTGAAATGTAACCCCAAATTATAGAATGATTTTGTCTCATTTTGTGCTTTTCCATACATGATTGTTTTGACATGCAAAATGCAGTGAACTGAGTGCTAATAATGGTTCAAAAGTTGAGTGAAACACGTGACACCTCAATGGTCGCCATCTTGGCTACCTATCGGAAGGGGAGGGGCCACCAAACTTTTTTCCCCACCTCACACGAAACAGGGGGCACACACAAGCAAATAAAAGTAAAATCACGTTAATTTTTATTCAGTTTTAATACAATTCAAGTCAAGTAAGCAAACAAGCTGGCAGATATTTTGGCGGGCAACAATCACGGTCAAATGTTGGCGGTAATGCTCCTCCTGATTACAATTTGCCATTAAAAAGAAGAAGAAGAAGAAGCGGCGGCCATATTTTGCGAAAGTCTTTCTGGTGCACAACAGCCATGTTTGACTTGAGGCCTCACTACCCTGTCAAAATTCACGCACTACGCAAGTACATCATGTGTACACATCGCACCACATGGGCGTGTACTAACGGAAGTATCCGAATTGAGACACAGCATTAGTCTGCAGCCAGTAGAGGCAGCAGCGTTACCGCCCTATTACTGTGGCCAGTGGCATGGAAATGCATGAATGTAACTGTCAGTGTGATGTTGAGCGACTGGGTCCCAGAACACGCTAATCTCCATGTAGCACACACTTCAGGCAAAGTTGCAGATGTGTTATTCAGGGGTAGAAATAGCTCTTTTTAGAAGCCGACCTATGTGACCTGCCTCTGCAGCTCCACACCTGTCTGTCATGTGCTTTACTGGCTAGCCATCGTCAGTTTGAGTATACATTGGTCTTGTCATTTAGACGACCATATCAGGAAACCACAATGGCGGTGAATGGGATTTGATTGGTGGAACTGTTTTCTACATAATAAAGTCTGTTAACTCCTGTGTTTCCAGAATAACTGGGCCATTTCTTCTGGAATGATATCTTGCTGTTAATTATTTTCAATGTAATCTCTCAACACTGAGCGAAGATGGAGGCAGAAATCTCCGAGGCAGATATCTCAAAAAAACGATTTGCATGGTGAGATGCATCCAGTAAGTGAGAGAACGTGTTCTTGCATAATTTGGGTGGCCTATTCACCAAGCATGCGTCCCTCTGGCCGAGGGAAGGCAGAGACACTCTGGGATTTGAGATACAATATGTAAACATCTCAGCAGGATGAATGTTGTACATTGTTTGGGAATGTATTTCTTGTAGAAAGTTTAAATCCACATGTTAATCATATGTATGTTGTATGAGTGTCCCCAAATAGCTGGCGAAAGCGTGACTAGTTCAGTTGAGCACGTCAGAAAATGACTTAAAGGGCTAGGGTGTAGCATCTCAGGGGCTCTATCAGCAGAAATGGAATTTAATAGTTAGAACTATGATTTCATTTATTAGAACTAAGCATAGTGTTCATGTTAGCTTAGAATGAGCTCTTCATCTACATATGGAGTGGGTTCTCTTCGCCGAGTGCGCCCTGTTGACCCGTCATCTTTCTACAGTAGCCCCGAGCGGCCAAACCAACCACAGGCTGGAGAGAGAGCCCTTCAGGTTTTTACGCAACCTGAAGTCCGGCGTAGTTCTCCAACTTGTGAAGCTGTGGTGTTGTGAACCGCTTATTCCTTTGTTATTAGAGTAGCATCAGGGCGACTGTGGCTCAGTGGGTTGTACTTCAATCACAACATCGGCGGTTCGATCCCTGGCTCCATATGTCCCTGTGACAGCTTCCTGGGCCAGACCCCAAATTGCTCCCGAATGCTGTGCATTTGGTGTATGAAGGGTTAAGATAGTTCTGATGGGCGGATGAGTGAAGGGGGGATGACTAGAAGAGCGCTATACAAGTCCATTTACCACCAATTATTATGGTATGGGCGAACAGCGTTTTGCATTCAGCAGCTTGGAAAGGAAGGAATGAGCGGAGAGGTATTCCGTTGGTTGCTTTCCAAATCCTGCAAACTGTTCCTTTTTAAGTTAAAAATGTTAATGTTTTCTTAACTATAAACAATGTTGTTTAACTCTGTGGTCCTTCATGATGATTGAAATGGGAATGTCTACATGCCAGCAAACCTTTAATTTACCACTAACTCAGAGGTTGATTAAAGCTTCACATGCTCAGACTATTCTTCCCCTGATCGTTCTTCCACTAGGATGTATCTTTATTGCGATATGTAACCATCAGTGTTCCTTTATCTGTTTCTTGGACAATATGCAAACTCCCAGTCTGTGTGCACATGACCTCTGTGGCCATGAAGTGTCAACGTGCGCGTCTGCATGGTTGTCGGGGGTGCGGGGAGCTGCTGGAGGCAGCCGGGTGTGTCGGGGTCTGATATGCAGTCTGTGTGACGGGTGTTAATGGGGCAATTGTGTGATAAGACGTGGCATGTGCTCCCTGCTGTAGCAGGAAATGATGTTTCACCACCACCTCCCTCTCTATCGCTTGGCGGGGGAAACTGTAATGCCACGGTTAGAAATCTCACTCTGCCACATTACACCACAAGCATATTTGTATCCGTAGCCTATAACACATAGTAGGACAAGATTAGACTGGGGCTCATATTGTATTTTTTCACTATTTTTTGTGCGTACGTGATCATACAACACTGGTCGTCTATCAGAAGTTTTTAACTTCCTATTGACAAGATTTTTTTAAAATATTTTTTAAGAGATGGTAAATGGGAGAATTTCAAGATACTTGGCTTTGAAAGTTCACAATCACAACATTTAAGCAATCTGCAGCTTCCTTTTAAAAATATAATATTGGGACGTCAAAAAAGTACCTTCTAAGTCCTCATTCATTCGTTGACACAGGGATGTGGAGTGAAAAAAAAAGAGAGAGAAATTAGATCAGGTGCCTCTGAAATGACCCCACAGTTGTATCACCTTATTTGCAGATGAGAACTTCTATGCAAATCTGTCCAGCTGCCGTGTGGACCAGTGGGAAAGGGATGGGAGGCGGTAGGGCAGTCCCATTGGGAGAAAAGCTTCTCCCATCTCTCCTCACACAAACTCAGAAAACACTGTAATGTGCACCACAGGTCAGGAAATACCCCGCTCACCCTCTGAGCTGTAAAATGAATATATGAGGAGGGGCAGCTTAGACTTAAAAAACAACAAATACATTAAAAATGAACCTAAAATGGAGTGGCAAGGCAGAAAAAGATTTACAGTCCATCCTCAGACAGATTCTCAAAAGAGAGGGGTAGATCCACAGCTGGCACCGCCTCACCTCCATCTGCTGGAATTTGTCGGCATGTTGACTGCTCGCGCCGTCTACTCACAACCTCTTGACCTTCCAGCGCACGGCCACAGTGTGTCGTCCATCACCGGCTGCGTGCCTTCGCAGATATATGCCTCAGTTTGTCACTTTTCTCTCTCTCTCTTTTCTCAGCCCGTATATTCCGGAGCAGAGTCCTCTGGTGTCTGATTTGTTAGTGCACCCGTCGCACACACGCCACCCGCTTGTATGCGGTCGAAGTCGGACTCCGGCTCATCCTGATCCTTGGGGGAGTGTTTGGAGTGGATCTTGCCAATCTCCTCGAGAGCGCTGGCTAGGGAGTCAAGGTCAGCGGTGTCCTGGTGGCGAGCCTCCCACAGGCTCAGTATGACCGCCGACGGACTCCGCTGCTTTGCAAAATAACCCAGGTTTCTGCAGAGGAGCACACAACGCCGGATTAACCAACTGCACAGGAGGAGCTCACGCTTCAGGGGCAGAAGGCGGGGAAACTGGCTTCAGATATGGGCCGTGTCCTTGCTGATGCATTTATCTTGTAAATGACATGAGTCAAACTGATTCTGTTAATAATTTGAATTGTTGTCATTTCTTTTGAGAGTGTTGTTGAGGGTGATTTTGATAGTAGTTCTCAAACTGTGGTACAAGCATCATTTCCATGTTATAATATATTTATTTTGACAACAAATCTAATTCAAAGACAGAACAACTAGATTCCTTAAGAACTGAGCCTTGTGGGTATTAGCCAACGTTACTTAAACAGGAGGAAATAATACATCTTTTGGGACTACGTTCAGCCATGGGTTAATACACGTTTGGTGCTTTAGCGAGTAGTGTGGGACGGGCTCGGGGAGCTACGGAATACGTTAACGGAAAAAGCGTTATGTAATTAGGACAGATAAAAAACATACCTGCATACCGTTTAAGTTGTAGAAAAGCAAGATGACAATTTTACAATATATTTAAAAATATAAGTTGTAGCAGCAGTTCAACAAGGCAAACAGAATACATGACACACATTTGCATGCAGGTAGTATTCATTGTAGGGTATCAATCCTACAATTTAAGAATTTCATTCATATGGGCACAGCTGCTGTCCAAGTTAATGTGGTAACACCAATGTGTCAAATGATGAGTCCCTGATGATGACAGCATTTTCACATCTGGAAGGCACAACTAGCACTGTGTTGTGATTTTGTTCTCTTCTCCTGCTTTATGGTCTGTTTGACTCTAAATGAGCATAATTTACTAAATGAACATCATGCTGTATTGAAGAAGACTTGAAACTAGAGATTGAGACATAAACTCATGTTTACAATGTTTACTGAGGGAATACATCAAGAGAGAAGTAGAGTCATTTATATAGACTTCTATACAACCAGATGAGTTGCCCCCTGGTGGTCAGGAGAGAGAATGCAGCTTTAACACATGAAGCATAGACTTCTATACAACCAGAGGAGTCGCCCCCTGGTGGTCAGGAGAGATAATGCAGCTTTAACACAAGAAGCATAGACTTCTATACAACCAGATGAGTTGCCCCCTGGTGGTCAGGAGAGAGAATGCAGCTTTAACACATGAATCATAGACTTCTATACAACCAGAGGAGTCTCCCCCTGGTGGTCAGGAGAGAGAATGCAGCTTTAACACATGAAGCATAGACTTCTATACAACCAGAGGAGTCTCCCCCTGGTGGTCAGGAGAGAGAATGCAGCTTTAACACATGAAGCATAGACTTCTATACAACCAGAGGAGTCGCACCCTGCTGGTCAGGAGAGATAATGCACGTTAAAGAACCTTCAGCAATGGCTTCTCTTTTCAGACCCGGAGGTTGCTGCCTGGTTTATATACACAAGTAGTACTTTTGTATATTTATAATGTATTCTTTCATATTCTTTACATTCTGTATTCTATAGATATATATCTCTAGAGTTTGTGTATTCTGTGTATGTACTGTTCTTAGTAATAGCCTGAATAACCTGCTGCTCTAACACAATATTTCCACAAATTGAGATCAATAAAGTCCCTCCATCCACCCACCCAACCTCAATGTGTCTATCCTGAGAGATGTTGACATAACTGTGGAAGCTTTGAGTGATCTAGACTAGATGTGATTAGATTTTTAAACCACAAATTACATTTACATGCTGTAAATTATATATTTACAAATTAGTGTTATGTTATTTTGTGCAGGATTAAGTGATTAACATTTCAAATATTACTATATAATAAATAAAACAGAGTGTAATTATATCTATTTGCAAGTACAGCTAATAAGAGAATGCACAGTATAAAGACGTAGCCTAACTCCAAATATGTCCTTGGTTCCCTTCACTGGACTATTAAACAATCCACTTATTATATCTGTCAGTAACTAAAGAAGTATTTAACACACATTGTCTTGGTGCAGTAAACAAAACCATCTGGTTCTACATGTAGACAAAACAAAAGGTATGACCTTTTAAGACTATCAAAAATATAGAGAATATATTAGCATCACAAATGATGGGTAATTACTGGCAAACACAGTCGGGTTCAGATTTAATTATCAGGTGCTGCCAAAATGAAAGAAAGGGAGCTTGTTGCTACGCCGGTGCAACGTCTCCGTGCATCATGTGGCTGTGGATCCAGTTGGGGGCAGTGTTTCCCTGCCGCTTCTCGATGCTATGCAAGAGGAGAAACAACAAGCAACATGAAAGGCTGCAGCCATTGGTCACATCAGGCTCAGTTCAAAGCCGCCCAACTTGGAGAGGAAAGCTTATCTGGATAATTTGGAATCCCCAAGGACTCTTAGATACCGGCATGTCATGAATCATGCACTTAGCTGCCACAGGATCAGACCAAGCAAACACAACAACTGGATTGAGTACATATTAGCTTCTCATCATTATTGCATATTCTAATTTGATAAAAAACAATTGACAAACGAGTGATGAACAATATATGTTCGACAGACCTTGACCGAAATGGTAAAGATGCGGTTGATTAAGCACATTATTCCTTTGAAGGATATACTGTAGAGTTATGAGGCCCAGAAATGCACATACTGTACTCATTCAATCAATTACACATTGACTATGTGCAGTCGTGAATGTGAAGTACAAAAGGTAGCTCAATGTAAAGCCACAGTCATGAGGTTAACAGCACAACACGGAGAACAGGGATCCCGACATCGTGCCATCTCAGAGAGGACGCACATCACACGCTCACCGATCTAAGTGGAGCTTCTGGGCTAAGAGTTGCCAGTCCTTGCCCTTGGCGTTGGCAGTGTCGAAGGTGGCACAGATCCTGTGGCGGATGGACGAGGGGATTTTGAAGGCCTTGGGCCCCGTCTGGGACGTGATGGTGCAGTCTGTCTGCATAAAAAATGGAACCGACTCTTTTTCAGTCTGGAAGAAACAGAACAGAAACAGACTCAAATTAGACCGGGTTAGATAGGAGTTTTCCAAATGTGTCTCAGTGCTTGTAGAGCCATATGCGTTGGGTTTACCGGTCAGGCCACCTCAGACAGGTAGACTTTAAAGGTGTTAACAGAGACCATTATCTTTTGATAATCAAACACCGTGTGGACTTACAATGTGGTCAGTTTGAATTCAGACCAGTTCAAATGGATTAGCACACATCAGACCCTCATCCATGGGTCAGGAGCACTCTAACCCAGCTCATTCATTGGTATTTTTCACTGATTGGATCCCAGACATCAAACAGTTACTTCCACTATACTCAACATAACTTCCATTGAGATATTAGTATCAGTAGAGATATTTACAATACTGTGATGGGTGTATTTAACCATATTGTAAATATCTCTACTGTACCATAATCAATAGGAATCCAAGCTGAATACATCCATTGTTCTACTTTGACAAGGGAGAAAAACTGCAACCTTTTACAGGGACAATTCAAGCCCAAAATCAATAATAAATGTTTTTTTCTCTCACCTGGAATGCTATTTATTAATCCAGATTGTTTTGGTATGAGATGTCGAATCTTGGAGATATCGGCCGGAGAGATGTCTACCTCTCCAGCATAATGGAACGAGGCGGCCCTCAGCTTGTGGTGCTCAAAGCACCAAGATAATACATTTGCAAAACTCAACAGCAATGTCTCTTTCCAGAAATCAGGACCCGGTTACTCAAAATAATCCACAGCAGTTTCATGGGGGAACTATTTTCTTTCTCCCAAACTAAACCTGCCTACCATACCACCATGCAGAAGGAAGCGTGCATCTAGTTCCAGTATATTGCCTCCGGCCGATAACTCCAACACTTGGTAACTCACACCAAAACAATCTAGATTGATAAATAGCAGTCCAGGTAAAAGAAACACATTTTAGCTTTCTGTTCCTTTAAGGCATCATATTTAAGATAAAGCTGGGTGAAGCTGTGGTTATCCTGAACTGTCCCTTTGGTCACCTTAAAGCCTCCAGGTGCTTATGTGTTTGATGCTCAGGACCTAGGATGGAGTATTACTTTACTTTTTCATATTGCCTCATGTGTTATGCTGGCGGTGACTTTTCCATCTGGCCCTTCAACGTTCCATCATTGACTCTCGAGTGCCCTCTTCCTGTTTCGTCGCACAGTCCAGCAGATCCAACTGCACCACCAGCACACACACGATGGCTCAAGCATGTACGTCACCTCCTGGTGTTCCTTTTCATTCTTATTTTACTGGCAGACAAAGAAACCCTGGCCACAGTTGAACAACTGGCTAGAGATGAACTGGCTAGAGATGAAACCGAAACAGGAAACACAAGAAGTCAGCTGGGGATTTCTCCATCGTCTGCCAGTAAAATAAAACATCCTCTTTGTCATGTCTGAGTGACCGAACCCTCTGCACATCACTAACTCAAACACATCTTACACTTGGCTCTGACGTCAAAGTGAAAGGTGTATTGGGTAAGCACCAGGTCTCTGTGTGCTGTGACATCTCTCAACGCTTCCTAATGACAGCCGAATCACGATGGAGCAACTCCTACTGTGTACATAATAGTAACCATCATCAATTAGTGTGACAATTTGCATTTTCATTCGCCAGTTTTCTGGAAATCCGGCTACAATGTGTGCTGTGATGGAAACATAATGGCTCGTGTTGTTGGTGTGTTGGTGCTCTGCATGAACATTGGATTGATCCAACTTGGCGACCCACAAAGTAAAACACAGCGCGGACCCTCCTCGAACCGGTCACGTGTGTTTACTGTGAGTGTGTGTGTGTGGTGATGATTTGTATTCTACTCACAGCTCCTATAAACACTTGTATTTCTTCCTCCTATCCGTCAAACCCAAACTAATCATAAGGGTCGGAATAAAAAAAAAAACGTAAAAAGTAATTACAAATATTATTTCACCTGCGTCTGACTGCAGTATCCGTTCGTTGTTGGCGGCCTTGAGGTGTGACAAGCAAGTTTGCGACTGCTTGTGAAAACAGCAGTAGGGCCAAATCAATGAGTAACGCTCTCTTCTGGCTTAACAACGGCTGTCAAGGTGCTCTTGAGTGAGGATTCTACCTCCTAGCGTCTCCAGTGGAGGCCGTGGGCTCCCAGCTGTCAATGCATGTGAATGCGATGCGGGCTGTGTGCCTGGAGCTCCCTGGACCAATAAAGGTTAAAAAAATATGTGTGGTGAAATAAACGGGGTGAACAGCTGCATCTCTGTTGTCTGTGTTTAGCATAAATCTGTGAAGAAAGAAGAGTGTCCTCCTTGCTCTATTAATACACAATGCAAGCTCAGGAGAGCCGGCCCCTGCCTGTCAATGGACACACATCCAGGAAGGTTATATAAAGGTTGCCCCCCCTCCCGCAGCTCCGGAGCCTCACCTCGGCCACGGCCGTGTAGACCTGCAGAATCTGCTCATGGCCTTTGACCTGGCGCACGCTGATTTTGCAGGAGAGCTGGGCGGTGGCAGGGCTGTATCTCTCCAGAGAGAAGGCACAGTGCAGGGGCTGCTGGTTGCTGCACCACACTTGAGGGAAGGAGAACTCCTGAGGAGGCAGAGGGAAAAGAGGGACATCAGAAACTGTGTTGCAGAGAGACTGATATGAGCATGCTAACCAGCTAGCCACGGGCCTTCCCGTCTTATAATTCCACTTGCACCTTTTGATAGTTTTGTTTATTGACTTATTGACTTTTTTGTTTCATCCACTAGGACAGGAGGGTGGGCGGCAGCTCTGGAGCAGTTAGCATTCAGCTAGCGCAAATACAATTTGTTCTTTTCTCGTTTCTGCTCTTTGGACTTAACACAATGAACACACTATCCTGCTGTCGGTAAGTATCCAGTATGCATTATCCGTAACCTATTCATATGCAGGTTTGCAGGGCGACAGCTGGCATTGGACGAAGGCAGGGTTCACCCTGAACAGGTCGCTGGACTATCGCAGGGCCGACACATGGAGACAAACATACAGGCTCACCTTCACACCTATGGGCAATTTAGAGTAATCAAGTAACCTGAGCTGCATGTCTTTGCAATGTGGGAGGAAGGCGGAGAACCCGGAGAGAACCCACTTTGCCTAAGGGAGAACATGCAAGGTCGTCCATCGAACCTGGGCCTCTTGCTGTGAGGCGACCTCCCCACTGTGCGGCCCTGTTAGTGAGCAGGTTGTTTTCCTTTTGCTTTACAACCGACGACTATAAATGTAGATGGTATGGACCCAGTGGTAGAGGTGAAATGTTGCCTTCCTACTTATTTGACGCATCCGGCCAGGAATGACACATTGCACCTTCTGCATATGCTGTAAATGAGACCACACACACACACACGGCACAAAAAAAGTTGGCTTTGAAGGAGTTAAAAAATGGTAAAAATAAGTATTGTTGATGAGAAGAAGAAAGCCACTCACAAATACAGCCTGATTCCCTTGTACGGTAACTCTGATAGCAGAAGCAGCTTTCCGGCTAAGTAGTGTAAGTGATATACAGTATGTGGTATTACCAGCAACAGGGAAAAAGACAGCTTTTGATGTATAATTAATTTCCAGAGAACGGGCACATCTGTGGGGGAACGTCCTTGACCTCTGCAAGACTCCGTCTGGGCCATATCAAAAGTGACCTGTAAACGATTCTTAGCGAAGGCGCCGGCATTAAAAGCGGCGGCCGGTGTGCCTAGTGATGACTTAACCCCTTGTGGCTTTGATCTCGGCTGCCCAGAGCAGCTCACAGCAGCAGATAATGGAGTCTGGGAGCGGAGGAGGAGGAGGGGGAGGGGGAGGGGTGATGGACGTGGAAAGCTCGGATGCTCTTTAGCACTAAAAGCTGACTTGATGTATGGGCGCGGCGCTCGGCTATTATTCTACACCTGCTACGCCAAAGCAGGTTCGCAGTGCCTGCCTGCCATCCCAAGTCCCTCATAAATAAGGCCGCGGAGAGGGTGGGTGTCTTTGAAACACAGCGTTCACCCTGCATCCAGGTCTTTAAGCAACAACAGCGTTACAGCGGGAACACAGCTCAGCTGCTCTGTGGATGACAACAACAAGGTACAAAACAGCATTCACCGACCGCCGCGGTGCCTTCAATGACTTCAATCTAATACTGTTTGCATCTTAATGCTCCCGCAAGCAAAACAAACACAAAGCCATTACTCTCAAGTCACGTCCGTGTGTCTGATCCTCAGGAGGGAGATGTGGGTGACGGCAGGATGCACGCTGAGAGCGGCTTTAAAGCGGCAACACGGGGCGCACAAACACAAATATGAAGCGAATCAACAGCAGATGAAAGTCATGAAGCGAAGAGAATCACTGTCATCAAGCCAGATCTGACTTGACTTGTGCTCTTTGTAGGAGCCCATGTGACAACAATGGGGGCGTTACATTACCACCTAACATGTGTGAAGGTTGTTTTATGAACCCAGCGGCGCCGCAGCTGGACCACTGAGCATCCCGTCAGATTAGAACAAGCCATCAGAACCACCGGCTCATGTTTTAACGTTTATTGTATCGGAAGCAAGAAGGATGCAAATTCTTTTTTTAATACAATGTCGTTATTTCATTTTTAACACAGCTGTTTGCAGTATGCATGGCGATGAGGTAATATATCTATTTGTGAGTATGTAGGATTAATATCTGCAATAGCCTGGTCATAAATAGGTGTACTCACTTCCGTGGTTTAGCCGCTCAACTTCATACAAACATGTTACCACAGAACGCTTTGCTCAACAAATGACACTACATTTACATTTAGCTGAGGCTTTTATACACCGTAGACACAGCAGCGGTGAGCAATTCGGGTTGAGTGTCTTGCTCAAGGACACTAACGTTAGCCAAAGCATTAGCTATAGCTTTGTTTTACCCACTAACACAACATTATTTTATTCATTGGCATAAAACCACGTGTCATAATTTATTTGTATGAATTGAACTATTACATATTACATACAAGGCAGAGCTACCATGGAGCCAACACGGTCACTAACTGAACCATGAATTAATATTATCAAATTGTTAATATTATCAAATTGTTCAGATCATTTTGGGAAGAAGCAGACAGAAGGATCTTCAATATATGTTTAAAGGATATGTCCATCATGAGAAAGGGGTTCAGCAGTGAAAACAAGTTTAGAAGATAAAGATAGAAGCTAACGCCTACAGATCACAGAGGGTGTGAACCAACACGTCATCTGCTGATCGAGACAATGCCAAGTCTTTATTCACTGTTGATCGTAACCGTGATTTAAAAAGAAAACTGAGTATGTGTCTACACCTACAGTTCTTTGTACAGCATGGTGCTGAAGCTTGTTAATAAAGCGCTAACACACTCTGCTAATGTTAGCTCCACAGGTTTTATGTAGAAGCGTTATGTCTTAGACATGCATATCTCCTCCCAACCTCTCTGGGTAACGAGTCTCACTATTACACAACGTTTAACTTGGCTGTGTGAGAGTCTACGGAGCAGAGCCGGAGAGTTGTCGGACACTGGTGGGAGCTGGCCGATGCTTCGCTATGATTGGTCAGTCTGCCTTCTAGGCACGGGACTTAGAGGAGGGTGAATGTGGGATCTGTTTTGATTCCTTTCAATCTCCTCTCTCCATCTGTTGACTCTTTTTTTTTTTGGTCTGTGCTCCATCGCTTGCCCTTTTTTTGCTTGTTTTGTTCTTTCCTTAATTATTTTCTTCTTCTCTGTGCTTCTCCTACCCAGGCCTCAACATCCAGTTCTGAAAAGTAAAGCCTTCTTAAATTCACCTTTAAACTGGCTAACGCACTTCTTCCAGCCAAACTTTGCCTGTGAAAACGTACACATCGGCTCTCGCAGTCTGCATGCTGGAAATGGCCATCGGACCCGGTGAGGCTTTAAGAATAACTAAACAGAAGTAGCCACTCTCTGCGCTGATGGTCTCGTTTGCTTATGTAGGTCATACAGAGGCATCGTTATTACATTGCAACTGTTTCCAGTTAAACACTTCTTGCAGTAACTTTAAATACTACATCAAATTAAATATGATCATTTAACTGAACATTGTGTGGAAAAAGTAAAGAGGTGCCTATTTGTGCTCAAATAAGAGCCATTATACTTCCTGTTTATGCTGAGGGGGGCGTTCCCAAGTTACAATGAGTATCATTGTGTTCCTCCTGAGTGCCTTATTAGAGAGTGGTACCAGATACACATTACAGTAAATTACATCCCACAACACAGAGGGAGCATCTCTAACTAACAAGCCCAAAACACCCCTTTCTTGCAAATTAGCACTTTAGTATCAGATCTATGTTGGTATTAAAGATCTTGCTGCTGCCATGGTTACCTGACATGTGGTAAAGGGTTTGATGCTCCACAGGAACTGGGGAACATCTTGGATGGACACCTGGAGGCTGAAGGTGTTCGCTAGGAAAGGCAACATCTTTGGCTCCTCGAGGAGCTGACCCCCTCGGGTCTTCTCTGTGGCCACCACTCCCTGGAGGGGAGAGGTGGAGGAAAGGAACAGGGGAAGGAAAAGAAAGAAGGGAGAGAATGGAAGAAAAGGGGTTGCAAAGGCAAAGAGAGTATAGAGAGAAGGAAAAAACAGAGGGGAAAAAAGAGAAATTAGACGAATGTGAGAGCATTTGTACTACCTTTGCATATCAGCACAAACACCTGTTGCAAATCCTTTCTATTGTCACATCCACTAATTGACTTATCACACACATTAACACAGAAAACAGGTCGCCAGGAAGCCTCCGCTGAACAAATCATACAACTCACGTTCACATTAGCGTCACATTTGTGGCCTCGACGTGACAGATTGAAGCTCGGATTTAATGCCGGGGAAATGCATGTGTCGGGGGGAGAGTGGTGTGGGGGGGGAGAGCAAGAGTCCATCTCCCAAATTGAATTTGCGATGATGAAAGAGCACTTTGATTGTCGCTCGCAGGTTTCATCTGTCATCATTGTTCAGTGTCCCGTTGGGATGGTTCTGTCTGGCCCGTCTATCCTCAGCCATCTCAATCACAAAGGGAACAGAGCTGTGACTAATGCCAGGCCACGCTGATTGATTCTGAATAAGTGTCCGTGCGTGCAACAGCTTGGTTATGCATCGTGTGTGTGTGTGTGTGTGTGTGTGGTTGAGTGTGTGCATGCACTTTTAACACGCTTGTGCTTGCGGAAAAGCCGAAGGCGTATTGCATATTGTTATCACTGTAGGTGTGAAAACAATCAGCTGTTGTCAAAATGCAGATGGCAGACGCTCACATGGAAAACAAACGACAGAAAGGGAAACCTGAAAAAGGGCGTTCCCATCTGTCTTTGTCCTTCCAAAGGGTCCCGACACTGAGTGGTGGGACAGCGGCGGACGCTGGTGGTCACCGGGTAGCCCGTTGGAATGTAGCTGGACTCTGGTTTGAACTGGTTGTGAAGCAGACAAGATGCCATGATTGAAGCGTTGGGGTGGTTTGCTGTGTGGCACATCACACCAGCGATTGATGTTTAACAGCCACGGGAGTGTTGCAATGTCAGCCGAGCATGAGACATCCAGTTAGAGTTATTTTTGGAGTCTAGGGCTCCAAAAGTTAAAGTGATGCTCATTTTCTGCATAGGCGATTGCCACCTCAGCAACTTTCTCGACAGTTATGAGACTTTTAAGAGCCCTTCAGTGACTTGAGTGAAAAAACTGAAAAAACACTTCTTGCGACTTTTTCTGCAGACCTCCTTTTTCTTTATTGAAGCGACTCACCAATATTTCTAAAATACTCTCGTGGGTATGTCTCAGAGACGTACCCACGGATTGAGTGGGCGAGGAATGAGCTGTAGAACAATCCCATAGATGGTTGGGGAAACTCCTCCTTTATCTTTGTTGTAAATTATTTAAGATGACTCATTTATGTTTTCACAGTTTAAGATAAATGGTAATGCACTTGTATATTACATTTCTAGTCTTTTGACCAGTCAAAGTGCTTTAACACTACTTGGGGGATTTCTCTTTTCAAAACACTTTAATTCCACGGTCTCCGTAAAAAAGTTCTGGAAATTAGTCAACAGTAACTTACATGATGACATAGAAAATATAGACACTGATCTGTGACATAGTCTGTGAAGGTATCCTCATACAACGGTGCTTCTGATATTCCATGAACGCTTACCCCTCGTTCTTCTTGCATTGTCCTAAGAAAGCCATCCACGTGTGTCAATTTAGGCTTATTACATGCATACAATCTTAAAAAAATAAACTTCCATCTTCACAGGAAAGCACTTAGTGGGATTTAGGCAGCAAAACCACTTATCTTTAGGCGCGTCGTATTTTTAGATAACTACCGTACCTTCACTTTAATGGTGTTTTGATGACTACGTTACAAGTCATTTAAAGTATATTTATAATCAAGAGCTTTTAAAAAGCAGTTTAAAAGTGAAATTATGCCACTGCAGTAATGGCAGCATGTTTACCTCCACCCATAACCCAGTTTAGTCACTACATTTAATTGCAATGACTGGTTGAGCCACCAGGGTATCATAGTATTCAGAGCCATCTGTCACGCCAAACTGACGTAAAACACACCAGACGTGGTGGGAAAAATTACAACTAATGGCCAAAACATACAAGTGAACCTACTGTATCATCCTGGAGGCTCCAAGGTTTCTATGCTGATGAATACTTAAAATAGCATCAAAGAAAACTTTGAAATTGGAATTTACAGCAGAGGAAATTGTTTCAGAAGCTCCTGTCACGTTGCAACTCTCAGGCTGCCGTGTGCTTTCTGGTCGTTTATATTCATATTTTCCCATGTAGCATAAAGCTATATTTTAGAACTGTTAGCAGGTGAGCTTCCAGACAAAGCCTTGTTTCCATGTGATGCTTAGCAGGTAGCTAACGTATATGATGGATATGTTGACATGTTGTGAATACATATTTTCTTCTGGATTACAGTCTACATTTCAAACACATGGTTCACGTTGTTAATTGATACAACAAAAAACGCAACAAAAAAAAAAGGTTATATTTAAGCAAAACAAATACTTGGCTAGGTTTAATAAAACATAGTTTGACTTAAAATAAGTATGTTGGTTATTTTAAATGTTTAATGCAATGTTAAATTTAGTCATACTTTACTTTTTGTTTCACACAGGACATGAACTGCTGGGTGAAAGTAGTAGTTTGACCAAACCAGCAAACTCCTTACTTCCGTAGAGTTTGATTAGAAACATGATTTTGATCAAAAACAAACATAAAGAATAATTTGACCAAGCAGTTTTGTTGTTTGGGAACGTCAACTTTAGGCCCGAGGCTGCATGAGCTTCCTGGAGACTGTTCCTGATCGGCTGATTGACACATGGCATATTATGTTCTACGGCTCAGTGAACGTTGCAATGTCAGAATGAATGTGAGGACTATTGTGTTCATTTTTAAAATACTGTTGTTGTAAATGATGATAGAATTCAGGACTTAGAAATGAGGCTGTGTCCAGGCTAAAAGCTAAAGGTTAAGGTGAACAGTACTTTCTGGGAGCCTTTACGTGGAAGATAACGTCTGCCAGCAGAATACTAATATGGGTGGTTTCAGGTAGGAAGCTGTTATCCATTAAGTCTCCAGCACTGAATGCTGTGACCTTGGACATTGACGTGCTGGTTCAACACTTTTCCTGAATTTCCTGTTACAGAGGACACGAATAAATAATCACACTGACTGAAAAGGTGTTGTTTCAGGAGCCTTACTTCACCTGACTGTTTTTCTGCTTATTTCAAAATGACAAAGAATTGATGAAATGTAACAAAAAGAGCATCAAAATGATTGAATTATCCAGAACATTTTACTTGTTGAGGGGGTAGTCTTTTAAAAGAGACCGCAGCATTGTAATAGTATATAGTATAGTAATATCAGAGAAAATATCAGAAAGCTGTCAATCGTAACCCTTCCTTGGTCTCAGCTGAAGAAAATGTCTCCCTCACACAACTGTTTGTTTTGCATCGGGCTTCCTGTTGATCCAGAACCCAGGCTGCGCTTGTGCCCGAGCTTGGAAAACACACAGCAGAGAAGCGGCGCTAACAGACAGGAGCCCAAGGGACCCGCAAAAGTCTGGCATCTGCTCGGCAGCCTGGAAATTCATAAACCAAATCCAGAATGCATTTTAAAGCCAGCTGCCGCTGACGGCTGCGACATGACAGGAAGGCAGAGTCAGTCACGAGGCTCGCCATGCTCTGTTCGGCGGTCTCTCCGGAGAGGACGGGAGGCTTGGAGTTCACTTATGAGACCTCGGTGCTTACCCGACAGGTCGCTGAAGGATAATCAAGTCAAAAAAAAGCATTGAGGTTAACATTGGAATGGCAGTGATTACAGTACGGCAGCCTTTGTCTCCATCTATTAAAACCTCCGGGAGAGAAGCTGTCTGTCTGTGACAGAGACCATCAGCTCGGCACTACTGGTTCTCAGTGGTAATGAATCTGCAATCACTCACACGGTTCAGCCGGTAGAGAGCACACGCTGCCTCAGACAGCCCCGGCAAAAACCACATAGTTTGAATCTAGGCCGTGGCCTACGATCTGTTCTTCCTATTGCAGTAGGAAAGGGCGAAATTGATTCATTCTGTGACTTTTGGGGAAATGAGTAAGAAATGCTCATTCTCTCTCCCCCCTCTCTCTCTTTCTCAAATACAGAATAAAAACAATACAACAGTGGCATTAAATCAGTCATTGGTCTACGGTACTTTAATGGCCTGTTTACAAAAACATATTTTTCTTACTTATCTCTTGGGATATCAAGACATGCTTCACGATAAGTAGGAAAATATGTTTTCTGATTCGGACCCAAATGGAGATGAATGCAACCTAATGTGTGGAGCTCACAGCTTGGAAAAATGACATTCAAAAGCAAAATGTCTTTTGAGAAATAATGTCTGTTCACTCTGTATAACGGGGTGCATTGTGGATAAGCCTGTTGAATTTTCCATTGTTTTTTGTCAGTGCTATGAGTACCACAAACCAAATTCTACTCAACATTATATTTAAGAGATGGGGAACTTCAAATAAAACTATGTTTCTCCATCATCTCAGTGAATGCTCTCGGGGCGGGACTAGAAGCTGCAGATATTATTGCATTATTAAGTTGGTGTACTGACCTTTATTAGCAAATGTTTGCCTATTTACACATCCAGCAGACACAAAGCAGCATTGGCATTTATTTGGACTCTGTCCACCCAACTATTTTCGATCCAATAACAACTCTCTTTTAGGTTTAATTGTCCTCCTCCAACCGCTCCTGAGTGATCTGGCTCTTTAGTTGCTAAATGCTACGTTTCCCAGCTAGTCGTTAACTTTGCCTGTGTGCTGGTTGGTGCTGGCTGTACAGAGTTTAACAGTTTTTCATGAGAAGAGCCGAGAGAATTAACCAAAAAAGTAAAGTCGCCAGCTTTAAAACTGAAACATTGAGCTTAAAGTAGCTAACATGTTGCGTATAGAATCGTCCGTTTATTTGGTGCCCCTCGGCACAATGTTGTTTTTCGGGACGACGTTACGTTAAAAACTTAATGGTTGGCCTTAAAATAACAACGTACATTAGGTTTAGGAAAACTGTCCCGAACAGCCATGATACTGGGCTGGTTTATAACCTAAAGGTTTGGCTCAAGGAACTACCGAAGACATTGTTACTGGCCACATTGTCCCCATGAAGAAATGAGACCAGAGGGCTCAAGATATCACCCTCTGAAGATATCACCCTCGTTGGGGGAACCAAAGGGAAAAAGAACCTAACCGGCGTCCTGCCCCACCTGAAAGGCGTGCGGCGTGTCGTCCACACAGTACACCCGCAGGCTGTAGCTCATGGAGCCGGCCTCCATGCTCCCGAACACAGCCAGCTTCAGCCTCTTGACGGCAGCCTGCGTCAGGGGCTCGCCCACCAGGGCGTACGAGCCCGGCTGCTCCAGAAGCAGGTGGCAGCTCGTCGAGTCCATCAGGCAGTAACAGGAAGTGCACTCCTCCTCCACCGACATCACTTCCTGCAATGAAGCACAGAGGCGGGTCCCCGTGAGGACACAGTAGCTATCTTTCAGATGTTCCTCTCAGCTAGAACATATCACATTCAGTATTATTCTGCATAACTGCTGAGTTATTCTCAATGGGGCACAACAAAAAGATTGCCATTATAATTTAAAATGTGAACACTCGCTACAAACCTGCACTCTAGAGAGTCTTGTGTCGTATCATTAACTGACTATTAAAGAAGCAAAGAATTGCACACTTGATCACATTTATAAACATTTCGTTTTTCAGATCTTCAACAGGAAAATCAGAGGAGATTATTTGGTTCTTTCAAGCTATTCAAACAAAAGATGTACGTGGACCGCTGTTTATAGAATTCACCATAAATGGTGTTGGGAATTAATGCAAGACAAAATGTCCAATGATGGGAAAAAGGTAAATTAAAAAGCATTTAAAGATTAGAAAAGCATTCTGAGTTTATTTCATAAATATCTGTGGGCACACACATATATATTGAACATTTGCACAAAAGTAGGTCCATACTTCCCACTTATTAAGTATCCCCAAATGTCAGGCCGGGACTCACAACAGGACTCAGATGCAGCGGGGTCAGGAAAACAGTCTTTATTAAGACAAAGTATAAACTCAAAAACACTCCAACGGAGGACACAAAGTATTAAAGTAAACTCACTCTTAACGGAGGAAACAAAAACACTCCAACGGAGGACACAAAGTATTAAATTAAACTCACTCTTAACGGAGGAAACAAAAGGCGCTCCAACGGAGGCAAACCTAACGCTGTAACAGATAGCGAGGCACAAACGGAACTGAAAATCACTCTTTGACGAGGACGGCGAGTACATACACACTGTGGCGATGATCAAAACTGTGAGCTTGGCTGTAGTAGTCCTGACCATGGGCGAGAACACTCTGGCACCAGACAAGGGGAAGACACAGACTATAAACACATGAGGATAACAGGGAACAGGTGGAAACAATTGGGATCAGGTGACAATAAGACAAGTGCCACACAAGGAAGGGGGCGGGTCCGTCACCAAGGTGTGACACCAAAGCCTTATCATGCACATGCTAACATTTACAATTTGCAGTTCTACTTCTGTTTCTATAAAATTAACTCTTCGGGAAGAGATTAGGAAACATGTTTCATCATATTTTATTTTAAGATAAGGGCAGATTATTAATCTAAAACATGATGAAATTAACTTTATCTTCAACAGAATGTGAAGAGGTGACAATGTTATGTCAAAGACATCAAAGACACTGTATCTACTGAGGTGAGCGTGCTAACCAGCAGACCGTCCTATCTTGTAATACCACATGTACCTCGAGAGGCGAGAGTCACTGTCTCTTGCCCCGCTTCTTTTTTTTTTTCAAGCGATGACCGTATAATTGCCGGGCCGGGCTCAGCCTTGGAGATAGGGTAAGGAGATGAGTTTCCTCTGTAGAGTGGCTGGGCTCAGCCTTAGAGACAGGGTAAGGAGATGAGTTTCCTCTGTAGAGTGGCTGGGCTCAGCCTTAGAGACAGGGTAAGGAGATGAGTTTCCTCTGTAGAGTGGCTGGGCTCAGCCTTAGAGATAGGGTAAGGAGATGAGTTTCCTCTGTAGGGCTCAGCCTTAGAGATAGGGTAAGGAGATGAGTTTCCTCTATAGGGCTCAGCCTTAGAGATAGGGTAAGGAGATGAGTTTCCTCTGTAGGGCTCAGCCTTAGAGATATGCTAAGGAGATGAGTTTCCTCTATAGGGCTCAGCCTTAGAGATAGGGTAAGGAGATGAGTTTCCTCTGTAGGGCTCAGCCTTAGAGATAGGGTAAGGAGGTGAGTTTCCTCTGTAGGGCTCAGCCTTAGAGATAGGGTAAGGAGATGAGTTTCCTCTGTAGGGCTCAGCCTTAGAGATAGGGTAAGGAGATGAGTTTCCTCTGTAGGGCTCAGCCTTAGAGATAGGGTAAGGAGATGAGTTTCCTCCGTAGAGTGGCCGGGCTCAGCCTTAGAGATAGGGTAAGGAGATGAGTTTCCTCTGTAGGGCTCAGCCTTAGAGATAGGGTAAGGAGATGAGTTTCCTCTGTAGGGCTCAGCCTTAGAGATAGGGTAAGGAGATGAGTTTCCTCTGTAGGGCTCAGCCTTAGAGATAGGGTAAGGAGATGAGTTTCCTCTGTAGGGCTCAGCCTTAGAGATAGGGTAAGGAGATGAGTTTCCTCCGTAGAGTGGCCGGGCTCAGCCTTAGAGATAGGGTAAGGAGATGAGTTTCCTCTGTAGGGCTCAGCCTTAGAGATAGGGTGAGGAGCTCGGACATCAGGAGGGAGGATGGATGGATGAATAACAACCAGAAAAAACCCTGATGAATTGATGCAAAACATCCATTAAAAACCATCACACTACTCAAGCAATATTGTGCAAGTCTCATTCATCAAGAGAAGCGTTTGAAATAGTGTAAATTGTTAATAGGGTTTTAGTGGAGATGCATGTGTTTGGGAAGTAGTGAGCTTATGACTGTGAAAATGAGACTTGGATTATAGTACACACAGTGAGTGAGAGTTTGTAAACAGATGATATAGTTTTACTTCTGTTAAACCCGGCCACCATTCACTTCAATTCATCTCTTCAAGAGTTCAAGGCAACACGGGGTGAGTAAGTGATGTCCAAGAGGTCACCTATGTGGGAGCCAAAAGGTGATCTTTTCCTCCAGAAGGACAAACCAGGCTGAGGAAGGTAAAGTGCACCAAATGCACCTTCAAATCATTATCCAGACCCCCTCACAAGGTCACGCAGCATGTTGCAAGCCTCGTCCTTGCAGGCAGATAAAATCCATGAGCTACATGTGATTATGCCATTTAATGAGGAGCTGTGACACCAAACGGCATGCTGAAGCACAGCCTGAGGAGCCGTATTTATTCCCTCGCAAATAAACACAAGTTAACTGGCCGTATGGCGCGTTAGCAGCCACCGCGTCCCGCAAGGCTGCTTCAGCACACCGGCGTAGCTGCCCATAGCTTCTGTTCTCCATAATCTATGGACTTACCTCATTATCCGTGTGTTTTGCAGAGTTTTGCACACGCCGTAGAGCCCAATGAGACGCAACGTGAAGCGAGAAATGTTACCACATGTGTTCAGCCACATCCACATCAGGTGTCTGGATTCCTTCTCTGAACACTTTATGTTTATGCATTTTGTACTCATGTTTTCAGCATCCTCATAAGCGTGGCTTTACTCACAGCAATATGGCACTGAATAACAATGTGGTGTGGCTGGGAGTGCTGAGGAGTCTTCTGTTGGTAGTGGGTATTCTAACGACAGCTGGAATAAGGGTACTTTATTGGAACTGTGCATTTGCAGGTATTATGCATCGTCAAACTCTCTCTCTCTCTCTCTCTCTCTCTCTTTGGGTTAGCCCTGAGTAGTAAGTTATTATTTCTAACCAAGAAGCTCTGAGGAGCTGTGCCCTCTTTTAATATTGGAGTGAAATCTCAAAGCAACATCAATCTTGTATTCCCCCTCCTCATTCACACCACTTGCATATCTTGAGAATTTGCCCTCTTACACAGAAAGAAAATATATATCAATTTTGTCACACAATGGAAAACCTAGAATACATTTAAATGACAAGGCTAGGTAAACATGAGGTGGAACTCAAAGGAGGGGAGAGAAAATACATAAAATAACAAGCCAGCTTCCACTTACACACCTCATGTCTGTGTCCTCTTCAAATCTTTTTAAAACGGGGTTGCAAGTCGCTCTCAATTCATGCTGAATGTTGAGCTGAGATCTGTTTTCTGTTTTGAGCGACGCAACAGCAGAAAAGCCGGCCTCACGGAGATCGGCTTGTAACCTTGTAACGTATGTGGAGTTCTCATTAAAGGTCTTGAAATAAAGAATGTTCTGCATTTCCCCACCACGCCCCACCTGTAATACCTCCGCGCTCCACAAGAGGGGCGCGCCCCACAATTTGACAACCATTGCATTAATTGAAGAATGAGGTCCATTAAGTTGCATCTCTGCTTGTGGTAGAACAGTGGGGTAGAGGCCGCTGAAGCTCTTAAATATTCTTTACATCAGCCATTTCCACAATTTAGAAAAACATAATTCAGGACAAAAACAAGACAATGTAGAAAGCAGGAAAATCCGGCTGTTCTTCCTCTGCATTATAAACTCTTTTAAGCGCTGACAACCACAACAACAGCCAGGGGAAAAGCTGTGGTATTCATCATTCTGACCCATGCTCAGCTTGCCAAAACTTTACATCAGATTTACATTGAATGAATATTCTCTTCATGTTGCTGCTCAAAAACATGAGAGCAAATTGTGCAAAGTGAAGACAGCGATTAGTCTTGTCATGCCCAATCGCTCTCGGGACTTCATCCAGACCGGTAAAAATAATCTTCTTCTTCGAAGAAGTGGTAAAAAAAAGAAGAATAAAAAGCTGATATTGTTGGAACACATACATATAAAGAGCTGGTCGAAATGCAATGCGTCCTTTTCCAAAGCATTAGAGCGAAGCTAACAAGAAACTAGTTGAAACAGCTTGCTTGTGTTTGGTGTTGATGCCGTGTTAGATATGTGAGTGTTGATGTATGAATGTGTGACGGGGGTTGGGAAACGTCCATGGAGGCAAATGGAGAGTGGAGGCCAGCCAGTGAAACAATCTCCATGACTCTCTGCCTGAGAGCCTCACATCTAAATTCAGCATGCCATGTCTTTCCCGATCCACTAATCGATACTGCCCTTGTCTAACTGCCCCTTATACCCCCCCCCCCCCCCCGACTGACAGCAGCCGTGCCTCTTCTTACCCATTACACGCTGTAATTGTTTCTTTATTTCCTCCTGCCGGACCGGCAGTGTTGCCTTCATGGGGTCTTATGTCACCCTCTGAGCCCACAGAGAGCAGGAGGCTGGATCAATGAGCAACCCCACAAAGCCCCAACATCCTTCAGGGCTCACGCATAACCTGACACACGTCATGCGCTCGCTAACAACCTTTCACCACATAAAGCCCATACGTATAAAAGGTCAGCAAACAGAGGGAGATAACAGAGTCAACAAACTGTGGGATTAGGTTTGCACTGTCCTACACGCTGTGTGACATCTGATACTGTCTGAAAGAAAAAAAGGCAACATAAGGAAACTATGGCCGCGGCTACACTTGTGTGTTCTGTTGGATGCACCGGATTGGAACTGTCCACAGAGGTGTGTCCACACTTATATTTCTATGCGGCCTACTGTATCGGATAGGGATCGGATATATTTTGTAATCTAAGTGGATCTGTTGTGGATAAACACATTGTATTTCCTCTAAATTCTTCACAATAAAAGCCCCCCCATTGTTTTGTTATTTAAAACTCTTATTTAAATGAGTTAAATGAGGAAATGTTGTGGTTTCATCAGCAGTGACTTGACAGCACTCAGACAGCGGTTCTAACCTTACTGAGATCCAGATTTAATAGAAAGGCAAAGCCTCCCTTCTGGTGCCCCCCATGGGACCTTATTTGAAAAAAATATGTAGTCATCAGAGACAAATGTTTTTGATCCCCTTTGAATTGTGCCATGAATGAAACATATTGCTTGCCAGTTTAAAAGATGATTTCAAGAAAGTTGCAGTTTGCCATTGAACCCTTCAGTCGGGTCAAACCGCTCAGTGAACCACATCTCTCATCTCGCACAATGCTCTGACCTCAGGGTTCTATGCTCTGACCTCAGGGTTCTATGCTCTGACCTCAGGGTTCTATGCTCTGACCTCAGGGTTCTATGCTCTGACCTCAGGGTTCAATGCTCTGACCTCAGGGTTCTATGCTCTGACCTCAGGGTTCTATGCTCTGACCTCAGGGTTCTATGCTCTGACCTCAGGGTTCTATGCTCTGACCTCAGGGTTCTCTGAACTCAGGGTTCTATGCTCTGACCTCAGGGTTCTATGCTCTGACCTCAGGGTTCTATGCTCTGACCTCAGGGTTCTCTGAACTCAGGGTTCTATGCTCTGACCTCAGGGTTCTATGCTCTGACCTCAGGGTTCTATGCTCTGACCTCAGGGTTCTCTGAACTCAGGGATCTATGCTCTGACCTCAGGGTTCTATGCTCTGACCTCAGGGTTCTATGCTCTGACCTCAGGGTTCTATGCTGACCTCAGGTTTCTTTGACATCAGGGTTCTATGCTCTGACCTCAGGGTTCTCTGACCTCAGGGTTCTATGCTCTGACCTCAGGGTTCTATGCTCTGACCTCAGGGTTCTCTGAACTCAGGGTTCTATGCTCTGACCTCAGGGTTCTATGCTCTGACCTCAGGGTTCTCTGAACTCAGGGTTCTCTGCTCTGACCTCAGGGTTCTATGCTCTGACCTCAGGGTTCTATGCTCTGACCTCAGGGTTCTATGCTCTGACCTCAGGGTTCTCTGAACTCAGGGTTCTATGCTCTGACCTCAGGGTTCTATGCTCTGACCTCAGGGTTCTATGCTCTGACCTCAGGGTTCTATGCTGACCTCAGGTTTCTTTGACATCAGGGTTCTATGCTCTGACCTCAGGGTTCTCTGACCTCAGGGTTCTCTGGCCTCAGGGTTCTATGCTCTGATCTCAGGGTTCTATGCTCTGACCTCAGGGTTCTCTGGCCTCAGAATTCCATGTTCTGACCTCAGGGTTCTATTGTGTTGCACTATTGCAACAATGCCACACAATAGGATGTCGATGCAGCTTTTTGCTTTCAGATTTAGTTTTTCTTCTGTTGCATTGTGGGCGTGTTTCACCAGGTTGGTAGATCCAGATGTTAGAGCTACATCGAACAATACGCTATCCCCAGCTTTGCTAACAACGGAGCAGTATGGTGGTCACACACTGTAAATGTTCTTCCATTATCAAACTATTGCATCTCCTCTGAAGTGAGACAGCTGGTGAGGGGGCTGGAAAAGATTTCATTTAAATACGGGTTCAAGTGAAAACAATGGATGAGTTCCTGATATATATGGACCTGGTGCCTTCAATATGGGGACTCTAGAGGATGACATCACAGCAGGCCCTCAATAGCACGTATACTTTTTTAACTTTTACGCTGTGACTGATATTCTACTGGTGTTTACTCTGTCAACAAGATCTGCACTTCAATACCATTTCTAATCTAGTCTTGAGGTGTAGCAGACTACAGTACTACACTGAGGTTTGGGTTGTTTACTCTGCCTTCCCTCCAGCTGAAATTCAGCCCCATTGGGGGAAAAGACAATGGAGGGGGCCGAGGCATCCTGTCTGAGCCGAGCGAAGATCTGGATGGGCTGTACTGCACTTGTCAGCTGTGGGCCGCAGCGCTCACCTCCCACTTGCTGTCCTGGGTCTTCCTCTTGAGCTGGATGTTCCAGCTCTCTGGGTCCACCTCGGCGCAGTGAGCGATGGTCATGGCCACGGGGGTGAAGAGGTCCAGGACCGGGGGGCCGTACGTCACCTCTGGGCCCAGGAGGATTTCACAGCCTTCCAGTGTTTGGACACTAAACACAGACCGTGACACACACACACACACACACCATGACACACACACACACACACAGAAAGAGAATGAGACAAATTGTAAAAAAATGCATAAAAAGAATCTGGCAGCAGAATGAAGTTAGAAATTGCAGGACATTGTGTTTCCTGCACATATGCAGTCTTACTTTTGTCTTCAACACATTAGTATACTGCAGGACTGAAAAACACTTAATGTGAAATGCTTAACAAAGAGAGTACTTTGTTTCTCCCACTAACAAGAGCCATCATCTGTGATAAAAATAAACCTTTCAGTCAAGAAACGGTGGAATGGAACAGCCACACTGTGCCTCGTGTTGCAGCACCTTTCATGCTGTAAGCACTGCTAACATTGTGGGCACTGTTCTTCATATTTATTTAATTAATTAATTAAATGAAATATGTTCACCTCTTCCCCTTGCCTTCAGACAGCCCTCGTTCCACAAGCTAAATTACTGTTTTTGTCAAAGGAGTCGTCGGCTTAGAAGAAAGCAACGATAGCAGGCACCAGAAAGGCTCTGACGGCAAGGTGAGGCAGTCAGAATATTCTAAATATAGCTGATATTGATCTTTTTATGTGGCTAAAATAAGTTGTGCTTCTGCCCCCGTCCACAGCAGTACATCACTTTGCTCCAGCGGCGTGCTGAACGCTATGTCCCGTTGATAATACACTGGCCTACCACTCGTGAAATCCCAATTCAAACTGTCCAAAATATGCTTTTAATATCTCTCCTTTAGCTTTAACTGTGGGCTCCTGGAATATCCCATAGTGCTACAGAGCCGGGCTGCAGGCCTTTGTTCAGGCACAGGGTGAAAAAGTCACTGCTGGAGTGAGCTCATTAAAAAGTGTCTTACAACAACTTGCCAGTGCACGGTGGCCGCAGCAGTGGCGGTGGTTGGTTTTTATAAAAAAGGGCAGGTGGGATCGTGGCAGAGGCGATCGATGCCTCAACGAAGCTTTCCGAGCTCACATCAGATCAGAGAGCGGCGGAAGTGATGTCTAGTTGTCATGGAAGCAGTACTCTGCACAGTGCCTTTAAACTAACAGGTTGAGATTGAGGAGGAATGATAGCAGATGATTAGTGTTGGACTCAACACCTGCTGATTAGACCCTGCTTGTTAGAGGACAACCCAGTTTACAACTCATTTTGTATGTTTGCATTTCTATCAGTTCATCAGTATGACAACAAGACGACAGAAGAAACACAATGCTTTGAAAGGTCGCAGTCTCGTCAGATCATCTAAACTACTGTATTTCGAGGTACGGGTCATATCCACCAAAAAAACACCTAACCAAAAAACATAATCCCAATGGAGAGGGCTTGTTCAGTGGTCTTGCGTTTGTCTTATACAGTAAAGCACTCTGTGGCGTCTGATCAAGACAGGTGTAGGTACACTGTTAACCCCAGCCTTCCTTAGATAGTGCTTCATTGGCTCCCTGCACCTTATCAGCCAAGCTAGCAGCTTAGCTCTATGAGATCTGCTCGTCTGTTGAACTCACTTTTGTCCGGATTGAAATGAATCCCATATGACTTGGAAGATCCTTTGATTGTTCCTGTAGACTCTACAGGAACAATCAAAGGATCTTCCAAGTCATATGGGCGTGACTTTAAAACGTTTGACACCCCTGCTGTAGAGCCTCCAGCAAGTCAGACATTTAACCCTTCCAGTGAAATATCTCTGTCCCCTACAGATAGTCGATATTCATCACCCCCCGAGGATGAACCCTAATGACATTGGTGATCCATAAACCTTTCCTCTATCAAGATCAACTGGTCAAAATGTCCAATACATTAGTTTATATATATATATATATATTTATTTATAGAATACTGGCAAAACTGATAACGTTCCCTTCAGCACTACTTTGTGTTTATTTCTAAGTAGTAAATGTTAGTAGGGCTGTACTGAGTAGTTCTAAACTTCAAACCGTATTCATATCATTCGTAACATGCATTTGTATTTTAAAATCAACATTTGAATATTGCACAGCTTTTTTTTGCACGTCTAGTCGTTGTAATTAAACTCTGTATTTCTGCACAGTTGCAGATAGAGATGAGGCTACACCGAGGCGTCACTGCTGAAATTTCACAAGATCATTAATATCCTCTGCCTCTCCAGAGACAGGTGAAGTGCTCATAACGTTGTCGGCACCGATTACAAGCAGGCTTGTAGTGAACCCTATTAAACTATTTAGAACGAGTCCATTGTGCCCATTAGTTCCAGTGGTGGCTGGGTAGGACGTTTCCGACTCTTGCGATTCAAACACTTCAAAAGAGGTGTCAAGTCCAAAAGTCAAACTGCATTCAAAACAATTCACAACGTGTTTTTATCTCACAATATTCTGCTTCACTCCATATTGGCGTTTAGCCTTTCCAAAACTGATTGTGTGACTGCTTGTGATGGAGGCGTGACTGTGGCTCAGTGGAGGAGTTCGATGAGTCCTTGGCTGAAACACTTAACCCCACAAAAAGCTCCCTGCAGTTTCTGACCGTCGCTGCATGTAGACGCTGTGTGTGAACGGCTGATCGACATTACATTTCATTTAGCTGAGGCTTTTATCCAAAGCGACTTACATGATATACAGTAGACCGTAGACACAGCAACGGTGAGCAATGAGGGTTAAGTGTCTTGCTCAAGGACACATCAACATGGACTGGCTGAGCCGGGGTTTGAACCACCAACCCTCTGATTGAAAGACTGACTTGCTAACCACTGAGCCACAGTCGCCCCATGTCACATGTTGAAGGGCTCTGAGTGGTCGGAAGTCTAGAAAAGCGCCATACAAGTCCACTTACCGTTTACCACATTGCCAGATCTAAGCAATGAATAAACATACATTAATATCAATCATTGCAAATGTTGGCCAAACTAGACTTAGCAGAATTATCCTCCAGGACATTTCATCTTGCATAAATGCTCCTGTCCACATTCTCAATGCCTAATAAAGCATTTCCACATCTACTTCTTTCTCATTCTCTAACTCATTTCATTCTCTGGTGCTCAGAGATTGCTCATTACTTTTCTGTGAAAAAAGACGGATTGGCTCACATCACGTTGCTGTGCACTAGATACATCATGGCAGCAGTACCATGGTGGTGAGGGATTGGTTTCCCACGGAGACACAGCCACCACATCACAGTATCCTCTCACTGTGCTGCTTTTGGATAAAATCCTCACTTTAAATTGAACCCTTACATTATCTTACAAAACAACATTATTTCCTGTGTCCAGCCACACGAGTGATCAGTGTGCATGTGTGACCCCCTGCAGCGCAGAATCTGTGCATGTAATAAAACTACTACTAAGTACATCTGTGATGTAAAATAAGTACAATAAGTACACTTGTTACATACCATGTGTATGTTGGGTTAAAGGTTACGTGATAAAAGTAAAAAAGTTAAAGTAACGTAAATTAAAATAAGTCAACATAGACTTTAAGCTTTAAAAGGAACATGAACAGCGGTCTCCTACGACATCCCTGTCTCAGGACCTCACATCGGATCAGGAAAAACTCCCCCAAAAAATAGTAAAAAACCTTTTACAGGGAAAAAAGGGAAGAAACCTTCAGGAGAGCAACAGAGGAGGATCCCTCTCCCCGGATGGACAGAAGCAATAGATGTCATGTGTACAGAATCAACACATGACATTGAATTATTATTATATTTTTTAGACAAACAGCAAATGAGAACAGCGTGCTTTAAATGGCAAATGAAGCCCCGCATACCGGATTGCCTTCCTCCAATGCAATGATGCACTCTGAATCGCTTCCAAAATGGTTCTCTAACTTTAGTTTCTCTTTCACAAAGAGACACGTGATCTGCAATAGAATGTCTGTAAATGCTGCTTCACTGTAAAAGCTCACTCCACTGCGACGACTCCAAACCTGAACATTTGACCCTCCCGTCTCATTTCACACCCACTCCTGGCTCAGTTATGTCAACATCATCCCTCGGCCAACAGCGCTGAGCCTGATCACACATTTAATGCAAAGTGCAGGCGGGGAGCAGATTACCTCCTTAACGAGCCCGCGTTCAGGCCGAGAGCCGGGCAGCCACCTTAAAGAAGTGCCTGAGGCCACGGACTCTCAACTCCACTTGTCATCACGGCGAAGGGCTCTTCTTCCGCAGCTTCTCGAGCCCCTTGATGAGCTGCATTATTTAAAGTGAGCAATGACTCACTCCTCGGAGACCCGGGGAGCCGTGCAAAGTGGCAGATTGGCCAGTGGAGGGGAAGCGGCGGGCTAAATAAATGCACACATTAGCACGCTCCATTAGCTTCACCTTTATTTGCTTGTAGTCTCCCACCTGCTTGTCCCACGGTGCTTTTGTCCATTTTTAAGTTGATGCAGACACCTTATGTGGTGCACGGTCGCATTAATCAACCGGGCATCTAGAGGTGAGGCTGCGTACATCGCTGCAAATATCTAGCAGAGACTTTGAGTTCAACATCTATCTTCTGTCTCCTTCCAGCTGCAAGGCATTCATCACAACAGCTTCAGTAATCAAGGACTGACAAAGTTACTTGACTGAAAGAACAACACTGCAAAACATTAACAACAACTTAGGCTAATCAGCGATTCAACATCCCAGTGCTCTGGGCCTTGATTTATAATGACTATTGGACCAACTTTGATTCCAATTCATCTGTAATCGCAGACTTCGGCACGCTGTAACCCCACTTGACGGGGAAATGAGTGTAAGCAGCAAGGTCATCATGCTATTAGGTCACTTATCATGGAGAGGGCTAATCTAAAACTAAAAATAACTTCTGAAATCACTGAACAAGTTGAATAAATGCTTGAGCACCTGTGTGATTGACAGAGAAACAGAAGCATGTTTTGCCAAGATGAGCCGTATTGTGTATTCTTCTTGTTTCTAAAATCATATCCAAACAACCATGGAATTAAATGTCTGGGCCACATTTACTACCACAACTACTACTATTAATATTGATCATAACAATATGTGATCTTTGCCATGAACACTACGTTATGGAGTGTGTCAGTGTCTTCAGCTCTGAAGGCTCTAATGTGTGAGAGGTCACAGTGCTGACCTTGGGTCAAAGACGTCTTTGTCTTGAGTTGCAGAGATATCTGCTGGTGCTGACCAGCTGGCTGCAGACCGTCCCGTCTTGTAATACATTACATTACATTAACATAATATAATACACTGTGTACCTCGAGGGGCGGTGGAGAGACACTGGTATTTGTACAGCCTAATATCACAACTCATAAATGTGCCTCTTTTTACAACCTGTTACACATACAACATCCTCTGTCTCAGGACCCTCACCGATAAAGGGAGAGGGGGAGGAAGCCTCTTGAAGCTCTGCTGCCTGCACACTGAGTCTCAGCTGTTTGGTCAAGGGGGAAGACAGGAGGTTGGTGCAGGTGGCAGAGCTTACACATCACACCGTTAACTGCTGTTCCAGAGGCCCGTCCGTCCCTAGGTACTGTACACTCAGCGCGTCAGTACAACTTATCAGGCTCATAGTCGGTTATGAGCCCATCAAAGGAACCTCCATGCCTAGCAGTCGATTGTTCACTCTCCCAAGTCTGATCTTCTTGTTTTGATGAAGTCAATACAGGACGTGTGTGTGTGTGTGTGTGTGTGGATGGACGTTAGCTGAGTCATGGGTCTATTTCAACAGCAAAAGCAAAAGATGATGGCCGTACTGAAAATCAATGTCCACTTTAATCACCATCGCTTTAAAACAAACTTTATATTTCCAAGTTTGTATTGCACTCAAAATATACAGCCATGCAATCGTTAAAACTTGCCATGAATACTTTACTTACTTTGAAGACGTGGCTGATTTATTGGTGGGGCCTTAGGGATTGCAATGCCAATCGATGTTGGGCAGTCTGCCCTTCTGTTTACACTTTATTTAACACGATATCTCAGCAACTTTGCAGATTTGTATGAAATGTGTTGCTTATAGTCATGGTTCTCAGAGCATGTCGTAATGATCCCTCTGTTCATCTAACGGGCAAAATATATCAACATCGAATGAGCAAATTCATTCTTCTTTTCAATTAGATGTTCTCCGAGCTGTTCTCTAGCACCACCGTCGGTCCCAAATGGAAACATGCCATTCAAAATCAAAAAGCTACTGTTTGGATATCAATGATGTGATTATTACTACTCGTACAGTGACTTATTGGAATCTAATTAGTCATGAGAAACATCAACATTAATGTGTTTTCCTAACCCTAACCCTTGTGGGGATCAGGTCAGTGCTATGCTTGTTGTTCACAGTGCAAAGGACAATAAAACATGTTGAACGGTTGATATTAATGTCTTGAAGAGATAATACAGTAGTATGCATGCCATGTATCTATTCTACTATATCATCTCAAGTATAAACTGGTATTGAAATGGCACAGCCAATAATACGTTGCCCTGCGCATCTCTTTTTTAACACATATACTGTTTTCATTTACAGACTTTTCCGTTCATCTACTTTGCCATTTTATCAATTGTCACTCACAGAAGCTTAAAAGCAGCAACATCAATAGTGGAACTAACTGGAGTGCATTGGTTGTTGAATAAAAAAATCTTCTTTTAAAAATGTTCAAATTGCTCTTAAGTTTGAACGCCGAAAAATATCTTTAAAAATATCGCAGAAGTGTTTTTGCATTTGGCTGAGGTGGAAAAGTTAATGCATCATAAAAGCAAACAAGTGCAATAAAAACATATTTAGCAAATAAATGTTGATGTAAGTGAAGCATGTGACTTCAATGTCCACTTAAATTTCTGCTCCGCTGATGCGATGAGAAGAGGCAGATCAAAATATGTTTCACTGCTTGAGGTTTGACTGGCGTCCTCTTCTTCTGCAGTGGGAAAAATTGGCCACTTACTGCGTATGCCAATGAACACACTCCTGTAATATATCATAATTGCATAAGGATAGATGATGGAAACAAGCGCTCAACTGCGTTCGCTTTTGCAGAGTTTCTGGAAATTGGTGTGCTGCTATAATGAGGGGCTGGATCAACACTGCATTGATTGTGTTGCTTTACTTTTACAGTAAGTAAAAGTAAAGCAACACAAACAGGTAAAGTCTGTCCTCACTTTACTGTAAATGGGTCGATGACGTCATCACGCCGCCGCCGCCCTGGTGCACGTCTACCGACAACCTAGATTATGGTTTTAACCCTCAAACTCCAGAGAACAGATTCTGTACAACTGATCAGGGGAACGTCTTGGACATTCAGCACTATGTCCTCTTACGTAAAGCACACATATGGAAACTAGTTCCATCATTAATATCTCTTTGCCTACCAGGACAAAGCTGTTTCGGCCTCCATAGATTGAGAGACTGATCCTGCAACACAAAGAGCCCCACAAAACCTCAGAGGCGAAGGGAATATGTCTGACCTAAGCAAAACATGCCTTCAAAGGCTTGAGATGAGCCTTTGAAAATCTCCAAGAACACATCTTGAAGCTTTAATGGAACGCTACCAGGGCGGGGAGGAGCTTCTCAGCATGTCCTCTGGCCTGCCAGGATGTAGACAGTGATTGACAGCTGGCGAGATGACAAGCACAACAGCCCTCAGGGAGTAATATGTGTCCACAGTAAACATCCCCCTGCTCACAGCGAGCGACGGAAAAAGGAAAAGAAAGAGAAAAGCACTTGAAAAGCTCCTCTGTGGTCAGAACCACATACTGTCAGGTTGAAGCCTGAAATATTTTGAAGCGTTTCAAAGGTGGATAAACCAGCGGGAGAAACCCGACGCTTTGTGCCGGCAGGTGAGAATGTATAACTGGAGATGAAGGCAGCTCTGGATCCTGTTGTAAAGATGTATGGAGGCGTCATGGATTACACACGCGATATACAACAACGCTGCCCTGAAGAGGGCTGGCGACAGATCCTCGTGATGCATGGCTTCCATACGACATATTGTAGCCACACGGAGAACAAAGTGGAGCTGCTCTGCATTCTTTGAGATCAGTCAAGAAATTTACTGACTGCTTTGAAAATTGACGCTCATAACTCACTCGATCGTATTATTTCACAAACTCATTTTCCACCACGAATGTGTGTGTGCGTTTTTGTGGGGTCTCTTTACTTTGTTCAAGCAGAGCGGTGTGAACAAACAGTGACACTTCAGAGGAAACTGGAAAGCTCTTGTGGCTCTCTGCGGGGGAAGAGCCCCCCCGGAGAGAGGCTCAGTCCATCCAAGGGTCATTACCCAGCTGTGATCGGAATACATAACGCGTGCACCGCAAAGATGAAAGGCCTCGGGAGACGTCTGCGCCTTCATTTCCGTCAGTGCAGCGCTCTCCATTCATCAGCGCGTTCATCATCGTTTAAACAAGCTTCCCGGGTCGTGACTCTCTCCCGGAGCGCCTCGTTGTTGACACCGAGTGGAGTACATAACTACATATTGACTCTCTGCAGAGTGGCGGGGACAACAAAAAGAAGAGATTGGTGGTTTGACTTTGGATCCTACGAGTCGGTTTGCAAAATGAAGGACTCAATTACACCCCCCCCCCCCCCCCCCCCACATGGGACGCACAGCGTGAACTTGTGTTTCTCCCCAGCAGCTGGGACATCAAAGCCCAGACTACCACCTGTGTGTGTGTGTGTGTGTGTGTGTGTGTGTGTGTGTGTGTGTGTGTGTGTGTGTGTGTGGGGGGGGAACGCCCGTAGCATAACACCTAGAGGACTGGTCAGGACAGGAAGTGGGAGAGAGGCTGCAGCGCTCTCTGTCACACAGCCGGGCGGTAAACACAGGGAGACGTGGGCATGGCCACTATTACAGCTGTTATTATATTTCATGGATGATGAATGCATTGCAAAAGCCCATAGTCCCATAGTTATGGTTCTTTACCATAATTATGGCACCTGCGGCGACTGTGGCTCAGTGGTCAGCAGGTCCGTCTTTCAATCAGAGGGTCGGTGGTTCGATCCCCGGCTCCACTAGTCCATGTCGTTGTGTCCTTGAGCAAGACACTTAACCCTCATTGCTCACTGTTGCTGTGTCTACTGTCTACTGTATATCATGTAAGTTACTTTGGATAAAAGCCTCAGATAAATGTAATGGGTCCATACCATAGTGCTACTATCACTACTACAGTACTAATAATAGTAATAAACATATGCTATGTTTGTGAGCAAACACGAGCTGCAGCCACATGTATTATCAATTGATCTGTTTTTATAAATGTTATCAATGAGTTGTGTCATTATTGTCAACAGATTCCAGGAAAAGACCCAAGTCCACAATGAATGCTTTTATTGTGGTAAGCATTGTGTGTGTATGATAGTGTGATCTATAAAATTCCATCCTGCTTCGAGCTCTCTGCAAAGCTCTGACAGGTGTCTTCATGGAAAACGTTGTTCAGTCATTTATAAAGGCAACTGCGGCATTATTCCGATGTGTTTAATCTGTAGAGTAAACCGGGAAAGGAGCTGTTTTTTTGTCTGGAACGCTAAAAGGCGGGAGCCAGCCAAAGTAAACATTCCACGATCGATTATCTGGAACATAGAAAGACCACGAGGTCATTTTTCGTCTTCTTTTTCCTGTCGTTTGAAGTTTTTAATATAGATTAATATCGTCAGCCGCCGTTCATGAACATGGATGCCCGGACGCCGTCTACAACGCGCGTGTGTCTGTTTACTCTGGTGGAATGTAAGGAAAAGCTTTTTTATCCCTAAATAACCTTTTTCCCACTTCATTTAAGACAAACTTCCAACAGACCATGACATTAGTTCATTACAACACATCTGAGAACATGACAGCTACAAGGCCTTCTGATCAAAGCAAATCATTTAAATGAATTAATTATACAAAAAATAAAATATTATGAAAGTGTGTGGGAGGGGATTACTTCAGATACAATTATTGTTTTAATTAACTTTTAAATGATTAAACAAATGAATAAAAGAGATCTATCTTTGTGTAATTTATATCTTGCCAGTTGAATCAAAATATATTTAGTAAATCAGTATTTGTAGTCATATTCTCACCATCAAACAGGAGCTTAACCACGGCATGTCACATGTATTCAGTATTAGAACCAACATTACTGGGACCAAGGCAGAAACATGGATTTCATAGAGCTGCATATTGTATCTGGCGAGCCACACTCCAGCTGTGTGAACTCAAAACAAACACTGCTGTGATCTTATTGCAATAAAGGGATACAATGGATGCTGAATTAATTACATATTGATGCAGATTTGTAAAAAGTCTGAATACATGATTTGTCAGGTCTATCCAACAACAATCAAAGAAGCTTTAAAATACTTGTTTTCTCAATGGAGCTTGGATCGATCGGTGCTATTACAATAACGCCTTCTAGGCTTAAATATGGCGTTATTGTTTGGAGCATATGGCGTATATACATATTCTCGCCCGGTCTCTGTACCAATATGAGGTATCATAGAACTCTGGGTGTCCACCGCTGCCCACAATATTTATTTTCATCATATTTTTTATTTAACAGGTCAGGGCGTCAGTGATGACAGGAGGAATGCTTTTGCATTATCAGAAGGATGTGTTCGGTGGGAACACAGCATAACAGTTGGACCTCAATGTAGCACCCTGACGTGCACGGGATCAGGATGGGACCACCTCCGCCTCATCATGAGCCAGGAAAGACCCTGACAGCGTCCGGCTGCTGTTTACACTCACAGAAGCATCACTTGTGGATTAGTCTGCCACTGAAAGTAGTCCACAACAAATGCACATTTACATCTTTTGAGCAACGTTTCATGGAATCCGCAGAGTCCAGCTGTGACATGACACAGCCTTTTATGAAAAGGATATGTTCGTTATTTAAGTCTTCAGAAGGAACCAATGACCTGAGAGTACGTTTTTGAAAGACAGACTCACATCTTTGAGAACGTGTTCTCATAATCTTTGCAGGTTTTGCATTCGTGAGTGACACCTGTAAACATTTTAAATTCTGATCTTTTGGTTGTGTGTGACAGCATTCAACTTAAAACTTTATAATCTGTGCCAGCGAGACAACTAAGAATTGAGAGACAAGTCAAATGGAGAGTGAATAAACGCTGCAGGCGTAATGAAAGAACCAGAAGATGTAATAAATAATTAGAGGGAAACAGGAGAGTGAGGATGGAGGATGGATGATAAGATAGTGGGAGACTGACAGATGCTCATAATGCTATTTGGGTAAACTCTGGCCTCACCTTGCCTCTCCCTGATTGATCACCATGTGCATCTCCCAGGACATATTTTCAGCCACGGCTCCGTGAGGCACCAGCAGGCTGACCCCTGGAAAAACACACAGAAATGTGTCAACAGCGACAACTCCAACAGCCTGACAGTGGAGGTGAAAATAAGGGCTCACAGCATGTCCTACATGCAGGGGTTATCAGAATATCTTTGAGAGCTTCTCTTTCCTAGAATGAACCATGACATTTAAAATAATAAAGTAAAACAAACTTTATTAGAGTTTTGGTAGCAATGTGAATTTAAAAATGAAACACTTATCTTAGTGCATGCAAACACTAATCATCATACATATATCACAAGGTGAACGAGGATGTATTTATTAGTGTGCTGTAGCAGGCGTAAGATCATTTTATTGAGCATAGCCATTAGCGTCAGGATTCTGAATTTTGATTGGCTTAGGTTCTGGGCTGCCCAATGCTCCTTATTTAAGTCTAAATAAATACTGCAGACACAGATGGTTATACCTCAATTAAAACCCTGTCTGCTACTTCAGCACCACGGACAGCACCGTGGATGCATCAATACACAGAACAAGTTAGACTAAAGATATTTCAGATTCAATGGATTCTAACTTTTGTAAATCTAAGTCAGATAAAGGATCAAATAAATAGGCAGACTAACATATTCTACTATTTTTAGCTCGTGGTCTCAAAAGCCGTGACTGAATCTCATTGTCGTGTCCTGTATCAATCACAGGCTTCAGCATAATAACCTGGTCACACCTGCATTCACAACCCATATTTCTACATGGATCCCATTCATTACAATGGAATCTCTGTCATTGGTTTATTCAATCATGAGTCAATTTGCCGTCATTGTTGGTGCCAAACCTATTAGCCGTGTTGCACCATTCACTTTTATACCCCACAGATGAGGGGTGTTCAAAGGACTATTATGAGAAGAATATGAGAAGTTATTGCTACACTCTGTAAACTTTATTTTAAACATTTGTTATTATTTATACTTAATAAGTTATTTTATTCTTGTTTAAATTAGCTTGATGTTTCCTTTTTTTGTCAGTTATTATTGTCAAGTCTTCTGTAAAGGACTTAGAATTACACTTTGTATACAAATACATTTGTTTTCATTATATTTGGCTATTTTGGATAATTCATCAGTACACTTCATTCATTAGTTTTGGTGAATTTCTTTATATTAATTAGTGTCAGAAAATAGGTTTAAATCAACGTGGGAAGACATTTCTCCCCTCTCTCTTGTTTTGTCTTTCCCGTTTTCTTTTTCCATTCAGTTTTCTCGAAATATAAAATGCCAATTAATTTCCATCTTCAATGGTTTTCCTACTTGTAAAATATATATATATATATATATATATATATGTATATTTCACAAGCCTCACTGCTTGATCAGTTGTTTTGTTATGACATGGCACAGACTCTTGTTGGTGCACATACTGTCGGTGCAGGTCTAAGGCCTGCTGAATTTGGTTTGGCTCACCGCAGGGAAGATTTTCCCAGACTGACCTCATATATAATAGAGTGCTGCAAGAATGGGTCCTCAAAACGAGCGGTGAGTCAGCATGTTTGCACTTCAGGTTCCCTCGTCTCAAAGTCAGTTTTTGGTCAGATGCCTGAAATAAGGTCTGAAAATGCTACAAAGTTTGGTTCCACATGATCAAATATGCCAGTAAAGATCCCAAAAGGCAGTTTCTAACATGTGGCTCAAAGATTTCGCAGACTTTTGTTCGCCACACAGTTTATTTTCTCCAATAATCCCAAAAAGCCAATTGAGAGATCCCATTCAGGAGTTAAGGAACATTTTAGTCACAGCACCTATTTCCACTGAAATGATGGTACTTCTGGGACTTAAATCTATCTGAAACAGACAAATAACGAAACCCAGTCCTCCAGTCAAGGTTCACCTCCTTAGTCTGAATAGGAATAAAGAAGCACATGAATCAATATTTGATTTGAATTCAATTGTAATTGAATTAGACACTGTCCATTACTTCTGATCCCCCCAAACAGCGACTCTCGGCACAATTTTGATTATGCAACACCTTTCAAGAAGCCAGGAGAGAGATTTCTGCAGAGCAACACTGCCCTGCCACCGATGCCTGACACTCCTCATCTGTGACTGGAGGCATTCGCACTGTTGATATGAGAGCATGTAAAAGCCACACTTTATAAAACAAGGTTCAGAGAAGAAAAGTGCGAGATGACAGAAAAATATCTTTTTTTTCTAGCTCTATGTAAAAATAATATTTTGTAACACCTCAGTCATCTCTGAGATGTGCATTTCATCTGCTTTCATGAAATAACAATTCAGTGTTTGGTGCGAGTGGATGCTGATCAGCAGTGATGGAGAAAACTGACAGATGTGAAGATTGTCAGATACAGCTGGATTTATTGTGTTGTGTTAAACGTCTTGCACTATTTAACCCCCTGAGTCCTGTGGGATTGCCGTTCAACATCACAGTCTTTAAGAGGCAGAAGCGGCTGAGTCTTAATGTGAAGATAAGGGTATCACATGGAAGTCCACGAGCAGCCACGTCACAGCAGCTTGTCGGTGAGTTAGGCTCAATCGTCCAAGGCGTCCCTTGACCTCTCCCCTCAAGATATGTGGATAAAAAGATTTGTATGGGTTTGGGATCACAAAAAGCATGCGTGTTGAGTAAGTTAAGTACTTTTGGGTTACTTCGTGCTTCAGAAGGCAACATTGATGTTTCTCACAGGATGGAGTTCTGTGTGAGCGTCTGATAATGACGCCGATGTCTACTGGTGACCCCTTAACATGGGTTTTATGTCGTATTTTAAGTGTATGTAGTACACTTATGGTGTGTTCACACCGAACGCGACGCAGATTTTTCGCGCGACCAGATTACATGTAAAGTCAATGCACAGACGCGTTTGGTTGCGACAGACGCGAAATTTCGCCGGGCGGCGCGTTAGACGCGTTTGGCGCGAAATTCGCGTGAGTTGAAATTTTCCAACTCGGGCGAAAAATCGCTTGGCGAAAGCCAATCAGCGTTGAGAAGCTCTGCGCGTCATCACCGCCGTCCTGCCGGTTTGAATCAAACGGCTGCTGATCCACCTGAAGTATCGCTGGCAGCGGCCTCATTCAGACGCTGTTGTGCGGCTACGGATAATATTCTGAACCCGGACACGGGGGCGTTTGATGGTCCGACATTAGAGGGACTTCCACAAGAAGTTTAAAGCAGAACTAGTGGTTAGTTTAATGGTGGATGGGGGAAACGGTACTGTTTTTACGGAGATAAGCCACGGAGATAAGCCCCGCCCCCCTTTCAGACGTGTTAAAGCAAATTTGCGTTGACGGGAATTAACCACGTAAAGTCGAGCGACTAAACTCACGCGAGTAACGCGGCGCGAAATTTCGCGTCGCGTTCGGTGTGAACACACCATAAGAGTTGCCCTTCTCATAAGTTTAATTTGAATAATCTTTTGTGACGATCACGTACAAAACTAATGTGTCACTTCATTTTGAAACCTTTTCATAAGTTCCAGCCCTCGGGTTAGGAAGGACCGCATCTTATGAAATACTTTTACCCAATTTAACAGCACAGACACAGCATACAGATAGTGCTGCACATCCGGGACACGGGCGCGTAGAGAAACACTGCAAACAACTGCAGACAACAGATGTTGGGGGTTAGCCAACATGCTAACGCTAGCTATTTGACCAATATCTCTGGTGATACTGGAATTATGCAATGTTCATGTTAAAACTAGCTTGAACATAAGCAGTTTGTTTTCCCGCGTCACTGATCAGCTGTTGACTTGAACACAACATACTCGTATATGTTGGGAAAGATATTGTCTTCATGCGCTTTGATTTGGTTCTCCGGGTTTTCTTCATCTGTTCTTATCTCGGAACGATTTCCTTTGTGGAAAGTAGTTAAAATGTTCAAAGTGTGGTCTCAGGACTATCCAGAGGGATCAGGAAGGTTGTCTCCACAGAAAGATGTTGTTGCTACGTTTTTTTTCATTACGTTTTTGAATTGAACTCCATTAAATATGAAATATATCTCTGTCTTGGGATGGAGGCAGCAATCTCAAAACAATCTCCATGGTTATATATATACCACTGGGTGAGTGAGGAAATATGCGTTTAATAGTTTGTGTAAATCCTCCGTTATGAACTGCTGTTAGGTTCCATATCACTAAGGTGAAGTGCTGCAGACGGCTATTCACTCTAATGAATGCCGGTTCCTGCAGAACAGCCTGTGTGAGTGCTGCATTTCACAGCACTGACTCATCCACTCAGACCCTCAGCAAGTACGGCTGCGGGAGGCTGACTTCACCTCGCGCGGCGCCGGCGTGCACACGAGGACCACGGAAGAGGGCCGCGAGGGCAACGGATCCTGCAGACCGCCGACCTGGTGACGGTCCGCGCAAACTCCTCTCTTTGTGTTGGCGAGAGTCGATGGCGGCGCAACCCCGTTTGCCCGAGAGGGCCTGCGAGGATGTGGAGGAATAACAAACAGCTGCCTGCCCTGGCAACGAGATGGATGGGTCTTAGCAACAGCTTGCAATAGAAAGGGTCTGAGGAGATGTATTGAGAGTAAGAAAGAACCTTCTCAGTCGAGCACCAACATTCAGGTTCACTAATACTTGTGTGCTTCAACTTCCTGTCAGCTGTGTTTGTAGAGTCTCCTGAAGGCTGAGCAGCAAACACCTGTGGTACTGAAATCCCCAACACAGCTGTAAAGAGATACTTCTGATGTCTTTCCAGTGGGGTTGTATGAGGTTCTCATCAGTAGTCCTTTTCTCCACCTGCAGCAGGTGACGACCAGACCGGAGTACCGGCACACGAGCAAAGTAATGCACTGCTTTGGAACGTAAACAAATATTAGATTTTAAGTGTACACCTTATTTTGAATAACAGTAACAGCAAGAGGGGCCTGGGTTTAGACTCTCGAGCTAGAAGGGCCTCGTTTTGGAGTTCGCATGTTCTCCCCGTTGTTACTGCTTTGGTCAAAGGAGTCGGTGGTTGTGAAGGCAGTTGCCTGTCAGAAAGGGAGGTAACGTCAAGGTAAAGCACTGAAAGTATTCTTAATATAGCGTACTCTTGAATTATATGGATTCTTCTTGTTGCATTGCTTTTCTCCACACACCTGTCCTCCCGTCTGCTTCAACAAAACCGAGGCGTGCCATCTACTGACCTTTTATAGAAAACCCGTAAGCTCTTCTGGCCCAGTGCAGAAGTGGTGCTTTGCTGGTAACAAAGTACCGAGCTGGGGCTGGCAGGTCTGTAGCGTCATGTCTAGGACCCTGAGGGCTCTACCGACCTGAGGAACAGTTACATTTGGGGCATTCTGAAGGCTGATCCTCATATTGTTGGGACTGACAATAAAAGGGATTTGAGTGTGCTTCCCACCAGAGTCATGTGCTATATGTGGAGAGAGTGTGTTCACCGGGTCAAGTCAAAGTTTTCAACAAAATGTTATTTCCTCATCAGGGGTTGCCAGGCAACCAGTGTCTCACAGCAAAGAAATAGTTAGAAAATGCTAATTAGTGAGTTTTTATGCTAAGCTAAGCTTTAGGGTATATTTAGACTTTGAGGGTGGTGTCAATCTGTTCATCGAGCAAGAAAGCAAATAAGCGTATTTCCTGCTTGATTTGTCTCTGGAACTACAGGCTCAGGAAAAGACTTGCTAGAGTAGATGGTGGAAACCCCGGACCAGGCTGTGTGACTGTCAGAAGATGGGACGAAGCTACGGAGGTCCAGACAGACACTCTCATCTTTGATTCCCTCAGTCTGCAGATCCTGAACTCGGGGAGGAACCAGAGGATTTAAAAATCAAAACAGCTTTAGTATCCATTCTTTTGATTACTTTACTTTATTAATAAATGAATCATGTTCATTCTCTGTCAACGTATTGGTTTTCATGTGTTTAATACTCTTTGTGCTGTTCTATTAGATCCCTCTTTGGAACCCACTGATTTAGATCTGTTTTTAGACACCTACAGCTGAGAAAAGTTCACTGCACCACTGTGTGTGCGTGTGTGTGCGTGTGTGCGTGTGTGTGCGTGTGTGTGCGTGTGTGTGCGTGTGTGTGCGTGTGCCGACAAATCACAACAAAAACAAACTGCACCGTCTTGGGCACACAGCAGATCGTTTAACGACGAGCACCAGGGAGTAGGGAACAACATGGTGGGGACACGTTAGATGTTTGCTGTGTCGCAAGGCATTCTGGGAAGCCGTTTACGGCGGCTTCCATAACGAGCAGCTGCTGCAGCCTCTCATTATGGAAACCAGGCGCACGCTGTGTGAGCGTCTGTTTTCATTATTGACACGACAGAAGATACGCTGCACTTTTATCTACTTCCTGTGAAGCTCACCGGCGTTTGGCACCACCAGGCGTCCCCCGGTGTGGCCGAACACGCCGTTGGTCCTCAGCTGCTCTTTGCAGGCGCTGAAGGGCCCGTTGAGGGTGAGCAGGCCCTTCTTGCGTCTGTCCGCGGTCGCGCTGTAGTCCCGGCTCAGGTCCCGCGGGAAGGTCTCGGCGGGGCCCTTGGCGTGGAACTCCGCCCGCTCGGCCACCCCCAGCGAAACCATGAAGGAGCTCTGAACCTTGACCTTGATGTCCGGCAGGGGGTCGAACAGCTCTTTGTCCGTGCCGTCCTGGAAGCAGAGGGGCGTGCTGAACGTCCGGCCCACCGTCAAGTCGGGCTGCATGGAGGAGTTGAGCAGCAGAGGGTTGCCTGCAGAGAGACGCACAGTCAGCTGGAAGTCGGCTCGCTTGGGACTGACGGCCTGTTTCCTGGACAGTAATCACACATGATTATGGAACTCACTGGTGTCCCAGATCGGTCTGCTTTTTTTTTTCAGCAAAGTCAAAGTTGACATTTAAAAAAAATCTGAGAAGCTAAAAAATGTGCCAAGAATTAATAAACTTTTTCATGACAGGAAAGACAAAAAAAAGGAAGAAAAGGTACCGCTCAGTTTGCACGGATTAAATATTATCACAATACAGAAGTTCACTATTGTACAAGAAGCACATAGCAGATTCAAACACATTACAAATTCCTGGACCTCCTCAGGCGACATTAATCCAGTTCAAACCAGGATCAAGAGCCACGTCTCTGTAAAGTGTCCTGCAGCTGACCGGTGAAGCTCCAGCACCAATTAAAACGGCGTGTCCAGGGCGGGCGACCGGGCGCATCAGAGGTAGGGCAAGGGAGCACAACCTGGACAGAAGGTCCAGGGCTCGGCGCCACGGTCAGAGCGTTAGATTTAATTACCGGGCTCACACGCAGCTTGATCTCCATAACCCATCTGCTGGAGTCAGCTCCTCTGGACCCCGAGCCGTCCTCCGGAAGGACAGGAGGGGGGGCCAGGAGGGGGGCAGGTGACTGCTCTGTAAATGAGAGGAGTCCTTCAGCTGAACAGCCTGAGGAGGGGGAAGATGGGGGGGGGGGGGACGCTGCCAAACGGTGCACGCCGCATCGATCTGGCAGACTCGGGCGCGCGGCGGCCCCCGGGCGAGCCGTGCCAAGATAACGACGAAGTCACCGAGTCCTTGCCGCCCAGCTGTTGCCTGGCGAGGGGCGCAAGGCGGGAGGCTAATGCTGTTTTATTTTTAGGGAAATCGTTAATTACCGGAGGCGTGATTTGTGATGAGCAGTTTGGGGGTGTGTTGGTCTTTTGACTTGCTCTTCAAAACCCTTCCTGCTGTTTTCGTCTGCCCAAACGGAACTGAATGTGGAATATGCCAGAAACGTATTCATTTGGAGACTCTTTTTCTGGATATAGTAAATAATTACTTTTTACAGATAGCATACTGTAACCAGGCACTTTTAGTACTTTTATTAGACATACAATATTATGACTCTCTATCATATTTAAATGGCAGTTTTAACTTTTTTTCAACCTTCGATACATACTAGACTATGACTGTTTTTTATGACATAAACATGGTATATTACACTGACATGTTTATGGCATACTATAGTATGAAATTTGATTTTGTATCTTTTTATGCTATACTATGACAAATGGATGACTTTTTTTCAACTGTGCTCTCCTCTTAAGATTCCATACCTGGAATATGGCTTCAAACTAATGACAGCTAATCAATATTGATCAAACTGTCAAAGTAAATTCCTACTTAGACTGTAAGGTCGTTTTCACCGTTACACGCTGTGAACACGACTCTTCACTTCTGCACAGATCACTGAATCAATACGACTTGCTTTTGCCTCCTTATTCCATGGCAGCACTGCCTGGTGAGCAGCGTTGCAGTACTGGGATCCATTTCAAACAAATGGCAGTAGTCCCCCATAAAAGTGCAAAATGATATTTATTTCCTTTTGATGAAAGAGGACCTCTTAAAATGTGCAGTAGGTGTGTTTGAGTGGTGTAAAATGTGTTTTAAAGGGGAACTATGCTTATTTTCTAAATGCATGTATACGTGGTATTCCTATGATGGTCCAAAACATATTAGTGAACGTGAACGACTTCCTAAGTGCTAAACTCAAATTTGTGACGTCATCAAGTACAAAGTGTGGAACTGCTCCAGACCATGACTGAGAGCCATCAGGGAAACCTTCTGAATATCTCTAAGTTTTCTGTTTCACAACTGATGCACAAGAATAACGCTCATTTGTATAAAAGGAAGCGGACACTAAGTCAGTCTCCTGGTCGTTGTTGGTGGAGCGGCTCCAGACGTTCATACATGATGACATCATAGGGTTGGGACTTACTTCTCTGGTTTCTGGCTTTGAGGGGAGAGAGTAGCTCACGTTCACAAATATTGATTGAACTTTCCTCGGCCATGCAAACAACATATGAGTGGCGTTCCCCTTCAAGGCGTATGCCTTACAGCAATACTGCTCTGTAAGATATTGTGTTTTAGATAATGCAACTTTAAAAAAAGAAAGTTGTCTTGTTGTTTGAGTCGGGGAGTTTTACAAATTGAAAGTGAAAATGGAGAAAACTCTCGATCAGTTTCCCAGAGCTGAATTCTCATCTTAAATGGTCTTTTTATGGTTTGAACAATCGTTTGAACACAAACATATTCACCCTCCAGTGTGAAACACAGAGAAGAAGAAAAGTCTCCCTCTGGTGAATGTCTGTCCCTTTTACTTGACAAATGCTTTCAATGAATAATGAATGATCTAAATGTCTGCTGATCACATCTATTCATGGCAGTGAGTATAGGTTTCATTTCATACAGTATTCATATTGTTGCAGTGATTAAACTCAGCCATCTGTATTGTCGCTGCAGACATATTAATACTGTATGCTGAAATGAATCCTACATACTCAACCTGAATTAATTAGTAGATTTGGTGATGTACTCCATGATTGCACCTGCAAACAAACAATGATCAAATATAATACAGAATAACGTTCTCATAAAACGGCTGCGGAGATCATGTTCCATCAAAAAAAAAGACAATATGCATTTTATATTGTCAGTCTAACGGTGACGGTGAACCTACAGGGCCGGCGGCTCTGTGGATATTCCAGCCCTCGGTCAGAGCTGCAGCCCGGTGGACGTTACCCTTCTGCAGCTGACATTCGATCACTGCTGAATTTTCTCCCCTCCTCCGGTCGAGTGGAGAATGATCTGATTATCGCTTGAGTGTGCATCTTTAAGAACGGCGCGGAGAAAATGGAATGGCAGTGGCGAGATGAGAGAAGTTAATGAAATGTACCTCAGGTTGAATACCTTGAGGGATAGGTTTGGAATTGGGCTTCTGATTAAAAATCACTCAGAAGGAGAAGTAATGCGGAGAGACAGGGGTCAGGTCCAAAGACTCATTCAGCACTCTGCAGCCTTACAGCCCAGAGCCATCCTCAGCATTCACCAACTCCTTTTGGTATTTACGGTTTCTTTTTTCTCGTGATTATTAGGCATGATAAAGCTACTGATTTGCAATTAAACACACATTAGAGACCCCCCACCCTCTGTTTATGAAAAAGACGGTTCAATGTTAACAATGCAATCACGCCAGAAGTGGGCTAATACAAAATTCCTCCACAACTTCCTCCAAAGCGAAGTGGGGCTGAGGAAGCGTTCCACATTCACGGGGAGCCTCGGAGCTGATGGAGAGGAAAATGGAAAGGAGTGATTGTGGCCGGTGGAGGGCACAGCAGGTAGACTGGCCTATTTAAATAGGATTGATGACCTGCTGAAAGTAGACCCGGCTCCTACCACCACCCAACCCCCCCCCCCCCCCACATTCTCTCATACCCTTCCAATAGCGCAGTGATGAGCGGGGGTTTCGACCAATTCTTGGGGCCACGGGCGAGGGCCCGGTGTGGCCCCGGCAGGGCATGTCACCGGGGCGAGGATGGATCGCCCGTCGCCACGATGGCTATCACTTGCGCTGACCCAGAAGTGTCATCCTGATGGCTGTAGCGAGGCCGGCCGGGACGGCCGAGTCACATCAGCAACACAAGTTATTGCTGTGCACAACACAAATTGAATTGATGTTCACTGTTCCATACCCCTCACATTTTTCCCTCAGTGGTTTAGGCCAGTGTAATCTGATGGAGGAGATTGGTTGCCTGACTGTCAAATGTGTGGTCTGCCGTGAGGGGGTGGAGCGTCGCCGGTTGCCATCGGAGATTGATTATCGCCTGTTTCCCAACAACAGAGAAGCAGCTCTGTCAAAATAGAAGGACAGGTCCTTTCACTGATTGTGGAAGTATAAATCCTAAGCAGATGGGGAGGCTGCACGCCATGCCGCGAGCTAACGGCATCAATCACCGGCGCGGCCCTGTCGCGGAGGGCATTGATGACGCTGCCTTTTTGGCCTTGTGGTCCCCGGCGTGGAGTTGACGGCCCTCGCTCTCTCTTACCTTGTCTGGTGGTCTTGAAGTTGAAAGACTGGAAACCCCCGGTGAGCGCGGAGGAGTCGATGACATCCACGCCGTACTCGCTGTGGTTCTTCCTGTACAGCATGATGGCCACCACGAGGATCGCCACGGCAATGATCCCGGCTCCCAGGCCGGAGTACAGCGCTACGTCATTGGAGCTGTCCATGCCTGAAGCCCAGGAGACACGTGAGAAAGGAGGGCGAGCGTAAATTCTCATTTCAAATTGGGTATTCAAATCATTAAAGGGGGTGGTATCAGCTGTAGCCTAACAATTCATTTGGTCTTTGCCTGACTCCTGATAGCAGATTAAAGGGAACACAACAACGTCTGCTCACTGGTGTGCGGAGTGCTACCGTGCATATTAAAAAACGGTTTCATAAAGGCTTTGGTGGCTGAAGAGATGGCTGAGCAAAGTCTGATAAATTGCCTCCTGTCAGCGTCAGCTGTGGTTGAAGACTAACTCTGGAAATGAAAAGTAATCTTTCGGGTGTGGAGGGACTCAGCAGACCTCTGCAGCCCACTCCTCACCTCGGCCTGACACCAGCAACTCAATGCTTCATTAGCCACCGCGAGGAAGAGGAGAGAGGAACAGAAGACAGTATCTGTGGTTCTGCTAAATCAATTTTGAACTGTCCATCGTGAGACCGACCACCTTACTGAACTGCAGCGCTAAATCGGTGCGGTGCACTTTCAAACCATCGACATCACTTCCTGAGATTGTGTTAGATCAGTAGGCTATTACGTCACTATATTAGGCAATTGTAGGCAAACAGAAATACTTGTGAAGCCGGGGGAGGGATATTTGTTTAGTTTGTTTACAAGAAAACACATTTTAAAACAAATGAAGATTGTTTTGTTTCTATTTTCCAGTAACTTCACCAATATTTGTATGTATTATGTTCATAAAAGGCCATGGAAAGAACATGAAAGAACATGTGACCTTCACCTCGCTAAGGGGCTGCCGGTCTGAGAGGACTTCATGAAAGGCTTATCTGATAACCCATTGGCAAAATAACACGGGGATAAAGTACAACTCATGTTGGCGTTATAGTCATAAAATATGAACATGGAAGAAACCACGTCGTATCTTTAGGCCCATCCTTACCATAATAACACTACTTCAGGGGCAACGGAATTCAGACGGTTTTGCGCTCCACAATTTTTTTTCTCGGAAATTTAATACTTTATAATCTCTGAGATTGTTTCTCATGAATTCATTACGGAAGATTCAATTCAATTTATTTTGTACAGGCCAAAATCACAAATGACAAATTAGCCTTAGTGGGTTTAATCTGTGCACATATGACACCCTCTTTCCCTGGACCTCACATCGGATCAGGAAAAACACTGTCAATACTAATAGCAATGCAACTAACCCTGATAACGATAATAGCAGGACCAGGTTCTAGATATAACTAGGATCCATGTAAACCTTGGTATTGCTCGGTATATTACCCTATGATATTGTTGTGTTTTACCCTCTAATGACCCTGATGTAACTGCTAGAGGAGAGGCTGCAAGTTGAACGTTTAATATAAAAACCTTTGCAGGAAAGACTTTTATTCATGGTAAATAAACTCCTGCCACTGAATTAGTGCTGTAATTACATCATCCTGAATGTATCAAGGCAGCGGGTAAATATGGGGAAGTTTAGAGTTTGCATGAACGACAGGAGAACTGGGGAAATTAGAAATAGAGGTCTGGTTCCACTCAAGAGAATAAAAGCCCACTTCACTATTTGAGAATGATCTGTATGTGAAAGTCTTCTTCTGAGACTTCTCCAGAAACAAAGTCTTTTTCTTTTGTTTTACTGTGATGAGGGCAGCATTGCCAATGAAGCTGTTTTCCCACATAAAAAAGCCTCTTTGTTGTATTAATAAAGACCCAGAGAGGAGGAGATGGAAGAAAAGCAGGGCAAGACAACACTGTTATTATGTAGACAGTCAAGGTCAAACAGGCGGGAGTTACAAAGAGTTAGTCTGGCTCTGGGGATGGAAATGAAACAAGAAGAATGGGAAGTGGTAAGATGGAGCAGGCCATCTGCCTCATCTCTCTATGCTACATTATGCACCAAAGATAGGCATAAAGGAACATGTCCGGCCGTTACCCTAAACTGTTACACAGCACATTCAAGCTGCTAACATGGAGGCTATTAGCATAACTGCCTTTAGACCCGCCGGTCTATATCCAATAGCTAGGATGGAGATCTCAGTGTGCAGGCGGCCGGCGCCCATGCGGCGCAGTTGTCGCGAGGACGAATCAGAGGAGAAATGAATTTAGAGTATTCCTACCAGGGTGATCACTCGCCACACACCAGCTTAACAGCCTCCGCATCCAATCATCCGAGCTTTCCTTAAAGCCTGCAAGTAGGCACGACTTTTACATTAGCGTGGCCCATTAATGGAGGCGCTCAAGCAGGCACCTGACAATCACTTAGCCAGGCCAACTGCAGCAAGTGATTGAAAGCCGCCACAGCGAGGTGAGGACAGCGCCGCAAATTGGTCAAATTAGCTCGTTTGCAGTGATTACAACCCATTAATCCTGCGCAACGTAGCACATGTTCCCTTGTCACAAGCAATACATCTCCCTGTTTCAAAGTAAAAAGCAAAGCTGTGATGTCGCGCGTGTCATAAAAGTGGGCCGCTGACTAATGACATGCATGCGTAATGAGCACATCTTGCAGGGTTAAAACTGAAGTTGCTGAGGTCAGAGGGAACTTAGGAGGGTGATTCATAAAGCTTTTGTTTCCAGAGATGAATGCAAACGACTGTCGCTCCTTTAAATTTAGAATATATCATCTCTTTTCCCCCCAGAATTCAGGGCATTGCACATAAGTGGCAGTCGTGGGGGCCGGTAGTCGAAGATGAAAGAAATCCACAGAGGAAGACTCACTTTGAGGTTTAACATCATGTAGCAGCTTTCGATCTGCAAAGACAGAGAGATAGAGTGAGACAAAGAGGAGAGAAAGTGGTGATTAAAGTCCGAGCCTCTGTGAAGTCACTAACAAGTGTGGTCTCAGATCCGACACCCTGAGCAGTGAGAAGCTTTTCTGCTGACTGTGCTGCTTGACGATACATACAGCATCCCATAATGGCCAGGCAGGCATCATTACTGTGTTCAGCTCAGCATAGATAAAGGTGGTGAGGGCCCGACTGCTCAAAGGCGATGGCATACCTCTGAGTGGGCTAATGATCTCCTCACATACGTAAGTCCAGAACACACCATTCATTTCTTTACGATGGATTTAAGTCCCACACTTTTCTAAAAGACTTTCTTTGAATGCATATTGTGAAAACTAAAATTAACATTACAATCATATGCACATTTTTGCAGGGCTGCACAATTTGGGGACATATTTCGTTTTTTTCTGACGGGTATGAAATTTAAATTGTGGTTATTTTCTAGAACATCTACTGGGCGTCTATATAGTAATAAAACACATACTTGTGGGCCTACCATAATAAATTAATGATTACACACAAGCAATATTTTAAATCCAACCCAGTCACCAGAAAAAAGTTATTATACTGTACGTTTCTGCAAACCTTGCAGGTCAACATTTTTAAACCAAAAACCAGTTTTATAAGTACATTATACATTATTACTATTTATGGTTGCAGAAGCGCACAATGCTCCGTGATTAACGCTGTGAAACTATTAGGCTTAAACAAAACTCCTTCAGGTTAGAATAAAGATCATAGTTTGGTAAAAATAATAAATGGAAGTGTAAGAACCAAAGTAGTGTGAATAAATAACAAGCGCTCTCAGCTAACTGTCTTTCGTAACGTTACTTAGCAACATTGACTTTTGGCTTCACACGCATCACCTCTCCTTTGGTCCCATCGGCAACAAAACACTCCCACCCAGCCTCCGTGGTCCTTTCCTCTAGTCATGGCGGTCACTCGTCACACCACCCACTCGCTCTGCGCTCGCTGACACCCAACGTATCCGTGGTTTGCAGAAGCATACAGTGACAACGTTTGTTTTCCTAGCGACTGTTTCATCAGTTGAATTCATCCAAACTTGAGATAATCAACATGTAATCATTACATTTGAAAGTGGAGTAAATAATATCTTAGTAACAGCTGCTTAGTTGTCCACTATAATGCCAAACTATAGGTCTTACAATGTCACTGTAACGCGCTACATTCAAGCTGCTAAGCTAACGTTATGTTCACGCTACGACAACAAAGATACGAAACGGTCATTTTGTCTCATGCAAACAAACAAAACACCAGTGTGTGTAAAAACGTATTTGCAGAATAGAGGAAACTTTAAGGAATCATGTTGTTTCCATTGAACTTTTCTAATGCGATACTTGGGAATAAGATGATATAAGTTATGTGCTAACACGGCTACTGACAGGACAAGCTAGTGCACAGATTCACAGCCTTTTGTGCAAACCTGTAAATAATATGCTGTGCTTCAAATGCAATCTTCACCAGCTGTCTCATGTTTAACAGTGTACATGTTTGAGACTAATTCATGTTAATGTTAAGCTACAAATAAAATGAGGCCCCTGGTGATGTGATGATTTCACTTCTTCAAATCAGTTTAGAAATAAAAGTAAAAAAGGTCAGCCTGCTAGTGTCACCATTACTCATACCAGGGCGGACTCTGCTGAGTGAAACATTGCATGTGCATGATCCAAACCTTGCAATGACATTTCATTCCAAACGTCAGGCGCCATTCAAGAGTGAACGTCTGCACTTCTTACCCGTGACGGATTCAGTATGACATCCAACATGTCAAGTGAGCAGCACACAGGAGGAAGAGCGCCGACATTATCATGCACTGGCCGTCTGAGTCAATCCACACTGGGACTTCTTTCCCACATCTCCTGTTCGAACATGCTTGTGATGACTTGCCATGTTGCTGTGAGTGTATATGTGATGGTGAGATGATAATGATTGGGAAACGATGATGATGATGATGCCCAGCAGGGAGAAAAGGCCTTACTCTGGGTACATAGTCCATCTGTGCAGTTCTCGGTGGCCTCGCCGTTCCCTTCGCACACCCGTCCTCGGTGCCTGGGTGCTGGGGAGTTGCATTCCCGGCTCCGCAGCTTCTCGCACTGGCTGCTGCACACGGTCCATTCGCTCCACTCGTCCCAGCCTCCATCAACTGCAGTGTGAGGAGATGAGCAAATGTGGACATGAGGAGATTAGCAGTTACACAGCAGGTCTCTGCACACACACACACACACACACACACACCAATAAGAAAGATAAGAAGACATATTTCAGAAGGCACACAAAAGGCAGCTATGCTAAATGGCAAACTAAAGTCAGACAAAAACAACAAACATTCACATGACATATTTTCTTTTGTTATATTTACCTAATCGACAGAGGACAGTGTATACTGTAGGAGCAAAGGTCCCCTGGACAAAATCCAACCCAGGATGTTGTGGTCATGACATGCACTCTAACCAGGCACCAAGATTTGATTCTGACCTTGTGACCTTTGTTGCGTGTCACACCCCCCTCTCTCTCCCTCTGATTTATACACTGCCATCTGTAAAATAAAGGCAGGCTATCACAAATATCTATATAAAAATAACCAAAAGGGCATTTACTCTCCCGTTTTTCCACACACAAATAGGAGGCATGTCCTGACGAGTTCATATTCTTTAAAGAAACTTGAACAAAGAAAAAATACCACTTTATAAAATCTCAATCTCAATCTCTTCTCAACTTTCATATTGGTGCTATATTTACACACATTAAACACTGTAATGTGTCCTTAGTGGGCAAACACACAGTGTGACACAGAATCTATGCTTGATGTGGCGGCACAGCTAGGGAGCCATTTCCTCCCCATTAACCCCCGGGCCTGTTTATATAATTGGATTTGATACAAGTCTCTGAAACCAAGACAGCCTGGTGCATGCTAATAGCTGGGATTCCTCCGCCATGCTGTCATCTGATCAAGGAAGAGCTTCTCATGCTTAGCTTAACAAATATTGGAAGACCATATGGCGCACGAATATCTTTTTGGCAGCAGCTGCGATGCCCGTATCACGCAGCCTTGTGGGCAGAGGAGAAGGTAATTTTCATTTGTGATGTTCCAGAGGCCCGAGGTTTCTTCCCAGCTACTCAAATTGCAAATGATGTGTTGCATGTTGCAGAGAGAGTTTGACCGCGGTACGGGGAGAGTGTGCAAATTGCTCCCCCACGACTTGTTGCTCTGATGCTGTTGAATGAGCTCATCTGGTGAACAATAGATACAGTGTGACAATCTGCAGTGACTGCTACACTCTGAATCACTTTAAACAAACAAAAAAAGAAAAAATCCAATCATCCTTTTTATTTATTTTTCATTTTTGCTGCTCACTGCATTCTTTATGTCTAGTTTCTTAAATTGGCTCGTCACCAGATCCCTCATTAATTTGTTGTGGTGACATTTTTGCAGCTATAAGCAGACACTACTTTGTGAATCTTCTGCCCTTTTCTTTCTTTCTTCTGGTTCATTCTAATTCCAAACACACTCAAGGATTTTTTTATTTGGTATTTTTTTAAAAGGCTAGTGTAACTCATGAGCTCACTATCGGTTCAAGCCATATATTGTAGCTGGTGTTGGCTTGAAGCCATTGCAGCGACAGACTGCTCTTGTGCATCTGCAGAAGAAACATCCCTGACTTTCACTAGACTGCATACAGCATTGGGCCTGTCCGTTCCTATAAGACGTGGCTCAGTGGAGCGTGACGCAAAGACAAGGTGACATCTGTGACCATAGGGGTCATGCAGTAAGCTCCCTCGGGTTTCCTTTAACCCCGCCTCCAAGCTCTTGGGTTCATTATGAACAGAGGAAGGAAAATAACTCTATATTTGACTGTACGTAAGTAATGTACGTACAGAACTTAAGTCTCCCAACAACCGTCCTCATCATAATAACTAGGATTTATTGGGCGGGCCTGAATTCATGACTCAATGATTGAGCCTCAGCTTCAACCCTCCACTAACACTATGTACAAACTAGCACATAGCATCAGTGGTTCTGCTGCAGTGGTGAGGGTTTACGTTGAGTACTAAACGTACGGACATCACTTAAAAGATATAACCCTAAAACCTTTTTAACCCATAGCATGATCTTTCCCTTAACCTAAACAAGCACTTTTGTTTGGCTTACAATGGCTTTGAAACGCGACCGTGCGTCTGTCTGTGATGAGAAGGGCGTTAAATGACACGCCGACAGCTTCAAAGGCCTGACATGATACATTTAGCTGAGCCACTTGGCATCCAGAGATCCTTTAACACTTGGGAATCATGAGGTCATGGTGTCTGTGTCGATGTCGATGACACGTACCAGACCGGTCTCATCTAGCATTCGTAGTTACATCACCGAAAGAAAAAAGCGCCGTGATCTAGACATCACTCAACATTATTTTGTATGTAATCCACATAATCGGGAACGAGGAAGTTTATCGACCGTATAAGCCCACTCAGGCCGGGGGGAGGGGAGGTGGATGGGGCCTACAAAAAAATGAATCTTTCAGCCAAGAGAGCTCCTCATGTGAAACGAGAAGTCAATGTTCATTTTGGGCTTACCAAAAGCCAACCAAACTAAGAGGTTTTGTTGGCCTGACCTAACTAAGGTCTACACGGCCTATTCCTCAACTGAACTAAGTCGTGTTGTTGCCTAACCCAGTGTTCTTAGAAGAAGGCATATTATTGACTGCATGCATGTATCGAGCGTAAATACACAAATGTTGCTGAAAACTTAACTTTTGTATTTGCAGAGATCCACCATGGGATGACACAGCACCGATCAATCTGCGTTGACTGGGTTTTAAGTCCCTCCTTGCACTTTACTCTCCACCTTTCCTTCTATCAGTATTCTCTTCTCTCGCTGCCGTTTCTTGTGAAGTGGCCTCGACATCACCCGTGCTCTCCCTGCACGCAGACCATCATTAAGGCAATGCTCTGGGCTGGCTTGACAGGGCTGGACGGGCTTGTCAGTCAGCAGCTCAGACAGCTGTGTTCGTGGCTTCAGCCACATCTGCATCGCCTTCCTCCCACAAAGACACTGATCTCCCTCATTCTGTGAGGCCCTGGTGGAGGCTGAGGTCTGCTTCTCTCTGCCTTCGTTCTGATTCCTCTTCTTTTGCAATGGATTGTTTTTGTGAACTCCACACCACAAACACAAGCCACGCTCCCCAACTCTTACGGTTGACAGCATTAATTGGTAGAGAGGCAGCTAGTCGATACTCATTCATCAGTCAGAGTCTAGAAATACATTTTTTTGAGTCAGATCAGAAGCCAGAAAGTGAGTTTTAAAAGGCAGACGATGCAGCCCCTTGAAGAGCAAAAGCTGAGTCATTGTTATCGATCAGTCATCAGACTTATTCTTGCACAGAAACCCAAGGAGGCTGACAGTGTCATTTTCTGTGCCACCTTCATAAAAAGATGCATGTCGCTGGCGATTATAACTAGAAACTGTGTGTGTGTGTGCATAAACATAAAGCGAGGGTGAAAATGTGAGATGAGCCAATTATAACCCAATGACACTTATTACCCTTATTGATTAAATTAATGCAAGTTATGGTTTAGCCCAAAAGCTAAGAGATAGTCAAAAAGCATAACAGGAGCAGATAAGCAACTAGTTTATGAGTTGTATGACTATAAAGATGATTATAAAGCCCTCAGCAAATTTTGAGCTTTAATAAATACATAGAATTGGAACTGTACAGAGTCTTGGATTTCTGACACAATAGCTGCCTACCGGATGAAACTCTTAGCCATTAGCCAACATGTAGGCTAATGGCTAGCCTAGCCGTTAGCCCACATTTAGGCTAATGGCCGCCGCTCTGCGCTCGTGTGGCACATAATGGGATAACTTAGATGTAATTAAAGATCATAATGTAATAATCAGCACATAGTGTAAGAAAACCACCCGTTGTAGTGCAATAATCTATTTCATTAAGATAATACATTATTACATAAAATTAAGCAAAGAAAGTTGAGGGATTAATTTAAATAAGAGCACTCATAGGAACCCATGTACACACGAGGAGTCTTTAACTGGACTTTTTCATCAATCAGTTCCAAATTGATGAAGCTTCTTGAATGTATGTATACATTCAGGACTATAGGTTCTCCAGTGACAAGGACAAATGGGAACCTTGATGGAGTTGATGCTTACTTAAATATACTGAGTGATTCTTAGCATTAAAAAAATGGGTTTCATTTATAATTATTGCAGTTACTTTAATGTGGCCTTCATAAAAAAACTAAATTAGCTACCAGCCTTCTTCTCTGCCTTTTAATGGCACAATTCCAGGTAATTATTTTTAGCACATTATTGCACCTGCCTGTTGATTGCGCATGTCTAGAAGACTAATCAGGGCCCGCTCATCAGATCGTGGCTCCACAACCGTAGTAAATAATGAATCACCCTTCTAACTTCATTTACAGACGTTTCACACCGTAATGCCGGCATTCTTTATCTGACTTGTGTCCCCGTTACAGATCCCTCTGTCCCCATTGTTTGTCCCTGTCTGCACCTTGGCAGTCTGAAGCCTTGCAAACTGAGGCGGGGTCAATGCACGACTTGGCCACCTTCTGAACCAGCGTTCAAGCTTCCAAGCTTTCTGGGAAAACGGGACAATACGTGGAGCCTGTGTGTGTGCAGGATGTGGAACAATGCACAGGGGACTGACAGCTGTTCGTAGGAGACAAGGCATGTCATCTCATTATTCACCTTGAGCATATGTTCACATCACACATGTTGATAATGCAGATTGACATGAGCGGTGTGCACTCAAGCTGGAAACTATGTGTCAATATGAAAGACTGCTAAATACAACATTTACCTCTTTTCCCTTCAGTCTTACATCATGTTGTCTTCCCTCCTCTGTTCGGGCCGGGTTTCCTCACCTGCTAGTCTGCCACCTGCCAGGCCAGGCCGCTACCGGCTGATTAGGCTGCAACACAATTTGCCTTATTTCTAAAGGTGCTGCTTTCAACGGATATAAATGGGCTCCACAGGTTCAAAGCTGGCAAAAGCGTACATTTAATTTAACTGGTGCAATGTCTCTCTTTAATTTAATTTATATGCAAAACAGCTTCTTTTTAGCCCTTCATTGGTTCCTTTTATTGGTTCCAGTAGACTCCTATTCTCTTCCCTCTGAAACCGATTTCACAATTTAATGTACACAGCACAGAAAATGTCTTTACTTCTGTCAGATAGGACCCGTTTACTATATATGTGGGACATATCTGATTTGAGGTTTAGTTCGACATACATGTTTTAGGCATAAATAATCTTCATCAATAATAGAGAGCTAAAGCTGAAGAAAGCTAAATTACTTTCATCCACAACTAATTTGTATTGGGAAATAAAATAATGGTAAAAGCTACCGTACAAGGAGAGAGGACATTCTCGGCCATTTGTATCCACAATAGCGGGTCGACCGTAGCAAAGGCAAAGTCGTCCCCTACTTTGGTGCTGACTCCACCAAAATGACCAATAACACTATTCAAGTCTCTGCCCTAAGGAAATGCAGAACTGACGATGTTGATGGGCCTGAACGTATCCACAACTTTCACTACCAGATAACCTTTACCTCCCTCTAGTCACTTCTTTACAAAGTACACCCCTCCCCCCCCCCCAACTCACACAGTGCTCTTAGTCATATCGTCTTTCCCACGGCAGCGTCCTCCTTTTTATTACCTCCCGTTCAGTTCAGTTCTCTCTCTCTCTCTCTCTCTCTCTCTCTCTCTCTCTCTCTCCATCAGCACGGCAGTACAGGGATGTTGTCAGGTCACTATGTATCTGTCCCTTGCAATCCTTATAATTGGTTGTCTGTAATGCTAAAGAGGGACTTCAGGTCATTCAAGTCGCTGTCTCTGTGTTTCAGCAGCGGATGAATGTCACATGTTAATTTGGGTTGCATGCTGGGCTCTGAAAAAAGAGCTGCAATTTATCTGAAAACAAATGGGAAAGGGGAAACTGTGCTCAAAGCATGAATAATTACTAGCCTGTCATCCACACATATCAGGAGGTAATGAAATGTCACAGTCGTGGACATGTCAGCGGAATCATTCTGAGCCATGTATTAGAAACCTTTGACAACGAGAGAAAAGCACAGCTCCGTAAAGTTGTGCTGGAGTGTATTTCCATGAGTGAAACTGACTTGGGCAGAGTGCGTTGCAGGTGATCTTCTGCACAGACATGCCCTCGCAGAAAGCCCCGCCGTTGAGAGGCGCCGGGTTAGTACAGGTTCGAGATCGCTTCTGGACACCCCGCCCACACGGCACATTGCAGGGCGACCACTCCGTCCACAGGGACCAGCCGCCGTTCACTGGAGGGAGTTCAACAAAGTTACAGTGAGAAGAGCTACAACACATTTCTTAAGTCTGGCATGGTGAAATACTGGAACAGGCCCCTGGGTTAATAATGATTATGCACTGCGAGGCAACAACACATAGCGGCTGCAGCAGATTGAGCACAGCACATTCATTGTGGTGGATGTATACAGCGCTCCTTCCTTAATTGGCAATCCAATGTTCCTTGCTCTTGGATTAAGAGAGAGACGTAGAACTGTACCAAAGCAAAGAAAACAGCCCTTAAACGGAATCGCCATTGATTCATACTGGTCGACAGGTTGAAGGCGACCACTTAGTGCTCTGACTGGAGCAGTTTACCCTCTGATCCCTCCGTCTAACGCGCGCAGAGGCTGAATGTTCAGCAGAGGCATCAAAGCCGGTGAACCTGCATCGCTGAAGGGCCTCTGGCGAATAAATACTTAATAAGCAACACTCCTTTTAAATGAGATTAAGACACAGTGGCTTATTTCCTTCCATAAAGTACACATTGATTTTAAATGAGAGGCAGTAAATTGAGTCTTTGAATAATACATTTCATGGAAATAAAAAGGAAACATCGCTCCTCGGTTGGGACACGGAGATGGGTGTCTTAATCACTCGTGTAGGGGCAAAGGAAACCAAACAAATTGATCTGAAGTGGCGTGTGAACAGCGTGTTGTAACAGGAAATAAGAGCGGCTGGGAGGACGGCGTACCAAAGACTATCACAGTGGCCGTGGCGCTGCGTCTCTTAGCCACGATGTTGCTGGCCAGACAGGTGTAGTTGCCCGAGTCGGACAGTCGCGCCTCGTTGATGATGAGGTTGTGGTCGGCGCGGGTGTCAATGTTGCCGTCGGTCAGGGAACTCAGCAGCTCTTCGTTTTTCAGCCATTCCACCTGCACAAGACAAAGAGAAGATATATGACTTTTCTGTGGGGGGAAAGCATCACATTCTCAATTATTTATCAACTATTAGGCCACGGTCAAGTTCACCCAAATTAAATACGGCTAAAATCAGCCTTTTCTGTCTGTATTTACCATTGTACCACTACATCTACTGGCATAATAGGAGGAAGGAAGTGGTCAAGTAGTAAATCCCGCCTCTTGCCTGATTTGATTGGCTGACTTGTCCAAGTGTTACATTAACGAGCGGTGTGACTCCATGCCTTTGCACTAAAAAGTGTATGATATTTTATCTTTAAATGCGCATCTAAAAGAACCAAGATAAAGACAACACAGCAGCTTGTTTCTCTGTGTGATTGGGCCTGAAAGGGTCACTCGTGTTCTTTACAACTTGGGTCGTCTGTTTGTACATTTGGCCATCATCATTTGGAACTGATGACATCAGGGAACAATGTGACTTGGAGACAGCGGAGCTCGACAGAAGAGACGGGTTGTGAAGCCACAAGGAAAGCCAGATCACAGAGAGCACTCATTTGGAGGTGAAGTGAGCACACATAACATGTTGACAATAATAGAGAGCAATGTCGGGCATCCTTTTGCCGTTCATTTTCCCTTCCTCTTACCAATACGTTTGGCTACCTGTCTGACTGTTGAGTTTCATAAGGGTATCTCACAGGACACAGGTGAAGCGTGTGAAGTGAACCCACAACAATAGAACTGTAAGAACTTCATTCATACACTCTAGAGCCCCTTTTGAACCACTTTGTCCTCTAGATAAAGGGGGGGGGGGGGCAATATTTGGGGATAGATAAGCCGTATACTAGTCTGTATGATCCTGTCAATCACCTTGTAGCCCCGCCCTAAAGCATCCCCTGCTTTATGGTCTGTTTGACTCTAAATGAGCATAATTTACTAAATGAACATCATGCTGTATTGAAGAAGACTTGAAACTAGAGATTGAGACATAAACTCATGTTTACAATGTTTACTGAGGGAATACATCAAGAGAGAAGTAGAGTCATTTATATAGACTTCTATACAACCAGAGGAGTCGCCCCCTGGTGGTCAGTAAGAGATTGCAGGTGACAGTCCCTTCAGCATTGACTCCAGAGCGTCACAGTTTGACACTGACCACGCTGCTGTATTTGACCACTTGAGAGTGACAATGGCTGCTAGAGTAGACTTTTAGAAACGATCAGTCTCACGAACTATTTGCAGTAAAGCTAATGTGAGGGATTTACCGTGCTGGAAATCCACCTATCTTTGACTATCCACCAGCATGACTTTGTTTAGTTTGGTCAGTCACGGTTACTGCTAAATTACAGCAACTTCATCGCCATCGCAGCGCGCAGGCTTTGGTTGCTTAGCAGCAGCAGGCGCGGTGCAAACGTTTTTAGATACAACATGTGAACGGCCCCTTACACAGTCAAAGGCAGCACTATAACCAATTACCAGTGACAGAGCGAAAAACTAATTATAAATTACAAACTTAGGGACGCTTTACTGCTTCTACCCTGGTAAGGCGCTGCATCGCTGCGCTTGCAAATTACATTCATAGTGTGGCAGAATGGGCCGGGCTGATGGATTTATGGAAGGAAGTGCTCAGGCAACCTTTATAATAAACAACACTCAGGCTGGATGCAAATAGGAAGCGCCTGTGGGCATGCAAGCACTGGGTAAATAGAAATGACACACAAACCCCAGGGATGATAGATTGCAGGTATATATTGACACAAATAAAAATGATAATGAACATCATAACACAGTAATCACTTCTCAGTTCTATTTCTTCACACCTATTGGAGTCATTTGTACCACTGTTAGCAGCAGGAGAGAGGAGTACAGTACGGTTACAGCATCAGAGGCCTCTATTCTTACGATGGCCTTGAAGAAAAACTTGGAAGCCCTTCTTCAAAGGCTCCCAGATTGTTCGCCACAATTAAAAGACAGCCTTTGGGCGCGGGTTTTCCATCAAAGGGTAAAGCGCTCAGCATCGTTGATAGATAAGAAAATAGAGATGGAGGACTGGGGGACAGAGTCTAATTTCTCATGATTAAAGTCATCTGTCACTGAACCACCCACCCCCTCCGACTCTGTATGTATTTTCAATCCTAGCCTGGAAAATGTGTGACTTGAAAGAGGCAATTAACGCGTGGCCCTCGCAGTGTTTGGTCCACGCTGCACATTATCTGTCTGTCTGCCCGTAGGTAATGATGAAAAGATTCGCCGAGCAGAAGGGAAGAGGGACAGAGAGGCGGGGAGGAGGGGAGGCGGTGGGCGGGAGAAAATAAAATATGAAGGGACAAATACAAATTAGCCTGGCAAGTGTGTGGCAGAGGATGTGAGAAATGAATTGCCTAATTGGCACATTTGTTTCAATTATGATGCGGTCATCAGTGTCAGCCTAGACGGAAGGGTTTCCAGGCGGCGGCCCCACATCAAGGCTTCCTCCCTGTGATTTCATTACCTGAACCGCCCCTGAAGGTCACCTCCTCCAGCCCTGCCCAGTGGCCGGGTACCCCCCCCCCCCACCCCCTCCACACACACACACACACACACACACACACACACACACACACACACACACACACACACACACACAGCTCTTTCAGATGACATTTGCTGATGATTAGAAGCTGAGAAATGTGGCGGGATGAGGGGGCAATTAGAGGACAGAGGAGCAATGTAACGGGTGACACAGCGGCCATCATAAAGACTTATGGGAGGAGAGCGCTGACGCATCACAGCCCCACCCCTGGGTCCAGCGGTCATTTGATGTCAAGGTGACGCAGAGCAAACAATGCCATGCAACGCTACGAGGAGACAAATCCGTCTGCTGAGTCACGCTCAGGTGTCACAATCTAGCATGATCTCCTCCCCTTCGGGGCTATTTCCAGCTTCCTGTGGCGAAGCCGGGTATGTCGTCAGCCCTATTACATGGATTAAACGCCTCCGTCAGGCGTACCCCTGGGACCAGGGGGGACGCTGGCGGGCGCCGCTGAGCAGCATATCCGAAGCTATACCACCACTAATCCACCTGATGTTTCCCTCCCACCCTGCAACCAATCAACAGCACGCGTGAAGAAAGGCCCGCTCGTTGCCCACACACACACACATGCCCACAGACACTTTGAACTCAGCAGAGCTCGGTGTGTGTTCATAGGGCCGACAAGCCCGGGAACGGCCGGCGGAGTCGGAGGGAGCTACATATCAGCCGAGCTCCCCTGCTTCAGAGGTTAATGTTGGAAATAATTAGATATATATCAGAGAGCACAGTCAACATTAACACATAGAGATAATAACATAACGACAGCTGGAGCGCCCTGATAGGAAGTGCAACAACATCCGGTTTTCCTCCATCTTTGTTTTACTTTGAAACTCAAATACCAAATGACACAGGAAGTGATAGCGGAAGAGAGTCGAACCGGATTCAAGATGCATGAGCCAGAGTGGGTGGAGAATACCCAGTGCTCCAACCAGAAGACTGTAAACTATGCAAAGGACTCCGCCTCTTTGTAGGGTTGACCAATGGGCTCCACAAGGAGAATCCAATGTACACGCTGCGCACTCTGTTTAAGCGCCTTTTGTTTCAGGGACCTCTGAACTAGTCAGACGTCCCCATCAGGACCGTGCACGTATAAATGCCCGGAATGCATTGCTCTGCTTAGTTTAGTAATTAAATACTTTTGATACAAGATATCTCAGTCTGGCAGTGAGTCATTAAATGTAGGATTCCCAACAAATTGGTAGCAGAGGATGGTTTAATCTAAACTGAAAGTGTTGAATCCTACGGAGCAGGGAGCGTGGGTTCCTTAACTCCAGGTCAATGTTCCTGACATTCGGTCTCCACTGCCGACTCTATTGGAAGGACCATAGACGCTCCATGCTGACCTCATGAACCTGATCACGAGCGCGCTCTATAAATAAATGGTGAGCAGAACCAATTTAATTAAACTCTGCATATTGTAGTATATGAAAACCAAATTAAGTGATCAGAAGTACTGAGTGTGAGTATGTGACCGTTAGACTGCAAATTTTAAATTGATTGTATCAAGTGGAGAGCAGAGCAATGTGTTTTGTTTATAATTCTGTTTAGAAACATTGTGGTCCGTTTTATGTCGTATCTGAAGACCAATAGGGTCTGAAAACCTTGCGAGGGAACGATATAGTTACGGGGACATTGCTAGTGTTAAAAAGTAAATAAAGAGATAGTGATTCCTTCGGGAGCACCGCCGTTTGTGTCTCACCGATAAACTTCTTTAACAGAGGGGGGTTCTCCGAAAAACCTACTAGAACAGGAACCGGGAAACTTTCTAGAAAAGGAGCGGGGGCTCAACGTTAAACCTTAAAGAAGGGAAGGGTTATTACAGCGGGGTAGCCGGCGTTCACTTAGTCACATCGCCAGTTGTACTACAAACGATAAACCTTGACAGGGGAAGACGTAGAAATAACGGGATGTATAGTCAATGGAAGAGAAAAGAGATGTGATGAACTCAGGCCTTGGAGTAAGAGAAGAAGAATAAGAGAAGCAATTAGAGAAGATTGCAAGTAAGAAGTAACCTCTCGTGATTCCCATTATAAGGAGGGACTGATGAGTGGTATTGACCGGGTCCAATAAAGACAGTTCTGGGAACGTCGACCGGGTGGTTTACGCACCACAGCAGTGTTCACGAGTAAAAAGGGAAGGTTACAAAGCAAGTTTGATAAATGATATTCGTGACGAGATCGAGTGTGAGGTGCTTGGGTTGATTCCTGAACGAGCCTCCGTTCATATTGTGACCGCCGTTGTCACCTGAACAATAGAAGACAAGCTTGAAGTTGCTGAGTGTCATAAAATTGTTGATCGTGCAGTGTGGTGCTCTTGCAGGACTGATCGTAGTGGTACTCATAGCGTTAATTGAAGTATTTTGAATTTAAATAACATATCGTGATAAAAAAAAAGAGAAAATAAAATATACAATAAATAATAAGAATAAGAATAAAATCATGGATACTCCGTATCGAGTGAAAGTGTTGGATGTGTTGAGGAAGAGTGGAAGGACAAAGAAAGGAGATGAAGGGAGAGGAGGAATGTTGCTGGATAGATGGGAAAAGGCGGGGTGGATACCGGAGGTGGGCAGCCCAGATAGAAGACAGCTGGTTGCCATGGTTAAAGATAGTAAGAAAAGACTTTCACAAGCAAAAAGTGATGAAGAAGAAGAGAAAGTGTTGAAAAAAGGCCGTTTCACGGTGCACCCAAAGAAAGCAGCAAGAAAAGAGGAAGAAGAGAATTTCAGAGTGGCAAACTTGTTCTTTTCAACTATGTGGAGGCCAATTCTTCAACAAGAGGAGGACAAAGGAGAAGAAAAGACTACACCCAACATATATCCCCCACTGCCAACTCCAGAGACCCCAACGGCCCCGTCCCCTCCCCCATATAGTAATGATAATCCGATCATAAAAAGTAGCAACCCATTCTTCCAACCAGCCATGCAGGCCCCAGTAAGACAGGCCCAAGTTAAAAGCGTCATTTTAGATATAGAAGAAGGGGATGGAGAAGTGAAAATGATAAAAAAAAAAAATACAAGAGTTAGAGCAACAAATCCAGGTTCTGCAGATGCGGGACAACAAAGGAAGCAAGATCCCAGAGAAGGGAGTAGAGGAAAAGAATGCAGCAGGAGAGGTTGAACCTCTCATTGACCTCACACCCTGGCCTGCTCACAGAGAGGGAGGAGAAGGAGGGGGGCGGTTATTTAGTACGGAGTTTATGCAGCAAAACCCAGGCCACTTTGATGTAACTCTGCAGCTTCTACAGAGTTATCTCTCGCATGACAGTAAAAGCGGAGAAAAATACATAAACCCTACCCAAGTGGTGGATTTGCATGGAACATTCATAGGGGAGATTGAATCACCCAGCCCATCTTCCCCTCACCCACCTCCAGGACCTCCCCCACTCCGACGCTCTGACAGACAAAGAGAGAGAAGAGAGGCTGAAGCAACTTCAGACCTCATGTGGCCCTCACCAGCCTCTCACCATCCATGACACACTTTACAGTAATTGATCTGGCCAATGCGTTTTTCAGTGTCCCTCTGCATCCTCTCTCCCAACCTCTATTCGCCTTTACCTTCAAAGGCCAACAGTACACCTACTCACGACTGCCTCAAGGTTACCGAGATTCACCTGGCCTCTTCAACAAGATTTTGAAAACCCACTTGTTGGAACTACAGCTGCCCCCTGGTGTCGTGTTGATCCAATATGTGGACGATCTACTTGTGGCAGCAGAAAATGCACTGCTATGTCTTTCAGCCTCCGAAGCACTACTGAAACTTCTCCAGACGAAAGGCTACAAGATAAAGAAAGAAAAGATTCAGATGGCACGGCGACAAGTTTTGTTCCTCGGTCGCACCATCTCATCGGCAGGCTTGGGGGTCTCCAGTGCTCATCGCCAGAGCATTCTCCAACATCCCTTGCCGACCACGGTCTCAGATATGTTGTCCTTCCTCGGCCTCACGGGTTACAGCCGCTCCCACATCCCAGATTATGCGAACAGAACCGCTCCCCTTCGCATACTCCTGACAGAGGCCGGAAATCGTAATCTGACTGCCTCACTGCTATGGACTTCTGAAGCTGAAGCAGCTTTCACTGATCTCAAGCAGGCCCTCGCTCAAGCTGCCGCACTGATGTCACCGGACTATGGCTCCCCGTTTCATTTGGATGTTTCTGAACACCACAGCGTTCTTAACGCCGTGCTGTATCAGAAGAAAGGGGGAGACAGACATGTGCTGATGTACCATTCATCAAAACTGGACACAGTTGAAAGCGGTCAGACATCATGTGCAAGATATGTTGCAGCCCTGGCAAAAGCATTGGAGAAGACAGCACACGTGGTGATGTGCCACCCTCTACAGGTACACACATGCCATGGAGTGGCTGCCTTTTTAACCAGCAAAGAATTTTCCTACAGCGCCACACGCAAGTCCAGACTCCAACAGACATGTACTCAGCCACACATCACGTTTGTGACAAGCGAAAGAAACATGGCCTCCAACATTGGAACCACGGGAGAGCCACACACATGTGCTGAACTTGCAATCCAGGAAAGCAAAATCAGACCTGACTTGGACAATGCAGTAGACTTAACTGCAGAATTATGGCTGTACACCGATGGGTGCTGCTATCGACAGGAGGATGGCACAAACCAAGCATCATATGCGGTGGTACAGCAGACAACAGATGGCCAGCATGTCGAGCTGGAGTCCGGAATCTTGCCTCAACCAGCGTCAGCACAAGTGGCAGAGGTTAAGGCCCTAACCGCAGCTCTAAGAATAGGAGCAGACAAAGCCATCAACATATTCACTGACTCAGCTTATGCACATGGAGCTGCACACGTGGATGCCCCGATGTGGCAAAGAAGAGGCTACACCACGTCAGCTGGAGCTCCAATCAAACATCAGCAGGCAATCCAGGACTTAGTGAAAGCAATGGCGCTTCCCAAAAAAGTCTCAATCATGAAATGCAAAGGACATGACACAGTGAATTCCAGAGTAAGTGCTGGAAATGATGCAGCAGACAGGGCTGCCAAAAGAGCAGGAGGCTATGAATCATCACAGATGATACTGAGACCAGAAACACCTCAAACACTTCCGAGACTGACAGCAAAAGACATCCAAGAAATACAAACCAAAGCTGGAGCGTATGAATGGACGGAATGGACGAGAAAAGGAGCTACTCAAGACAAAAATGGACTCTGGAGAGCACATGATGGAAGGCTGGTAGCACCAGCCAGGCTATGCCAACTACTCCTGCCAGAGGCGCACCGCCCCACACACGAAGGAAAGAGACAGACATTGGACAATGTCTCACAGTTATGGTGGCATCCACACATGGAAAGTATGGTGTCATTATACTGTGCAGAATGCAGTGTGTGCGGGGCCTTCAACGTGAAGAAACCATTCACTTCGCCAATGGGCTCATTCCCGGTACCTACCGCCTGCTTCCAAGATATAAGCATTGATTATACAGACATGGGAGCTGAGAATGTAGTACAGGGAAAGAGGTACATGTTGGTAATGGTAGATAGATTTTCTAGATGGGTGGAAGCTATTCCCACTAGACATGAAGACGCCAAGACAGTAGTCAAATGGCTAAAAACTGAACTCATACCACGATATGGGGTCCCGCGACGTATCAGATCCGACAATGGCACGCACTTTAATAATAAATTGTTGAAGGAAGTTGAGGCTAGCCTAGGCATCACACACTCGTTTGGCTCCGTTTATCATCCACAGTCGCAGGGACTGGTGGAAAGAGTAAATCAAACATTGAAGGCTAAGATAGCCAAGGCATGCTACGGTACAAAGATGAAGTGGCCGGAGGCCCTCCCCTTGGCACTCATGGCCATGAGGTCGTCAAAAGGGGGTGGGACACACCTCTCGCCGCATGAGATCTTAACCGGGAGGCGAATGCCAGAACCACCTAGCGATGGAGGTCATATGCCATCGCTAGATGTGGAGCAGATAGAGAAATCTGCCTATATGAATGAACTAATTTCTTTGGTCTCAGCCCTCTCTACCCAGGTGGCGAAAGCCTACGAGAAGCCATCGACAGGCCGGGAGGAGCCACTGACCATCAAGGTAGGGGACTGGGTCAGGGTCAAGGTTCATAAGAGGAAGTGAACTGACCCCAGGTGGACTGGACCGTATGAAGTGAAGGAGGTTACTTCACACTCGGTCCAGGTCAAGGGTAAATCAGGCGCTCCCTGGCACCACCTGACACATTGTGCCCCAGCTGAACCCCCATCCCGTACGCTAGTGGAAGTACGTACTGATTTGAGCCATGCATCGTAATTTGAGGCGGTGTTTTGGTGACCCAGATAATCCTCAGTCTGGGCGGGGACGTAAATCCCTGAAAGAAATAGGGTTGGCAGGAAAACCCACGCTGCCACAGTCGTTAGTCTATTATTGGCGGTTTGGCTAATGAAACATGCAAGTCTCTCCCGCCAATAGAAACGGTATCGCTGTCAACCCCACAAAAAAAAAAAAAAAGTCATAAAAAGGAGACAAGGTGTTAAGGGGGAAGGGAACTTAAGAGAGACAAGTTAGATGAAGTAAGAGTGTGAGATCAAGAGGGAACCTCACCCGGTGAGAATTCTGTTCCATGAGGAAGTCATTTGAGATGCAACAGATGTGTCCTAGTGAACTAATAATGATAAAGAACAATTAATTAGAAAAGATGTTGTAAAACAGTAATGGTGAAGTTTTAGAAGGATAAATTGAAAGAATGGAAAGACAAGAATGATTTTAGTGGAAGATTGACAGTCACATGATGTCAATATTTGGTTCATCAGATTGAACAAAGAATAAGAGGGAAAAGGGAAGTGAGAGAAGGATTGTGGGAAGTACAAATGTGGTTGGTTGAGGTGTGGAGACGCAAGTGAGAGACAGGTATGGGAAGAGAGAATTAGAGAGAAGAGAAGGACACACACACACACACACACACACACACACACACACACACACACAGACAGACAGACACACACACACACACACACACACACAGATAAGCTGAACAGACTGTTAATTCAGGATGTAAAGCTGTTTAGAACTTAGAAGTAGAGGGATGTGAAGTGACTTTTTTGAGTGTTTCCGGAGCATGCAGATCTGTCATTCTAGCACCTGAAAGTAGAAAACTAAATTGATAGAGCAAAAAGATAGAACCATTTGGTGAGAACAGCATTTGTAATCCTAAATCCTTAAACATGACTATAAGCAAAACAGTTGAAGTTATCTAAGAAACTGTCCAGTAAATCTTAAGCAGAGAGAGAGCATATTGGTGACAAAGTTTAGGATGTTTGTTGGCAGGATGAGTACAAGGGAAAACAAAGCAGCATGATATCAGGAATGTAAGAAGAATTGAGATGACTTCTTCTGTTATCCCCCGACCATTTGGACCACTTGGGTCGTAAAGAGAAAGACTTGGAATGCACCAAGGGGGGAAGGGCCATTCAACTATCATTAGCACATCAACTGCTGTCCGCATATCAAAGAGAGAGCATCCTGGATTCATCACACCTACAGCAAGAAGGTGCACCGGTTGTCTGCAGAAAACTGCATTACTGAGGACTCCTAAGCGGACACCCATCTCCTCTGTGGTGAAGTCTGGTTACAAAGGGAGGTGAAACCAATAGGGACACTTGTCTCAACCCAGTGAAGAAAACATCAAACACCCAGAGACTTAGGGAGTGTCTGTTTATCAAGGGGAGCTCAGTGTTGATATTAGAAGGAGAAACTGGTTAACAACTATTGACAATAGCCAAAAGGAATTGTTAATTTTACTGTGATGCTGAGAAAGGCGGAGTCTGTAAAATGTTTGGATTTGCCTGTTTTATTTTCATCCTAAGCAACACAGCTCCTGATGGATCAGTGACCGAAGCGCTGACTGGTTTTACGGCATGGAGTCAGAACCTTGCAGAGAATGCTGGGATTGATGATCCCATCACAAGCTGGTTGGACAGTATGTTTGGAAAAGGAAATGCATTTCTGTCCATAATAACCACACTTTGTCTTGCCACTACAGGCGTGATCCCCTGAGGATGCAGATGCATCCATGGACTTCTGCAGAGATTGATTGAAGCTGCATTTAGTAAAAAACATTCAAGGGAATCAATTAAGAGTTGAAGATGAAGAAATAAGCTTTTGATTGATGCATCTGTTTATCAAGGGGGGATTGTTAGAAAATAATGCTTTTTAGTGCTCCTAGTGAGAGCTAGAGAGTTTACATTGGAGGGTCAAGACAAATAAATAACTCTGTATGGATTATCAAATATCGAATGGATGACATTGTATGTACTACACAAATGTATTAGTTAGAATTATGAAATGTATTGAGTGATTGTGGAAGGAATCCTGAAAACATCAGGAGCCCACAAACAGTTACGCAGCCTGAAGATTGGAGCAGATAGATAAGGAGGACGTGCTCAGGAATGTGAGAGGGTTGATTGAAGTCCTGAGTACTGTTGTTTATGCAGGTGGGGGTTTGAGTTGACCAACACCAAAAGGACGAAGTCTTGTCCAATCAATGGACTGGAAGAGGGGCTGGCCAGAGGAAGGGGGGCTGACCCCAAACCTAGCAAAGAAGAATGTAGATTGCATTAATTTTGTCCATTATAATGTGTTGCGCCTAACCAATTCTAATAGAGATGCCAATTCAGGTCTGGCCGAGCAGCTGACCCCCACCTCACTGATGGCCTTGCAGAACCGAATGGCCCTCGACATGCTCTCGGCCAAAAAAGGGGGTGTTTGATCTATGTTTGTTCTATGTTTGGAGACATGTGTTGTACTATAATTCCCAATAATACTGCTCCTGATGGTTCTGTTACTAAGGCTCTGGAAAGTTTGAAAGCTCTGTCTAAGGAAATGCATGATGCCTCAGGTATTGATAACCCTTTTTCTGACTGGATGACAAATATGTTTGGAAAGTGGAAGAATTTGATGATGTCACTGATGATTTCAATTGCAATATTTGTCGCAATATTAGTAGCCTGTGGTTGTTGTTGTATTCCCTGTTTGCGCACCCTGATAGGTCGTCTTATCACCACCGCTCTCTCCAAAGAGGAAGCGCCCCCGCCGTATACAGCTGGCACCTATCCACTTTTGGCACCCGACTTTGAACTTGAAATGGAAGAGGTCATAGAGTTAGATCTGTAAGATTAAACATGGAAGCAAAAACTTTTGTCACACCTTTTTAGGTGTGAAAAGGGGGAGTACGTTTTTCCTCCTTTAGACTCAGGCACATTGAACAGTGGAAACTGTTGTAGAAAGTTGAAATCTCAGGTTAAACACATTTGTATCGCCCAATATATAAAAATGAGGATGCCACTTATATGTCAGGTGTCTGCGTCTATTTCATGTACTATATAATAGCTTGTCACGCCTTGCAGGCGTGAAAAGGGGGATTTGTTGGAAATAATTAGATATATATCAGAGAGCACAGTCAACATTAACACATAGAGATAATAACATAACGACAGCTGGAGCGCCCTGATAGGAAGTGCAACAACATCCGGTTTTCCTCCATCTTTGTTTTACTTTGAAACTCAAATACCAAATGACACAGGAAGTGATAGCGGAAGAGAGTCGAACCGGATTCAAGATGCATGAGCCAGAGTGGGTGGAGAATACCCAGTGCTCCAACCAGAAGACTGTAAACTATGCAAAGGACTCCGCCTCTTTGTAGGGTTGACCAATGGGCTCCACAAGGAGAATCCAATGTACACGCTGCGCACTCTGTTTAAGCGCCTTTTGTTTCAGGGACCTCTGAACTAGTCAGACGTCCCCATCAGGACCGTGCACGTATAAATGCCCGGAATGCATTGCTCTGCTTAGTTTAGTAATTAAATACTTTTGATACAAGATATCTCAGTCTGGCAGTGAGTCATTAAATGTAGGATTCCCAACATTAATCAGAAAAGATACGGAGAGAACACAAAGTGGGGCTGCGTCGGCCATCCGCCTCCCCTGCCGCTTCCCAAAGGCCGCCCTCTCCTCCCCTCCGAGCCGCGCCGCATGGCAGTACCATTCCACCCCGATCCGTCTTATCTAAACGAAATAAATAGAGGGGGCTCCCGGCTTCGGCCCGGGGTGGGGGTGGAGGGGTGTAATTGCTTGGCTGGATAATGAAGCTCATCATCTGCTCTCCAGGAAGACTCGCTCTGACCTGCGAGAAAAAGAAGCCTCGGCGGCAGGATCGGAGAGTAGAGACGAGTGCAGAGGAGGCGGGGGGAAGGACGGAGTTAAATGCTAGCTTGTTTTGGAAAAGCATGGCGGTGTCTTTGCAGAGCTCAACAGAGAACAGCTTGTATCACAGTGCAGAAGCATTTAGTTGATTCCCCTTTGCGCCGGAGCCCGGGCTGTCTACCTGAGCTACTGTAGATCAAGGGGATTCATCTTGGATTAAAGGCTTCCATTCAGGGAAGTTGAAATTGGCTTCCAGTTTGGCTGTTCATTTCACACTTTCTCTCAGAGTAACCTCTCAAAAGAAACTCATTATACAGGGTTATCATGGACTCCTTTCTCGCCGGTTAAAAGATCTGCTCTGCATTCACGTTCCTTGATATCTGTGAAGTAAAAGTGGGGGATTGGTTTTGGATCGGGAGCAACCAAACCAAATTACAAATAAGTCGGTAAGTTCTATTAACTGTGAGCAAATTACAGTCTCGCTTTGGATACCATGTATGAAGGTATTTTTGTAGAAACGCTATTGAGGATTTGCATATTGCAATTTTGTTCCCAGCCATGACTCACACACCCGTGTCCTAAATCTTAACAAACAGGAGGCTCCTGTAAGTATTTTATTCTTAAATGGCATTAAAGATGAAGCCCGTTTGAATTTGCCTAAAGAGGAATTTTTGACAAATGCTTGGAGACAATAACTATTGATTCATATGTCACACCAAAGTAAGTCTTTGCAAATATTTTTTAAAGAACTATTCAGTACATTCATCTATCCATCTTACCTGCACCATCGAATGCAGTACAATACAACGCTGCCATGCAGTTTACTTTTATGATGGCTATAATGTTCCGTCTCTCATGAAGGTGTTAATTATGTTTAAGCACTGAGGTCATAGTTTCTGATGGTGCTAGAATGCATTATATTGGGAGCTGTTATGTGAAAAGAGAGGAGAAACAATAGAACACCTCTCAATGTGTATCGTAATGTTGTCCAACACTATGGTTGCAGTAACAAATGCGTCCACAAATAATTTAATTTATACGTTTCTGAACTCAATGAGCTTCGTAAACGAGGATGCTATAACAAGGCTGAGTCTATTTACAAATCAGCATAAACTTCACATTGTTAGTGTTTATTTGAAGCTCTCACTCCCAACTCTTTAAATGCCGATTGGTCGGCGGCCCTCTCAATCTGATACCCGGGTTCCCCTTCAGCGTATGAGACGCAGCAGGCGCTCAACTCGCTTCTATGTGAACCCGCCTGTCGTTGTTAGAAGCTCAGAGCAGCTGATGGAGGGAGGAGCTTAAGGTGGACGCTGTTGCCGAACCTAACCAAGTACCGTGGTGGCAAAACCAAATAATACTTAAACGGTGGAAGTTTATTTTGAAAAGACACTGATGACATGTATGTTTGCTGTCAACACCTTTGGGTTCAACTTTTGTTTTCACACAGGACACAAACAACGGTCTCCTGGGTGAATGTCCTGTTTTTGTTTTGATGCATCCATCCAGACCTCCTCCCTTCTTGGACGTTGCTCTTTATACTACTACACCTGACTTCCTTAGAGGCAGCGCCGCACGTCCTGGCTCACAGTTACTTGGGTCATATACAAATCATTGTTCAGTTATATAGATGTTAACCTGCTCACTGTGTTTTCCACGTGAAGTGGAATGACTGCAATGAAGCTCCGTTCCTTATTTCATTCCACATGTTTCCTTGAAGGTATTTGAGTGCAGCTCTGCTTCGTCCCTTCAGCCGTGACAAGACTGACTGCTGTTGCAGACGGGATCTGGAGCTGTGGCTTACTGCCTGCTGCAGGGAGACAGCTAAAGAGGCGGGGCTGCCGCCCTCCAGCAGCAGGGCCGCTCAGAGGAGGCTGGAGCAGCTTCTCCTGTCTTTTTCTCAGTGATCGAAAACAACAACAACTCTCATAGTACAGACCTGAGTCATGCTGAGACATCGTCCAGTGAGTTTAGTTTTTTTTGGGATGTAGAATTGTTCAGTGACCTCTACTGTCATGGAAAGGTCTTGTGATGTTCTACAGCGTAGACATTATTTGTTGATGATCACTGCAAAATTGATATATAAGACCTTTTAAGCCGCCCTGGCTCAGCCGTCGCCATGTTGAGAGCCGTGTGGAGGTTTTAGATCCGCTCTGAAATTTGAATCTAGCATCTTTAAAGAAAACTAAAGAGTTAAGGGAACACCGGACTTTTTCTCCACCGACATAATATCTTTAATTGTGTAGATTGTCCCATTTTGGTCAATCAAGCCATCCGTGGTCCAGTATGTAACGCACAGTGCGTGACACAGGACACGCTCACTGCACATACACTGACAATGGACTTGTGGAGGAGGTGGGTTTTTCCATGAGGAATAAGGAGTACATGAAGGTGTGAAAACAAAGTAATTCAACTTGTTTTGGTGGAAATACCATTTAAAACATAAAATTTGTTTCAAAGCTGACTATTGAACATTTGTTGTAAAAACTAATTATAAAAACATATCTGGTGAAAATATTTCAAGGGAAACTTATTTTACAACTTGGACCCTATTTTCTCATGTTTTTGTGTCTAAGTGACAATTCTTTTTTGAATTGGTCCCGTTAGTGCGCTGCAGATTGCTTTTCAGTGCAATGTGATCCAGAATACTACACCGCCTTATTAAAATGTCTGATTGTCGCTTTGCTCTGATAGCTTACTTCTAGAAGCTGAAATCTAGAGATGTTGTATTTGAATGGCACAAATAGTAACCGGTTGAATTGTGACGTCCCACAGCTGGTTTCAGGATTGAGCAAAAACATGTGTGGAACAATATTTACTCCACCGATCAGATGTCCCCATGTGACCTGGGAGGCAAAGCACAGCTCTAAATAGCTTTGTCAAAAAAATATATTGCTGTGACCGAACAAGTGGAGGCGGACCTAAAGTAATATAGCAACATTTTTACAAACTTACATCCTCTCTCATGTGTATTTTGGACATTATACGGACACAATTTAGGTAGTATATCAAGACGAAAGGGGGACATGTCTAATCCCTGGTGCCACAGCAACTGCATTTGTATTCCAGACTGGTCTCACGCACCGATTTCTTAAGTCATTTTGCATTTGTTGCTTTTTTTGAGTATAACTTTCTGCGGCAGCAATTGATGCTCAGAGCAAGTGCTCCAGGAGTCAGTTGGTGTGGGATGAAGAGCGAGGAGGTTGACTCTGGTGGAGAACTGGGTGGACGGATGGCCCCAAACCAACACAAAGACTCTGTTCATGTTCTGTGTCAACCGTCGACCGCTTAACTTACATATGTTATTTCATCGATGGAACAGACATTCTTATTTTAACACACACTTAGTAGTTTTGTTCCCTTGAAGTTTTGTTTCCCCCGTTTTCCATGAGCAGCCAGACATCTTGGTGGAGAGGAACCCGCCATCTCTTTTCTTTTGAGGCTTATATGAAGCTTTAGCCGTCCCAGTTAGAAAAGCACAGTCAATATCATCCAAAGTTACAGTTTTCAGTCAAATATTTGCCGGTGCTGTTGTCATTCCTCCACTGCAGCTGAACAGGGAAACACTGTCTGGAACCACGAAGAGGGAATTCTTTACCAAAAGACTGTGGAGCTGGTGTGGAGGAGCAGCCTTCACATGGCCAGAGGAATGATCACAGAAAGCAAAACCTCTTTCAATGTTCATATGCCTTTTGGTTTGAAGACTTCTTCTGCACGCCTGTCGTGGTCCAGTGTGGCACAGTGTGTGACACATGAAACGCTCACTGCACACACACTGAGAAAGGACTTGTGAAGAAAGTAGATTTTCCCAGGAGGAATAAGTAGTACAAAAGTAATTTAACTTTTTGGCGTATATACAATATATTTCAAAGCTGACTATTATGCATTTCTTGTATAACTAATTATAAAAACATATCCGGAGAATATATTTCAAAGTGACAAATGGTGACAACAATTTGTTTTAATTGGTCCAGTTTAGAGCAAGTGCGCTGCAGATGGCAGCCGCTAACTGGGCTGCAATGTTTTGACCACTGACAGCCTCAGACTGTCATCATAATTGTCTGACAACATTATGTTAAAGACCCACGAAGGATTAAAAACATGTATTTCTCTGTCATGCTCTGTCAGACCAATATAATAAATAAAAAGTAGATGTACATTGGCCATTCCATTGCAGCCTGTTTAGTGGCTGCTGGCTGCAGTATTCTCATTCAATACTGGACCAATTTCTAAAATTGTTGTTCCCATTAGTCACTGAGACACCGAAACATGTAAAATATGATCCAGGTTGCAAAATACTGAAGCATTATTAACGCTTGCAGGTTCTCAAACAGATGATTTGCTGCTTTTCTTTGTCATACATATTAGTTAGCTGCATATCTTCGGGGTTTGCACTGTTTATAATTGATCATTACTCTGGGCCATGGGAAATCATAGCTTTCTGATATTTTACAGAGAAGATAATTGATGAAATGGAAGGAAAGAAATCGAAAAAAAAGTGTCAATTTTAGGGAGTAATATAAATATATTTATCTCACCACAGTGTCAACTAAAAAAGCAAGTGCTAATCTGAATAGATAATCTAAAAGGTATTTCCATAATGACTCCAACAAAACGGAAGTGATGGTGAAATAAGCACCAGAAAAACATGTCAAATGTGGCTCCCTCTAAATGGGAAGTAATTGGATGGAAAGAATGGCTGTAAATTACAGCATTGTCAAAAAAAATGATCTTACGTGGCACTTCTTCAAATAAAGACCTCCGAGTCAATGAGACCTGTCAGCCTCCTGCTTGAATAAACTGTTGCAGCCTCGCGATACAACACGCTTCCACTGTGACGGATGGGAGACTCATTAGCTCGCCCTGACAGCCTCGCTGACGTGCTGATTTCCAAACAGACCACAGTGTTTACGCTGCCCTCCGACCGCAGGCGGCATCCGTCCTGCAGCTGCACTCTGAAACCTCACACTACCACACTCACGGATGCCATCTCAATATTTCATGGACGAGGTACGCCGATATCGACCGGGCCGAGGATCTGCCCTCCGCTCTCTGCATTATTCAGTCCCGTCTCTTGCGGCTGGGCTCATTTGTGTTGACAAAGGACTAGATGGGAGGTTGTGATTCGGTCTGTTCTGCTCAGATTCAACTATTTTTACCCCCGCTGTGGATTCGGCGGCGCCAGAATGACATCACTCCTCCATTTCCGTGCTGAATCATTTATAGAGCGCAGGGCCGGAGGTTGACCTCCACTTGAATCTGTTCCCTGCACACATCAATCACACGTCCATTGTTCATGCCGATTATCACCCGACCAAGTATAGAAGGACACATTCTGCATTTTGGAGAGGAATGTGCCCTTGGTGACATTTTGCATTAAAAATGCTCTATTTGCCTCCAGAAGTCAGTCTTTCAGGTTGATCTCACTGTGAGAAACATCTGCTCTCCATCTCACCGGGGGCCGCTATCAAAGTTGCCACCTGGCATTTCACACAACACTTTATGTTGACGATTAATACTGTTAAATACTTTATCTTGGGGTTCTTCCTTGGGCCCGGGTTGGTCCTCTTCAGCCGCGTTATGCAATATTAAGCAGTGATGACGTGTTTCCACTACCACCAGGAAGTAGTGCAAGTACATGTCTGATTATATTTACGTCATTTCTCTTACAATGTGAACGCAACTCTTTTACTGTACACTAACTATCGCACACACAAACATTGTTCCGCATGATCTTTTTTGCATATTTCTGAATAAATACTTTACAATACGTTTGTGAATAATATTGATATGTGCGTCATCTTCAGTCCCCCTCACGTTCATTCCTGACCAAGCAAGAGCCCTCCTCAACTAGCTAGAAATCCGATATGAGGATGGCATAAACCTTTTCCTAAATTCAAAATAATAAGCCCCGTTGTTAGGTCTGGGAAGCTTTGAAGAAAGACATGTACTAATATAGTTCAGGCTGTTCTCATACTATAAATATTAATATATATATATAACCTCATATAATCCACAAAATCAATGAATATGTAATCTGCATATTCGTGAAGTATGACGAGCGTCAAACTGAGCATACGGAGGAGACTGGAGTGGAATGGAGGGTCCGAAAACAGGACTTTCACAGAGGGAACCTTTCTTCTGTAATGATGAAATAGGACTTGTATCCTATTTTTCTATCCTTTCTTCTTTTAAACTTAAGTCAAGATAGGACAAGCCGCTCAGAATAGTCTTCTTTAATGAGGCCAAAAGAGTCCAGACTAGTACAGAACACCTGGTGTATTTCATATTTGATATCTGAGATGCAATGATGCAATGCAGGTCCACAGACCGTGATGCCCATGTTGCAACCAACAGACACAGTGATGAGATTCCCTTTCATGACTTTGATGTCTTCACCAACACAGTGGGAGCTGCTGATGGATGAAACTACAGAATCCAGTCGAAGAAAGAGTAACATCCCTCCAATACCCACTCCCTTACTCAGCCAGCAAAAATAAACTGCAATTGGACCATTCACTTTGTGGCCTGCCCCACATTACACCAGATGTTTCTCAAAGCGCAACACTGGCGAGGTTAACGACGCTCAAAACTGAATTTGAGAAGTGGATCTCTGAGTCTGATGTCTATCTTTTATTAACAACAGATTTGATTACAAAAGATATGCTCTGATTCCTCTTCATCCCACGTTGGAATCAACACTTTCACTTCTTACTAACTCATCGCTGGCATCTAACACCACTGTATCAACCTCTTAAAGGTCTGAGAAAGCAGAGCTGAGAGTGACTCTCCCAGAATAAGGATGGCCACTCTGATGCAAATGTTTTTCTGCCCTGTGGGAGTATAAGCTCCTCCTCCTTCGGGAGAGGAGGAGCGAGGAGCAGCGACCTTACCTCCGCCACAGGCACTCCCTCCGGAGGGCGACAGTGCAGTACGATCATCCCGTTGATGGGCACCTCCTTCCCCTGGGGGTCCTGCTCGAAGTTTTTCCTCAGGTCTGTGTGGGGAGATAAGAGACAGCTGTCAGGTGTCAAGTGTTACGGTCAGCCTGGCCTCAATCCTGTGTGATTTCTCTGTTTTTTTTTCTCCAGGGCCACATAAGGAATCAAGTAGGAACGGTTGGAGTGCAGGCGTGAACACAGAGGAGGGCTTTAAGATAACCTACAACACCATCTGGCAGCGATATTGGATTTGGACAACACTGGGCTGTGAAGAGCTGATAGTCTAAAAATAGTCTAAACTTGATTGGACAGCATTCGTTCCTGTGAAGAGATTATTTCACCGCTGATACATCTGATTCATTTTCTGCTAAGATAATGTCGTTCACGTCGTTTGGGCCAAACCAAAGGAGAGAATTGAAAAACAGAGGTCCCGTTGTCATTTAACAGCCTGCTCGAGGTTAAAGGAGACACATGGATGGACGGTGTAAATCAGTTTGGGTGATCCGTCATTCTGAGTGATCATAACACTTCTGGGACCTCCAGGGGAAAATCAAATGTTTATTTTTATCCCATGGACTGACAGCCTTCACCGCACTGGAAGGCATTATTTTGTATCTGCTTTTGTTATTTTATTTATTTTTCTGTACTTATATTCTGTTCTGGTGGTCACAAAAAACAACTGAAAAAAAGCAGGATTCAGGCCAGTTGTTCAAGGTATTTTACAACACAGGACATAGAGCAGATATGCATACTGTAGCTAAAACAATATGACATTTAATCTCATTTGGTGTTTTAAATACAAATCAAATCATTGGTGTGACTGTGGCTCAGACGTGGAGGGCGTCGTCTTCCGCTCCGAAGATCGGAGGTTCGCTTCCTGGCTCCTCCAGTTCAAGGTGCTCCACTTGAATAGCCCATGCCTTCAGTGTATGAATGGGTGATATGCACTTTGAGTTTTCGGAAGACCAGAAAGGTGCTGTCTTTATGTAGATATATTAGATTTTCACCATAGCTGATTTAGCATATATGGCTTGCTTCCACGGATACCAATTAGGGCTGGGCGGTATACCGGTTTCATTTTCCATACAGTGTGAAAGTTTCATATACCGTTGTACCGGTGCATAGCCGTAACAATGGTTGTCGCTCTTCTGCGGCAGTGTAAATTATTGTTCACTGCTCAGCGCTGAGGGTGCAGCGGTCGTTGCTACTTGTCTTACGTGCTTTGAGTTAGAGTCAACTTTATAACTTTATAACAACAATTAATAACCCACAACTAACGCTCTTTAACAGGGTAAAACACCACAACACAACAGTTTGTGACATGCATTTTAACACTGATAATTGTACATTTATTAAATTTACACCGCCGAACTGCATGCTGGGTACAGCCCGCCCACTATCACAGCAAGAAGAAACTCCGTCGATACATTAAAAACGTAAAAGAGCGATGCAGGAGGAACAAGAGGCTTTGTAAACCCAACATAAACAAATTCATTTGTGGTTGCAATAAACGGATCAAAGGACGCCGAAATAACTACAAATTGATGCAGATTTGAAAAATAATCGTAATTCCTGCTTTATTACATCTGTAGGCAAGAAACAACTTTTACAATGTTTTTTTTCTGAATGGAGTTTGAATTGATCCTTGCTAGACTATGCTAACACTGTAGCTGCTCCATCAACAATATAGTCATCTAGGTATTAATATGGCAGAATTGTTCTTGTTTTTATCAGAGACAATCTATTGTGTATACACATTTGTACACAGAGTTCTGTCCGGTCTTTGTAATAATATGAGTTAGAGCTCTGGGTGCTCTGGGTACGGCTACAACAACGTCAGGACGTCTCAATGCTAACAAGCTTCTGCGACACAGTGTCATGTGAATTTCAACACGCAAGAATTTGTGTGGTTCGCCTGGTGCAAATGTGTCAATTAGTGTAATAGATGGTAAATGTAACTTCTTTTCTTTCCTAGTCTTCTGACTACTCAAAGTGCTATAACGCTACATGTCATCATTCACCCATTCACACCCATTCATCCACTGATGGGAGGAGCCTCCTGCCCGTCAGGACTAACTAACATTCACACACCATAGGCACAGCTACGGGAGCAATTTTGCTGTTCAGTGTCTTGCCCAAGGACACATCAACATAGATTAGTGGAGCCGGGTATCGAACCCCCGATCCTCCGATCCTCTGGAGGATGACCCTACTCACTGCTGAGCCACAGTACTTGCATTGACTTAGTACGTACTCTACTCTCTTTTCACTTACAGATTTCTTGCTTGTTTATTACATATTGCCAAAAGCCTCCACAGCGCTGATCTCTGAGGCCGTTCATACTCACAGGCGATGCGGACAGTAGCCTTGCGACTCTTGGAAGTCCCCAGGTGGCTCCAGGCCACACAGAGACACCAGTAGTCCTCCGGGCCGTGGAAATCCTCCACCTGCTGACGGGACACATTGATCATCACCTCACGCACCTTCAGCCCTGGAACAACAGAGCAGATGAGATAGTTAGAGCCTGCTAGCCAACCACTTCTGAAGTATCAGGTTTCAGGGCGGGTCAGGGCCGCTCTGTTATGTAAAGCTTCAGGTTTGGATTTGGTTAGTTTAGTTCGTTCCCATCAATGCATTGAGTTTTGGGTCCAGTTTGGGCCATTTTTTATTTTATTTTTTTAAATAAGGTTTAGTCAACACAACTAATTTGGGGGTTTAGGATTATTTGTTTGATACTTAACTTCACTTATGCAACCTACATCATTTAAACAGTGACTATTGGTTTCACACAAGAAAGGAACACCGGTCTCACGGGTGAATGTCCCGTGTTGGACCCATCTGTCCACCTCCTCCCAAGGTGCACTTTGATAACAACGTATATTCTGTGGACCCTGTGGACTTGTGTGTCTAGCAGGGAAGGGTCTCCTAGTAGACTTTTCATTTGCATGGTTTCCGTGGTTCTGGTATGCAATGTTAACATATTAGGTGCCACCACCGCTTAATGCATTGTTAAAAGGTCCACAACGTTTTAACAATGCATTAAGCGGTGGAATTCAGTTGGGTCGGGTCTTTTGGACTGGGTCTAGACCTTATGGACTGGGTCTAGACCTTATGGTAGGCACACGCAGTGAATGTAGCAATCTGAAACGAGAAAGCCCTGCATTCTAAATAAGGGTCCTTAAAGAAGCATTAATCAATACCCCAATACGTCTACAAGCTTGCGTCAGTGATCAATGGGTATTACAGGATTAGTTATGCATAAATTCTTATAAAGGCTGACACACTTCCTTTATACCCCCCCCCCTCCTTTGGGCTGAGCTCTGAGAGCATCTCTAAGGAAATTGGCAGAAACACAGTCCCCCGAGGGCCTCCACTGTATGTTGTGAGTGCTCAACACTGCTAACAAGAGAAGAGCAAAATCAGCTGTAGCAGAATTAGCATTAATAATTTGAACCACACTTAACCACACTTCAAACAGCATATGTAGACTCGCTGTGCATGCGACAAAAAGACAATGCACTATATTATGTAACACAAAAGACATTTGAACACAGCTTTTAGTGCAATGCTCTGACTGTATTCTATTGAAGAAGAAGAAGAAGAATAGGAAGAAAACCCTTTATTTGAAAATCCTTTTAGGCAACACGCTCCCCCCAGTTGGAAGTCGTCGTCACCCTGTCATCTGGCTTCAGATGGGTATACAGCAACTGGTTTTAATCTGAGTCCTCGGCTTAGGGCCTGTCACATGTGTTTTCTCACCGCTCCTCGGAACCATTCGCAGCCTGCAGGCCACAGATGGATTAAGGGCAAGGGATGTGCAATGAGCTGGGGACTGCCAAAGACCAATACCCAAACCCCTCCACTCGTGACTCTGGCTTTTGTGAATACACCCTCTCTGATAAATAACACTTTAATCTGACATGCTCTTACAAAAGTCAAACAGCCTCATACTGCGGCAGCACAGCTGGCGAAGCATTGAGCAGACTTCGGAATGAATACCAATTAAACCCAAGTGACTGGCAGCGAGGCCACGGCGATGGATCCACGCTGCCGTTCGCAGTGAAATTAAGAAATGGAGAGCATTTCGCGGCGGGCGGTCTCCACTGTGTCGGGTGTAAATGGCAACAACAGAAAAACGACCGGGGTAGTTTAAATCGTGATTGACAGGCCTGGAGAAAAAAAAAAAAGAAAAAAGGACATTTTAAGAAGAGGAACAAACAAAGCAGCGGCTCTATGCTTGGTGCCTCCTAGTCGCAGCCCCTGTAGAGACAGAGACACAAGCATAATTCATAATTTCTCAAGCAGCGGCAGAGAGCTGGCAAGTGTATGTGTGGGAGGAGACACAGCGGAGAAAATAATGACTAAAAGT